>OX457095.1:17781182-18413310 GCA_949752805.1 Deilephila elpenor
TGATGATGGGTTCCAAATCGTGGGCGTTAAAAAAACCTCTAAGTCCGGTGTTGCTCTGCGCCTCGCTAATGAGTCACAAATAAAAAAATTGGAATCCGTCGCCACGATAAAATCGGCGGGGCTGCGTCTCGAAAAACCAAAGGGGCCGCCGTCCCCGTATTTTAGTTAAAGATGTGCCATCCTCCATGGAAGACCGCGCTTTCTTAACCGCATTATATCGTCAAAACATCAAGGACGAATTGCCTATAAAGGAGAATGACTTTTCAAAGTCCGTTAAAATAACCCGCAGACGAATTTTAGAAAATGGTCGGAAATGGATAGGCTTAGAATTAGATTCAGAGGTTCGTAAACACTTAATGAATACGAAGGACAAACTTTTCATTGATTGGGCCACCTGCCGTTTTATCGATGACATTGATGTAGTTCGTTGTATGAATTGTCAATATTACGGGCATGTACAAAAGTTTTGTACATTAAAAACAACAACGTGCGCCATCTGTGCTGAGTCACACGAAACTAAGGCGTGCCCGCAAAAATCGAACCCGGAGTTTAAGCATGTATGTGCGCCTTGCAAACGTTTTAAAAAAACACACGATCATCGTTGTGGGTCTCAGGAATGCACAACATACAAGAATAAGCTCGAGCATTTAGTTTTGTCGACCCAATATTAAATAAATATGGATAACTTTGCAATCGGTCAGTTAAATCTTCATAACGATAGGGTAGCGACGTCAGAATTAGACATGTTAATTCGCGATTATAAACTGAATGTCGTGCTGGTTCAAGAGCAATACCAATATGCGCGATTACGTAGTAGGGTGATACAACTCGATAACAACTCACGAGCAGGTATTTTCGTGTCGGGTTCAAATCTTACCGTTACCTCAGTACGTAATCTTATGACGTCACACTGTGCTGTCGCGGAGGTGTCGAGTCCGATCTGTAAGGTTTTTCTTGTGAGCTGTTATTTTCAATACTCCGACCCTGTGGGTCCCCACTTGCATCATCTCCGCTATGTCTTGCGGTCCCTCGCTGGACATAAAATTATTATAGGTGCTGACGTTAATGCGTCATCAATCCTTTGGTATGGCAAATATCGCTCCACCGATACCGAGCGACGTTGCGCTGTAGAAGATTTCATTGCAGAGATGAACCTCGAAGTACATAACACCCCCGATGCACCACCTACTTACAGCTGCCCTATGGGCGAATCCTCTATTGACGTCACACTTTCTAGTGGAGACGTCCGTATTGATAGGTGGCGCGTCCTGCCGGACGCGTCGTGTAGTGACCATCGCCTGATTGTGTACGAGTTCTTGCCTAGAATGACACAGGGTCCGGTACATATTAATTGTAATTTTAGATATAAATCCATAGGTGCCAACTGGGATTTATTTAGCTCTTTATTTGCTCAACATGCCAGGGACTTCACTCGCGATGATCTGTCAGCTGAGACTTGTGCCGAGATTATGTCGGACACGTTTACGTATTGCGCGGACGTTACCATTGGTCGAGGTCCCATCACAAAGACTCGGAGGTGTGATTGGTGGAATGACTTACTAGTCCAACTACGTCGAACTTTTCGCAGAGCGCGTAGGCGGTTCAACGGGCTTAAAAAACGTCGTATTACAGAGGAAGCAATTACATCTGCTTTTAATGAACTGAGAGTTGCCAGATCACATTATAGAGCGGCTGTCCAAAAATCTAAAGGCAATTTATTACGTAAAATTGTAGCCCGGTTAGATAGTGAAGGTCCGTGGTCTCCTTTATACTATGAGTTTAAAGCTAATAGGTCAATCAATTTAGCTTATATTGAGAATATAAAAATTAATAACAACTACACAACTGGCATTGAGGAGACAACGGAAGCTTTGTTACAATCATTAATACCGGATGATAATGTTGGGAATGACACAGAATACCACAAGCAGATTAGGATGTGGGCCGCGGAGCTGCCAAACTCTTGCGATTCAAATCTCTCATCATTTGATGAATTTAGTGAAATAGTTCGATCTTTGCCCCTAAACAAGGTGACGATAAAATATCCAACAAAATGATCAAAGAAGCGTGTAAATCGGCCGGCAATGCAGTACTAACTGTTTTTAATCGATGTATTGCTGAAGGGGTATTTCCGCGAGTCTGGCGTACCGGTTTCATTCTGATAATACCCAAGGGTGGCGATAAATCTCCTCAAGATCCTAAGTCTTACAGACCCATTACACTCTTGCCGTCCCTAGGTAAACTTTTAGAACGTCTTACCGTCCCTCGATTGCTACCAGGTGGACCAATATTCCATGAAAAACAATTCGGTTTTACTATGGGTAGGTCGACTATTGACGCGGCAATTTCGGTTAGAAGAAGAGTAAGTACATCGATACGCAAATATGTACTCGGTATTTTCCTGGACATCTCCGGTGCTTTCGACAATGCTTGGTGGCCAATGCTGCTTCTTAAGTTGAAATTGCGAGGTTGCTTTAAAAATATATATTCACTTATATACTCGTATTTCTCGCACGGAACAACAAAACTGAAACTTGGACACCATGCCGTGTCGAAGCCACTGACGATGGGCTGTCCACAAGGCTCGGTCTTGGGTCCTTATTTATGGAATTTGGGCTTCGACGATTTTCTTACAATTCCCTTACCGTCAGGGTGTTCTTTGATTGGATATGCGGACGATGGCCTCTTGCTTATTGAGTCAAACAGTAGGTCGGGACTCGAAAATATGACCGACACGTGTTTAAAATTAATATCTGATTGGGGCGATCGAAATCGCTTACAGTTCGCACCACATAAAACGTTCCAATTACTTTTAAAAGGAATTCTAAAATCACCGCCGCGAATTAAATTTAATAACATCACCGTAAAGAAAAAAGAATCAGTTTGTTATCTTGGTCTAATTTTGGAAAGGAATTTTTCCTTTCTTGAACATATTAAGAAAGTCGGGAAAAAATCGAAAAATAACTTTTTTGCTTTGACAAGAATATCGAAATCAACGTGGGGGCTATCTTTCAATACTTTAAAAACCATCTATGGAGCGACTTACTAAGGATGTATTACTTACGGATCCCCCGTATGGGCTGATAGGGCCACTATCGGTGCTGTGCGACGGAAATTGCTCCAGAGCCAACGTTTGGCGTTGATATTCTTGTGTAAGGCGTATAGAACTGTTAGTACCGAAGCTTTGCCAGTCCTGGCGGGTGTACTTCCAGTCGACGTGGAGGTACAACGTCGCGCCGCGATGTATTACTCAACTAGAGAGAATATGGACAAAAGATTCTTAAATTCACGTGAACTTTTAAAAGTAGACAGATTATTTAAGCCGCTCTCAGTTGTATATAACGAACTAATAGATGAATGGCAAAATAGATGGGATTTGTCTTTGAAGGGTCGGCATCTATACCAATATTTTCCATGCGTGCGTGATCGTTTGACTAAGACTTGGCTAGATATCGATTATTACGTATCACAGTTTCTTACGGGCCATGGTAACTTTAAGTCTAAACTGTACTCATTTAAGCTCGTTGATTCGCCTGCGTGCTCATGTTCAACACCTTATTGCGAATATGAGCAGTCCGCGCATCATATACTGTGGGAGTGTAGTCTTTGGCAGAATGAGCGTTAAACCATGCTAGATAGTATGCAAATAACATCTGGAGTTGTATACTACACGGACCTTGTGGAGACTAGGAAGAATTTCCGTGCTTTCCGGCGATTTTGCCATACCTATTATTGGAATCAAGTATAACAGCTTACATTATAGGTCCCATTTAAATATTACTAATCCGTGGTGCTTTACAGCTGGCTTATCTGGCTGTAAACGTCTTTATGCGAGGTTATTTACCTCTTTAGTTCATTGTTTTTGTCACCCGCTTTATTAGGGAGGGAAGTGGACAATAATTTATTTCCAACTCCTCCTATTAATTTAACTTTTTTGATTGATTTCGTTGCGGGTTAAAGACACACAGATATAGATACACAACACTTTATTGAACACCACAAAGTACAGAGACGCATAAAAATATAAATCTTAAAAAAAAAAGTGTACAATTGGCGGTCTTATAAGCTATAAGCTATAAGCGATCTCTTCCAGACAACCAAAAACGATAGAATGGATCGTACGACAAGAAATAAATAAAAGACAAGTTAGACATTCCCGGAGACGCGCTGGGCTTCAATGTTCAGTGTCATTAAAATGCGTTTGATCCTGGCTTACAGGAGTTGCAGTGGCGGGTGTGAGGGCGGGACAGTCTCCTAAAAGCTGCTGGCGTTGGCGCAAGAGCCGTCCTCTGCGGAGCTCGCCAGGGTCGAGGCGGAGAACCGCAACCTCCGCCAGAAGGTGACGACGTTGGAGGCTGCCCTCACCACGTAAGGCAGAATGTTAGAAGACCTGATGGCGACGGTCAGGTCGCAGCGGCAGCCTGTGGCTGAGGTAGCATCCGGCGCTCTGAGGGCGGACGTCCTGGGGCGGCTGCTGGAGGTGCACATGGCGAAAGTGGACGCCAAACTAGAGGCGATCGCCATGCGGCTGCCTCCGGAGCCAATTCTCCGCCCTCCGTTGGCTGCCGACCGGGCAAGGGCCAAGGCAGCCCCGAAGCCGCAGCCACCCGTCGCGGGGATACCGGCCGCCTCATGGCCGGCTCTAGGAGCGGGGAAGCAGAAAGCTGCCCCTGCGGCAGTTGGCCGCCCCGCACCAGCTGCCCCTGCGGTGGCTCGCCGCCCCGCAACAACTATCCGGCCGACCGCGGCTTCGACGGCTCCGCCGCCAGTCGCCTCTCGGGAGTCCCGCGGGCGCAAGCGCGGCAACCGAAAGCGCGCCCCGCCTCGGTCGCAGACGCCACACCCGCCCCTTCAACCCGCCACATCCACGGAGACTCCGTGGACAGTGGTGTCAAAGAGGGGCAAGAAGAAGTCCCGGGCGGCCCAACAGCCGGTCCAGGCCCCACGCAGGGCTGCTCCCCAGCTCCGTCTCCCGCGCAAAGCCGCCGTGACACTCACGGTGACGCCGGAGGCGTTGAAGCGGGGAGTAACTTACGCCCAAGTCCTGCGTGAGGTCCAGACGAAGGTGGACCTGGTCAGCCTTGGCATCGCAGGCGGACTAAAGTCGAGGCGGATAGCCACCGGGGCGTATTTGTTCGAGGTGCCCGGGCCTGAGTCGGAGGCGAGGGCCGACTCCCTCAGTGCCAAAATGAGGGAGGTCCTTCGCGGGTCGGAGGAGGACGTTCGCGTCTCCCGGCCCGTGAAGACTGCGGAGCTGCGCGTCTCGGGGTTGGACGCCTCAGCCACCTCCGAGGCAGTCGCAGCGGCCATCGCCCGTCTCGGCGAATGCTCCCCTGACGATGTTATGGTCGGGGAGATCCGAGACGAGCGTTCGGGCCTGGGTGCGGTGTGGCTCCGCTGCCCAGCGAAGGCAGCGGAGAAAGTAGTGAAGGCGGGGCGTGTCCTGGTGGGCTGGATGGCGGCGGCAGTGCGGCTGCTCGAGGCCCGGCCCCTTCGCTGCTTCCGCTGCCTCTATAAGGGGCATATGCGGGTGCAATGCACCGGCGAGTGCGACCGTAGCGGGCTCTGCTACCGCTGCGGTCAATCGGGTCATAAGGCTCGGGAGTGTTCCGCGGACCCGCACTGCGCAATCTGCGCGGATGCAGGAAAACCCGCGGACCATCGGGTGGGCGGCAAGGCCTGCGCTGCCTCCTCGGTCCCGCACCGTTCTCAACGCGGTGTGGGAGCCGAGGTTGCGACGCGGCCGCAACCGTCCCGCCCCGAGACGATGGAGATCGCCCATACATAAATGGCGCTTAACTTCCTCCAGGCGAACATTAACCACTGCGTCGGAGCGCAACAGTTGCTTGTTCAATCCCTGGCGCAGTGGTCGATCTACGTGGCTGTGGTCGCCGAGCCATACTCTGTCCCTGCCCGCGACGACTGGGCAGGGGACCTTGATGGCTCGGTGGCCGTCATCACCCGGGGCGCCGCCGGCTCTCCGCCCTTCGAAAAAGTAGCGAAGGGTGCGGGATGCGTGGCGGTCTTGGTGGGAGGGGTGTGGGTAGTAGGAGTCTATTTCTCTCCCAACAGGTCCCAGGCGGAATTCGAGAGCTTTCTCGCGCGCCTGGGGGCCCTGGTGCAGCTTGACAGCCAGCCTCGCCCCGCGCTTGTAGCCGGCGACTTCAACGCCAAATCCTTGGCTTGGGGTTCGTCGGTGACCGACGCGCGGGGCGAGGCCCTGGAGGAATGGGCGATCTCCATCGGGTTGGTCGTCCTGAATCGGGGGTCGGAGAACACGTGCGTGCGGCACAACGGCGGTTCGGTGGTGGACGTGACGTTCGCCACCCCGGCCCTTGCCCGCCGTGTTCGGGACTGGAGGGTTTTGGTCGAGGAAGAGACGCTGTCCGATCATATCTACATTCGGTACAGCGTCTCGGCCTCCCAGGTCTCCACCCATCAGTCCGGTGGTGGTCCGACTGCCCGATTCACGGGCGGCCGACGTTGGGCCGCGAAGCGCCTCGATGTGGAGGCCGCGAAGGAAGCCGCTATTATTCAGGCGCCGCCATGGTCGGCGGCCGGAGTTCGTGGCGAACCATGCTCTCCTTCTGCGAACGTGTCATGTCGCAGAAGGAGAGCGCCGAGCGGGATCGGGAGCAACGAATGACGCAACACGCGTCTGTTGCCGCGCCGTTTGAGCGGCAGTGCGCATGGAGGCGGTCCCGGCGCGTTCTGTATTAACTGTATCCCGGGGCCGTCTCTGAAGTGCACCGATGGTGGCCGACGCGGGGTTTTTAGTCGGTATTTCGGCGCGTAGATTTACGGTAGGGACCCGACCCAGCGGCCGCCCGACACATCCACGGGCGGCACCAACATCTCGCTGGGCCGGAAGGCGCCGGTGAGTCCGACACACCCCCGCCCCTTCGGGGGTGGGATGGTCCGTAATGAGATTTTCCCCGCGAGAAAAAAAAAAAAAAAAAAAGAGCTAAACTGGGACAAACTAACAGCAGCATGCACGGTTGATGAAAAAGTTTTAAATTTGAATGCAATTGTGCAGACTCTTTTCGACATCCACGCTCCTGTCAGACATATTAAAATTAGACGTCCACCTGCACCCTGGATGACGAGTGAGGTTCGGATGGCGATGAAGCATAGGGATAGGGTATATCGCAAGTTTAGATCAAATCGATCAGCTGACAACTGGAGCTTGTATAAGACTGCGAGGAATCGGTGTAATCAGATGATACGCAATGCCAAACGCCGCCACATTCTCAATAACATATCCTCCTCATCCCCTGCCGATATTTGGAAGTTTCTAACTACTCTCGGTATCGGTAAGAAGAGAAGCTGTGATTTCCGGACGCTAATTGGTTTGCAGGAAATAAACTCTCATTTCACCACAACTGTCCCTTTAGATCCCCAAATCAAGTGTCGTACTCGTGATTTCATAGCCTCTCTTCCTCGTCCTAATATAGACCTATTTCGTTTTTCTCCAGTTGCATCGAGTGAGATCAAAAAGATAATCCTATCCATCAAATCCAATGCAACAGGCTGCGACCACATCAGCCGTCGTATGATCGTTGCAATCCTTGACTATCTTCTTCCACCTATATCCCATATAATTAACTATTCATTTAGCAGTGGCATTTTCCCCTCTGTGTGGAAAAATGCCATTGTCATTCCTCTCCCTAAAATACCAAATCCTTCTCTCGCCAATCATTTCCGCCCGATATCCATTCTGCCGTTCCTGTCCAAGGTGCTCGAGGCCTGTGCTCACAGGCAACTGTCTGAGTTTGTATACCATAATGAATTGATATGCACTTATCAATCTGGGTTCAGACCGGGACATAGCACCACTACCGCTCTCCTCAAAGTGACTGGCGATATTAGGGCGGGCATGGAGAAAACCAAGGTCACGGTTCTGGCCTTGGTTGACTTTTCGAACGCCTTTAATACCGTCAATCACGACATCCTTCTTTCAATCCTATCCCATCTTATGATCTCATCTGAAGCGCTGGACTGGTTTTCATCTTATCTTCGTGGACGCCAGCAGTCGGTGTGTCTCAATGATTCCTCGTCGGATTGGAGAAGTCTCGACTCTGGTGTTCCTCAAGGCGGTATTCTTTCTCCTTTGTTGTTTTCACTTTTTATAAATCTCATAACCCAGAATCTTCAGTGTGCGTATCATTTATATGCCGATGACTTGCAGTTGTATGCACAGGCTACGGTTGATTCTTTGTCTACGGCTGTAGAAAAAGTGAATATCGATTTGGAACACATCGCACGATGGTCGAAGAATTTTGGTCTAACGGTAAACCCTACAAAGTGCCAGGCTATTATTGTCGGTAGCCGGCGTCTAATAAGTACCATCAACATTGCAGCTATCACTCCAGTTATGTTTAATGGCACCGTCATCGACCTGAGCTCCAGTGTTAAGGACTTAGGACTCCATATTGACTCCACTATGAGCTGGCAAGCACATGTATCCTATGTTTGCCAAAACGTCACAAACACGCTACGTTCTCTTTATCGTCTGAAGAACTTCCTCCCATCTACGACCAAGGCAATGCTTGTGCAGACTTTAATCCTCCCTATAATCGACTATGGTGATGTGTGCTATTTTGACCTGAATGCAGATCTTCTCAATAAACTCGACCGGCTTCTTAATAACTGCATTCGGTTCATTTTTAATATTCGTAAATACGACCATGTGTCCTTCTTTCGCTCCCAACTCAAGTGGTTTCCTATTCGTCAGCGACGAAACCTTCGTGCACTTTCGACACTTCTTTCTATTATTTAATCTCCCAATTCACCCTCGTACTTAAATCCCTTTTTTCAATATCTACATTCCAACCACGAAAGAAGTCTTCGCTCTTTAAATAATCATCTCCTTCTGTGCCCTTCGCACCGTTCTGGTTTTGTCCACTCTTCTTTCCCTGTACAATCAATACTCCTTTGGAATGCACTCCCACAGGAAATCAGGATGTGCAGAACACGTCACACGTTTAAGTTGAGGATACGAGAGCTATTTATGAACAGAATGTCAGAATCACAGTAGTTATACAACGTGTAACAGGATTAATTCACAACCTCAGACACCCCAACTTAAATATATTATTGGAATCATAGTGGAAGTTTGAAATTGTACTCCGAAGATTACAAAAAATATTTATTTATGAAATTAGTTATACCAAATATAGGCGCGCAACATGGTCATCTTACGAATAAAGTGCACTACTGTATAGTACACACGCGCGCGGACACGCACACATGTTCACAAGGCCTATTCACACGAGTACCTACGCGACTGGCCCGAACGCCGCGCCGCGCCGCGCCGCGCCGGCGGAAACAGCCGACAATAAACGAAATACAAATTTCGTACGTAACTGATTACCGGGTAGTTTTGTAAACCAATTATTATTTATTTACTGTGTAAGCTTATCATTATTATTTGAGCTACAAAACGAAATATTTTAACTTACATTGTAATGGGCACGAAGACAACACAAGACTTTTCTTGCATTCATCGGTTATTAAATATTATTAATTTAACTTCTGTTTAACCTAGTCCATACAGGCAGGCATGATACAGGCGTTATTTATTTTGCATTGCTGATGAATTACATGACGCAATATCATACAACGAAGACTAGATTGGGAATAATAACAAAAAAATAAAAACAAAATTAACTTACATGATAAATGGCACTCATACGGCGACTTCTTGTTAAAATATGTTCCAAATGTCCACCACCTTGCTCAATACATCTCAATGCACGTTTACGTAATTAGTCACGTAATTTATCTAAAACTTCAGTGTCACTCTTAACTTTTTGGAACGCTGCCACTATCCTACTTTTAAGTTCCTCCACACTAGTAGTTTCACTGAAGCATACCAGAGATTTAATACGTCCCCATAAAAAAAGTCAAGAGGCGTCAAGTCAGGTGACCTAGGAGCCGCTCCTGTGGAACATCGGCTATGACTGGGTGCTCCGTGGTACCAACCTTCGGGGCGTCGCTGTCGTCTGCTACGCGGACGACACGTTGGTGACAGCGACGGCCAGGACATTCCAGAGGTCCGCCCTGCTTGCCTCGTTCGGTACCGGACTGGTGGTGGGCAGGATTCGGCGACTGGGCCTCACGGTGGCCCTCAACAAGACCGAGGCCGTGTGTTTCCACGGTCCTCGGTGTGGGCCTCCGCCTGGGGCCCACATCACGGTGGAGGGCGTGCGGATTCCCGTCGAGTCGAGGATGAAATACCTCGGTCTCGTCCTCGACAGTCGATGGGATTTCCGTGCGCACTTCGAGGAGTTGTCGCCGAAGTTGGTGAGGGCGGCGGGCGCACTGGGGCGCCTGCTGCCCAACACTGATGGTCCTGGCATCCCTTGCCGAAACTTGTATGCTGGAGTCGTGCGGTCCATGGCCCTCTACGGGTGTCCCGTTTGGGCCGAGTCCCTGGGCGATCGCTGCGTCCGCCTGCTGCATCGTCCGCAGCGCATGGTGGCGCAGCGGATTATCAGGGGCTACCGCACGGTCTCGCATGAGGCGGCCTGCGTATTGGCGGGAACTCTGCCCTGGGTGCTGGACGCAAAGACCCTCTCATCGGCTTTCTTCCGGCGAGAGGAGGCGTCCGGGCGTGGGCAGAGGTTGGTCCCCCGTGAGGTCGAGGCCATGTTGGCCTCCCTCCGCAGGACCGCCGTGGAGGAGTGGCGTTCCAGGCTGGAGAGCCCGAGTGCTGGCGTGAGGACCGTCGCGGCAGTGCGACCTGTCCTCGAACAGTGGATGGACAGGCGCCACGGCGCGCCGACATACCGGCTGACGCAGGTGCTCACCGGGCACGGTTGCTTCGGTGCGTACCTGTGTCGCGTAGCCGGAGCGGAGGAGTCCGCCGTGTGCCACCATTGTGGCAACTGCCGTGAGGACACGGCCCAGCACACGCTGGAGGAGTGCCCAGCCTGGGACGAGGAGCGCAGCGCTCTCATCGCGGTCGTAGGAAGAGACCTCTCGCTGCCGGTCGTGGTCGCCGCCATGGTCGGCAGTAAGAGGTCGTGGCGAGCCATGCTCTCCTTCTGCGAATGTGTCATGTCGCAGAAGGAGAGTGCCGAGCGGGATCGGGAGCAGACCGATCCCGCTCGTCGCCACAGAAGACGAAGGAGGCGCCGGGATGCCACCTAACCCGGCGCCGGAGAGGCCACGCGGGGCCGCCGTCCCTACCTTGGCGGCCCCCGAGACGTGACGCAACACGCGTCTCATGTCGCGTCGCTTCAGCGGCAGTGCACATAGAGGCGGTCCCGGCGCGCTCTGTATCAACGGTATCCCGGGGCCGTCTCTGAAGTGCACCGATGGTGGCCGACGCGGGGTTTTTAGTCGGTATTTCGGCGCGTAGACTTACGGTAGGGACCCGACCCAGCGGCCGCCCGTCCACATCCACGGGCGGCACAACATCTTCGCTGGGCTCGGAAGGCGCCGGTGAGTCCGACACACCCTCGCCCCTTCAGGGGTGGGATGGTCCGTAAAGGGATTTTCCCCGCGAGAAAAAAAAAAAAAAAAAAAAAAAAGGTGACCTAGGAGGCCATTGCACGGGCACGCCGCGACCGATCCAATTCTAAGATAGCCACTCTAATCGTGGTGCGTAATCACGTGGAATTAGGTCCTGACAGCTTCTCAGGTGGAAACGACGCTCGCCGTCAACGTGAAGCGTTCGCCACACGTTTTTCGCGGAACTACCCTACACCGACCGCACAAACCTTTTAAGATTCCGCCACGCGCGCCATCGTTTATCGGATGATTCAAATTTCATTGAACAATACCTGCGTCTTGCTCTGTCTAACCGTTGTTAAATATGCGGAAAAGAGAATATGGTAATTATTTATTTTGGTAGGTTATTACGTTTATTCAGGCCTATCATTGTGTGCGTTTGTTTAATGCTAGATTGTTTGCGAATTTGAAAGGACCTTTATGACTGCCGAAATAAAGTTTATATTTGTTTATTATTTGATTTATTAAAGTATTCGTTTATTATGTCATTTAGAAAGGACTTTATACTCTGGAGTTACGTTTCAATTTCGTTTAAAGGAAAGGGTGTCTGTTATTTACTAAGTTTTAATTAATTATTTAAAAAAAATAAACCTATAGAAATAAGTGTTGATATCGATTCAGTAGCTGATTCTGAACCTACTACTTTCGGCTTTTACATTTAATTCTGTTACTCGTTGTATATATTACATTATGTACTATTATTTAGTATGTGTATTTTATTAGCATGTACATGTACAGTCACCAACAAAAGTAGCTGAACACATTTAAAACGCCAAAAGTCATACACACATTAAGCAACAGAAGTCGGTGACGAGTGGCGGCCACAAAATTTCATGAACACCTTAAAGGTTATAAAAGTTGATGAACAGCAAAAGCAACAAAAATTATTGAACAGCAAAAGCAACAAAAGTTATTAAACAGCAAAAGCAACAAAAGTTGATGAACAGCAAAAGCAACAAAAGTTGATGAACAGCAAAAGCAACAAAATTGCTGAACACTTATAAAAAGTAAGATTGCCGTAGATGTGTTCACCTACTTTTGTCGCGTTGTTATGTATTTATTTTTAAATGTGATTTCAAATTTTCTTTTTTGGTTTTTCTCTGCACTGACATATTGTATTCTATTTTGAGAAATTATTATGTTTGCAGAGTTTGTCGTGTTCGTCTGTTATTGGCAAGTGTACTTTTATTGAACAATAAATTGTTAAACATCTAATAATACGCACCTAATGTTATTGATATCGTGCTGTTGGTGTTCCAAATATAGTAAATACATGAAATAAAACACATAAATATTTATTTGGGGTCTTATTCCGTGTATAATAAATAATAATGTATAACAATATTGGCAAAAAATTGTGTATGTATAAGTGTTATTTCAATTTTGTTTGTACCGACTTCGTGTGTACGGTTTGGGTACTAATTTAAAAAAGTAAATTTATAAATATTTTTTTAATTGACCTACTTCATCCCACTACTGGGCGAAGATCTCCCCCCTGTTCCTCCACAATTCGCATTCTAACGAGATTTCGGGCCACATGGGCTCGAAATCATCCAGGTCGTCTCGCCAGCGTTTTTAGGTCTACCGCGGCGTTGTCGACCATCAGGTATCCATTGGGTAACGATATTTGCCCAACGCTCTGGATGCATTCGAGTCATATGGCCTGCCTAGTTCTATTTAAGGAGTGCTGTTTTGCTTCCCACGTCTGCCACGCCGGTTTTTAAGCGAATTTCGCTGTTTCGCACTCTGTCAGTTCGCCTTATTCCCAGGATGCTGCGCTCCATAGCTCTCTGACAAACCTTGAGCTGGGACTTTTGTGATTTGGTCAAATACCAAGTCCGAGCTCCGTAGGGTAGAATAGGCAAGTTATAAATGTCGATGAGTTTCCTTTTTAAGGATATTGGAAGGTTCCAGTAGCTCTTCTAGGCATTTTCCATCCGGCGATGAATTTCTAGATCTTGCCGGCCTTGGAAGGAAACTAACTGGCCCAGATAGATGTACTCATCGACATAGTGTGTCCTCTCCATCCACTTGGATGTGGACTTTTGTTTTATTTGTCATGACTTTAGTCTTTGACCGATTCATCATTAGACCCACCCCGAGGCTTGCCATATTTAACGTTTCAAGCATGCATTGGAGGTCTTGCGCCGATGATGCAAATAGTATATCATCGGTATCAATAGTACATAGTGTCATCGGCGAAGCGCAAGTTGGTAAGTTTCTTACTGCCGATATCGATACCCTTAATCCTCTTTGTATATGGTATGATGGACCAGTACGGTTAAGTTTAATGGTGGCTGTGCTGTGATCATAAATATGCAGGAGTAAATCTCTGTAGATTTTATTTATTCCCTGTTTATGTAGTGCTTGGAATATGGCTGAGTGATATACGCTGTCGAAGGCCTTTGTATAGTCTACAAAGGCAAGGTATAATAGTTTTTCATATTCCAGGTGTTTTTTTTATAATTTGATTCAAAGTGTGAATGTGGTCCGCGGTGGAAAAGTTTGGGCGAAAACCGGCTTGTTCTGGGGGTTGGAGTAAATCAAGTGTGTTCTCTATTCGATTCTGTATTGTTTTTATGAACGCTTTATACAAGTGTGATGTTAGGCTTATGGGTCTGTAATTAGCGATATCAGCTTGTCTCCCTTTTTATCCAAAAGAATGATGTTGGACTGGCACATTTCATGGAAGTTTCCCAGTTGCAAGGATAGATTTGCTATGTAAGGAAGCAGCGTAGGTGATCCGATTCGAAAAGCCTCAGTTGTCATGCCATCTTCTCCAGGACTCCTATTGAATTTCATACTGCGGAGAGCTTTATAAGCCTCGCAGCCAGTTATGTAGGGAATAGTATCCGGATTCGGGCTGGAATAATCTGATTGAAGTTCTTTGGTAGCGTCAGAATAAAGTTTTTGGTAAAATTACGTGCATATTTCAATAAGCTTAGTGCAGTTACTATGTTTAATTCCTTCTTCATCTTTTAACTACATATTTATCCAACACCTTCCTGTAGATATCCCCTGTTTAGCTACCCTAAGCGGTGTATGTTTCTTTTCGTTTCGATGACACAGAGTTTAGCCTTAATATAAATAATCATATCTTTAAATCTGATTTTGAAGTAGCTAGAGCTTTCGAGAACTTTTTCTCAGATGTACCAGTTTCCATAACAAAAAGTTTAAATTCATCTCCTTGCATAGCAGAAAAATTACTGGAAGAAAGTGTACCTGGTGGTAGAGATTCATTTGCGTTCCATTGCGTTGACAGTGTGGATATTATAAAAACATTTAAGTTAATTAATATTAAAAATACATGTGACCTTTGGGGAATCTCAACAAAAATATTAAATGCTGCAATACCAGTCTTAGCTCCCCAGTTAGCTGTAATTTTTAATGCTTGTATAAACAGTGGTATATTTCCTGATAAAATGAAGTTAAGTAAAATTATACTTCTTTTTAAATCTGGTAGTACAGATGACCCCTCCAACTATAGACCTATCTCAGTACTACCTTCATTAAGCAAAATTTTTGAAAAACTGATGCTTCATCAAATTCAAATTTATTTTTCAAAAAATAAAATACTTCATGGTAAACAATTTGGTTTCACTCGGGGTCGCTCCACTACTGATGCTGGTGTGGAGCTTATACATAACATATTTGATGCTTGGGAGAATTCACAGGACGCTTTAGGTGTGTTCTGTGATTTATCCAAAGCATTTGATTGTGTTCACCATGAAATTCTTATCAGGAAATTAAGCCACTACGGTGTAAATGGCGTTGCGCTTGATTTATGCAAGTCGTATTTAAGTAATAGGGTCCAAAGTGTAGATGTCAACGGAAAAAGATCTCCTGGGTCTGTTGTTACTATGGGAGTTCCGCAGGGCTCGATTCTTGGACCCTTCCTCTTTTTAATCTACATTAATGACTTACCTTTTTTTATAAGGGGCAACTGTGAGGTCGTGTTGTTTGCAGATGATACTTCTTTATTATTTAAACTGAATCGACATCAACCCATTATTGACGATGTAAACCACACCCTCACAAAAATCGTACATTGGTTTAGCGTTAACAACTTGTTACTAAATAGTCAGAAAACTAAATGTGTACGGTTTGTGACTCCTAATGTCAAAAAAGTTAACGCTAACATTCTTTTGAATGGGGATGAGTTGAGCCTTGTGGATACAACTAAGTTCTTGGGAATCACATTAGATCCCAAACTTCAATGGGGTCCTCATATAGTCGCTTTAGCTAAAAAGCTGAGCGCCGCAGTCTACGCGGTGGGTAAGATACGTCAATTGACTGATATTGATACAGCTCGATTGGTATATTTTGCCTACTTTCATAGTCTGATGAGTTATGGAATTTTACTGTGGGGTGGTGCTGCTGACATTAATACCATCTTTGTTCTCCAAAAGCGAGCTATAAGATCAATTTATTCGCTAGGGTCCAGATATTCTCTTAGAGAAAAATTTAAAGAAATAAATATAATGACAGTGGCATCACAATATATTTTTGAAAATTTAATGTATGTCCATAAAAATAAAGAAAACTTTCGAAAGATTAGCGATATTCACAATAAAAATACTAGAAATGAGAACAATTTAGCTACTCATAAGACCAGACTCCACAGGATCAGCAAGTCTTTTAAGGGTTACTGTATACACTTTTATAACAAAGTTCCCACTCATATTAAAGCCTTAAGTATTGAAAAATTCAAAGCTACTATCAAGCAAAAATTATGCAATAAAGCTTATTATAAAATTTCAGAATATCTAGATCAGTGATTCCCAAAGTGGTCCAGGTGGACCCCCAGGGGTCCACGGGAGACTTGCTGGGGGTCTACGTAGGCGTGAACAAAAAATGGGGGTCCATAAGATGTTAATGGGGGTCCACGAAAATTTATCTGCTTTTGATAGTAAAGAGCAAAAATGTAAGCATTATAAGCCTACCTACATTGTTTTAAGTACCTAACTGTAGCGGAGATACTTTTATTTATATATATTTAATTTAACTTTTTATTAAAATCATTATTTATAATAATTAAAATTAAAACTATTCATACAAACTACATGCTGATTATATTATACCATTCTGTAACATTCACTTCTATAATGTAAAATTTTTTTGTATTAAAAATAAATATTGTTCAACGAACGGACAGACCGGCTCACTATAATAAAATGTTGTATATAGTTAGTCAGGGCGCTCTCGGCCGACCGCCCGAGCGGCGGCCGAAGCGGCCCCACCGAGCCGAACGGTTACCGCGCTGCGCACACGCGGTCGCACGGCCGCCAGTCTGCTCCCGACCGCTTTGACGCGCGACGCATGACGCTCGATTCTTTCCGCTTTGCTATCGGCTGTTCGATTGTCTTACTAGTTTACGTGTTGCTTATTCTTACTGACTTTCTGTGCTTACTACTGTCGCCTTTTCTCCTTCTTTCTTTCTGTGTGCTGTATAAAATAAACTGTTTCTTGTGTTCGTGTGTTTGGACTGATTTATTTTTATGACGACCCGGCGACCCTAACGGACACTTGATTGACCTGCACGCACTACATTAAGCGATCCTACACCTGATCCCCAAATCCCTACATTGGTGACCCCGTGAAGAGCAAGACCATGAGCGACAGCAGTACCGACACACCAGCCACCGCCGGTTCACGAAACGGTGGAAACGTCACTACCCGCCGAGTGAAGAAAATGCGCCCATCACCTCGTGAGGATGTCGACGTCGAGGTACCAGCAGTGCCCAGAGTTCGGTACAACCTGAAGGTGCCACCGTTTTCCCCAGAGGACCCAGAAATATGGTTCGCGCTACTGGAGGGTCAATTTGCAAATTTCGACATAACGGATGACGTCACAAAATTTACGCAAGTCACCATCAACCTTGACCTAGTTCACGCAAAGGCGGTGAAGGACATAATTGTGAACCCTCCAGCGCGAAACAGGTATGAGCGGATTAAGACGGAGCTGATTCGCAGACTATCTGCTTCGCACGAGAAGAAGGTGAGGCAGCTGCTGACACATGAGGAGCTGGGTGACCGGAAGCCATCCCAGTTCCTGCGCCACCTGCAGGACCTAGCTGGACCATCCGTCCCAGCTGACTTCATTAAGACCATCTGGTGCCAGCGCCTACCAAGCAACGTGCAGACGGTGTTAGCTTCGCAGCCAACCCTCACGCGGGAGCAGCTTGCCGATCTCGCTGACAACATCCAGGAGATCGTCGCGCCGTGCAATGTTGCGGCAGCGTCGTGTCACACTACCCACCACGGCCCGTCGAATGAGATCGCCGAGTTGAAACGGATGGTGCAGCAACTGGCACTGAAGGTCGAGGAGAACAGCCGCGCATCCCAACATAACGCGGATAGATCCAGACCACGGCAAGGTTTCCCGACGCATCACCGTTCCAGATTCCACCAGCGGTCAAGATCGAGATCACGGTCCAACTCGAACTACCGTAAACACCCGCTGTGTTGGTACCATTATAAGTTCGGGAACGCAGCGCAAAAGTGTGTAAAACCGTGTGCCCATTCGGGAAAAGAGTAGGGCAGTCTGTATCTGCGGCCGACGCCTGCCCTACTAGTGGTCGCTTATTTGTAACGGATAGTCGTAGCAAAATTAATTTTTTAGTAGACACCGGTAGTGATGTTTGTGTTTTTCCACGTTCATTAATTAAAGAGCGTCGCGTTAAAACTAATTTTGATTTGTGTGCCGCCAACGGCTCAATCATAAGTACCTACGGTTATACTAATATTTTATTAAATATAGGCTTGCGCCGTGACTTTCCCTGGCGATTTATTGTAGCCGATGTAACGCGAGCGATAATAGGCGTGGATTTCTTATCTCACTACAATTTAATTGTGGATATTAGAAACCAGCGACTTGTCGATGGACATACAACGCTATCCACCGCGGCTTCACTCGCGGATTTTTCCAATGTGTCTTCGGTGAAGGTTATGTCTGGTGATTCGGTGTATCATGCTACACTAGCACAATATCCCGAGATCACTCGACCTCCCGGTACTAACACACATAACACGACAAAACACAGTACACTACACTATATCCGCACTACACCTGGACCACCTGAGTCTTGCACACCACGAAGGCTAGCGCCCGATAGGCTTAAAATTGCCAAAGCCGAATTTGAAGCCATGTTACAGATGGGCACCTGTCGACCCTCAGAGTCTCCGTGGTCATCTCCACTACACCTGGCGCCGAAGAAAACTGGCTGGCGACCCTGTGGAGACTACCGCAGGTTAAATGCACGCACCATCCCGGACAAATACCCGATACGCAACATCCAGGACTTCTCACACAGCTTAGCGAACTGCACGGTATTTAGCACCCTGGATCTAACTAGGGCCTACAACCAAGTGCCAGTTAATCCCTCCGACATAGTAAAAACTGCCATCACAACACCTTTCGGCTTATACGAGTTTCCGTATATGACGTTTGGCCTTCGCAACGCCGGCCAAACATTCCAACGGTTCATCGACGAGGTGTTGCGAGGGCTAGACTTCATATACTGTTACATCGACGACATACTCATATTTTCACCCGACCCCAAAACCCATGAAAGACACCTTCATGAGGTTTTCGGTAGGTTGCGGGATTATGGCGTCATACTAAACCCTAGTAAGTGTGTGTTTGGTGCATCGAAAGTCACCTTCTTGGGGTACGAAATATCCGCTGATGGTACTAAACCCTTACCTGAAAAGGTAGAAGCCATCAAAAATTACCCTCAGCCCAAAACCGTCAGGGAATTACGGAGGTTCTTGGGCATGCTTAATTTTTATCGGCGATTTATTCCAGATGCAGCCCAACAACAAGCGCTCCTGAATTCTCTTCTGACAGGCTCAGTGAAGGGCTCACATCCAGTGAACTTCGGCAAGAAGGAACTGGAGGCCTTCGAGGCTTGCAAACAGGGCCTATGCCAAGCCGCCATGTTGGCCCACCCTAATAGCAAAGCGCAGTTGGCTCTCGTGACAGACGCCTCCGATACTGCTATCGGGGCGGTATTACAACAGCGGCAGGCAGGTAAGTGGCAGCCCCTGGCTTTCTTCTCGCGAAAGCTGAGTCCAACACAGGCCAAATACTCGCCATACGACCGAGAACTCTTGGCGTTATATGAGTCGGTGAAACATTTTCGGCATATGTTCGAAGCTCGCGACTTCGTGATTTATACCGATCACAAGCCGCTTACATTTGCCTTTTCCTCTAGAAAGGAAAATTGTTCACCCAGGCAGTTCCGTCATCTGGACTTTGTGTCGCAATTTTCAACCGACATCCGACATATTTCGGGTCGGGATAATGTGGTTGCTGACCCCTTGTCCAGAGTTGAGGAAATTGCGCAGCCGATCGACGCCCAGGCGTTGGCAGCTGCTCAAAGCAGCGACCTACACCTGAAGCAGCTTCTCGACGGCCATTCATCCCTCCATCTCACCAAAATGAAACTGCCTGGTACGAACACGGAGCTGTTTTGCGACGTAAGCGGCACTAACCCCCGACCCTATGTTCCGGAAATGTACAGGCGAAGCATCTTCGAGTCACTACACAGCTTGAGTCACCCTGGTGCCAGAGCATCCATCAGGCTAGTGAGTGATCGATATGTGTGGCCAGGAGTCCGTAAGGATTGCCGCGAGTGGGTTCGCAGCTGCCTAGCGTGCCAACGCTCGAAAATCACGAGGCATGTTTCTGCCCCGTTAGGTACTTACAAAATACCGCAGGGCAGATTTCAGGTCATCCATATCGACTTGGTTGGCCCGCTGCCACTCTCAGCAGGTTATCGGTATTGTCTCACGGCCATCGACCGTTTTACTCGTTGGCCTGAGGCAATACCGATAGCCGATATAACCGCCGAAACCGTGGCGAAGTCACTACTGAGTGGGTGGATTTCGCGCTTCGGGTGCCCTGTCAAAATAGTCACTGACAGGGGACGACAGTTCGAGTCGTCACTATTTAAGGCACTGTCGAAAACTATAGGCTTTGTCCACAGCCACACGACAGCATACCATCCAGCTTCAAACGGCATGGTGGAAAGGTTCCATCGGCAGCTTAAGGCTGCCATAACCTGCCATGCAGATAGCTGTTGGGTAGAATCACTTCCTCTAGTCCTATTAGGAATCAGGACAGCCTTTAAAGAGGACATAAAAACATCTTCCGCCGAATTGGTGTATGGAGAGACATTGCGCCTTCCAGGAGACTTTTTCCTTCCTCCTGATAATGAGGCATACGACCTGTCGGACTATGCAAGTCGTTTGCGTTCGATGGTAAATAGGCTGAGGCCTCCTCCAGCGTCACGACATGGCAACCATCGCTCCCCTTTTATTTTTAAGGACCTGGCTACATCATCCCATGTCTTCCTTCGAGATGACACTGTGGCCGGTTCCCTTAAGCCTGCATATACAGGACCTCATGAAGTCCTCCAAAGAGGGGACAAAGTTTTCAAAATTAATTTCAATGGCAGGTCAGTTACAGTGTCTATAGACAGGTTAAAACCTGCTTATACAATGCACGACACACGGACATACACACATACACATGAAGGAAACAACACTCATACACCACATACACACAGTCACACTCCTACATATACCACACATCAACATACGCCCGACGCCGAAGACAACATTGTCAAAACCACGAGGTCGGGGCGTAGGGTAAGATTTCCCGACTATTATCGCCCGTAGAGACGGTCTCTAGGGGGGGGTGGTGTAGCGGAGATACTTTTATTTATATATATTTAATTTAACTTTTTATTAAAATCATTATTTATAATAATTAAAATTAAAACTATTCATACAAACTACATGCTGATTATATTATACCATTCTGTAACATTCACTTCTATAATGTAAAATTTTTTGTATTAAAAATAAATATTGTTCAACGAACGGACAGACCGGCTCACTATAATAAAATGTTGTATATAGTTAGTCAGGGCGCTCTCGGCCGACCGCCCGAGCGGCGGCCGAAGCGGCCCCACCGAGCCGAACGGTTACCGCGCTGCGCACACGCGGTCGCACGGCCGCCAGTCTGCTCCCGACCGCTTTGACGCGCGACGCATGACGCTCGATTCTTTCCGCTTTGCTATCAGCTGTTCGATTGTCTTACTAGTTTACGTGTTGCTTATTCTTACTGACTTTCTGTGCTTACTACTGTCGCCTTTTCTCCTTCTTTCTTTCTGTGTGCTGTATAAAATAAACTGTTTCTTGTGTTCGTGTGTTTGGACTGATTTATTTTTATGACGACCCGGCGACCCTAACGGACACTTGATTGACCTGCACGCACTACATTAAGCGATCCTACACCTGATCGCCAATCCCTACATAACTATTAATTTTTCTTGTAATTCTATTCTTTTAATTAAAAAAGTGTTACAAAATGTACCATTTTTCGTTTTTATTTTACCTATCGGAATATAGGGACAGAACTCAGAAGCGACACAATATTTTTTTTTTGGTGACACTAAGAATTTGGTAGAAATGTAGTAGCAGGGGGTCCACCGAAACCAGTAAAATTTTGAAAGTGGTCCACGAGAAAAATAAGTTTGGGAACTACTGATCTAGATGATAATAAGGCTTGGGAATAGTATAGTATAAAATTAATTAAATATATAGTATCTTGGAGCGGAGGTATTAGTGTGCTCTGTATAATTTCATTTATATTAAGTAACTTAAACTATTTTGTTTTGCTTTGTAAGCGATTGGATAAGTCATGCTCGCTTAAAAGTCTGTGCTTGCGGTGGCGTCGTGTGCCGGGTCGGTCACTTCCCTGTAGCATGGTTGAGGAGGCCGATGGCTGGCACATGCGTCATACTCGTGAACGGGTGCTGCTTGTGTGGACTGGTCTGTCCGATTTGCTTACTTTGTAATTGATAAATAGATTACTTAACGCTTTTATAATTATTTATTGCGTTGGCAAAACAGAGTATACTGATTCTTCGTTATGGGTTACTTCGTTTCGTTTCTCTCAGCCATATTAAATATAAAGTAAACTTATTCGTATTCAACTATATCCTACTTGCAAATCATAACAAGTTATTAATGAACTGCTCTGATTTAAACCAACTTGTAATTTTTGTAATAATCATACATTGTAAACTGGTTTTGAAAAGAGCAACACTAGAGTTTCTTGCCCGTTCTTCTCTAGTGAAAACCGCTTTCCGAACCGGGTGGTAGTTCAAAAAATGATTGAATCTAAACAATGTTGAACATTTTAATGGATTCAATGAATTATTTTCATTTCATTTCATTTCATTTTCATTTTCATTTCATTTCATTTCATTTCATTTCATTTCATTTCATTTCATATGTAATTCTACTGGTAGCTCTGGATCAAAAATAGTTAACACCGGCTTGGTAGTAAGTACACGTATTATGGAGTTACGTATTTCCTCGTGTTTCTTAGTCCAAACAATGGGTTCCTTCAATTTTGTAAGGGGATATAACGGACCTACAATACGTGTATAATCGTGAATGAATTTATTTTATTTTATTTATTTATTTTTATTCTTTACTGCACACACAAAAAATACAAAAGGCATACAATATTTTACAGGTAAAATTAAAGAGTACAGTTGGCGGTCTTATCGCCCTAGGCGATTTCTTACAGACAACCTTTGGGTGGATATAAGAAAAGGATAAGAATAGAGGGCAGTATAGAATTTAAAGAAAAAAACAAGCTCTTATAAGGGAATAGATAAACAAATTATTTATAGTGAATATATACACAATATATGATACATAATTCAATAATACACTTAATATACATACATATATAAATATTTTTATAGATAAACATACATATAAATATACATGTTAAATATAAATTACTTATTGAGACGAAAAGAGGAAATAAAAACTTTTTAATGCAGCTGCTTATAGAGAAAGGTAATAGTCTTTAACCATTTTTTTGAAAGATGTCAGTGTTTGAGCTTGTCTTATGACAACTGGTAGCGCATTCCACAGTCGAACGGCTTGAACTGTATACGACTTATCCATGAAGGTCGTGGCATGCGCAGGCATTCTCAATTTCAGATTCTCCGACGACCTCAAGGAGCTTGAATGAGACTCATGAAGAAATAGAAAACGTTCTTTATGATAAGATGGAGTGAGAGGATTGAACAAGATATTGTAAAGAAGATTAAGAATATGAGCATTCCGACGAAGCCGTATAGGTAACCACTTGAGCTTAGCACGAAACTCGGAGACATGATCATATTTGCGCAGACCAAATATAAATCTAATACAGAAATTTTGAAGACGCTCAAGTTTATTAAGTTGGTCCTCGGTGAGATCGAGATAGCTGACGTCGGCATAATCAAGGATGGGGAGTAGGAGAGCCTGTGCAAGGGAAATTTTCGTGGCAATGGGGAGAAAACTGTGTAACCTCCACAAAGACCTAGCTGAGGCAAAAACCTTACGGCTAACTTCTCGGAGCTGAGGACCCCAGGTGAAACACTTGTCCATATATAGGCCAAGATTTTTTACTGTATCACTGTATGGAACAGTGATACCATCACAGGAAACAGATGGAAGTTGAGCCTGATCAAGTTTCGATATCATCCTGGGGCTGCCGACAACAATGACTTGAGTCTTAGCTGGATTGACCTTCAGTCCATAATCATTACTCCATGAACATATATGTTGGATGTCAGTATTGATAGCTCCAATCGCATCAGTCATCTTGTCCAAGGATGCCCGAGTATAAATTTGCAGATCGTCAGCGTAAAGGTGGTAGGAGGAGCGAAGATTATTGGTAATAGAATTAATAAAGACAGCGAAGAGTAAAGGAGATAAAACGCCGCCCTGAGGTACACCAGCAGATACAGAGCACCAAGAGGAAAAGCATTCCTCAAAGCAGATGCGTTGCTGGCGACCATACAGGTAACTACGAAACCAATCAACTGCTGTTGGAGATATGTTAAGAGAACACATTATGCCAAGTAAGACATCAAAATCGACGGTGTTGAAGGCATTACTGAAGTCCAGCAATGCTAAGATAGTCAGCTTGCCTTCCTCCATGCCCGACCGAATGCCATCCGCAACATGAGTTAGAGTGGTAACCGTGCTATGCCCAGGACGAAACCCCGATTGGAGAGGATTATGGAGATTGTGTTTCGAGAGGAATTCATTCAGCTGGATATGGATTAGACGTTCAAGGACTTTGGATAGAAAAGGAAGAATGGATACAGGACGGAAATCTGCGAGATTGGATGCATTGGATTTCTTAGGAGTTGGGATGATATGTGCTTTCTTCCAAGGAGCAGGAAAGATGCCGGAGGAAATAGAATCATTAAGGATATGGGAGATAATAGGAAGGATTTCGTCTAGGATAGGGAGAATCATATTGCGGCTGACACAGTCACTTCCCGTCGCATTGGATGAAATGAGCATAATGGTCTTTCTAACATCACAAGCAGCAAATTGTTTAATGACGAAAGCAGAACATTCAGGAGTATTGAGGGTCGAAAGGAACTTAATAGTGTTATCTTTCTTCGCCTTATCAAAGAAAGGCGATGTACAAAAATGATTGTTTAAGGAATTTAAGTTAATAGACTTACAAAAGGACTCTTGTCGAGACTTCCCCACTCCCAGTGTTTTCAGAAATTTCCAAACCGTAGCTGGATCTCCGGTTTCAACAGAGTTGTGAATATGTCGGCGTTGAGCATTCCTACACACCTTACTGCAATGATTTCGAATCGAGACGTACTTCTGCCAATTCAACTCATTAGGTCTACGGTTGTACCGGGACTTGGCCAACGCTTTTTTAGAAAGCAGTTCTTTAATCTCAGGTGTTAGCCAAGGAGCCGGTAGGTGTTTGAGTTTTACAGGCCGGATTGGTGCATGCTTATTATAAAGGTCAATAATCTTACTGTTAAAGATATCAACTTTGTCATCGACATTGCTAGCAAGAAGAAGCGAACTCCAGTCAATGTTGCCGGCATCTTTGCGAAGATCAACAATATTCATACCCCGAAAATTTCTTTGCAGGAGGATTTTGGGTAGGGCTTTAGGAGGGCGGAGACGATAAGACAGGAATAGCAGGTCATGGGAAGAAAAAGCATCAGCAGGATATTGTCCATGCTTAGACACATGGTTTAAGGAGGAAACAAAGATAAGGTCTAGGAGAGAAGGAGAACAGTTAGGAGCGTGGTGGGTCGCTGAGAGTGGAAGAATGGAAAGATTACAGGATTTAATAGTATTAATAAGGGAACTTGAACGACGGTCATTTTTAAGGAGACTGGTATTAAAATCACCCATGATTATGGTTTCACTGTACATAGGAACAAGATTTTCAAGGATAATTTCAATAGAAGAGAAGAAGTTAATGTGGAGCGAGGGACAATAATATACACAGAGAAGAACTTTTTTTAAGGAGAATTCCACCTCCAGAAAAAGATGCTCACCAGCATCGGATGGTGGGGGTTGCGGAGATACGCTAACTATCGTATAACGGAATTGAGTTCGTAAATAAATAGCAACTCCGCCTCCACCACGCGATGTACGATCGTTTCTGATGAGGTGGAACCCCGGAAGTGAGTAAGCGGAAGAGGAGAGGCATGGTTTCAACCAAGATTCAGACACTAAGATAGCATGGATATGAGTACAGTCAAAACTAGCCAGCATATCTGGGAAATGAGCCGGAATACTCTGGGCATTGAGATGTACTACATTAAAGTTCCTGGGGACATCGGAGAACTGAGACGTAAGATTATCAGTAAGTGATGGAACACTGACGAAACTATCATCACTGCACACTGAGTAGTACTCACTGTCACTACTATCAAATTGCAAAGACATCTCAATACGTAACTAATTTTTTTTATATAATAATAATAATAATGTATAAGTAAAATCCTAAACTAGAAATAAAGTTATAGCTGTAATATAATAAATTTGAATAGTTGTAAAAGTAAAATCTGACGAAATGACACAAAATATAATAACAATAAAATAATACAAATCATCCATCTGCCGGTTGTGTTAACAAAACACTGTCTTATTAAGATGTAAATAAACATGAATATTAAATAAATATAACTAAAAGCAAGTAAAAGACACAAAATAATCTAAAAGAGAAAAAAAAAAAACATAAAAACAGAATTAAAGTTAAAAAAAGATGAAATATATCAATATTTAAAACACTGCCAGTCCAGGCAACTAACTACAAAGTTACCACAAGTGAATGAGACAAAATGACTTTATAATGATAACTACGACTTTATAATAAGGAATAACTAAACGCTGTCAAGAAGTGACATATGTCGAATTTACGGAAATACGAAGCAAGACTAAGAAATTGCCGAACCTGAGTAGCCGTTTTTGGCTGCCGCGAATCTACTAATGCTCTTATTTTTTGAGTGTTCGGCCTAATTTTACCAGATTGAATTGAATAACCCAGATAGTCGATTTTACGTTTCATAAATTTACACTTTTTAATATTTATTGTAAATCCAGCACCTGTTAAAGCGGCTAAAACCTTCTCCAAGCTAACCAGACCTTCTGTTACGTTATCAGAATAACATAAAACATCATCCATGTAAATTAGTGGCTTATTATTTAAATGACTCATGGCCTTAGTAATGCACCTTTGAAATACTGAGGGAGCGTTTCGAAGTCCAAATGGCATAGCTAAGTACTCATATTGCCCATCGGGCGTAACAAACGCTGTTTTCTCTACAGAATCAGGATGCATACTGATCTGATGAAACCCTGACGCCATGTCTGTTAAGTTTAGTAATTAAAGCCAGTAAAGTTATTTTACAAAGTATTTTAATAAGGAACTGTTATACAGACACGTGACATAGACAATAGACAACAGAAAAGGGATGAGCACTTGAACATTGTTAAATAGGGATGTGACATCAAACAAAAAAGGTTTCTAATTTATAATTACAACACTCTTACCAAATTAGAACCTTTCTTTATAGATTAGAACATATACTATGTAACATTGTTCTTATATTAATAATAGTACAATAATCAAAGTATTCCTTTTATCAAAAAAAAACAAAAAAAAAAAGTGGGTAGCGTCGGATAGTTACGCGTCCTCGTATTTAATTTTATTTTAATTAGTTAAACGCTCTTTTTCTAAGTGGAAGTTAGCAAATATGATATGGGACTCCGTCTAGTTCAAGTGACATTGTTATCTCGGAATAGTTTGTGTGCAAACCCAAGATTTCAACTTATCTGTGACATTACAACAAACTAGTGTACTCAGCGTATCAGTGAACTTGATGAGGTGTTTGTAGTGATAATTTACAACAATCATTCATTAACTTTCGCATCTGTGTTACAAATCCGGTCGCAACGGCGAAAAATGTTTTTCTTTCAAAATAATCGCTTACAATTGTACCGTTAATTGTTTAAAACCCAATTTGGACTTTGATCTTTATGTACATCACTTCACGGATTGGATAAAGACCAAGTATTTCGACTAATCTCTAACAAGCCGTCGTGGCCCGATCGGTTGTGGCCATAGCTATAGAGTTCTGAGGCGGAGGTTCAAAACCCAACACTCGAACATTTTTACAATTTGGAGTTTTGTGTTTTTGATATCTACATTGGAACGCGGTTACATGATACAATCGCTTTAAACTGTCAAGAAAATATACAAACAAATATTGGATACACGGAATTAAACTGTGTGGTTATTACTTACCACTCCTTTATACACCGTTCTGCGTGCATTGCTCATTATTGAAATTAAATAAAATGCCCAACCTATGCGCTTCCTGTGGCAAAAAAATACCTAATCGCGAACTTTTAAAGTGTCATAATTGCTTACTGACGTACGATATACTATGCTGCCAGATGTCACATAATGATTTCCTTGCCATGTCAAGGCAATGCAAAAATTCCTGGAAATGCAAGGCATGCTGCAATACCAGCACACCAAAGCCATCAAGCAGTCCTCCTACTACTGAATCAGATACGGATACCAACACCAGCGGAGTGGTCGACGTAATTTCTGACAGTATTAAAAAAACTGTGCACTCTAAAATAGCCAATGAACACGGCTCGCCTTCACCGTGTACCGTCCACTGTGAAGACGTAATGAGATCTCTTATCAGGCAGGAGCTGAAGGAAGTCTTAAGTGATTATGCGGATAAGAATCTACTTGGTCCACTACAAAATTTGAGCAACATCAAAGATGATATGGAGAGCATCAAAGAGTCTATGGAATTCTTCAATAACAAATTCGAAGAGTTGAAGGATGAGTGCGTTTCCAATTCCAAGAGAATTCGTGAATTAGAAAACGAAAACAAGTCCCTACTATCGACAGTACGTAGTCTTACTGCACGCTTCAACCAATTTGACCAGCTTAGTAGGGCGGGCAACTTGGAAATTCAATGTGTACCAGAATCGAGATCAGAAAATGTGTTAAAAATTGTGGAGCAACTTGGCCGAACTGTAAGCTATCCTATCACCGAAAATGATGTCCTCTACTGTTCCCGTATCGCGAAAAAAGTAACAAGCAACCCCCGGCCGCGCTCCATACTCGTGCGATTGAGGAGCCCACGGGTTCGAGACAGTTTACTAGCTGCTGTCATCACTTATAATAAAAAGAATCCAAATAATAAACTGCAGACAATGGACCTTGGCATTGGAGGATCAACATCTTCACCAGTGTTTGTTACGGAACATCTTTCTCAAGAGAATAAAGTCCTTCATGCTGCAGCTAGAGAAAGAAGCAAAGAGCTGCAATACAAGTATGTGTGGATACGCGGAGGGAAAATTTTTATGCGCAAAAACGACACCAGCCCATATGTCTTCGTGAAGGATGCGGAGACCCTCGAGAAACTTACGTAATCTTAACATACCTTACTATTTCATATGTACAATTTTTTTTTTATTACTCCAGATAGATAATATTATTAAATTCAGCAACCTACGAATATATTATCAAAACGTTCGAGGGCTTAACACAAAAACATCTGATTTCCACTTAAATGTGTTGAATAGTAATTACGATGTTATATGCCTTACAGAAACTTGGCTTAAATCTTCTGTATTTGACAACGAGTTATTTGACAAACGATACATAGTTTATAGGCGTGATAGGGAAAGTTGCAGCCTTAATAACAAAAAAACCGGGGGTGGTGTGCTTGTGGCGGTCTCCCGTATGCTCATTTCAAGACGTTTACATGATCTAGAAAGTAATTGTGAAGATCTATGGATCACAGTTGACAAAAACCGCTCACAAGGGGTCAGTGACAGGTTATACCTATGTTGTGTTTACTTGCCACCACCTCTACAAAAAAATATGTTAGATAATTTTATTGCCAATGTTAATCAAATTATGGACCAGCCAAAGCAGGTCATAATTCTTGGTGACTTTAATTTGAGCTGTATTAATTGGAATGATTATGACCAAAAGATCAACCAACCAACGGACCCAAGCCGCTTGCTCAACTACAGTGGTCTGGCCCTCGATTTACTCAACTTTATGGCTCTTAATAACCTTAGTCAGTACAATAACCTTGTCAACGACAGAGGCCGTGTCTTAGACTTAATACTATGTAATCTCGCAATTGAAAAAATCCTATCACCTAGCATAACGGAGTTGGTTAGACCAGATCCACTGCACCCACCTTTGTCATTTGATGCACCAAATTTATATGTAAGTCATATCCAGCAAAACCGTACTGCAAGATTCAATTATTTTAAAGCGGACTATGACAACATAATAGCAAATCTCAAGGATATCGATTGGAATCGGGAATTTGCGGCTTGTAATGGAGTTGACTCCATGACCGAGGTATTCTATCAAGTTATCCAACAGACCATTGCTCTTTTTGTGCCAAAATTGAAACCAAAAAATAATAAATATCCTGTTTGGTTCTCGAAATCACTTATAAAAATGCTTAAAGAAAAAAACAAATACAGAACAAGAATAAAAAAATATAACAATCCATTAGATTACATTAGTTATCAAACTCTTAATAAGAGATGTGAGAAATACATTAAGATATGTTACAATGACTACTTGGCGCTTATGGAGCAGTCAATCAAACGTAATCCTAAGCTGTTATGGTCTTTTATCAAAAATAAAAGAAACAACTCGGGGTCATATCCAAATCCTATGCATCTCAACGATGAAGTAGCTACAAACGGGTCCGATGTTTGCTTACTTTTTGCTCAACACTTCTCTTCAATTTACCTCAACATAAATAAAAGTTATCCGAATGTTGATATATCACCGATGCCCAATTTGCCATATCTAAGTCCTATCATCTTTCATAAAGATTTAATTTGCAAAACACTTAAAAAGCTTGATCCTTTGAAAGGCGCAGGCTGCGATGGTATACCGCCTAAGTTTGTCAAAACGTGCGCTAAAGAGCTATCTCATCCCTTGTCAATAATATACAATGAGTCCTTAAAGGCTGGCATTTTCCCTAGTGTTTGGAAACAATCCATTATTGTGCCGATACACAAGAATGGCAGAAAAAACTTGATTAAGAACTATCGTCCCATATCATTATTACCCATTTTTGGTAAAGTCTTTGAGTCTCTTTTGTGTCCCTTAATTACCTGGCATGTCAAGAATCTTATTATAAATAATCAACATGGTTTTATGAAATCGCGTTCAACAGCGACTAATTTAATTCTGTATCATGACAATTTGGTTAACTGTGTTGACAGTCGTATTCCCGTTGACGCTGTCTACACAGATTTTTCGAAGGCGTTTGATACAGTGGACCACGACATTTTATTGAAAAAGTTGTCTCTCGTGGGTGTGTCTGGCAATCTGCTAATTTGGTTCGAGTCTTATTTAAAAAATCGAAGCTCAATCGTTGTCGTAAATGGTTTTTCGTCTCCTCCCTTTATTGCACATTCTGGGGTTCCACAAGGATCCCACTTGGGACCAATTCTGTTTAAAATTTTTATCAATGACATTGCAACCGTCTTCCAACATTCGGACTTTTATCTTTTTGCTGATGATCTCAAAATCACAAGACCTATTCGCAGCTCCAAGGATAGTCTTCTACTTCAGGAGGACTTAGACAGATTAGTGTTGTGGTGCTGCAATAATAGAATGAAGTTAAATACCGATAAATGTTTTAACATAAGATTCACTAGAAATAAATTATGCACTCTTCATACTTATTATCTGAATTGCCAGCCTATACAGCATGTTGACAGTATTAGAGATTTGGGAGTAGTTTTTGATAGCAAACTTAAATTCGATAAACATATAAACAGTATTGCCACTAACTGCTTCAAGATATTGGGATTTGTCATAAGAAATTGCAAAAGTTTTAAGGATCCTAGGACCAAGATACTCCTATATAATTACTCGTAAGATCTGGCTTGGAATATTGCAGCCCAGTATGGAGTCCACATTATAACATATACATAAAAAATTTAGAAAAAATCCAAAAAAGATTTTTATGGCATCTTTGCTACAATTACCACCCTATTAAAAAAGTAACTAACTATATGGACCGTCTAAAATATTTTAAACTTAGCTCGTTGCAAGATCGCAGGGTTTTGTTGGATATGATGTTTTTGCATAACTTGATGAATGGCGAGATGGATTGTTCGCGAATTATGAGTAAATTTTCTATTAATATTCCCGTAAAAAATCCCAGACTGAATAAATATGGTCCCTTTTACATTCGCCACTCATTTACTAACTTAGGTTCAAACTGCCCCGTAAATAGAATCTCGAGAACCTATAATAAATTCCATAGGTGCGATAATCTTGATATTGACATCTTTTCTCAAAGCAGAACCAGATTCCGAGCAAATGTTTTAAAATACAAATCCTCCAATTTGGGTGCATTTTAGGATTGAATTAATTAATAAATGTTCTTTCTACGAATTAATAAGATTAAGATTAATACTATCAATTGCCTCACTTAATTTGTTTTATTTCTGTATTTTCATTTGTTTAATTTAAGGTTAGTTATTTAATTTAATTTTGTTTTATCTTATGTTTGATTTGGTTATAAATGTATATTTTTTATTATTTGAATGTGTAATTCGAGTTATTATTTGTTTTTTAATGTGAATATTTTTTGATGTTGTATTATTATTATTTGAATGTTTGATCTCAGTTGTTTGTGATTTGATTTTGCATAATTCACAAAAAAAATGTAGTAATTCATGTTATTGAATTCATTTAAATAGGAAATTATTTGATTAGCTTTTTTATTGATAAATGTAACTCCAAACGTCATACGCATGCCGTGGTCGCCTATAATTGTAACGGTATTTAGCATGTGTTTAATTATTGCTTTATTATTAGTGTAAATACACGTTATGTTGGTGATCCTAATAAAATAAAATAAATAAATAAAAATCAAAAACAACATGTAAATAAAATTATTAAAAAAAGTTATAAAGAGAATGAAGGCACAAATCAAGTTATATTATTCACAACTCCTATCTTACTTCTAAGATATATAAATCTATCTTTAGGTAATGCTTTTGTAAAGAAATCAGCATATTGCTCTTTTGTACTAACATACATCAGATCAATTTCTTTATCTACATATTTTTCCTTAACAAAATTATACTTAACGTCTATATGTTTGCAGCTTTTATGGTAATTTGCATTTTTAATTAAACATATGGCACTTTGGTTATCTATATATAAGCACACTGTTTCTTGATTAAATGCACTAATATCAACTAAAAGTTTCTTTAACCATAAAGCCTCTTTAGTTGCGGCACAGGCAGCCATAAATTCAGCTTCTGTAGTAGATAATGCAACACTTTGCTGATGTTGTGTCGCCCATGTAATGGCAGCTCCATTTTTTATAAATATATAACCAGTCAAAGACCGACGTGTGCTTAAATCTTTGGCATAGTCTGCATCGCAATAGGCTTGTATTACATTATTATGCTTAGAACTTATATAACATAAACCATAACTTTTAGTTTCTTTTAGGTACTTTATAATCCTTTTTACAGCATTCCAATGAGTATGATTATAACAATTGAGATATCTACTGACTACACTAACCCCATACATAATGTCTGGTCTGCTTACAATGGCCAGATGCATCAAGGAACCAACTGCCTGTCTGTAAGGGATGCTAGGATCCGGCAATGCAGAACTTTTCTCTAATGTGCTATGGGGGTCAGCTGGAATATTATTACCAGTTGCTTCATTTATATTGAATTTATGTAATAGTCTCTCAATATAATTTGTTTGATGAACAAAAATACAATCTTTTGACTTTTCTATTTGCAGTCCAACAAAATTCTTTGGTTCACATGTTTTAATTTCGAAATTACTTCTTAATTCATTTAAAACAATATCTAATGAGTATTTTGAATGAGACAGTAAGAGACCATCATCAACATATAATAAAAGATATACTATACTATTTTTAACATTTCCAATATAAACACATCTATCAGAATGACTACTTTTAAAGCCAAATTTCTTTAGTAATGTATCAAATTTATGATTCCAGCACCTGGGTGCTTGTTTAAGGCCATAAAGTGAACGATTAAGCTTACATATTAGATTTGATGCAGTTTCCATACCTTCTGGTGGTGACATTGTGACGTTGTAGAATGTCACCCGGATTAGTTTAAGTCTATGGCTCAATTATATATATTGTCTATGCCAATCAACGCCTCCATTGCGCTGATTGGTCGATTCAATTCTGACAGCAAAAACGTGCGAACTGTCATCGCACGCATAAATACGCGTGTAACCTCGCTCGCGTCCTCTTTCTAAAATTAAACTGCGTGCTACCACGCGTGTTGTTGTTCCCGCTGGGGTGAGTGTTAAAAGTGCTAACTTGCTAACCGCTTAACCGCTTGTTTCGCAGCTTATTCTGCCGCCGGCTTGTGAACTACCACGAGTCGCTGGCACGGAATGTAAACCTAGTTTGCATTCCGATTTCTTGGACGCTGATTCCAGGTTCACCTTCACCTTCACCTTCACCTTCACCTTCACCTTCACGTGCTTCACCTTCATCTGCTTCTATCTTCTCTCTTCCTGCTTACGGCACGGAGCGTGCCGTGCTTGGCTTCACTCCGCACCGCTTCCTGCCCGTGCTGCGACCGCACCTGCGCTGAGCCGCTGACCTACGCACCACTACCGGCCACGTGGCAGCCAACCTTGCCGGCGAGCTGTCGTCGGAAACCGCCACGTGCAGAAGACCCGGATCAGTGTCCACAGAAGGCCAGTGACTCTTGTTGCATAACACCAGCAACAGTACCGAGTGTAAGACGGTGATGCGAAATATTAAAGCCTGTACCGCGTAATCACCCTGAGTTCTTATTTTCTACCTATTCCTATCTGCGGGCGGTCCCTAAACCCGCCGCAGTGGCGCCCAATCATCTAATACGTGGGTTTTCGCATCACCATTATATTCGGTACTCCACACACAGTCCGGTTGCGCAGTCTACAGCTGGGCAATCGAGCGGTTAAAAAGTTGCAAACAAGTTAGTAATTATTTTCTTTTAAGTGAAGTGTAACGTTTGATTTTATAGTTTATCCTAAAGTAATTTGTTTGCAATTTTTTCCTGCTTTAACTTTCTTTTCCTTATTTTAAATTCACTAAATTTCATTATGGGCACTCACCCTATTAAATATTTTCTACTAAACAAAAGTGAACTGAGTTACGAAGTGTTAATTCGCGGCGAGGACCCGACTAACACAGTCCTACAACTGCGTAAGCAGATACACAATCTGTCTGTGTTGTATCCATCAGATGACATAGACGAGTCAGGATTAGCATTTGACGTCGATTTCAATTCACTTAATGATTCTTTTAATGACCTACAATCCAAAATTTCAAACCTAGAATGTTCATACGATCCTAATATGTTTAAACGCACATCCAATTTGGCAAATCACATTTTTCACAGAGCACGTAGATTAAAACCATTGACATCTGCCGATAACAAGTTATTGCAAACATTCCACACTAATTACGATCTATTTGTCAATAAGCTTAAAAAACTTCACTCTAGTGAACAGACTACATTTAATGTACCCACATCGGTTGATAAAACAGATGTTACAACGTATTTATGCGAGCGTCCTCAAATGTCCGATTTTAAACTATTAAAATACGACGGTTCTACCTGTGTTCGAATATTTTTACAAAAGGTCGATGATTTTAAACTCGCTAGGGGTATTTCATCTTCTGATCTATTGAATTTCGCTACCGAAATATTTTGTGGCAACGCACTACATTGGTTCCGTAGCATTAAAAATAAATTTAAAGATTGGGATCAATTATCTAAATTTTTGATCGAGGATTTTGGCCAATTTGATTATGATTATCGTTTAGTTTCAGAAATTCGTAACCGTACTCAGAGTGAAACTGAAAACATCACTATATATTTTTCTATAATGTCTGAATTTTTTTCTCGTCTTTCTAAAGAATTACCTGAGTCGGAAAAATTAGAAATTTTGTTACATAACATTCGTCCCTGCTACTCTAACGTTATAGCCTGCTCACCTAAAATTTCTACAATTGAGGAACTTCGTTTAATTTGTAAAAATTTCGAAAATATTCAATCTATGACTGCTCAATATCATGAACCACCTCCTATAACTAATAGTACGTTAGCTCCAGATTTAGCCTACTCTAACAATACTAATAATACTAATATTCTATTTAATAAAAAATCTACACATTTCTACAATTTCAATAAACACACAAATACACAAACTAACCCTTTATATACATCTACTAGCTTTTGCCCGCGACTTCGTCTGCGTGTAAATGATGATATAAACTTGGAACTATATCAATGTTAAATTGTGACCTCTTCGTGAGGTTTTACAAAAACTTGGATGTAAAGAAAAGAAAATATGTTTTAATCATTTTAAAGAACATATTATATCATAGTATATATTTTTTGGAACGTAATTAATCGTTTAGTATTATAAAGTAATTAAAAATTAATACACTTCACAATATACCTAATGTTATGTAAGTCTTCAAAACTTCCAGCCAGCCATTGTAGCCAAAAACTAAAAATATTTTTTATCTCAGAATTGAGAGCGACATTGCTGAGTTCGTAGACGGGATTACAAAATGCAGATTATATCAAGTGACCAAATGACGTTACTAACATAGATTTAAATATTTTAGTATATTCATCATTATTGCAGTGGACCCTTAATTTCATCCTTAAAGTACAACTTGTCAAAAAGAGGCATGCTATTAATTTTTGTAAGTAATAAAATTGGCGTCGATAACTTCAGCAGTGTTGGTTTTTTAGGTAAAAAGGGCATTCTTTCAGATTTATTAAAAAACAATTAATGTTGTTATTTTAATATCAGTAGTGGTAAGCTAGCTAAATTATAACTTTTGGATGTATATATGCATTATTTAAACTTTAATGATATCGATTCTCCATAGAACAGCATATCATATTATCGTTTCATTCATTTCTTTTGGGGCTAGAAGAAAAATCTTGGTGGTGTTATTGAATGTGGAGTAGATTGGAGTAGTTACACCTGAGTGAAGCTTATTCAGACATTTAATTACAATATTTCTTTATAAACTATATTTTTAGTCATTTTAGAAGGCGCAACCAAAATAACCAAGCCACAAGGTGAACTCACACGCGAGCACGCTACGTAAAACTGCCCATGGGAGAAACAGGGCTGTCGCAAGTCAATGCCGGCAAATTTTAGGGTTTGGCCTTGTGATTTATTTATGGTCATTGCAAAGCATACTTTTAAAGGGAATTGTAGTCTTTTAAACTCAAAGGGGAGGTCATTTGGTATTAACGGAATGCGGGGTATAAATACTGTTTCTCCCTGGGCAGATCCAGTCAAAATAGTAGCTTCAATGATATTTTGATGTAAAGCTTTGACTTGGAGCCTAGTGCCATTACAAAGTGTAGGTGGTTTTAAATTTCTAAGTAACATCACAGGTGTGCCGACTCGTAGAATAAGTTTGTGGTAAGGAAGTCCAGCTGGATTAATAGTGTTCAAAAATTCAACTGGATAATGAACTGCTTCGTCTGCATTTACCACTGTGTCTATTGAATAATAAACGATTTCTTCACCTTCAAATGATTTAAGTAATATATCATTGATTGTTGCTGCTTGGTCGTTTTTAGGTGTGAGAATAGCTCTTTCACATAACCATTCTAAGGACTTCTCCTTTATTTGAGTCACATCTGGATAAATTTTGTCTATAAGTTGTCCAACTGTAGTTACTATGGTACATAATTCTTCTGGTAAACTTATCAGCCCGTCCGTTTCTGGATAATTGCCGTTTCCTATTTTAAGTAAAAGATCTGAAAATAGACCTGCTGAAACGTCCCCTCTCAAATGCACTCTCATATTTTTAGTTATTTTAAATATTTTAACATAGGGCCACAAATAAGATCGTTTAAGGCATGCTTTTACTTCGTCGGCGCGTGTTCCTTTTGGTATTACCGGTAATGTTTGGCGAAAATCTCCAGCTAGCAACACTGTCATACCACCCATCAAAGTATTGTTATTTCGTAAGTCCTGCAGAGTTCTGTTTAAAGCTTCAATACCTCTCTTATGTGCCATTGTACTTTCATCCCAAACTATTATCTTTGCCTTACGCAGTACTTCGGCAAGACTACTTTGCTTTGAAATATTGCACATAGGTGTCTCTATATTCGTCAAATTTAAAGGTAATTTCAAAGCAGAGTGCGCAGTTCGACCTCCTTCCAATAAAGTAGCAGCGATCCCAGAAGACGCGACTGCTAAAGCGATACCACGGGAACTCCTTATTTTGGCTAAAACTAAATTGATGAGGTAAGTTTTACCAGTGCCCCCAGGAGCATCTAAAAAGAAAATTCTTCCCTCGTTGACACTGATATTCGAAATAATTTCATAGTATACTGTCTTTTGTTCATCAGTTAATAAATTCTCCTTAGTATAAACTATTTCCTCTAAGGCATGCACATCGTAGTTAATTTCATCATTATATATTCCTATTTCATTTTCTATCACTTCTGCCATATTTGGTTGTGGTAAGCCATATTCTTTTAGTGCATGTCCACCCAATGACAAACATTTTCTCCCTATGTCCAATAGACACATATTCCAAATTTTATTTAAATGTAATTCTATTCCACTTTTTAACTGCTTCTCAATCTGTCGCTTTATGTCTTCCGAAAGGTATTCTTTAAATTCATTCCACAGACTTAACGGATCCGCCAACTGACAAAAAACTAACATAATTGTGAAAAGCTCTCTCATCATGTATGAGGATTGACATAGAGCTGCTTCCTGTAAAGCTGAACGCCAATGTTGATCATCTTCGAGTAATCCTAAAGCCTTGCACGCTGATTTAAATGTCGAATGTATCACTCCGTTGACAGTTTTTAATGTTTCAAATGATGTAGGACCTCGAATTTTATGTAAAAGCAAACGCAGGTGATAACACTCAGTATTATTCGGATGCACCGTGTATACTCTGCCTAACGCATGGTCTTTCTTAACACCAGGCCATCCACCCACATCCACACCTTTTTTTCTCCTTTCAAACTGGTTATTATTCCAAGTATAATATGCAGGTACTTCGCAGTATAGCAAGGTTTTTGCAAAAGCATCTTCTTGACACAATTCAAAAAAGGAAGTAAGTGTCGTTTTTGGAGGACTGGATATTTTAGCAGCTAAATTTTTTGTATTAAAATACACTCTTTGGCCATTTTCTAAATGCACAGCAAGATGTAATACTGTGGGGAAGTGCTCATGAATAGGAAATCCTAGAATTCGCCACACTGCCTCTGAACTACTTATATACCTTCCATTTTCATACATCTTCACTTCATCTTTAGAATCTTCTAATGTAATAGTAGCTTGGTCGGTACCTTTATTTACATATTTGCATACGTATTTAATCGCCTTGACAGAGTTACAGTATTCTACGTTTATGTGGGCATTGAATGTTCTTAAAAGGACCGGATTATAAGGTACTACCCAACGGTTGTCCAGTTTTACCCCATTTAAGTTGACAGTAAATCCGCCTTCGGCAGGAGAACGTCTTCTATACTGGGGATAGCCATCATCACCAGTCTATGTTTCCGCAATTAAAAGTCGAGGATACCTTTTAGTGCATAGCTTATCTTTCATGCATGGCGAGTTGTTGTTGAAACTACCGCAAGGTCCATGTATCATATTAGATTTTACTATTTCATAGAGCTTTGGATCAATTTCAGGGTCGGGTATTTCTGCACAAATAACATTGTTAATTCTATCGGAAGAAATGTGGTTAATTAGCCATAATAATATATGAATATGCGGAAGACCACGTTTTTGGTATTCAACTGAATACATGTGGCACCGAACTTCTCCGAATATTTTACCCTTAGTTATCAAGTCCATCATCTTTCTCACTTTAATACGAAATATCCTAGCGATGATATCGTGGCGATCATATGGTTTTTGGCCTGGATATATGTTTTGAGTGATTTCATCCCACCGAGGGTTGCATGTGAAAGTGACAAACAGATCAGGCCGCCCAAAGTGTCGAACGTAAGTCATAGCGTCTTGTGTTCGTTCATGCATGTATCTGGGTCCACCGGTAAAAGAGGATGGTAGCACTACTTTCTGTCCTAGCTGATCAGGTTCTACATCTTGCTTACCGATGGCATCCTTGAGATGAATATAGCTGTCGGCTCGCAATTTTGCCTGATTATTTCTTATAAAATTGAGACGTTCAGTCTCTATTTTTGCGTACTGATCCACTAAATATTGGCTGAATAGAGCACAAAAGTATGAAAGATAATTTTTTTCTTTCTCCCTAATCATAATATAATAAGAATAAAAGTTTGATGCCGAAACTGTTTTTTTCAAAGGTAATTTAGTTTTAGGATCTCGCTGTGGAATAGCTATCGAATAACCATCTTCTCCGTGACTGAATAATAAAGGATACTGTAAAGCGTCGTATGATCTATGAATTTCACTTATTCTTTGTAAATGACTGCTACGGCTTTCTAATATAATATCACGACGCTCAAATTGTTGATCCAATAGTACTAAAGCAACTTCATTTGTAGTAGGAGCATTGTAGCGACCTCTGTGAGTGCCTGTTGGTTTTTTTTCAGCGTGTATAACTATTTTAAAATTGTTACAGGAAGAAGGAATTTTGTCAATTGTACTTTTAAAGTCCCTAACGTAAGGATTGATTTTATGTAACATTTTTTGTAGTTGTTTAATCAAGTTTGGATTTAATTGAGGGTAATTTGTGTATCTTAAGTTTGCTTCCCTTTCGTCATCGCCAACAAAATAAATTTGTAAAAATTGAGGATTTTGACCAGGTTCTGGTAATAAACTACCAATCAAATGATATACTTGCCCCTGCACTTTAAATGTCGGATTGAATCCATCTCCACCGACTTGCTTCCCACCAAATGATGTCATTTGGAAACAATTGTTATACTTGCGAATATTTGATATAAAATTCTTGTGATCAGGGTGGATACCCATTATTAAGCTATATAATGGTTCAGGAGGTGTACGCAGATTATTGAGTTAGACTTTGCCATTGCTACAACACATCCCTGGAGTTTCGTCCTTCCATTTAAGCGCGTTACACCATTGACATGTATAATTCATGTTACCAATTGTTACAACATTATCACATTCGTAGTTAATTTCAGGCTTATATAACGTTCCAGAAAGATGTTTGCTCTTCCATGAATTTATAATTGCATGTGTCTCATATCGATTTTGAGCAGCTCTATGTGCGACAGGATGCGATTGCTGGTAATCAAGTGCAGCTCTTCTGTGTACTTCAGGATGCGATTGCTGGTAATCAAGTGCAGCTCTTCTGTGTACTTCAGGATGCGATTGCTGGTAATCAAGTGCAGCTCTTCTGTGTACTTCAGGATGCGATTGCTGGTAATCAAGTGCAGCTCTTCTGTGTACTTCAGGATGCGATTGCTGGTAATCAAGTGCAGCTCTTATGTGTACTTCAGGATGCGATTGCTGGTAATCAAGTGCAGCTCTTCTGTGTACTTCAGGATGCGCTTGCTGGTAATCAGCGGCAGCTTTCCTATGTATTTCAGGATGCGATTCCTTGTAATCAGCAGCAGCTCTCCTGTGTACTTCAGGATGCGCTTGCTGGTAATCAGCGGCAGCTTTCCTATGTACTTCAGGATGCGTTTGTTGGTAATTAAAATAAGCTCGTTTAACTTGGGTTTTTCTTGTTTTATCTGAATATCTGGCTCTGCGTTTTTTGTTTTTCTTTAGGATTGCCGTATTTTTGGTTTGTGTATTAATGTCTGCAAGGGGTGCAGACGTAAACTCCGAATAATTCACAGACGTAATGGATTGTTGGCAATCAGCGGCAGCTTCCCTATGTATTTTAGGATGCGACTGCTTAAAATGGGCTTGTTTGACTTGGGTCTTCCTTGTTTTGTCTGAATACCTGGCTCTGCGTTTTTTGTTTTTTTCTTTAAGTGCCTGTGAATGAATGTCCGCAGAAGATGCTAGAGTAAAATCCGGATATTTCATATGAGTAACATCAGTTATTTTTTCATGCGTGGTTGTTAAGCTTGTTAGTTGTTTTTCATTTTCATTTGGTGTGTCCAAATTCATGACAACAACAGGATTTAACTCTTTGAAAGAAAGGTAAGCATCAAAGTGGCCGTTGGATAGACTTTGTGTAAAGCGAAGACGCTTTATCGGATAACCTGTAGTTCCTGTTTTTACATATAATTCACCGTTACGATAAACTTCAAAAACAAAATTATATACCCTTCCCGCTGCGACTAATTCACATAATCCGCCGTATGTTGAGGGTTTCATCATATCTGCATGATATTGGTCAGCTGTACTATAGTTATCACCATTATTATCGTGAGACATAATAGAAAATTCATCCCAGTGGCTTACAACATAATTAGCAAGTTGTTGCCGTATGACAATAGCCTTATCTTGATTGCCATACATCAGGAAAGAAAGTGTCCGAAAAAGGCAAGCACCATCCCCAACAATTGGCATAACTATTTGTTGCACCATCTGTCCGTTAATATTTATCTCTTCCATCCTCGTTTTTTAAAACTTAAGCAAGTAAGAAAAATTCTTAACTAAGTAATTAAACCTATTAACAATGCAGCAGATAATAACTTATGACCTAATAATGTTAAAACAAATAAAATAAATTAATCATATAATAAAGAAATTAAACTAACTGAGAAGTATTCAAAATAAAATTACAATAATTACGTATAATAAAGGAAAGAATGCGTAATTACCTAATACTGACAAAATAAAATTAATATATTAATATAATAAAGAAAATTAAACTAACTGGGTAATATAAAAATCTAAATTATATCTATGAAGAATAAAGAAAAGTATGAGTAATTAATAAATACTGCTTAAATGTCAAAAAATTAAATGATAAAAGTTTAAACTAAATGGGAAGTATCAACAATCTTATTGAAATATATCAATATATATATATTAAAGAAAGAATGAATTATCTAATAGTAAAATAAAATAAATATTAACAATTAAATCTATTAACAATATAGGAAATAATATGTAACAGCTTAATTCCGTTAACAAAATAATAAAATAAAAAGGAAACTCAAACGAAATAAAACATTTACAATTAAACTAATATAATTTTATAACCTAATAGAGTGTAAGATAAAGAATATTAATATTTAAAGTAAAAATATAAATTAACTGAATAAAATAAATACTAAATTAAAATAATTAATTTTATTACGAATATAGAAAGAATAAGTAATGAAGGAACAGCGTTCAAGTAAATTAAAATAATATATGTGAAAATAGAAACAAATTATTGCAAAAAAAACGTCTATTGCATCGAAAATTTAATAAGCGCAAAGCGACCGTCAACGACGTCTGCCCTCACGCGTCTGCCCGTGTTCGGGTTGCTTACTTAAGGATCTCCCCTCGCCTCCGCGCCTCGCCTCACGTCGCCCGCGCACGCCCTAACAGACACACACACAGCCGCGCAACCGTTAGCGTGCATTTTATTGTAATCTATATTTCTACATAGATATATTATTCTACTCTTTGAATCTATATTATGAAAGTATTTATTTCGGCGCGTCTTGGGGGATTTGGGAGTTACTTAAATTATATTTTCCTAATCGTATGCTGTTTATATTATATTAGTTTTAAACAATCCTTAATAATGTTTTATTTGAAATGGTATTTAAAAAAACGTTTAATAATTTCAGTTCATTATCTTTATTTCAAAATTTATATAATAATAATATATTTTGTGATATATTAAGATGTTTATTTTTGAATAACAGAGTATATACTCATCATTTTTTATATGGTCCAACAATAAAATGTCGAAAATAGACCTCCGAATATTACCTACTTAGTTTGGTCATTATTTTACACTTTTCATTTATGTACCGGTTACTGTATCTGAGGGTAGTCACAATAGAAAAATTGTGGCCACCATGTTTAGCTTTTGAGTTATTGTTTAGTTTTCTTACAAAGTCAATATCTATGGGGTTACTACGGCTTAGAAGTTCAAGCTTTTAAGTTAGATTTGAAAATGTTGAAGTCGGAAATTGCTTTTAAATTTAAATGTTAATAACATCAGCAGTTGTTTTTTACTTTCTATAACACCCACTGTTCCTTATTTCATTATCTTAGAGCCACTTCTATAAAATAATGTTCGCCAATATTTTTTCTTTGCAATAAATGTTCATACGATTAATTTCAGCTGTGTCATATTTTAAAATATAATATTTGTAAGTCCTTTAGGGTAAATTTTTAGAAAATATATGACGCTGTTGTTTTTGTTTTTAGATCAATAAATATAGTGCCATACTTAAAATCTTCAAGTTCAACGGTATCGATTTTGCAAACAACAGTATTTCACCTCTTTCACTTCCTTAGGGGTTGATTTTCCAAAAATTCTTCCTTAGTTATAATAGATATCCCTATGCAAAATTTTAAGTTCCTAGCTTCAATAGATTCGGCTGTACATTTATCCGGCAGTTCGGTTGTACAACACTTCAACACTTATTTTTACTCATTTAGGGTTAAATTTAAGTAAACAGACTACACATTTATTTTTGGTTTTAGATGAGTAATTATAGTGTCAAGTTTGAAATCTGCAACTTCAACGGTTGCGGTTTTCCATACAAATTTATTTTACCCGTTTCACTCCCTTAGGGGTTGAATTTCCAAAAATCCTTCCTTAGTGCTACCCTACGTTATAAAAGAAATCCCTGTGTAAAATTTCAAGTTCCTAGCTTAAGTAGTTTCGGCTGTGCGTTGATCCGGCAGTTCGGTTCTACAAAACTTCAACCCTTATTTTTGTCCCTTTAGGGTTAATTTTTGATAAACAATATATGCAATTATTTTTGTCTTAGAATGAATAACTTAAGTGCCAAGTTTGACAATTGAAACTTTAACGGTTTAAATTTTCCCTATATCAGTTTTTAACCCTTTACACCCCTTTAGGGGATGAATATCCAAATATCTATCCTTAGTGCTACCCTACGTCACAATAGGAACCCTTGTGTAAATTTTCAAGTTCCTAGCTTTCAAGATATAGCAATTCGGATCTACAAAACTTCAACCCTTATTGTCCCTTTAGGGTTAATTTTAGATAAACAAAATATGCAATTATTTTTGTCTTAGAATGAATAACTTAAGTGGCAAGTTTGACAATTGTAACTTTAACGGTTTAAATTTTCCCTATATCAGTTTTTAACCCTTTACACCCTTTTAGGGGATGAATATCCAAAAATCCATACTTAGTGCTACCCTACGTCACAATAGGAACCCCTGTGTACAATTTCAAGTTCCTTGCTTCAGTAGTTCTGGCTGTGCGTTGATTTGGCAGTTCGGTTTTACAATACTTCAACCCTTATTTTCACCCCTTTAGGTTTAATTATAAGAAAAAGGAGTATGCAGTTGTTCTTTTTTCTAGATGTGTAACTAAAAAGTCAAGTTTGATATCTGCAACTTCAACGGTTTCGGTTTTCCATACACCAGTAATTTACCCTTTTCACCCCTTTAGAGGTCGAATTTCCAAAAATCCTTCCTTAGTGCTACCCTACGTCACAATAGGAAACCCTGTGCAAAATTTCAAGTTCCTAGCTCCAGTAGTTTCGGCTGCGTGTTGATCCGTCAGTTCGGTTCTACAAAACTTCAACCCTTATTTTCGTACCTTTAGGGTTAATTTTAGATAAACAAAATATGCAGTTATTTTTGTCTTGGAATCAATAACTTAAGTGTCAAGTTTGACAATTGTAACATTAACGGTTTAAATTTTCCCTATATCAGTTTTTAACCCTTTACACCTCTTTAGGGGATGAATATCCAAAAATCCGTCCTTAGTGCTACCATACGTCACAATAGGAACCCCTTGTGTAAAATTTCGAGTTCCTAGCTCCGGTAGTTTCGGCTGTGCGTTGATCCGGCAGTTCGGTTTTACAATACTTCAACCCTTATTTTCACCCCTTTAGGATTAATTATGAGAAAATAGAGTATGCAGTTGTTGTTGTTTCTAGATGAGTAACTAAAAAGTAAAGTTTGATATTTGCAACTTCAACGGTTTCGGTTTTCCATACACCAGTATTTTACGCTTTTCACCCCCTTAGGGATCGAATTTCCAAAAATCCTTCCTTAGTGCTACCCTACGTTACAATAGTTATGAGAAAATAGAGTATGCAGTTGTTGTTGTTTCTAGATGAGTAACTAAAAAGTAAAGTTTGATATTTGCAACTTCAACGGTTTCGGTTTTCCATACACCAGTATTTTACGCTTTTCACCCCCTTAGGGATCGAATTTCCAAAAATCCTTCCTTAGTGCTACCCTACGTTACAATAGGAACCCCTATGCAAAATTTCACGTTTCTAGCTCCAGTAGTTTCGGCTGTGCGTTGATCGGGTAGGAAGGAAATCACCCAGTTTCTAAACATTTCAACCCTTATTTTAACCCCTTTACTGCTAATTTTTAGACAAATTGAGTATGCAATTAATTTTGTTTTTAAATGATTTATTGAACTGCCAAGTTTGACAATTGTAACTTTAACGGTTTAGATTTTCCATACAACAGTTTTTAACCCCTTTCACCCCCTTAGGGGTAGAATTTTCCAAAATCCCTTCTTAGTGCTACCCTACGTCAAAATAGGAATCCCTGTGCAAAATTTCAAGTTCCTAGCTCCAGTAGTTTCGGCTGTGCGTTGATAGGTCAGTCAGTCAGTCAGTCAGTCAGTCAATCAGGTTCCTCTTTTATATATATAGATTAGTCCAAGCAAACCGGTTGCTCGCTTATCGCTCGAGAACAAAAGACGCTCAGGTAGCCATTCATATTGTCCCCGCTGCCGCACTAATGACCACACGCTAGCCGAGTGTAAACAAAATAGGTTTCCGATTTGTTTTAAATGTGGTGCTAAAGATGTTATTTATCCTAATTGTTCGAATTGTCATTCTAAATCGAGTCCAAAAAACTTGTAGGGCCAGATTGTTGTGATATTACTACTAAAAGTGCTAATTTTGATAAGGAAGATTGGGAACAATGGCTTTCCACTATTAAAATCTTTTTTTCTACTTATAACATCACTTCAATCTGGGAACGTAAACCGGAGAATGATTCTCGTCCTTATGTTAACGTAAATATCGGTGAAATTTCTTTTTGTGCTTTGTTGGATTCTGGTTCTTCAGTGACTATACTAGGGAACGATTCACATAAACTATTATTGTCAGCTGGTTTTAAGTTGTGTACAGATCTTAACGACACATATTTTGTTGCCGCTGGTGGCCAACGGTTAAACCCTATAGGATATATGAATATCCCTATAATTTTTGAGAATAATTTTCATATTCTTAAAGCCTACGTGATACCTACAGTGTCATCTTATTTAATTTTAGGTATTGATTTTTGGTCTAGATTTGAGATTTGTCCCAAGTATTTAAAATCAATAACTATGGGTAATTCTAGTACTAGTAGTGTTTCTTATTTAAATGATAATAAAACTAAATTATTTTCTTATGACGATTTAACTAAATCGCAGCGTCTAAACGCTGATAATACTATTGACATATTTCGTTCTATTTCTTGTAACCGTGGTTAAGGCAGGTTTTTATATATGCGAAGTTATTAAAACAAGATATATTCCACTTTTACTTTTATTATAAATATTACAATGATTCACTAATTTATAATTAATAACAACATCACGTCACGGCGGCAAAATGACGACTGAGCTCTGCTGTTGGTTGTTACTCCTTTTATACTCTCGAACAACTCCCCACCGTCGGTATTGTTTGGCGGTGGTACCTTCAACTTAATATAAAAATGGTGAGGAGCTGTTACAGTCGGCCATCCGATTTGTAGCGAGTCCCTTCGTTACAGTCTTGAGAACTGTTCGTCACGCCATTGAGTGCCTTGACGTGGTAGCAGTTATTTCATCATGATCTTCTAATCTAAACAGCACTACATTCGAAACATGCGTTTTAATCATCTTGCGACATTTTTATCCAATCGATTGACTTCATATCAACTAGACATTATCCTTATTAAAATGTATTATAATCAATCTGTCTAGTTATACGTGACGGCTGTACTTGAGAGGTTCTAATCTTCTGTTGAACTACTGCCGCTACATGTATCGTCCTTCGAGCCCGTGCCAAAAGCGAGCCACGGGAACACTTTGTCTATGGACATAATTCCTTCGTAACGTCTTCCTCCTTTCCTTGTCAATGGCGTATCCTCTATTACGAGACGATCATTAGGTAGTATCATTTTCACTCTATAAGGTCCCTGGCATTTAGGTTCGAGTTTTTTTGACTGTCCAGTTCCTCCAGGTATGTTTTTTATTATTCGTACGAGGTCACCTTCCTTGTAGTTTGGGGACTTTTTCCTGCCCCGGTCGAACCTCTCCTTACTTTTTTCTTGATGTTTATTAATTAAAATCTTACTTTGGTCTCTGATTGCTTCTAAGCTTTTGTCTACAACACCTCCTCCTACATCATTTATAATATCATTAAATATTCCTTGTGCCGGATTGATTATCTTCTTGCCAAATAATAGCTCCGTAGGAGCTCTCTTGGTTACTTCATGTACGGCGGAGTTGATACCCAATTGTATATCTTGAATGAACTCATCCCATTTGTCTGGGTTTTTCCCGTGCATCATTGTTCCAAGGGCAGAGACGATAGTGCGATTGTATCGCTCAGCTTGTCCATTTGCACGAGGCGTAGCAACCGAATTCAAAATATGCTTGATATTTAATTTTTTTAAGAAATCCTTAAATTTCTTGCTTGTGAAGCTGGTTCCCCTATCTGTTATTAACCGAGAAGGGGTACCGAAATAACTAAAGAGGTTTTTAAAAACCTTTATGCTCTCCTTGGTTTTGGTGCTACGAACTGGGGTGAGGTTAACATATTTTGAAAAAGCGTCTACAACCACTAACAAATATGAATTTCTGTGCTTACTGCGTACAAACGGTCCTAGGTGGTCAGCATGTAGAGTATGGAATGGGATCTCCACCTTCTCAATGGGATGTAGTTGCCCTTGCTTAGCTCCAACGGGGATTTTATGGTGAGCACATTCAAAACAAGCGTTTACGTACTTTTTTACAAAACGGCGCATTTTAGGGAACCAGTAGTAAGACTGAAGACGTTGTAGGGTTTTTTCGAACCCAAAGTGGCCAACATCATCGTGATTTGCCTTTAGTAGTTGCCATCGGACATCTCTCGGCACGACCCAGCGTATTGTCTTCTCGTCGATAATCCGAAAAACACGGCCATTTTTCAACTTGTAGTTTTTGTATACGTCGGCAACTTTCGCAGTCAAAGGATCCTCCAACATCTCTCTCATGAGCTTTATTTCGGGGTCTCCTGATTGTACAGTTGTAATCCAATCGTCGATGTTAATTGTAAGGATATCTAGTGTATGAAGTTGACCTTCGTCGTGGCAAATCGGACTCCTGCTCAGTGCATCAACGTGTGCCATTTTGTTTCCCGCTCGGTATTCTATAACACAATCGTACTCCAGGAATTGTATCCACCATCTTGCAATGCGGGGAACAAGATCACGCTTCGTAAAAGTTGACCGTAGAGCATTACAATCAGTAACAATTGTAAACTTCACGCCAAGAAGGTAGACTCGAAACTTGTTAAGTGAACTCACTACTGCCAGCGTTTCTAGTTCAAAGGAATGTAGTTTTTGCTCATAAGCGGTCGTTTGTCGACTGTAATATGCGACGGGTCGCCAATGCTTTGAATCACTACGTTGTAGTAAGATACCTGCCAGGCCCAGTTTGCTAGCGTCTGTATGTAACTGTGTCTCCGCGGTGTGCTCGTACAACGCTAATACTGGTCGCTTTACTAGTTGCTCTTTTAGGGTTTGAAATGCAGTTTCCTGATCAGTACTCCATTCCCAGACAACATTTTGTTTTAGAAGGGCTGTCAAGGGTCTTGCTATTAGAGCAAAACCTTTAACGAATCTTCTGAAGAAACTGGCTAAACCCAAAAATCTTCGGACGTCATGTTGATTATTTGGCGTTGGGAATCTTGATACAGCCTCAGTTTTCTGTTGTCCAGGTTTAATCCCTTCTTTACTGATCTCAAATCCAAGAAACTCAATCCTTTCTTTAAAAAAACTGCATTTTTCTTTCTTCAGTGTGAGGCCACTCTCCAGTATTACGTTTAGCACATCTTCTAATCGGTTCAATCCTTCCTCGACGGAGACGGCCGGTATTAAGATATCGTCCATATAGATGATTACGTACTTAATCTTGCCCAGCACTTTGTGCATAACCCTTTGAAATACCGCTGGGGCATTTGCCAAACCAAAGGGCATACGGGTGAATTCGTATTGTCCATCCGGTGTAATAAACGCAGTCTTCTCTATAGATTCTTCCGCAATAGGTATCTGATGATAGCCTGACGCCAAATCAAGTGTTGTAAACACAGTATGCCCTGATAGTCGGTCTAGTAGGTCTTCGATCCTAGGCAGAGGGTAATGGTCACGCTTGGTCTTGTTATTGAGTGCGCGGTAATCCACACAGAGACGTTTTTCGCCGGACTTCTTTTGTACCAGCACAATTGGACTGGCATAGGGTGACTTGGATTCACGAACTATTCCACACTTCATCATTTCGCTCACCATAGTTTGTACTTGCTGTCTTTCCGACTGCGACATTCGATAAGGCCGATAAACTACTGGTTTAGAGTCTTTTAATTGAATTACCATTTCAGTTTCGTTAGTATACCCCAAGTCATATAAATGATTGGAAAAACATAATCTGTATTTATACAGTAATCTTTTCAAGCTCTCTTTTTCTTCGAAAGTAAGTTGGCCGCCAGTATGAGCCAGTGATTCGTTTAACTTCTCGTCAGTTACGACGTTAAAAATGTGTTTTACCATACTTAAATATTTGGCACGAGTAACCAATGTCCCCTTCGAGATTCTAACCGGATTTGTACTTAAATTTTGGATCAATAACGAACATGTGCCTTCCTGAATCTCGTATTCTCCTGGTAGCAGCAAGTGTTCATATCCCACACATCCTCTCACTGAACCACAGATGTAAATTCTTCCACTAATTTTATCATTCGACGTAACCTGCACGGCCTTCATTTCTCCTTGATTTATAATCACGTCTTGATTTGTTCGGAGTAAAAGTTTGTATTCGCCATCTTGGTCTGTAGTTTCAAATCTTAGCTCTGACGCAGTCTTTATAATGCGTACATTCGGCCGTTCAGTGAAGGTATGTCCTAAGAGGACCGGAGTATTAATAAGATGATCGTCAACAATAAACACCTCAATGCCTCTTTCAACGACGTCTTGTACTTCCACAACAACCTGTGTCTTTCCCAATGGTGTGTAAGGCACATTTCCCAATCCTCTTAGCAAGGGTCCAATGACAGCTGTCCATTGCAGGTTTAATATTTCGGCGTCTGTTTTCCGAATTAAAGTAGCTTCACTACCCAAATCAATCTGTGAGAATACTGGGTTTCCATTGACGTGTATTGTCATTCTATATATACTTGCTGAATTGTCATGAGCATATCTGAGCGAGGTATCATTGCAGCCCTCCCGTGTGGGATTTAAATTGTCCTCTAAAAGGATTTTCATAACTTTGTTATCCTTTAACTCGGTCTTCGAGTTTTTCTTGGTGCACTCGGTTGACGTATGACCAATCAAATGGCAAAACGAACATTTGATTATGGGCTTTGGACACTTAGAATTTGGGTGGCCTTTTTCCTTGCAATTGAAGCAAATTATGCTATCAGAGTATCGTCGTGGCGTAAATTGCTTACTAAGATCAGTTTTATTGAGCAGTCGGTTTGTTATATTATAATTAGGTGGTTTCTTATCTTTTCTGATTTCTACATCATTTATTTGTAATTTTAGACTTTTAAAAAAATGTAAAACTTGTTCCGGTTTTTCGAAATTAGCCGCTTGGGCGCCCACTCTTATCCCTCTATCCTCTACGCCATGTATAAGGCAGTCTATGGCTTCCTTCTTAAATATCTTGCAGCGGTTCAATAAACTTATTTTTGTAAAATAGTACAGTTCAAGGGATTCCCCAATCCGTACTCTTGTGTTTAGCATCTCGGTCAATAATTCTGCATAATTTTCAGTTGCCGGGAATGATTCTCTTAGAAGCGTCTTCCATTCCGGCCATGTATGTTTCAGAGTGGGTAACCCTTGATGCCATATCTTTGCATGGCCAGCGAGTTTGGGCAACGCATAATGTATCGTTTGCCGTTCGGTCCATTTGTATATTTCGGCACACTCGTCAACTTTTGTAAGCCAAGTAGTGATAGACTGTTCCTTTTGCAATGGATCAAACTCGGGTACAACATTAAGAATAGGGAAACTATCGCTTCCTTTTGCCTTCAATGAAGACAAGAGTTCCTTAAAAAATATAGAGGCTGAATCTGACCTGGACCGTTCAGTTCCAGGATGGTATTCTCCAGAACTTCGGTGTTGGTTGCGATGTTCCAGTTCTCTAAGATGTTGCCGTTCTTTCTTCAATTGTCTCTCCTTAGAATGCAAGCGTTGCTTCTGTTGTTCTATGTCATCACATGTTCCACGGTATTCTCTTGGACTGCGGCTGCGCGTATGACTGCGTAAGAGTTTTATCCGATGCCTATCTGCACTGCTTTTTTCACTACTGGTTATTTTACCCTGATTATGGCTCCAATCATTGACCCATTCATAGTTTAGATCGAGGATCTTGTCATGCCCTGAATCGCGGCTTCTTTTATTGCCCCGATCGCGACTCTTACTAAGACTCAGATCACGAGTCCTCTCACGCCTCCAATCGCGACTCGTGTCGTCGCGACTGCGGCTCCGGTCATTGCCCAAGGTGCGGCTTCCATCACTGCCCCGCTTGCGGCTCCTGCCATTGCCCCAAGCGCGGCTTCCATCACTGTCTCGCTTGCGGCTCCTACTATTGCCCCAAGTGCGACTTTGATCATGATCGAGGTGATCAGTCTCATTGGTACCTCGATCCGGGCTCCTACTATGGCCCACATCGCGTATCCTATTATTGCCCCGAGTGCGGCTTCCTTGACGGCTTAGACGGTAAATTTTATCATTGTCCCAGTCGTGGTTTCTGTGGAGATTTCTCGAGGCGCTACTTTGGCTGCTGCTGCGTCTTGGTGTGACCAGCATTCTTTTAGGACTGTGTCTTGGCTTATCTGGTCTTTGGTTCATACGTGGTTGATGATGTACAACTGCCTTCGTAGTCATTTTCTGCAACAGCGGGCTTTTTGATAAACTCCGTTCCAAGTCCCGATCTTCGTCGTTCATATTGAAGAGGATTGGTATCCCACTTCTGAGTTGTAACCGTGGTTAAGGCAGGTTTTTATATATGCGAAGTTATTAAAACAAGATATATTCCACTTTTACTTTTATTATAAATATTACAATGATTCACTAATTTATAATTAATAACAACATCACGTCACGGCGGCAAAATGACGACTGAGCTCTGCTGTTGGTTGTTACTCCTTTTATACTCTCGAACAACTCCCCACCGTCGGTATTGTTTGGCGGTGGTACCTTCAACTTAATATAAAAATGGTGAGGAGCTGTTACATTCTATGGAAACTCGAGGCCTAGGCAGAACACATCTCATCACTCATCGCATTGATACTGGCAACTCACAGCCAATGCGACAACGCTATTATAGACTTTCTCCCGAAAAACAACGCGTGTTATGTAACGAGCTAGACGAAATGATAGCACTCGGTGTTGTGGAACCCTGTGAAAGTCCTTGGTGTTCACCTGTCTTACTAACTCCTAAAAAAGATGGAACATTGAGATTTTGTTTGGATAGCCGTAAACTCAATTCAGTAACTAAAAAAGATGCTTATAAATTACCATATATGTCAGAAATTTTGGACAATTTAAGTAACGCTTGTTATTTAAGTTCTATCGATCTTTCGAAAGCCTTTTGGCAAATACCTATTGAAGAGTGTGATCGTGATAAAACAGCATTCTATATTCCATCACGTGGTTCATTCAGGTTTGTCACTACTCCATTTGGTCTTACCAACGCACCTGCAACGCAGCAAAGGCTGGTTGATATTTTATTCTATGGTCCTGAATTTGAGAATTGCGTTTTCGTTTTCTTAGACGATATTATTGTTGTATCTCCAAATTTTGATCATCATATGGCTATGCTTTTACGTGTCTATAATAAATTAAAATATGCTAATTTGACTATTAATTATTCTAAATCACAATTTTTTCGTACTGAACTAAAATATTTAGGTTATGTTGTTAACTCGAATGGTCTGCAAGTTGATCCTGGTAAAGTCGATGCCATTCTTAATTTCCCTACACCGACCAACCCTAAGGAGGTCAAACGTTTTCTAGGCACTGCATCTTGGTATCGTAGATTTGTTCCTAACTTTAGTTCAATTGCTGGTCCCCTCAATAAACTTACTTCTACAAGTAAGAAGGCTAAACCCTTCATTTGGTCTCCAGAGGCGCAGGACTCTTTTAACAAACTAAAGGATTGTCTAGTGCAAGCTCCCATTTTGTCGTGTCCTAATTTTGACATGCCCTTCGATGTTCACACAGATGCTAGCGACTATGGTGTCGGTGCTTTACTGACTCAAACTATTGACGGCGTAGAACATCCCATTGCCTATATGAGTAAGTCATTGTCCCCACAGGAGCGTAACTACAGCATTACTGAACGCGAAGCTTTAGCAGTCTTAGTTGCTTTAGAACATTGGCGATGTTATCTAGAGAGTGGTAAAAAATTTACTGTCTACACAGACCACTCAGCTCTTAAATGGTTTCTAAACCTGAATAACCCTACAGGTCGGCTCGCTCGCTGGGGTGTCCGACTCTCTGCATTTTCTTTCGACATTAAACATCGTAAGGGTGCAGATAATGTTATTCCTGATGCATTGTCTCGTTCTTGTCCTAAGCATATTAGCACTATTGATACTTCCATGAATGTTACTAAAACAGCTGATGAATGGTACCTAAATATCTTTCACGGTTGTCAAAATTCACCAACTTCATACCCTAACTATTTAATTAAAAATAATCGTCTTTATCGTTTTATGAAATCTAAATGTGTACTTAATACTGAATTTGAGTGGAAGGAAGTTGTCCCTCAGGAACTTCGGTCGTCTATTATTTCTGAAAACCATGATAACCCTTTAGCTGGACATTTTGGTATTTTCAAAACTTACAGAAGGCTGGCACAAAAATACTACTGGCCAGGAATGCATGCTAGTGTTGTAGAATTTGTTTCTTCTTGTGATGTCTGTATTTCACATAAACATCAAAACCACACCACTTTGGGTGAAATGGGCAGACCTAAGTCGTGTTCCCGAGCATTTCAAATGCTAAGTATTGATATTGTTGGACCTCTCCCTTGTACTAGAAAGCAAAATTGTTATATTTTTGTAGTTACTTGTTGTTTTTCTAAATATTGCTTACTTTTTCCATTAAAACGCGCTACCGCGGAAATTATAACTAAAATTTTAGAAGAAAATGTTTTCCTTGTTCATGGCATTCCATCAACCATTCTTATGGATAATGGACGTCAATTTATTAGCTCAACTTTAAAGAATATGTTAGAAAAGTATAAAATTCCAAAAATTCATTTTACACCTAAATATACTCCTCATGTAAATACTGTCGAACGTTACAACAAGACTATCATGACAGCTATTTCTACATTTATTGAAAATGATCAACGAGTTTGGGATCTCTTGATTCCCAAAATACAATTTGCAATTAACAACTCTGTTAATGAGGTGACTGGCTACACTCCCTCATTTCTAGTATATGGTCGTGAACTAGTTACTTGTGGCTCACACTATGTAGACACTAATGTGGATCAGGATATTATTTTCATACCTCGAGATCATTATGCTGAAAACTTAGGCATACTATCTAATATTTTTAATAAAGTACAGTCGTTACTTCTGCAGGCACATCAGAGGAATAGTGCTAACTATAACCTAAGGAAGAAACCTGCGGAATTTAATGTAGGCGATGTAGTTTGGAGAAAAACTTTTTATCAAAGCGACAAGGATAAGCATTTTAATAGAAAACTAGCTCCCAAGTTCTTAAAATGTAAAATTGTGGCGAAAAAATCACCTTTAGTATATGATTTGGAAGATATGAACGGTAATCCACTAGGTACCTGGCATATCAAAGATTTAAAACTAACTAACTACAAATACTAATATCTATTAACACATCTAACATTTTATATATTTTAACTACATGACATTAACAGCGACACTAAACATATCCTGCCATTTACTAACATCTCCTATTTTACCATTATTCTTCTTGTTGTTTTAGAGAGTCCTTTATTACTGCAAAGTATTCTCTGTTCTATAGGGTCTTGGTAATAATATATTTTGATGCTAGACATTTTGTAAGAAAGATGCATGTAAGAAGATAGAATGAAAGTGAATATAACTAGAATGCTAAGTAGGCAGACGGAATTTACTTATATTTAGTTATAAGTAAAATCCTGGTCTTTTCGGCGGGGTACTGTGACGTTGTAGAATGTCACCCGGATTAGTTTAAGTCTATGGCTCAATTATATATATTGTCTATGCCAATCAACGCCTCCATTGCGCTGATTGGTCGATTCAATTCTGACAGCAAAAACGTGCGAACTGTCATCGCACGCATAAATACGCGTGTAACCTCGCTCGCGTCCTCTTTCTAAAATTAAACTGCGTGCTACCACGCGTGTTGTTGTTCCCGCTGGGGTGAGTGTTAAAAGTGCTAACTTGCTAACCGCTTAACCGCTTGTTTCGCAGCTTATTCTGCCGCCGGCTTGTGAACTACCACGAGTCGCTGGCACGGAATGTAAACCTAGTTTGCATTCCGATTTCTTGGACGCTGATTCCAGGTTCACCTTCACCTTCACCTTCACCTTCACCTTCACGTGCTTCACCTTCATCTACTTCTATCTTCTCTCTTCCTGCTTACGGCACGGAGCGTGCCGTGCTTGGCTTCACTCCGCACCGCTTCCTGCCCGTGCTGCGACCGCACCTGCGCCGAACCGCTGACCTACGCACCACTACCGGCCACGTGGCAGCCAACCTTGCCGGCGAGCTGTCGTCGGAAACCGCCACGTGCAGAAGACCCGGATCAGTGTCCACAGAAGGCCAGTGACTCTTGTTGCATAACACCAGCAACAGTACCGAGTGTAAGACGGTGATGCGAAATATTAAAGCCTGTACCGCGTAATCACCCTGAGTTCTTATTTTCTACCTACTCCTATCTGCGGGCGGTCCCTAAACCCGCCGCAACATATATATGGTCTCATTTATATTTCCATATAAAAATGCTGTCCTTACATCAAATTGGACCATTTCCAGATTATGCTGAGCAGCTTCTGAAAGCAAAACTCTTACCGAATCATATCGTACAGTTGGTGAAAAAGTTTCTGTATAATCTATGCCTTTTGTTTGAGAGCAACCTTTTGCACATAGCCTGGACTTGTATATGGGGCCTGTTGGGTGATTTTTAATTCTGAATACCCATTTACATTTAATTACTTGCACTCCTGGTGGTTTTTCCACTAAATCCCAAGTATTATTAGTTGCATGTGCATCCAATTCATCTTTAATAGATTGCTTCCAATGTTCCGAATTGACATTATCACATGATACAGCTTCGCTGTAAGTTTGGGGAATGTCCTCCTGTTCTGACACATCGTCACGACATAAGTAAGTATTGCCTTCATTTCTCATCATACGAGTTTTCGATCTTGTTGTAATATTTCGATTTATGTTAGTTAAATCTATTCTTTCTTCGGGTTCATATAAAGATCCTTCATCTGAGTGAAAAGACTCATCACTCAGAGTTTGAATTGATTCATTAGATGGATTATCACTGTTTTCGTCCACCACGGTGATAGGCAAACTAACTATCTTGGGTTGATTTTCCTTTAATAATATATCATTAGAGTTGCTTTTCTTACTAGCTGAGTTCTCTCCAGGAAGTGAATTAATCGTTTCATTATTAATTATATTTATTTTTATGGTATCTTCTAAAAATATAGCCTCTCTACTTGTGATGACCCTTTTATTTTTTGGATTCATAAAACGATAGCCTTTTATACCTTCACAGTATCCAACAAATATTAACTCACGTGATTTGGCATCAAGTTTACGCCGACATTCTTTGGGTATTAATACCATAGCTTTGCAACCAAAAATCTTCATATGACTTATATCAGGTTTTACTTTTGACCATACTTCTTGAGGAGTGGAGTCAGAAAGAGCTCTTGTTGGTGAACGATTAATTATATATGCCGCTGTGACGACAGCTTCACCCCAGTACTCCTTCTGTAATTGTGCATGTAGTAACATACATTTAGTTCGTTCTATAAGAGTCCTATTCATCCTTTCACTAAGACCATTTTGTTCTGGGGTGTATGGATTACTAGATTGATGTACAATACCAAAGCTTTTTAAATATTTATCAAAGTTACTATTTTTGTATTCTTTGCCATTATCACTTCTAAACTTTTTGATTTTTTTATTTAATTCATTTTCTGCAAGGTTCTTAAATTCAACAAATTTTGAAAACACCTCATCTTTACTTTTTATTGGATATACAAACACTTTTCGTGAAAAATCGTCAATAAAAGTAACAAAGTACCTTGCACCTCCAAATGTTGATATTTCTATCGGTCCGCAAACATCAGAGTGAATAACTTCTAGCAACTCAGCTGCCCGGGAGCCTTCATTTGGAAATGACTGTCTTGTCTGCTTTCCTTCTATGCAACTAATACAAGTTATGTTTTTATTTGACTGTGACAATTTCACACCAGTTGTACAACATGGAACTTTATTCAGATCAGTAAAGTTTAAATGGCCCATGCGTTGGTGCCATATATAGGTATCAGTTTCAACTACAGCTGACATAGCATTCCCCTCTTTGACAATCAGCTTGTACATATCATTTATTAAACGGGCATCAGCTATATGATTTCCATTCTGATTCAATATTTTGCAACCATCTGGATTAAATTCTACTTTACAACCAGCTTTTATAATTTTGCTCACTGATAGCAAGTTAGTTGATAGTTCGGGTACATAGAGAACATTTCTCACCTGTATTTTGTCACTATGACCTTGAATACCTGGTACTCTGATGGTTACATTACCACAACTTTCAACTTGGAGAATCTTATTGTTAGCGATCTTGATGTGTGAGACAGGTGGTTCTATTTCATTATCGAGCCAATTTCTGTGCATTGTCATATGCATTGATGCACCAGAGTCAATGTACCAGTTCATTGGTTTGTTGACTGAGCTGGCTGAAAAAGCAGCAAGGAAACCGTTAGTGTTATCATCTGAGTCTACAGTTTTATTCTGTTTATGCCAACAATTTTTATTTAGGTGTCCAAATTTATTGCAATTAAAGCATCTTGGTCCTTTTGGTTTAGATGGTTGGTGCTGATTAATTTTATTGTTAGCCCTGTTTCTGTTAGAATTTGAGTAAAATGCGCTTGCATCATCGGTCTTTACTTCTTGCAACAACTTTGTTTTGATAAGATCGGCACAAATTTTTATGCCTGAACTTTCCATCGCCATAATCATGGGCTTGTAACTATCCGGCAAGCCTGCAAGCATTAGGGTTCCGAGCCATTCATCATCTACTCTGAAATTAATATTTCTCAGACGGTGGGCAGATGACATTATTTTATTTACATAGTCCTCTATACTTGAACTTGTTTCTAACGTGGTATTTATTAAGTCTTTCAAAAGACCTACTTTGCGAGTTAGACCAGAGTCTTCAAAAGCCCGGGACAAGTTATCCCATATTTCTTTTGCTGATTTTGCCTCTTGTATGTGTACATAAAGCATAGGGTCGACTAATAAAATCAATTTAGACTTAGCTTTGATCCCCTTTTTTTTCGTCAGTGCACTCTCCAACGACACATTCCCATAAATCTTCCATTTGCAGGAATGCTTTGGTTGCAAAACTCCACGTGGCGTAATTATCTCTTCCTGATAATTTATCGATATGCATAATTCCATTATTGAGATTACTTGAGGTCATTTTGCTGAAAAAGAAGCCTATGCCCACGTATGGTCCTAACTAAGAAAAAAAACTGGCACCGGGCACGTGGCAATTTTTGAGGTTAACTACGTTAATCACTTTAACTTTTAAATTAAAGACAACTAATCAAAATTAATTTAGAGCACACCTGGGCCCATAACCTGTTAAGTTTAGTAATTAAAGCCAGTAAAGTTATTTTACAAAGTATTTTAATAAGGAACTGTTATACAGACACGTGACATAGACAATAGACAACAAAAAAGGGATGAGCACTTGAACATTGTTAAATAGGGATGTGACATCAAACAAAAAAGGTTTCTAATTTATAATTACAACAATGTCTAACGACGAAAAAAGATTAGATCTGCTCGTCTATCCGGGGTAAAGGATAGTGTTCAGGATGTGTATTGAAATTTAACTCCCTGTAATCTACACATATTCTTATTCAGACATTCAGCACATCTGTGATTGGAGTAGAGCTCATGGTTTGAAGATCAACCCATTGAAAACCCAGGTCATTGTTGTTGGCAGTCCCAGGATGATCGCGAAGCTGGATTGGACTCAACTTCCCAGTGTTTATTGTGATGGTATAACCATCCCTTATAGTGAAACCGTCCGCAATCTGGGTCTACTTATTGATAAATCCTTTACATGGGGTCCCCAGCTTCGTGAAATAAGCCGTAAGCTGTTCGTTTCAGCAAGGTCCCTGCGAAGGTTACGCAACTTTCTACCCGTTACCACGAAGATTTCGCTTGCGCAAACCCTCCTTCTCCCCACCCTTGATTATGCTGATGTCAGCTATCTTGATCTCACCGAAGACCAACTTAATAAACTTGAGCGACTTCAAAATTTCTGCATAAGATTCATATTAATTGGTTTACGCAAATATGATCATGTTTCCGAGTTTAGAGCTAAGCTCAAGTGGTTACCTATACGACTTCGTCGGAATGCTCACATTCTTTCTCTTCTTTACAATATTTTATTTAATCCTCTTACCCCTTCTTATCTTAAAGAACGATTTATTTTTCTTCATGACTCACATTCGAGATCCTTGAGGTCGTCTGAGAATCTTAATCTGCGAATGCCTGTGCACACCACGACATTTATGGACAAGTCCTTTACTGTCAAAGCAGCTCGATTGTGGAACGCGCTTCCTACTGTGGTGAGACAGGCGCAAACACTGTCATCGTTCAAGAGGCTTACTAAAGAACACTACCTCTCTCTTTAAACTGATTTTATTATTATTTCCTACATCTGAATTCTCTTTACTTTTTGTATATAAATTTATATATGTATGTATGTATGTATGTATGTCTATTTATTATGTTTTTATTTTATTTGTTATGTAAGTATGTAATGTGTATTTATATTTATATTGCTTATTTAGTTTTATTTGTCTTTCATTCTTTATTTATTTAATTTCTTTTTTTTTTTTTTTTTTACACTGCCCTCTCTTTCTCCTTCTCTTAAATCCATCCCATGGTTGTCTGTAAGACATTGCTTTATGCGATAAGACCGCCATTTGTACTTTTTTTTTTTTTTTTTTTTTTCTTCTTTTTCTGTATGTTAATTATCTGTTTCGTTTCTGTATGTTAATTAACTGTGTACAATAAAGATTTAAATAAATAAATAAATAATAAATATTCTGTATTTTTTTTTTTTTTTAATGATGTATTCTGGCGCGAATACATCATTTGAATAACAATCTAGCGTTATGCCTAATAAGTTATTTAAATCTAACCTAAACTTCTAAAGAGACTATGACTAAGAATGTGTCCAATAACACTTTTCTTATTGTTAAGGGGAAGACACAATGTTCGCGTGTTCTGTTTCACTAGCACTCAGTGCACTATATTGCACTAACTGTTCATCACTAACTCGAAGGGTTTTGTCCTTTTTAGTCTTCTCACTAAGTCCGTGTTGTCAAGGAGCTAGATCGCCTCGACATTCACATGATGATGAAGTCTATGTTCATGAGCTTCGGCATACTTTTTTACTATATTCCTAACGAAGTCCACTTTGAGGTCCCTGTGAAGATCTTCGTTTCTTACATACCATGGGGCGTTTGCTATACCCCTCAGTACTTTGTTCTGGAATCGCTGAATTATTAGTATATTGTTTGGTTTGGTACATCCCCACAGCTGTATACCATAAGTCCATACTGGCATCAGGACTTGTTTGTACAAAAGTACTTTGTTGTGTATTGACAACGAGGAGTATTTGCCAAGTAACCAATACATCTTTTTGTAGCAAATTTCCAGCTCGTCTCGTTTCTTTTTGACGTGTGCCTTCCAGCGAAGCTTTGCGTCCAGAGTCATGCCTAAGTATTTGGCTGTATTTTCATATGGTATGGTTTTACCGTTTATGAACACAGGCTCATACTTTGGCCTTTTGTTGGTGAAATCAATATGAACAGATTTTGTTTCATTTATTTTGAGACGCCATTTGTCTGTCCAGTTGGAAATGATGTTGACAGCTGTTTGGACTTTATCCACTGCTTCTTCGTGAGTCGAACCTGTAGCTATGATAGCTGTATCGTCTGCGAAAGTTGCAATGGCGTTGTTTTCCATTTCAGGAATATCACAGGTGTATAATAAGTACAGGACCGGACCTAGTACACTTCCTTGTGGTACTCCAGCTTCTATACGCTTAATTTCTGAATAAGAATCTTCGTGTTTTATACGAAACATTCTTTCAGAAATATAAGATTCCAAAATGTCTGAAAATTGCTTAGGCAGCATTTTTCTGGTGCACTATATATTATTTTTTTATGGTGGTGGACTATATGGCCTAACCACTCTCAATCGATTCTCTCGATTGTAGAGTAGGCCCGTGCCCTGCAGTGGGACGTATATGGGCTGATATAGAATATAGCATTTTTCTTAGTTTGTAAATGAGACCGTGGTGCCATACCTTGTCAAATGCTTGTGCCACGTCTAGGAACACAGTGGAGCAAACTTTTTTCTCTTGTAGGGAGCTTTGTTATTGAAACGAGTGTTCGGGCTTGAATATGATTTATTACTAACTTTAATCGATTACAAATGACACATAATATAGGTCTTAGGTCTATATAACATACATGCATGCATGGCTTACACACTACTACACCACACCTCAGGGGTGAGAAGAAAATAAAATAAAATATATATACAGGGTATATCAAGACTGCGACCGAAAACGAAGCCGGGTGGTAGTTTTAGTGGTTACAGACACAATGCAAATAAAAATTTCGCAAAATAAGCGACAGTTCTTTTTTTTAAATTTTTTTTAAAATCATTGTTTTTGGGTAGTAAATACCTAGTTATTGCGAAAATAGTAATTTAAACCCTATCGTACCATTGCGTCTTAAAAAAATAAAAAGGTGTACATCATTATTTTAGGAAAACTATGTATTTATCACCCAAATAGTTGTAATAAGATCGAAGATATAACGCATATGCTGATGGAATGTGTCAGGAATAAAGATGACCGCGAGTTACTGCTGAGCAAATGGAAATTGAATAGATACGATTTAGGCCTCATTCAGGAAATTTTATCAAATCCAAAATCGGATGTGGCAATAGAATTTTGCCGTTTGATTACTTAAGAGTTATTATACGATTAAATGTTATGATGGGGTTGGCATGTCCATTATAGATAAAAACCCCTTAAAAAAAGATTAAAAAAAAAAAAATAATCACCCAAATATGATGATAAGTAAAAAAATTCCAAAAAAAAGTTGACGATTTTTTTTGCGAATTTTTTCATTGTATTGTGTCTGAAGTCACTAATACTACCACCTGGCTTCGTTTTCGGTCGCGGTCTTGATATACCCTGTATATAGAAATGTTTTTTTTTTTTTTTTATTACTCTATACATAATTATTTTATTGATTAATTAAATACGTTTCAACTTCTAAAAGGTTTTGTTCTATTTTTATGTACTACATCACATTTATTATTTTTTAAAATTTCCACATTTACTCCTAAATCTTTCAATACGACAAATGGACCGTGCCATTGATTTTCTAACTTATTGGCAATTTCCTTTTTGACCAATATTAATTGACCGTTATTATATTTGACATCATTTAGGTATTTATCATAACGTTCTTTACGCATTTGTTTGCTTAAAATAAGATTATTTCGAGCATCTTTGTGTGCTAATTGTAACCTATACTTAAGATCTAAAGGATAACTATCTGGATTATACAAAGGTTCAACATGTTGACTTACTCTACAAGGTATTACGCTAACTTTTCCAAATACCAATTCAAAGGGCGTGTACTTTGTTTCTGTATGAACAGTATTATTAAAACTATAACACCAATATTGTACCCATTGACTCCATGTTTCTTTATGACCATCACACTGTATGCGCAAAAATGTATTTAGACTATTGTGAGAATTTTCAAGTGCACCAATGGATTGATGGTGATATGCTGTGGATGTTAATTTGCTTATACCTAATAATTTACACACCTGTTCCATTACTGACGAGACGAACTCCGTACCACGATCAGTTGCTATTATGTTTGGTATCCCATATCTTAAAATAAAATTATGAACGAAAACTTTCGCTACACTTACCGTATCCTTATGTTTTAAAGGATAAGCCTCTACAAATTTAGTAAGCTCACACTGTAGCGTTAAAATGTAAACATTTTCTTCCATATCCTTTTCTAACGGACCTACGACGTCTAGATAAATCTTTTCAAAAGCACTAGATGCTGTTGAAGTAATTGCCATGGGCGCCTTGACATATCTACAATGTTTCATTTTCTGGCATTTTACGCATTTACTCACAAAATGTTTCACATCATTATCTAAGCCTGGCCAATAAAATTTCCTTTTAATGTTATTAGTCATTCTGCGTACACCTGCATGACCTGCGGTGGGCAATAAATGGAAATCATGTAATATATAGTTTTTTTCTGCTTCATCATTAATTCTCCTAACTCCTCTCAATACATAAATTCGTGGACCGGTCCAATTTTTGTTATCTCTTATTTCTCTTAACACATCTTTAATAAAACTCTCACACTCTTTAGTTTTTACTATGCATAGTTCATTTATATTTATATATTTACAAAATTTGCCTAACTTCGTCACAAATTCGGCTCGCGTAAATTGTGCCTGAAAGTTTAGGTTAATATATAACATTTTCCTTTGACGCCTATAAATAAAACATTCCTTTTCCTTTTCAACTTTATTCTGTCTCCTCAATTGGTATAATTCCTTGCTACCTATAAAAACCATTTCCACAGAATCATTCGGTATTTTTAGTATTTCTACTACATGTGGTTGATCAGGCCACTGTTCGTCTGATTTACTAAAAATACGTTCATTTAACTGTTTATCTAACTGTCTTTTCTGTGCTCTAGTCGTTACTAACATTATTTCTTCATTCATTTCTTTTAACATATCTACTGTTATATTAATTCTGGATAATGCATCTGCTACATTATTATTTTTACCTTTTATTTATTTATTTATTTATTTAACACTTTGTACATATCAATGGTACAGGCGGACTTAATGCCTAAGGGCATATTCTCCCAGTCAACCTTAAGGTGGTGTAGAGAGACGGAAGCAGGTGTTAATAATAAATGAAACAAAAAAAAAATACAACACAAAATATAAAGGATAACAAAATATAAATAGGGAAGAGCTAAAATTATTACTTACAAATACTACATAAACAATTATGTACGTAAATAAATACTTTAAAATATATACATAAACAACTACATATATAAATAAATATCTACATCAAGGAGGAGAGTCTGCTACTTCGGAGAGGAGTAATTGCCGAACCTTCGTTTTGAATGCCACCCGTGTTGTGCACGACCTGACTTCGAGTGGGAGTGCGTTCCAGAGAAGAATGGATTGGATAGCAAAAGAAGAGTGAAGGAAGTCAGAGCTATGAGGAGGACACTTTAGAAGGAGATTGCTAGACGAGCGCAGATTTCTAGGATGAGTATCCCTAAGGTAAATGAAGTCAGAAGACAGATAAGAAGGTGGGGTCGGAGACTTAAGAATAGAAAAGAGGGTCGTGAGAGCACGCAACGAGCGGCGCTGGCGGATGGGGAGCCATTTTAGCTGCGAACGGTAAGAAGAGATGTGGTCAAACTTGCGAAGATTAAAAACGAATCGAATGCAGTTATTTAGAAGACGGTCAAGTTAATTGAGTAAATCTGCATTCAGATCAAAATAGCACACATCACCATAGTCGATAACCGGGAGGATTAAGGTTTGCACAAGCAAAGTCTTGGTTTTGAACGGGAGGAAATTCTTCAGGCGATACAGAGAACGAAGAGTGCCGATAACTCTCTGACTAACGGAGGTCACCTGAGGTCGCCAGCTCAGGGTGGCGTCGATTTGTAGCCCGAGGTCCTTAACATTTGAACTCCAGGGTATGACAGAGCCATCAAAAATAACAGGTGGGATATTCAAAAAATTCAGCTTGCTAATCATCCTCGGACTGCCGATGATTATGGCTTGGCATTTCATAGGGTTAACAGAGAGGCCAAAACTGTCTGACCAAAGTTTAATATGATCTAAATCCCTATTAACCCTATGCACAGCAGTGGACACACAGTCGACGCCAGCCCGAGAATATAACTGCAAGTCATCAGCATACAGATGATACGCACATTGAAGGTTAAGAGTTATTAGATTTATGAAGATAGAAAATAATAATGGGGAAAGTATACCGCCTTGAGGGACACCAGACTCGATATTGCACCAGTTAGAAACGGAGTCGTTTATACGCACCGACTGCTGGCGTCCCTGAAGATAGGAAGAGAACCAATCCAGTCCCACAGGAGAGATCGAAAGATGGGAGAGGATAGCTAAAAGGATGTCGTGACTGACGGTATTGAAGGCGTTTGAAAAATCGACCAAAGCCAGTACAGTGACTTCGCCGTTTTCCATGCCTGACCTTATATCGCCAGTCACTTTGAGGAGCGCGGAGATGGTGCTGTGACCTGGCCTGAACCCGGATTGAAATGGGCACAACAAGTTGTTCACATGAATGTGCTTGAAAAGTTGCTTGTGTGCGCAGGCCTCCAGCACCTTGGAAAGGAAAGGGAGAATGGAAATAGGCCGGAAGTGATTGACTAGCGAGGGATTAGGGATTTTGGGTAGGGGAATAACAATGGCTTTTCTCCATAGAGCCGGAAAAACGCCATTGCTTAGGGAAAAATTCACAATATGGGAGATGGGTGTAAGAATATGGTCGAGGACAGCGATTATCATCCGACGGCTAATATTGTCGAAACCATTTGCGTTGGATTTAATCGCAAGGATTATCTTTTTGATCTTACCAGGTGAAACCGGAGAAAATTGGAAGAGGTTGGCAGTAGGCCTCGGGAGGCCGGCTATAGTTTCCAAGGTACAACGCTTGGTTTGGTGATTAATAAAGGTAGAAGTGGAGAAATGTCTGTTAATGTCATCCAATCCAAGGGTCGTACCATGAGAGTCCATGCTAACCTTGCCTATACCCAGAGTTCTGAGGAATCTCCAGATATTAGCGGGGGAAGATGTGGATATATTACTGAGGATATGTCGGCGTTTAGCATTACGTACCATCTGATTACACCGATTCCTTGCAGCCTTGTATGAGCACCAGTTTTCTTCTGTGCGATCCCTTTTAAAACAACGATAAGCACGGTCTCTTCGTCTCATCGCCATCCGAACTCCCGGTGTCAACCACGGTGCAGGCGGACGCCTAAGCTTAACTTTCTTAATGGGGGCGTGCGTATCAAAAAGAGAGAGAATCTTAGTGTTAAAGATCTCAACTTTTTCATCAATGGATTTAGAAGTTGTTAATGCATCCCAATTAATATTAGCAGCATCCCCGTTAAGCTTGTCCCTGTCCATTCGTCCAAAACAACGCAAGCGCAAAACCTTAGGGGAGGATTTAGGGGGTTTGAGGGCGTAACAAATGTATATAAGATCGTGGTGAGAGAAACCAGGGGCAGGAAATTGACCATGAGAGGAGACAAAGGAGGGAGCAGAGGTTAGGATAATGTCAAGCCAAGTGTCATGATCGTTAACATTATGGTGAGTGGCTTGTAAGGGTAATAGGTAAAGGTTAACGGAATCAAGGATGTCGAGAAGTTTACGGCGTCTGGAAGAGTGAAGGGCCAGGAGATCGGTATTAAAATCGCCCATGATGATGTGGTGTGCGTAGTTTGATCCCAAGGATTCCAGAACTGTTTCCAGACTGGAGAAGTAGTCAAGAGAAGGAGGACAATAGACAACACCAAGTAAGGATTGCACTCCCTTGACCCAAACCTCAAGAAAAAGATATTCCGCATGGGCAGAACCCATACCAGAAGAAGAGGCAATAATTTGGAATTTAAAATCGCTGCGCAAGTAAATAGCGACACCGCCTCCCCTCCTGTCAGTTCGATCGTTCCTAATAAGAACGAAACCAGGAAGTGGGTATAGTACGGAGGGAAGATGAGGTTTGAGCCAGCTCTCCGAAATCAGGACGGCATGTACGTTGGCTTCCGTGAAAGCTTCGGACAGGTCACTATAATGGCTAGGTATACTTTGGGCATTAACATGGCAGACATTAAAACTATGCAAAGGCGATTGCCTAAATGTTTGGCGTACCAGGTCACCAAACCCGTCAGCCGCTAAAGAGTAACTATCCTCATCGGTTGAAGCAGCATCATCAATGGCAGAATAAAAAGAGTCATTATCTGATGACATAAATTTATAAATATATATATATATAAATATATATTAAATAAAACCTACAGATATATTAGAAAGATTACTTATTAATATCTAACAGTAAAATAAAAAAAAGACAAGCGTTCCGGTGCAATTTCAGTACTAACTGCACCACCCGCCAGCTAACCAACACACTAAATTATTAGTGTGTTGGTTAGCTGGCGGGTGGTAATAAAAAAAAACAAAGAAAAACAAATATTACACAAACACAAACATCCTAATACAATGGTAAACTAACAAGAAGTAATCAACATCAATCAATTTATGGTGGGTGAAAAAACAAAATAAGTAAATAATAATAATAATAATCAAATGTCAAGGCAGAAAACAATACAGATCATCTAAAATCTATTGGACTGTGGCAATTTTTGTAGCTGCAAACAAGATTTGAAAAAAAAAAAAATACAAATAAATAGCGTATTTACACACATTAATATAATATTGATTACAATATGTGAAATCTACTAAAATGATAAAGAGAGAAAAAAATAATAATAACAAATTGTCAACGCATTCAAGCGACGCGCGGTAGATCATAGACAATCCGTAGATAGTTTTCGAACGTTTATACAGATAATATGACAGATGAAAAAAAAAAAATGCCACTGACATTTAAAAATACGTAAACAATGTACGGTAGCACAAAAACATATCATATTAAATTGACATGATAATATTATTTACAAATTACTACGATGTAAAGTGAAACAGCGAGATTACAACTATTAAGTTAACAGGAAAATGAAATGTATTAAATTAAACGAAAACAGTAATCGTCGTACTAAACCTCATTTCCTGCGTGACTCGAGGTTAGAGCTCGAAGCGGCCGCAGGATCACTACTGCGTCCGACCGCCGATGATGGAGAATTCGCTACAGGATGTTTGGCTGATAGGGAGACGAGTTCTGCGATGGAGATGACCTTCGTACGTGTTCCATCCGGAGTCTTCACCACCACAGTGCCGTCCTGGGTCCAAACTGCTCGCATTCCAAAATGCTGCCGGGCCTTCACGAAAACCTGCTGCCGGGGCTTGGTCAAAAACTCTCGGACAGAAATAGAAGACCCCTTAAGCTTCTTTTTGGTCCTCCACACACACAAGCGGTGGTCAGCTAGTGAGAACCAAACTAGAATTGGCCTATGGTGATCCTGGCCGGGTGTCCCTATTCTGTGACAAGAGGATATGTGACAAGCAGAAATATCCTTCAGTGCCAGGGTGTTATTGATGACGTCCAGGACCACAGATGCAGAGTTTTCCTGGCTGGTCTCCGCAACACCCAGGAAGATGAGTGCTTTCCGCCGATGTCTGGTCTCAATGGCATCAATTGAGTTAGAACACTCATCAATTTGCTTCCTGAGCAGCCGCAACATGTCCAGCATAAGTTCCCTGAAAGTCCGGAACTCTTCAGCCACCCTTGCCACAGTGTCCTTGCCTGGCCCGCCAGACTGCAATTTGGCTTCAAGATCCGCCATCTTCCGGTAGAAACCTTCCTCGAGTCTAAGTTGTGTATGTTCTATATCAGCTAATTGGGACATAGTGAACAATACAATCTAAAGTGTGCTGGTGAAATGCTGGTAGGTGGTGTCAAAGGACTCAATGCATGTACAGTGTTAATCACTCTTGAGTGTTGTGAAAATGCACTATACGGTAAAAAAATCACTTCTAGTGTTATTAAAACCGAAGGCTTTGTATTTATTTTGAGATAAAATAACAGCTGATTATTCTAACACGTCTTATCTTTTTAACACCTACCCGCGAAAACCAATCTTTTACATATACAATTTTAAAATTATACTCCTCTAATATCAATCTGAATTTCAATAGTCTACTAGAGGGATCCTTCATTGAAAATAAATATATTAACGGTCTGTGATCCGTCATTATGGTGAATGGTTTGCCAAACACATAAGGCCTAAAGTATTTTACAGCCCATACAATAGCAACTAGCTCCTTTTGGATAGTTGGGTAGTTAAGTTCAGATTTATTAAGTGGTCTGCTAGCATATGCCACTGGTTTCATATTTTTATTACTCAAAACTGCTCCTATAGCTATACCTGATGCATCTGTTTGAATAGTAAATTCGTTATTTTCAGAAAAATCTGGAAATTCTAAAACTGGTGGACTTGTTAAAACATGTTTCAATGTTTCGAATGCATTTTGACATTCGTCAGTCCATATAAACGGTTCATTTTTTCGGGTTAATTTATTTAAAGAGTAAGTTATGTTTGCAAAGTTCTTAATAAATTTTCTGTAGTAATTACAAAAAGCTACAAATCTTTTTACTTCATCTGTATTTGTTGGTACAGGATATTTCTGTAATACTTCCACTTTTGCTGGGTCAGGTAAAACTCCGTTTGCTGTTACTAAGTGTCCTAAGTAAAGAATTTCTTTTTTTAAAAATATAGATTTTTTTGGATTCAATTTCAAGTTAACCTTTCTCAGTCTTTCTAAAACTTCAGTTAAGTTTTTGCTATGGTTCTCTAAATTTCTACCAAAACAAAACTTACACACTACTACACCACACTCTTCTAGGGCTTTTTCGATTAAATTGGTTACCCGGTGGACTTGGTCTATTGTAGAATGTTTTTCCCTAAAGCCAAATTGATAGTCGGGGATTAGTTTCCGCTCTTCTATGATAGGTTTTAATCTTTTCAAAAATATTTTTTCATATAGTTTGGCCATTACTGGCAACAAGGAGATTGGCCTGTAAGATTTCGCTTCATGAGGAGGTTTACTAGGCTTGAGTATCATAATTACTTCAGCAAATTTCCAAACATCGGGTACATATTTCAGTCTGAACGTGGCGTTTATCAAAGTAGTCAGTTTAACAACTGCTTTGCGCGGAAGGTTGTTCAACAGTTCACCAGTAATCAGGTCATAACCAGGAGATTTTTTTTGGTTATTTTTTTTTATTTCACGTATTAGTTCTCTTGGAGTGACGAGTTGTATTGACTGGTCGTCTTGTAATATATTGTCAAGTTTGAATTCCAATACGGTACCATGATTTGGTTTAAATATATGCTCTAAATGATTTGCAAATACATTTGCTTTTTGTTCGTGGCTAATGGCCCAGCTCCCATTCGGTGTTTTAATGGGAGGGACTTGCATAATTGGTTTTTTAATGTTTCTGGTAGCTTTCCACAGTGAGTAATCTGATGTGCGATCGCTAGATAGCCCACGAAGGTAAGTATTGATAGATTCGTCTTTGAAGCTTTTTATTTCTCTATTAAGCCTTTTAGTGAGTGTGTTCAGAATTTGATGAAAACATTCAGGACAATTTGGAGTGAATAAGATTATTGATAATTTTAAATAGAAAAACTTGATCACGCATATTTCTTCGGGCTTCTAATGTCAATCTTGAAAATTTTGGAATAATAGGGCTATTAAAACGGTAATTCAAATGCTTTAAAAAAATATTTTGTATATACTCAATTTCATTTATATAAACCAGTAGTTCCCAAACTTATTTTTCTCGTGGACCACTTTCAAAATTTTACTGGTTTCGGTGGACCCCCTGCTACTACATTTCTACCAAATTCTTAGTGTCACCAAAAAAAAAAAATTGTGTCGCTTCTGAGTTCTGTCCCTATATTCCGATAGGTAAAATAAAAACGAAAAATGGTACATTTTATAACACTTTTTTAATTAAAAGAATAGAATTACAAGAAAAATTAATAGTTAGGTACTTAAAACAATGTAGGTAGGCTTATAATGCTTACATTTTTGCTCTTTACTATCAAAAGCAGATAAATTTTCGTGGACCCCCATTAACATCTTATGGACCCCCATTTTTTGTTCACGCCTACGTAGACCCCCAGCAAGTCTCCCGTGGACCCCTGGGGGTCCACCTGGACCACTTTGGGAATCACTGATATAAACCTTATAATATGGGCTCCAGATAACAGAGGCATATTCCAAAATAGAACGAACGAAACAATTATACAAAAGTAGCATCGTGGAAGCCCTCTTAAAATCTTTACTCACTCTTAGAACAAATCCTAACATACGATAAGCTTTATTAACTATATTATTGATATGTGCATGAAACATTCATTTAGAGTCCAAGCAAACACCCAGATCTCTGATTGTTGAAACTCTATTGAGCAAAATACTGTCAAGAGTATATCCAAAATTAATATCTACCAGTTTGCGAGAATAAGTAATAACGTTGCACTTACTAACGTTAAGGAAAAGTTTATTGACCTCACAATACTCAGATAAATTATTTAGTTCCTTTTGTAAAATTAAACAATCTTCAGTTGATTTAATAACCCTATATATCTTCAAATCGTCGGCATATAATAAGAAAGAACTATTAAAGATATTGGAGATATCATTAACATAAATATTAAAAAGTAAGGGCCCTAAATGCGAGCCTTGTGGGACACCAGAAGGTACGGGTGTAAACGAGGAACAAAAACCCTTGACCGTAACTGCCTGGCTGCGTTGTCTAAGGTAAGAATCAAACCATCGGAGCAAGTCACCATGAATACCGAAACTACACAATTTGGTTATTAGGATGTCATGATTGATTTTGTCAAATGCTTTAGAGTAATCCTTATATATTACATCTACTTGGTAACGGTTTTCCATAGCTTTTGTGATAAAATCGACAAACTCACAAAGATTGGTTTCAGTAGATTTTTTGCTTAGAAAACCATGCTGTTGTTCAATTATGTAAGGTCTAACGAGTGGAGCTATATAGTCATAAATTATTCGTTCAAACATTTTAGGTATGACACTTAATTTTGAAATAGGCCGATAGTTGCATACATTACGATTATAGCCACCTTTGAAAACAGGAACAACTTATGAGCGCTTCCAAATTTCTGGTATTATAGCCGATTCTAAAGATTGTTTGAAAAGCAGGAACAATGGGTAACTAAGCTGTTTATAGCACTTACGCAAAAATAATGGTGGAATACCGTCAGGGCCAGCACCCTTACTCACATCAAGGGAATATAAATATTTTTGTACTGATTCTTTTAAAATGACAAATTTAGAAATATCTGCACAGTTTAGTCCCTTGAAATTTTCAGGTGACAATTGAGCAATAACAGAAGAGTAAGAGGAGTTAAAATAATTATTAAACATATTACAAATTACGCTTCCATCCGTTGATGACACATTATTTAAAAATAAGCTGTCAGGTAAAACGCATGATTTTTTCTTAGATTTAATGAAAGACCAAAACATCTTACTACAACTCAATATTTTGCTCTCTGAAAATTCAATATATGCTTCATAACAACTTACTTCTTAAGACTTTTGTCGATCACGTAGTGCAACAAAAGTTAAATAATCAGAGTAACGACTGTAACGTTTCCACCTTCTATGATATTTTAATTTTTCCTTAACTACTTTGATTAAAGCTGAGGAGTACCATATCGGATAATTACCGTTGTTACGTAGTAATCTAGTCGGAACATAATCATTTATAATTTTTTCAAGAATATTATAAAAACTAGAAACGGCAGATTCGATGCTAGCACTTCGAAGTGACTCCTGCCAGTCAATTTCGTCCAGGGCTTGGGTTATTTCCACATAATTGCATTTGTGAAATAATTTGACCAAACGAGGCGGAGAACGAAGAACGAACGAAAAATGAAATGAAATGAAAATAATTTATTGAATCCATACCCACCGCGCGGTTGTATACGATCCTTACGGGAGTACATACCAATTTTAAAATGTCGAAAGTAGTGAAATGTAGTTCGTGCAACATAATTATAGATGAAATGTTGTCGTACATTCAAAATAAGTTATCAGTGATTGATGAAGATACGCTTGTGCGCATATGTACGTCTTCATTCTCAAACGAAGAAATCGAAAACTCAAAAACGCTGTTATTCGAGTCATTACCTGTCGATAAAGTTAAAATCAAGCGAAAAAACAAGGGCAAGGAACAACGCAATCTGGTGGATATTGTGAATGTATTTAAATCAACAGAACCAGAGATATTTCCAATATTTGTTGCCAGAGATCTCGAGCGATTACCACCTATTCTGTTCGATCATCTCGATTGTACGAAGCTCTTAAAAGATTTACTCCGTGTGCAATACGACTTAAAAGAAGTAAAAGAAACATACGTAACGCAAAATCAGTTGAATGAATTTGAGACGAAATTCAAAATGCAACATGTTTTGACGACGGAACCTACGGATGCGAAACGGGGTGCTTGGTTGTTGGACAGTGACCCAGTAGAAATGTCTTACGTACACAATCGGTCAATTACTGATGATTGCGATCATGGTATCCAAGAACGACATAGAAATAAAAAGGCGGTAGGCGGAGATAAACCAGTTGATCAGATGCATCATCGAACAAGGAGCGGTAGTTTCAAATCACATGCGGTGGCGGCCGATACGGCCGGCCGGTGTCGACGCTCGGCGGTGACGTCACCTGCAATAGTATCGGCAACTACGCAATCAGCTGTTTATGATAACATCGAACGGGCGAAGGGAGATGAAAGTATGGTGCGTCAAAATGTAACCATGGCCAATACTGAATGCGATATGAGGCAATCGGATGACGATCGAGGATGGCATAAAGTTACCCACACTAGAAAAACTAAGAAGTATCGGTATTTGGGTGCTTCAGGTATTTCGTGTGATAAAGAGGGCCGGTTTAAAGCCGCAGTGAAAAATGTACCTATTTTTATTACCAAGGTGCATTCAGATACAACTGAGAAAGATATAACGGATTATATATACACAAAAACACAACAGGAAATTATATTGGAAAAAATATCTATTAAATATGAGCGGGGCTACAAAGCCTATAAATTTTTTGTTCCGGATAGCAAATTGTCATTGTTCCTAGACAGTAACCTTTGGCCGGAGGGAATCATATTTAGACAATTTGTTAATTTCAAGGCACGTAAACCGAACGCGAGCGCTGTCAAATAGGATAAGCACTGTGTACGACTGTTATTACACTTAATAGACATGAATTATCTATGTAATATGACAAGTTTCAATTGCAAGAGTGTAAAACGCTCAGTGCATTGTGTCAGGCAATTATGTTGCACATCTGACATAATTGCTTTACAGGAGACTTGGTTACTACCAGATGATATTAATTTCTTGAATGACATTCACAATGCATATGGTTACACAGGGACATCGGCGGTCGATACTACAGATGGCATGCTTAGAGGACGACCATATGGCGGAGTCGCATTATTATGGAATAAAAATGTTTTTAACAACGTGTCAATTGTACAATGTGGTAACCCGCGAGTGTGTGCAATCAAAGTAAACATTAATTTAAGTTCGTTCTTAGTGTTTAGTGTATATATGCCGACTGATAATAGTGCAAACATGTCGGAATTTACGGACTGTCTTAGCCTGGTGAGCGCTATAGTTAATAATGATAATATTGAATCAGTTTATGTACTTGGGGACTTTAACGCGCATCCTTATGAACAATTTTATATTGAGTTGGATCATTTCTGTGAGGAATCAGAATGGTCGTGTGCCGATGTACAGTTATTAGGCTTAGCCTCTGACACTTATACATTTCTGAGTGAGGCGAATGGGTCGAGAAGGTGGCTCGATCATTGCTTAGTTACTAACTCTGCGATGGAAACTATTGTAAATGCATATGTTGACAATGACGTTCTGTGGTCTGATCATTTTCCTATTACTATTCAATGTGAGCTGAGTAACATTAAATCTAAATTATTTTTATGTAATGACAATCGACATTTTAATAAAATACGATGGGGGGAAAGAAAATCTAAAAATATTGACATTTATAGTAATTTGTGTAATAATAATCTAAAATTAATTGATTTTCCGACTGAATTAAGGTCATGCAGTGATTTTGTTTGTAATAATGTGGACCACAGAAAAATTCTTGACAAAATGTATGATGATATTACTCATGTATTATGCCAGGCAGCCTCTGAAAGTTTCGATATAAATCTTTGTAGAACAAAGAAACCTATTAAAGGATGGAATATGTACGTGAGTGATGCGCACAGAGAGGCCAGAAGACAATTTCATTTGTGGGTTTGGTATGGAAAGCCGCGCGAGGGTCGGGTTTGGAGTGCTATGCAATCGAGTCGCAGGATCTTTAAATCTCGCTTGCGCTGGTGCCAAAACAATAGTCACCAAATTAAACTCGATGTCTTGGCAGCACATCACTCCAAACAAGATTTTCGCAGTTTTTGGAAATCAACCAATAAACTGTGTAGTAAGCCGGGCCAACCTGTGAGTGTCGATGGCAACTGTAACCCGTCGGACATAGCCGAGATGTTTAAAGAACATTTTGCTGTAAAGTCCTCGTTGGTACCATCACAGGCTGTGTGCAATAATGGATGTAGTGGCCGGGACGTTAGCACCCGATTTACAGCAAAGGAGATTAGAAGGGTTATAACATCTATGTCACGGGGCAAATCTCCAGGCCACGACAACCTGAGCATCGAGCACCTTAAATATGCAGGCCCTCATCTGCCCAGAGTTTTGGCCATGTTTTACTCCTTGTGCTTGGGGCATTCGTATTTACCGGTAGAAATGTTGAAGACGGTGGTGGTGCCAATCGTTAAAAACAAAACTGGGGATATTAGTGACAAGACCAATTACAGACCCATATCATTAGCCACTATTATAGCGAAAGTGTTTGATAGTTTGCTTAACACTCAGCTCGACAAACACGTAAAAATACATGATAACCAATTTGGGTTTCAGTCAGGTTTATCTACTGAAACAGCTGTGCTGTGTTTGAAGCAGACTGTCAAGTACTACACTGATCGAAGTACGCCAATTTTTGCTTGCTTCCTAGACTTATCGAAGGCGTTTGATATGGTTTGTTACGACATTCTGTGGCAAAAACTTCATTGTACACCAATGCCAGATGAGCTAATACGAATTTTTAAATACTGGTACCAGAGTCAGGTTAACGTTGTTCGATGGTCGGAGGCCTACTCAACTCCATATATGTTGGCTTGCGGAGTGAGGCAAGGGGGGTTAACTTCTCCTAAGCTTTTTAATCTGTATATTAACGAACTCATAGAGAAGCTCAGCAGCACGCATGTCGGTTGTCATATTGATGAAGTTTGCCTCAATAATATTAGCTATGCGGACGACATGGTTCTGCTCAGTGCCTCGGTGAGCGGTTTGTCGAGGCTGCTTGGCATTTGTGAAAAGTACGCGGACGATCACGGTTTAATATATAACGTGAATAAAAGTGAATGCATGGTTTTTCAGGCCCGGGGAAGATGTTTAGTAAATATACCAACTATAAAACTTAAAGGGTATCCTCTAAATATAGTGGACAAGTTTAAATATCTTGGTCATATTGTAACATCGGACCTGAAAGACGATGCGGACATAGATCGGGAGCGTAGGGCGTTGTCTGTTCGTGCTAATATGATAGCCCGCAGATTTGTTCGATGTTCAAGAGACGTCAAAATATCCCTATTTAGGGCATTTTGTACGTCCTTCTACACTTGCAGTCTGTGGACGAATTATACGCAGAAACATTATAGCGCTCTACGTGTCCAATACAATAATGCGTTTAGGGTGTTGTTGGGGTTGCCTCGCTTCTGTAGCGCTTCGGTGATGTTCGCGGAAGCGCGCGTAGATTGCTTTTTTGCGAGTATGCGCGGTCGGTGCACATCTCTGGTGCGCAGGGTGCGGGCCAGCTGTAACTCTATCCTGAACACATTTGGTAATCGTTTTGACTGTCAGTATTTGAACCATTGCAGTATGATTCATGTACGGAATGATGTCAAAGTTTTGTTTTAATTAAGAAAGCATTGTTGTAGTTGTTTTTTATATTTAAAATGTGTTAATTTTAGTTTTAGTTAAATAATTGTATGATCCATGTTGATTGAAATAAATGATTATTATTATTATTATTATTATTAAAATGCATAATGGTTTCTTAGATTTACGCGAATGTTACACATTGAAATAAAACTATTTTATACGGATTTTATCGCGATTTGGTCCGCCCCGCCCCGTGACCACGAAAGCTGTAAAGTAATCGAAACGTCGGGAAGTTAAAAAAATGTAAAAATTAAACCAAATCGCGATAAAATCCGTATAAAATAGTTTTATTTCAATCCATTAAAATGTTCAACATTGTTTAGATTCAGTCATTTTTTGAACTACCACCCGGTTCGGAAAGCGGTTTTCACTAGAGAAGAACGGGCAAGAAACTCTAGTGTTGCTCTTTTCAAAACCAGTTTACAATGTATGATTATTACAAAAATTACAAGTTGGTTTAAATCAGAGCAGTTCATTAATAACTTGTTATGATTTGCAAGTAGGATATATTTGAATACGAATAAGTTTACTTTATATTTAATATGGCTGAGAAAAACGAAACGAAGTAACCCATAACGAAGAATCAGTATACTCTGTTTTGCCAACGCAATAAATAATTATAAAACCATTAAGTAATCTATTTATCAATTACAAAGTAAGCAAATCGGACAGACCAGTCCACACAAGCAGCACCCGTTCACGAGTATGACGCATGTGCCAGCCATCGGCCTCCTCAACCATGCTACAGGGAAGTGACCGACCCGGCACACGACGCCACCGCAAGCACAGACTTTTAAGCGAGCATGACTTATCCAATCGCTTATAAAGCAAAACAAAATAGTTTAAGTTACTTAATATAAATGAAATTATACAGAGCACACTAATAATTCGCGATAAATTAATTATTCGCGAGTACGCGCGGCCCTTGATGGCTAATTGGTCAACCTGAACCTATTTTTATCACAGAGTGTCTCACTCAAAAAGCAAGAAAAATATTCTACGCAGCTCGAGAATTCTGTAAGAAAAATGACTATGTTTTTTGCTGGACTGCTTATGGTAGGGTATTTATTCGAAAGAGTGAAGGAGCCCCTTCTCGACGAATTGATTCCGAAGATACTCTGGCCAAACTACAAAGTCAAAAAACATTATGACTGCAAATCCTATTGTTGTGTTTATACTTGGCTTTTTCCATCGTTCCATTAACAATTATGTTACAAAATACACATGATATATATGACATTACCCTCACAATTAATATCATATTACATTGTCCACACATACAATCACATCTAAACACAACCATACACTCATTCACACCTATTGTCAAAGTATACACTCACTGCGCTATTTGGATTTGCCTCTATCAACTAATCACAAATAAAATTCCCTTTAGTTGATTTATGCGATAGTATAAACTCAATGCATAAAACCGACTTTTACACTTGTTCACCAGAGGAACTTGCAAGTTATATTAATCTTTCCAGAAAACCTTTAACTATAATGCATACAAATATACGCAGCATAAACTGTAATTTTGATGCGTTAACTATTCTTTTAAATAGAATCTGTTTTAAGTGCGATATTCTTGTATTGACTGAATGCTGGTTGAGTAAAACATTGATGATACCTGTTATTTCGGGATTTACAGCGTATTGTTCGGATTATAAAAATCAAAATGACGGTGTCATTATTTAAGTTAAATCAGAAATAAAACACTCTATAATAAAACCGTCGATCTCAGAATCAAATAGTCTCATATTGAAATATAATAATGAGTATGCTATTATCGCAATTTACAGATCTCCTTCATATAAACAAGTTAACAATTTTTGTAATAGTCTAGATATTTGCCTAAGCCGTTTAAAATCGATTAAATCAGTCATTCTATTAGGTGATATTAATATAAACATCTCTCCGGAAAATTGTGACTCAAATAGTCATATTTATTTAAATCTTATGGCACATCATGGATTGTTGCCCACACATACCCTTCCTACTCGAAACGATAGCTGTATTGACCATGTAATGCTTCGATGAGATAGAATTTCGTCAACGTACATACTGAACTCATTGATAACCGACCATGCCCCGACAATTTTTTCTTTAGATTGTAAAATTAAAAGGCTTCTCTTCAAAAAAAGATTACTAAAAATAGATTTTACAAAACTCACACAAAAATTGGCATCCACTGATTTTACTCCCATAATTAATGCTTCTGACGCAAATATTGCCGCTACTGCCTTAATTGATACGATTACGAATAACATTACTGCTTGTTCTAAAACAATAACTGTTCCTCACCGTAAACGCTCCATTAAACCATGGATAACTCCGGGATTAGTTCGATGTATAAGACATCGGGACAAACTGCATATAAAATCAAAGCAGGAACCTACAAATGCCATAATACAAGTTGCATATAAAAGATATCGTAACTTCTGCAATGATCTTTTGAAAAAACTAAAAATGCTTATGAGAAAACGGAATTTGAAAATAACAAAGCTAACCCAAAAGGTACCTGGAACGTTATAAACAGAATTATAAGCTTAAAACATGTGTCCCCGCCACCTAATGAACTGTTAAATTTAACTAAAAATCCAGTAGATTCTCTAAATTTGGTCAATAACTATTTTGCCCAAATTGGCGCAAAGCTTGCTAATAATATTGTTGGAAATCAAGGAAGCCGCCATAACAATATGCGTAATATGGGTGAAAATTTACTTCACAGAGACTCAATGGTGTTATTTGACACGGACTATGGGGAAATCGAGTGTATTATTAATGACCTCAAAAATGATTCTGCTTCTGGAATTGACAATATACCGACTAAAGTCATTAAGAGTTCCAAATATGCGTTGATTTCTCCTATTGTTAGTATGTGTAACCTATGTATGGCAACCGGCGTGTTTCCGGATATCTTAAAAAGGGCTTCAGTACACCCAATGTTTAAAAGTGGCGACAGAGACACTATCGGAAATTATAGGCCGATTTCGGTTCTGCCTGTAATCTCTAAAATTCTTGAAAAAATAATAAATTCTAGGCTCGTAAAATTTCTTCAAAAAAACAATATTATTGCTGAAAACCAATTTGGATTTATCAAAGGTAAATCAACAGAAGATGCTACTCTATTGCTAACTGAAACAATTGCAAAAAATCTTGATATGAAGCAGAAAGTTATAGGTGTGTTTCTCGATTTATCAAAAGCCTTCGATACTGTCTCTGTGCCCTTGCTTCTCCACAAGATGGAATCGATTGGTATACGCGGGATTGCTCTGGACATCTTCCGTTCCTATCTTACAAATCGCACGCAGTGCGTTAAAATGGGGGAACATATTAGTGGGGACGCGTTTCTTTCCTTTGGAGTACCGCAAGGTAGTGTTCTTGGGCCCACTCCCTTCCTTGTATACATAAATAGTTTATGTAAAAAGCAACTACCAAACTGTAAATTAATCACCTATGCAGATGATACTGCTCTGATTGTGCGTGGGAGGGATTGGAAGGAGGCTCAAAATCACACAGAGGATGCACTTAGAGAAATTAAGAGCTGGCTTGATGACAATCTTTTAACTATGAACGTAGAAAAAACTAAATATGTCGCCTTTACTCTCCATCCAAACTCAAATCTACCACCCAACTTTCAAATTCGAGTACACACATGTAATCCACTTTCCATTTGTAAATGCCCCGAACTGGATCGCGTCAATTGCATCAAGTATTTGGGACTTTTGATAGACAATAATTTGAATTGGTCAGCACACGTAAATACCCTTACCTGTCGAATTAGAAGATTAATGCCAATATTTGGTAAACTTAGATCCTCTGCAGACCGCGATACCTTGTTTTGTGTTTACTATGCTCTTGTCCAGAGCATTATACAGTATTGTGTGGTTGTGTGGGGAGGAATTGGCAGGACTGCGCTTTTGCACCTAGAACGTGCTCAAAGAGGAATATTAAAAATAATGCTTAAAATGCCTAGAAGAACCAGCACAGAGCTCCTTTATAGGTAATGCGCAGTTCTCACTGTGAGACAACTATTTTTTATGTCGGCCATTCTTCGAAAGCATAAAAGTACCAAATTTGTACCAGTAACAAGACGAAATAGGGATAGAGTTTGTTCAGTGATTCCCCATCGAACGACACTTGCTCGTCGACAGTTCTACGTTTTTAGTAATCACATATATAATATTGCAAATAAACTTAATAATATTTACCCCTTACCCTTGGTTAAATGTAAATAAATGGTTCGGGACTTGGTACTAAATTTAAATTATGCAGAAACAGAATCAATAATATACCATTAATGATTGTTACTACTGTTACGATTGCATATTTCTCATGGACATACATATTCATATGGCGCACACCCACACACTTACACCCATCCACAAACACGCACACACACACACACAGAGATACACAAATGCTCACATTTACTTACACAAATAATATTAATAAATATGTATAAATCCTTTAACTTAAGATATTATTATTTATTATTTTATTTAAATCTTTATTGTACACAATTAACACGTTCTCTGCTAACGCGGTCAGTGCTGACCGTCAGTGAAGTTTCCCTTTAGGCCTATTAAAATTTTAAATCTGTATAAAATTACTAAATTGTTTTTTTTTGTTTATATGCTTTTATCTTTTACTCAAATGTTACTTAGTAATAACAAAAGTCAATTTGAGCCACTATTTATGGAAATAATTAACATCAGGCAGCATTGACCGACGCGGCCTACAGAGAGATAAAAACGGTTGGCCGTTACAGGGGGCCGCGCGGGTCGCGGTGTCGGGTAGCCCTTCGCGCTCCCCCGCGTTCTTTTGCGCTTGCACTTTGCAGTTGCCGTCCGTATCTTGAATTGAGACGCTGTGCTGTGCTTTTAAATTTAATATTCGTTACTACTGCAGTGCATTTATTGGGTTTCATTGGTTTATTTGTTATCACTATGGATGAATTTGATGATTTTGAAACTACGCAAGATATCTTAAAACAAATAGATAATATAGAAATCGATCTTCTCGACAAAACTTTAAACCTAAGTATCAGTGATGATGAAGAAAATATTCCACCTCCCCCCGTATGAAGAATAGGCGTTTGCGGATCATGTCTACAAGTGAGGATAGTGAAGCAGAAATTAATGCCGCAATCCAGGATTTACAAGCTACTTCATCGTCCAAGTGGACAGATCCCAAAGGTAATCAGCGGAATATAATTCCCTTTACTGAATGTTGTGGCATGCCGGTTTCTATTCGTACTTCAATGATTGATAAATCTCCAGCTGATTTTTATGCACTTTTGGTGACGGATAGCCTTTTACAAGAAATCGTTGACTGTACTAATGCTTTCGCAATAACTAAGATAACTAACACTTATGAAGCTTCGAAAAATGCAAGAATTCGCTTATGGTCTGAAACGAACCTTTCTGAGATGAAACACTTTTTCAGCTTGATTTTGTACATGGGTTTGGTAAAGCTTCCAAAACTTGCTGATTATTGGTCCACGGATGGGATCATTGGCCAAAATTTTCCTCGATCTGTAATGTCTAGAAATAGATTTGAGCTGCTCTTACAAATGATCCACTTTTCCCAAGATGACGATAGTAACAAATCAGACCGACTTCACCGCGTTCAACACTTACTGGATATGCTGAATGTCAATTTTAAAATAATTTCATCCCCGGTCAAGACATATGCGTGGATGAGAGCATGGTTCCGTTTAGAGGACGCTTGCTATTTCGCCAGTATAATCGTCAGATGATTATTTCGAAAAACCACTGTGAACCCACATCCGGGCACCTTGGCATTTTTAAAACATACAAAAGGTTATCATTGAGGTATTTTTGGTATCTTGATGCACAAGATGTTTCAAACTTTGTATCAAGTTGTGATATTTGCCTCTCTTATAAATACCCTAACCACACAACCCTTGGTACAATGGGCAGACCAAAGGACTGTAGTCGACCCTTCCAAATGCTAAGCGTGGATTTGGTCGGTCCTTTACCCGTATCTAGGAAACAGAATACCTTTTTATTGGTTGCTACGTGTTGTTTCTCCAAGTATTACCTGCTATTTCCTATTCGTTGGGCAACCGCTGATATAATTTCTAAGATCTTAGAAGAAAATATTTTTCTCGTTCATGGAATACCTAGTACAATATTCATGGACAATGGTAGACAATTCATTTAAGCTCGTTGATTCGCCTGCGTGCTCATGTTCAACACCTTATTGCGAATATGAGCAGTCCGCGCATCATGTACTTTGGGAGTGTAGTCTTTGGCAGAATGAGCGTAAAACCATGCTAGATAGTATGCAAATAACATCTGGTGTTGTATACTACATGGATCTTGTGGAGACTAGGAAGAATTTCCGTGCTTTCCGACGATTTTGCCATACCTATTATTGGAATCAAGTATAACAGCTTACATATTAGGTCCCATTTAAATGTAATAATCACTATTCCGTGGTGCTTTACAGCTGGCTTCTCTGGCTGTAAATGTATTTATGCGAGGTTGTTTGCCTCTATAGTTCATTGTTTTGTCACCCGCTTTATTAGGGAGGGAAGTGGACAATAATTTATTTCCAACTCCTCCTATTAATTTAACTTTTTGATTGATTTCGTTGCGGGTTAAAGACAAGTTAGACATTCCCGGAGACGCGCTGAGCTTCAATGCTCAGTGTCATTAATATGCGTGCCACTGTTGATCCTGGCTTACAGGAGTTGCAGTGGCGGGTGTGAGGGCGGGACAGTCTAGACAATTCATTATTTATTTATTTATTTATTTTATTTATAATTCTTTATTGTACACAAGACATAAGAATAACATATAAATGGAACTTAAATCTAAATATGAGTACAAACGGCGGTCTTATCGCTCACGGCGATCTCTTCCAGACAACCTTTGGATGGACTGGAATGAACAGGAGAAGGAAACCGAAGGTAGTATAATAAAAAGGAATGAACGAGTACCATGTACAACAAATAAATAAATATAAATAAATGCTATATACATATATAACCATATTACATATACTAAACAAAATACAATATTATACACTACAAATACAATATAAATTATACAAATATATAAATAACCAAATATGTAAAGGGGAAAAAAAGCAGAAATAAAATGAGTACAAAATAATAATATAGAAAAAAAAAAAAAACTATAATATATTATTAAGTTACTGTTGTGATAAATAATGCGCTCTGACTAGTCTCTTAAAAATAGGCAGTGATTTTGCAAGTCTTATAGACATAGGCAGTTCATTCCATAGGCGAGCAGCATAGACAGTAAAAGATTTGTCTACGAATGTTGTGCTATGCTTCGGAATCTCCAAAATCAAACTCTCTGAAGACCTAAGAGATCGTGCATGGGTATCACGCAAGAAATGGAAACGGTGCTTAAGATAAGATGGAGCCGTGGGATGAAATAATATACAATAGAGGAGTGAAAGGATACGAGTATTCCGACGAAGACGTATTGATAGCCACTTGAGTTTAGTTCGATATTCAGAGACGTGGTCATATTTTCTAAGTCCAAATATGAACCGAATGCAGAAATTTTGAAGTCGCTCAAGCTTTTCAAATTGGGCTTCGGTGAGATCAAGGTAGCTAGCATCAGCATAATCAAGAATAGGAAAAAGAAGAGACTGGACGAGTGCAATTTTCGTAGGAATAGGTAGAAAATTTCGCAATCTTCGCAAGGACCCCGCTGCAGCAAACAATTTACGACTAAGTTGTTGCAATTGGGGACCCCAGGCTAAGTTACTATCAATGAATACCCCCAAGTTTTTTACGTTATCACAAAAGGGGATAACACAGCCATTAAATGTGACCTGGGGTATTTGATTCACATTCAACTGAGAAACCATCCCGGAGCTGCCAACAACAATGACCTGAGTTTTAGCTGGGTTTACTGTGAGCCCGTGCGTCCTACTCCACTCATTTATTCGTGAAAGGTCTTTATTAATTGATACAATAGCCTCCGTCACCCTGTCCACCGGAGCGTGATAATAAATTTGTAAATCGTCTGCATACAAGTGATAGGAAGAAATAAGTTGATGGGAGATAGAGTTAATGAACAATGCGAAGAGTAAAGGAGATAAAACGCCGCCCTGAGGAACGCCAGCAAAAGTATCACACCAAGCAGAAACTGCACCTTCAATGCGTATACGCTGCCGGCGACCAGTCAGGTAACTATGAAACCAGTCAATTACCGTTGGAGATATGTTAATAGAGCGAAGTGTGCTTAACAGGACATCATAATCTACAGTGTTGAACGCATTGCTAAAGTCTAGCAAGGCTAGTACCGTTAGCTTCCCGCTCTCCATGTCAGATCTAATGTCGTCTGTTATATATGAACCAATGCAGTGGTAGTACTGTGACCAGGACGAAATCCGGATTGAAAGGGATTAAGGAGATTGTTATTCGTAAGAAAGGTGCAAAGCTGATGATGGATAAGGATTTCAAGGACTTTGGAGAGGAACGGTAAAATAGAAATGGGCCGATATTCAGAAAAGGATACGGGATTAGGTTTTTTGGGAAGAGGAACGACTTCTGCAGCCTTCCACAAGGATGGGAAGACAGAATAGGAGATCGAAAAATTAAGGATGTGACATAGAATAGGAAGAATTTCGTCAAGGATAGGTAGTACCATATTCCGGCCTATACAGTCATTACCAACCGCATTGGAGGAAATCGATAAAATGCTCTTTTTAACATCACAATCAGAGAATTGACTAAAGACGAATTGAGAATAGTTTGGGGTTGGAATGGAAGAAAGATCATTAATAGTTTTATCTTTAGTAGCCCTATCAAAACAGGGAATAGCTGAAAAGTATGAGTTTAATAAATCAATGTTTAATTTATAAAGGCTTACATCGGGACGTGGTTTTCCAACTCCCATGGATTGAAGAAACTTCCAAACCTTAGCTGGATCACCATTTTCTACAGATTTATGGACATATCGTTGAGCATTCCTACATAACTTGTTGCAGAGATTACGAATAGCTACAAATTTTTCCCAGTTCAGGGAATTGGGTCTACGCTTAAACCTGGACTTAGCTGTAGCTTTCCTCAATATCAATGATTTTATTTCATCGGTGAGCCAAGGTGACGGGAGGTGCTTCAATTTAACTGCACGTATTGGAGCGTGTATATCGAACAGCTTCGTTATATTAGTATTGAAAATTTCAACCTTATCATCGATCGAGTTTGAGGTAAGCAGAGGGACCCAGTCTATGTTGTCAGCATCCTCACGAAGACTTACGGAATTTACCCCACGAAAGCAACGCCGCATCACAACCTTACATCTATCTTTAGGGGGGCGAATTTTCAGCGATAAATAAATAAGGTCATGATGTGAGAAGGCATTGGCAGCACATTGGCCATAATTTGCAACAAGATGAGGAGAGGAAACGAATATGAGATCGAGGAGAGAAGGAGTAGAATTAGGAAAATGATGAGTGGCATTGAGAGGTAGGATAGAAAGGTTACAAGAATTCAAAACAGAAAATAGTGAAGAAGAGCGATGATCTCTCTTAAGTAGGCAAGTATTGAAATCTCCCATGATTATGCTGTGACTGTACGAGGGAGTGAGATTAATAAGAATGGTTTCTAGAGAAGAGAAAAAGTCAATGCGCAGAGAGGGACAATAATAAACACCGAGAAGAATTTTAGTGTGAAGGAGTTCAACCTCCAGGAACAGATGCTCACCGCCATTTGCGGGCGGAGGCTGAGGTGACGTATGTACAATGGAAAAGGAAATACCGGTACGTAAGTATATAGCCACCCCACCACCACCGCCAACGGATCGATCGTTCCTGATAAGTTGAAAACCAGGAAGGGAGTAGGAGCTAGAAGGAAGGCATGGCTTAAGCCAAGATTCTGAAACAAGAATAGCATGGAGATTCGCACAGTCAAAGCTAGCTAACATATCGGTGAAATGTGCCGGAATACTCTGGGCGTTGATATGCACGACATTGAAATTCTTAGGAACATCAGAGAATTGAGATGAAAGAATTTCACTTAGCGATGGAATACTAGTAAAACTGCTGTTGTCACTACCTGCCGAGAAAAACTCATCAGACTCACTATCAATTTGAGACATGACATTTATTAATAATAAATAAACTTAAAAATATATTTAAAAAAAAAATACTGCTTACAAATAGGTATTAAAAGTCAAAACAATATACATATACAAAGTTGATACGACCGATGGGCATTTTTTTAAACTGCATATACTAGGTACCATTTCCAAGTTCTGTACTAAAAATCAATTAAATAGGAGCAGTAGTTGAGTCATAAGTGATTTTGTAAGTTTTTGCTCCATTTGAACACGATGTAGCTTTTCTAACAGCTGATTACGTATAACGCACAGGTCAAACACCTTAAAACGATAGATCCTACTAAAATCTACGCGCTGTTGCCGCTCTTACACAAGTCACATAAATAAGTACAACTAAATTACTTAAAAAGTTGGCGATGCAAATAAGGAAGCAATAAATACACACCTGCACATTCATTACGAGAGAGACAAATCATAGCAAAACATCCCGCGCGTAAAAGAAATAGAAATAGGTCAGTGTGTTGCTATTGCATCTTAACAAATAAAAATTGTTTGCTGTTATGTATGCGTAATTGCGTAATGACTATTACTACTTTAATAACAGTGTGTGCGTGCTGCGCCCCGCACCCCGCGCGATGCGCCCGCGCGCCGCCATGTTGCCATGCAATAAATCAGTGTGCATCTAACTACGGTGTGTGTTATTGCTCCTCGACCGCGTGCTTACCGTAGCATATAAAACAACTGGCGACGACCGAACTCGCGATTAACGTAGTAAATAATGTCATCAAGAATAACGTACGGTGTTTTGACAACATTTGATCACATTTCCAACGACTGGGAAAGTTTTAAATCCCGGCTATCACAATGGTTCATTGCGAACGACATTACCGACGCTACGGACAAGTCAAAAATCAAACGGAGGGCAATATTGTTGAGCACACTCAGCGAATCAACTTTCAAGCTGACCAGTGATTTGGCGTTACCCAGACAGGTGCATGAATTGGAATTCGACGTGATTCTTCAACTTCTCGACGGGCATTGTAATCCGAAACGTTTGGGTTTCGCGGAGAAATCGCTTTTTTACTCCGCTACTCAACGTCCGGATGAAACGCCGACTCAGTGGGCGGCGAGAGTCAGAGGATTGGCCGGACATTGCGACTTTAAATGTTTGGAGGAAGCCCTAGTTGATAAATTCATTATGGGCATGGTAGCAGGACACGAGCGCAATAAATTGTTTGTGCAAGATCATAAGGAGATGACGCTGGCAAGGGCGGTGGACTTAGCAGAGAGCGTGCGATGCTCTCGCTTGGCTGCCGGGGCGGTGGCGACCGGAGCGGCGGCGGCCGACGGCGAACCCTCCGCCACACGTGGCGTCGTCGAAGATGTGTTCGCTATAACCAAAGTGAAGTGCAGTGTATGTGGTTACACCAACCATAAAGCCAATGAGTGTAGATTTAGAAATTATAAATGCAAAAAGTGCAATCAGAAAGGGCATTTGCGTAAAATGTGTCGTAATAATTACAAAGTGAATTACGTAGAGAATAGGGATGCGGGAGACGATGGTGAGTACATTAATAGTATACGTTGTGACAGGGCTAGGCCGATGACTGTGCATGTTTGTGTTGGTGGTACATTTCTGGAGTTCCAAGTAGATAGCGGATCAGCAGTGAGCATACTGCCCGAGGACATTTATATTCGTTATTTTTATAAAATACCATTATCACCCACAAATAAAAAACTAATAAGTTACACAGGGGACAGAATTCGTACGTGCGGTGTGTTAAAAACTACGATTACGTATAGTGATAAGACACAACCGTTCGAGATGTTTGTTTGTCCAAATAATAGTATTTCTCTGTTAGGCCGCGATTTCATCTATCTTTTTAAATTACAGTTTTCACCTTGTGATGAAACGGTAAATGTGGTATTTTTAGAAAATGAATCAGTAAAAAAGGAAATCATTTCTAGGTTTCCGGAAGTGTTTTCGGGGAAACTGGGGACTTTTAATAAATATGCGGTTGAACTACGCGTTAAGCCGGAGTCTAAGCCAATTTTTGTAAAAGCGCGAACAGTCCCGTTCGCCATACGGGAGAAAATTAACACGGAATTAGATCGATTATTAGAGTTACGCATTTTGGAACCTGTAGAATATTCCGAATACGCTTCCCCAGTGGTGCCAGTTTTAAAAAAAGATGGCAGCCTCAGATTATGTGCTGACTACTCAATAACTATTAATAAGCAACTTATCATCGATAAGTACCCCCTCCCTACAATAAATGAACTTTTTTCTAAATTAAATGGAGGAATTCAGTTCAGTAAAATAGATTTATCGATGGCTTACAACCAATTTCGACTCAGTGAGGCCTCACAAAATCTTACAACTATCAATACGCATCGCGGGTTGTTTAAATTTACTCGACTCGTATTCGGATTATCAGCAGCGCCGGCTATATTTCAACGCGCTATGGAGGGGGTTCTAGCGGGTCTCGAAGGAGTTGTTTTCTTTTTAGACGACATCCTGGTTACCGGAGTAGATCCTGATCAGCACAGACAAAGGTTAATTAAAGTTCTGCAACGGTTGCATAATGCCGGCTTGACCGTACAAGCTAATAAGTGCGAATTTTATAAAAATGAAATCAGCTACTTGGGTCACGTAATTGATAAACATGGTATCAGGAAGTCGACGGAAAAGGTTGCAGCTGTTCTAGGTGCCGCTAGACCACATAGCGTAGCTCAGTTACAATCTTTTTTGGGGCTGACTAATTATTATCGGAATTTTGTACCGAACGCATCGTCTATTTTGAGTCCTTTATATAGTTTATTGCATAAAAGTGCTAAGTGGAATTGGACAAATGAGCATGAAGTGGCGTTTACAAAAATAAAACAGTATATGGCGTCAGATAATGTGTTGACACATTTCGATCCGGATGCAAAATTAATTTTAACAGTAGACGCGTCACCCACAGGGTTGGGAGCAATTCTATCGCAAATAGGTAGTGATGGATGCGAAAGACCAGTTTCTTATGCATCCCGCGTTCTTTCGGCAGCAGAGAAAAAGTACGCTCAAATACAAAGGGAAGCAACAGCTATCGTGTTTGGGGTCAGGAGATTCCATCAATATCTATATGGACGTTCATCACCTTTTGTATTACGCACGGACCACAAACCGTTACTAACAATTTTCGGCCCGCATCGCGGTATTCCTGAAGTTTCAGCGAACAGGCTACAGCGCTACGCCATATTCTTATCAGCCTATAATTATAGTATTGAATTTATTCGAAGCAAAAATAATACGGCAGATTATTTTTCGCGTTCATTTGTCGAGCGAGCGTGCGGAGACCGAGCCGAGAATTTTTGTAACGAGTTGGAACAGGCGACATACGTACATTTTGTGCTTCAGGGCGAAATGCCCGTGACGTCGGACCGTTTGCGTATTGAAACCGATCGTGATTCTTTACTTTCCAAGGTCAAACACTACGTTATAAACGGGTGGCCTAGGAAAGTTACGGATATAAAATTGAAACCCTATTATTGCTGCCGTTTACAATTATCACTCGAAAATGATATGCTGATGCGAGGCCATAAAGTTGTCGTTCCGGAAAGTTTAAGAGACGTTATCTGTAAAGAGTTACACAGTTCTCATTTCGGAATAGTAAAAATGAAAGCTGAAGCGCGCAAATATTTTTGGTTTCCCGGCATTGACGGGGCGCTGGAGGGGCTGGCGGCGGCGTGCGCGGTATGCGCGGCGTTGCGGCCTGCTCCGCCGCGCGCGCCGCTCGCGCCGTGGCCGTACCCCCCTCACCCATTTTATCGTTTACACCTTGACTTTTTGGGTCCGTTTAATAAGCAAATGTTTTTGATAATCGTAGATGCTTACAGTAAATGGATCGAATGTTATACGATGACGACGTCATTTGGTTCCCAAGCAGTAATTACTAAATTGTGTGACTTTATGTCGAAAGTGGGGGTTCCTAATACTATTGTGAGTGATAATGGTACCTCGTTTACTTCAAATGAATTCCAAACTTTTTGTAAATTAAACGGAATTAATCATATTTTTTCACCACCATATCATCCGTCTAGTAATGGCCAGGCGGAAAGCATGGTAAAAGTTGTAAAAAAGGGTTTGAAATCCATTATTTTAGATAAAACTATTAAAAAACCATTACAGGATCAAATTTCTAAATTTTTATTCGACTATCGAAACTCTCGAAATGGTACTACTGAAAAATCTCCAGCGGAAATAGTTTATGGCCGGCCCTTGCGGTCTAGACTAGATTTGTTGAATCCGTCATCGTCTCCTCCATCCGCAGATCTCTTTCATACGGTAGGAAAAAATCAGTTCTTACAGGCTAGGCGATATAAGGGGAGGGGAAGATCAGAATTTAGAGTTAATGATACTGTTTGGATAATGAAAAATTCTATAAATAAGAAGCATAACTGGATTGAAGGAATTATAAAGAAAAAGGTGGGCAGTGTGATGTATACCATCTTTATACCAAATCTTAATTTAGAAGTGACAAGACACTTAAACCAAATAAGACCCAAAGTTGACGCAGAATACATGGACAGGAACAAAAATAAATGGGATTCGGACATCATCCCCGACTTGCAGCTCAATGATCCCTCGTGCGGAGACGACGACGAACACATCGTCGACGACAGCGACGACAACGACGACGTCGGCGGCGACGACGGAAGAATCTCCTCGGGTGGAAGGTGGACGCCCTTATCTTCCCCTCCTGAATTTATGACCCCACCAGCGGGACCGAGTAACGCTAGGCGACGGGAGATCACTCCCATTACATTTGATTTACCGACTGATTAATTGTTGTATTGTTCCTTAGTAAAAATACGGATTAAGTTTAGCTATAAGGGGAAGGGACTGTTATGTATGCGTAATTGCGTAATGACTATTACTACTTTAATAACAGTGTGTGCGTGCTGCGCCCCGCACCCCGCGCGATGCGCCCGCGCGCCGCCATGTTGCCATGCAATAAATCAGTGTGCATCTAACTACGGTGTGTGTTATTGCTCCTCGACCGCGTGCTTACCGTAGCATATAAAACATTTGCTAAAGAAATTGTTATTTTAGTGCGCCGTCGCTATCCTTTCGGAACGGATGTAACACGGAAACTCCTGCGCCGCCGCGCCGCGCCGCTTTTATCTTGTCGATCTCGCGCCGACAATTGTGATTTTGTATTGTTGTTGACTGTTTTTATTGTCGAGGACACGTTATTAAATTGTGTTTGTGTTTGTAATTAAACTGTTTAACAATGCCTCGTGTAACTTACACCGCGTCAGAATACACTGCTTGGTTTTTATTTACGGCGAATGCCATGGAAACACAGCTTTAGCTCTGTGTACATACCGCGAAAGGTATGGTGACAGTCACAATTGCCCCAGGAACGGCTGGACTTTAGTTTATTAGGCCACGAGTTGAGGGGTGAAAGTGATCAAAGGTATTAGGGATTCGGTCCCTGATTACAACGTTATCACTCTTATTAAAAGGCAATGCACAGTTTTCGAGAAATTAATAAAAATAGTTTCTAACCTCAAATCACATTTTAGGTAAAACGGAACGTTATTATGGGCGATTGACAAACAAATCGAAAATATTATGTCAAATCTATAGTCTGTGATTTGAAAATTTGTGAAAGAATGGTGAAACGGAACATAAAAAATATAATTACGAGTTGCGATAAGTGTCAGTGTCATTTGTTTTGGTGTACCAACTTTGTGAGTAAAATAGGTCGACTTTGTCCCATAACCGACTTGGGGCACCCCGACTTCACGTAGTCTTTTGGGTACCACCCCTAGAGTGTATATAAAAAGCCGGAGGCGCGGAGGGAGAGCAGCCCCCGCCCGCTGTAACGAAGGATACAACCGTGCGAGCCGTAGCGGCTGAGGCTGGTCGCCGGAGGCGACCAGCAAGCCGAAGCTGCGGAGGTGAGCATGGGTGCCTATCCTTTGTTACGCAAGGGCGAAGGGGCTGCACTTCCCGCAGCGCCGGAGACGTTGCAGAAGTAAATTTGTTTTGACAACAAGTGTTTTGAGGTTAGGTTACATTAATTGGTTTTTCTCGGGAATGGTGCGTCACCTTTTCATGGGAGTGGTACCAGGGGACATGGGACACCCTCCCCCTCCCCCCTCACTCCCTCCCAACCCCGATATCGTGGCCTAATAAACTAAAGTTTTACCCGTAACTACGCGCGGTGCGCCGGCGCGCGGCGTCTCGCCACGACACGACGATAACGTTGCCAGTTCAGTTCAACAATGGTCAGTGAAATTTATTTACAAAGGATGGTTGCGTTTTACTCTTATTTGTAGGTTATTTAGTTTGCTTGATACAAACAAAATCTCATTTTTGGTATTATTGATTTTTGTGCCGTGTCGAATTAATACTAAGGACGTATAGTATACGTAGTGTAATTTAATGCCCATCTGTCGTATCAACGCGGTATACGAATGTTTATCAGTAAATATGGCCTGCTTAATAGGCACCTTACATTCCACCTGCCGGTTGTGTTAAGAGTTACAACAATAAAAAGAAACAAAATACAAAGAAAAAGCAAACAAAAACAAAAATAATCATAAACATAAAGGCCGGGTAATAATCTTTAAAAACAAAAATATACCAAACCAAAAGTAAATAAAAGTTATCACCGCGTCTATTAAAAAAATAATGTCATTATCATTGCGGAGAAGAAAATAAATAAATAAATAAATAAAAAAAAAATCTAAACAGGTTAACTAACAACTCATAATGACTAGAGGTACACAAAACAAAAAGATAAAATAAAATAACAATAATAATCAAGTGGTGTATACAAAACAGATTATAGAACCTACATATTTATAATGCTTAAAATAAAATGTAATTGAGCTATGGAACGCGACGCGGTAAACGACAAAAATGACAGATAAAAATATAACCTATATGGAAGGTAGTAGTAGTGAAATATAATAACAAACAGTCTTACCCAGCCAGTACCTACATGAAAACAGTTAATAAGTAAATGTTTATTTATTTTTGTTGTTCACTGTGCGCTTGGACCTCGCAATCCTGGATCGAGTTCCAGTTTTAGCATTATCAACACTGCCGATGTGACTCAGGTCGTGAAGAGATGTAATACGCTTCCGCACGCCATCTGCGCCAATAACATATACGTTGCCTTCTTGAGTCCAGCACCTCGCAATGCCGAACTTCTCCCGGGCAGCCATAAATAAGTCGTGACGCGCTTTTGTCAAGAATTCCGACATGGTGATTCCGGAGCCCTTGAGCTTAGTTTTGGCGTACCACAGCCCATCCCGGACCGCAACATCCTGGAGCTCGAAGAGAATGGGATTCATTAGTAATACCATTAAAAATTTATTTAACACTTACCAAATTCCTAATGTCTACTACACTCCCCTTTACACACCTCAAGTTAACACGGTAGAACGCTATAATAAAACAATAATAACAGCTGTATCTACATTCATAGAACACGATCATAGATCATGGGATACCTATATTCCTAAAATTCAATTTGCGTTAAATAGTGCGGTTAACGAAGTCACTAGCTACACGCCATCGTTTTTATCGTATTTGGCCGTGAATTGGTTAGTTGTGGTTCCCATTATATAGACGCAGACGCCGAAGACCACATAATTTTTGCGCCTCGTGATGCATACGCAGAAAATTTGGGCATTTTACGGAAGATTTTCGATAAAGTACAAGCGTCACTTATTAAAGCACATTCCAGAAACTGGACTGCCTCGGTGGCGTAGTTGTATTACGGTACGGCTACAAAGCTGAGGTCTCGGGTTCGAGTCCCGGGTCGGGCAAAGTGGTATTGGATTTTTCTATTCATTATCAGCCCGGAGTCAGGAATTTGTGCCCGATATGGCGATGGGCTCGCCCCCTATCACATCATGGGACGGAACATGCAAGGCGAAATGTGGGTGTCCTGGTGGCGCCTCTGCCTACCCCTTCGGGGATAAAGGCGTGAGTTTATGTATGTATGTATGCAGAAACTGTGGTAATTACAATCTTCGTCGTAAGAACATAGACCTTAATGTTGGAGATATCGTATGGAAACGAACCTATTAATTATCAAAGCGACAAAGAAAATAGGTTCTCAAAAAAACTTGCACCTAAATTTATTAAGTGTCGCATAATTAAAAAGAAGTCGAGATTTGTATATGAACTTGAAGGTTTTAGCTCTCGTAATAATTTAGGAACATGGCATATTAAAGACTTTAAATTATATTAATTTTAATGTTTTAAGCGGATTTTCTGTGAAAAATCCTAACCTAAAAAGGGGGGTATGTAACGGCTTAATACGGATTATATCCTACTAAGTCAAATAAATAAAAAAAAAATGTGTGTGTGTATTAGTGTACACACGTAAGAAGTGAAACTTCTTTATGACATCATTTTTCGAAAAATGATCTACTATTTACAAATTTACAGAATTGGTAAAATAAAGCTAAATTAAATAAAGTTTAAGCAAAAGGCTTTTATTATCATAGACAAGGATACAAATAATACAATTATTTCACCTTATTGCTACTTAGATTATGATAGCTTTTCATTAATTATAATAGAATTATTACTATTATTGTTATCGTTATACTTTCAAGTATGAAGCTTTAAATAAATAAATATGGCACGTATCGGAAAAATGTGACTTAGAAATAAAGATGGCGCGTAACACAAAAACGTTACAATTTTTTGACATTGCTATAAAATTTCTCGTAAGTGGGTGTCATCCGCGCCTCCTACACTGAAGGAACAGCGATGCTTTTGCGCGGGGCGGTAATGCGGACGTAAATCGGGGCGCTTTTCGCCCTGGGATGTCCGGTACCGCCCACAATGCGTGTGACGATTAACGAGGGGTTTTTAGTCAGTATGCTGGCGTAGATATTGTTAGGGACCCAGCTCGGTCACAACATCCGCATTGTTCCGAGCTGGAAGGCCAGTGACACTGACATACCCCTTTCGACCTCCCCCGGGGTACCGAAAGGGGAGCTTAATAGCTTTTCCTCTCGCTATAAAATTTCTCCCATACGTCGATAAAGAAGTTTCACTTCAAAAAGATGGCGCGTAGCGGAAGAATGTGACGCGTAACGAAAAAATGTTACACTAAATTTTTTTCCAACCCCGATAAAGAAGTTTCACTTCAAAAAAAAAAAATTAGGAAGCGAAGCCAGGCCTCAATATATGTTTAGCAATCACGTCTCGGCTTGGTGACCGAACGCACTAGCGAGCGGGGCATTCGATACTCATTCACCGTCGAACCGTCTTACACACAAAATTAATAAGCAATCCTAATCCCTATCTAAGGATCGATCCGGAAAATAGACCAATCAGAACACATCAAATGTGGGCGTGTCGGCAATACCTTGAGCCCATTGGCTTATTTTCGCGATCGATCTTTAGATAGAAACGAAGATCGTTTATTAATCTCGGCCATTAAACGATATTACCTACCTGCTTTGAAGTAATTTATATTGGATTACGTCTTTCGAATTGAATAATTTTATTTCTAAAAATTGCTGAAGTTAGTGCCGTGATTGTGATTACCCCGAATTAGGTGAGTGTTGCAAATAATATAAATTTAGCTATTGTAGATTTGTAAGTCTTTAGCGTTAGTGAAAATGTATAAATCGGCTGATCTAATTATGCAACGTCATGGCTGGACGTTGAACTTATTTAAGCCTAAACATATTGTATTGCTAGTTATAGTTACGCTTACGCTTCTGCTTATTATTTTTGGTAGTGTGTTCTTGCTTGCTACAATTATTTTCAATTGTTTGATATACATAGGTAATACAGACATACTTCCAACGTATGTGTTTTACCGAATATCATGTATTAGTTTTAGTACCATTTGACTGCCTCATCATTGATCACTGTTCTATGCCCATCACTACCATCTGTACCGTGGTACTCGGAGATAGCAATCAATCACGACCTTGGGAACTCGTCACCAATTTGCTGTGGGCATCGGGATAGTTTTAAAATGTTTTTTTTAACAATATTCTAGGGTTCACCTCAGCGGTTCAGTTATACGATTGTCGACGTTCGTGCGACGTCAACGTCGCTCACACGAAATAACCGGCCCTGCTGCATCGAGCAGGGAGTGCTGTTATCGCCGTCGATCCCTCCGGTTTGGAGCTACACCGTGCTGCGCCTACCCTCCCTCGGCGCTCCGATTCTACAGGACAGTGGTTTTGGTTGGACAGACTTGTATACGTTCGGTCCGTGAATGTTTGTACCCACCCTAGTTTTATTGAATGTAACTAAATAATATATTTTGTATACCTGTCTTGAAATTATAATAGTTTTATTTGGAACCCCAAAAAGAAAAAGGTGACACTGGCTTTGAGAGAGGTGACCGGATGGCTCTCGCGCAATCTACTCACTCTGAACTTAGGAAAGACTGGATTTATTACATTCGGCCCCCAAAAATCATCAAAACCTTCACCTAATTACTCTATAATTGGGCACACATTCCGTAATCCTACCATTACATCATGCGATTGTCACAAAATTTTACGTTTAGAACTTATAAAATATTTAGGTGTAATGGTAGACAGTTGTTTGTCATGGAAGAAACTTCTCCCTTTAGGTGTCCCGGTGTTGCCAGATAACTTTTGACAATGGAAAACAATTGAAAAACAATGGGCAACGTCATCAAATTTTTGACAGCAGGCCCGAAATGAGCTCTTGGACACCTGAAGTAATATTGACGTAGTTGTCCCCCGTATTAGAAAGCTTATATTTGTTTTTAAAATACTAAGGGACATCATGACCCTCTCATTATTAAAGAACGTTTATTATGCCCTAGTTGAATCAATTTGCACTTCCTATGTTACTGATTGGGGAAACTGCTCAAAAAGTATGATTATCCGAGCTCAAAGAGCTGTTCTAAAAGTAATGACTCGTAAACCTATTTTATTCCCCACAAGTGAACTATACCGTAATTGTAAAGTCCTGACTATTCGACAGCTCTTTATTCACCGTACAATACTACGTAAACACTCACAAACTACATGTGATCCAAAACATTTCAAAAAGAAACGTGGAACAGACAAAGTCTGCCGAGTTGAGTATAGAAGGACAACATTTGCTAGCCGACATTTTTTACGCATTAGACACGTAAAATGTACTATGTGTACATAGAGCCGTCGCTCGGTCTTCCGATGCAACGCGTTTGATTCAACTTCGCGTAATTTTGCACAATTCACTAAAGTATTCTACCGTTTTAGCCACGAACCCATCATCATTGCAATGCCCTAAATACACTTAGATATTAAACTAACACTTCACAATAAATACCATGGGATATTCCGTACCTACGTCAAAATTGATAAAATTCAATCAAAGTAACTGAAAACGAGTTAATAATACTAATGTACACGACAAATACATGTACACCCGAACGTAGTCCGAATTCAACTAATAAAAGATAAATATTTAAAAAAAAAAACGAAAGATAAAGGCTTGTTCACATTAGACACCTTTACACCTATTTCAGTTCATAATTTTTTTTTTTTCCAAAATTGATACACGTTTTTACTGTTATCACTAATTTAATATCATAATATGCTATTTCTTAAGTAAACACCATTTATTCGGCTACAAAGATTTTGTGACGTTGTAGAATGTCATCCGGAATAGTTGCGGTCTATGGCTCAATAATCATATTGTCTATGCCAATCAACGCCTCCATTGCGCTGATTGGTCGATTCAATTCTGACAGCTAAAACGTGCGAACTGTCATCGCACGCATAAATACGCGTGTAACCTCGCTCGCGTCCTCTTTCTTAACCCTTAATTACTCGCATGGGGTCAACGTATCTTTGCGTGCCATAAATTCTATCTTAGCTCGGCCGCAGCGCGCTCATACCAACAGTAGCTTCCGTATTCGCACCAAATTTGTCATTTTAGTGTAAAACAGGACGTCAAGGGTCAAAAGTGCGTCGCTGCAGTCTTGGTGCGTGACCCCATGCGAGTAATTACGTTACTTTTTTTGTGCGAGGTAAGTTTATGTATTTTTGATACGTAATGAGTTTTCTTATTGTATTTTATATGTTAAGTATATTACGTTTACTACAATAATATTTTCATGACTTTTTTCATATAAAATGTATTGTGTACTGCATAAATAGATGTTTTTTATTATTTTCATATTTTTTACTGTTGTACATTTGGGCTATGGATAGAAGAGAAAAAAATATTTACGTTGGCTGGATGAGGTGTCTTAGGAAGTGTAGTTTGTTAGAGGCTGGGATTCAAAGAATAATGAGGTTGAAATCATTTACTGCGAACGTCATGGTCATCATGGTCGTCATGGTCATTATGATGATGACATGATGACCAAAGAGTACCAAACAAATGCATGAAATGTAGTAAATTCATATGCTATAACCATTTTAAGGTTCATTAACAGAACTATGATCACGAAGATGCTGATTAGTTATAAGAACTAATACATAACTACTGTTCAACTCAAAATGCCTATTTGTTGGTCTTTTTTTTTCAGAAGAATCTTATTTTGCGATTTTGGACGAGTTCGTTTAAATGTGTACATCAGTTAAAACTTAAAATTTCTGAATAAATACTGTATTTTAACAATACGTTATTTTATTATTTGTTTCCTACATAATTTCATTAGAAATCATCATAGAAAGTTGGGGTCACTGATGACCCCATGCGAGCAGTTGTGTGATTTTCTTCGTGCGAGTAACTAAGGGTTAAAATAAAATGCGTGCTACCACGCGTGTTGTCTACCCGCTGGGGTGAGTGTTAAAAGTGCTAACTGCTTAACCGCTTGCTTCGCAGCTTATTCTGCCGCCGGCTTGTGAACTACCACGAGTCGCTGGCACGGAATGTAAACCTAGTTTGCATTCCGATTTCTTGGACGCTGATTCCAGGTTCGTGAACTTTTAAAAGTAGACAGACCATTTAAGCCGCTCTCAGTTGTAGTATAACGAAATAATAGATGAATGGCAAAATAGATGGGATGTATCTTTGAAGGGTCGGCATCTATACCAATATTTTCCATGCGTGCGTGATCGTTTGACAAAGACTTGGCTAGATATCGATTATTACGTATCACAGTTTCTTACGGGCCATGGTAACTTTAAGTCTAAACTGTACTCATTTAAGCTCGTTGATTCGCCTGCGTGCTCATGTTCAACACCTTATTGCGAATATGAGCAGTCCGCGCATCATATACTTTGGGAGTGTAGTCTTTGGCAGAATGAGCGTAAAACCATGCTAGATACTATGCAAATAACATCTGGAGTTGTATACTACATGGACCTTGTGGAGACTAGGAAGAATTTCCGTGCTTTCCGACGATTTTGCCATACCTATTATTGGAATCAAGTATAACAGCTTACATATTAGGTCCCATTTAAATGTAATAATCACTATTCCGTGGTGCTTTACAGCTGGCTTCTCTGGCTGTAAATGTCTTTATGCGAGGTTATTTACCTCTTTAGTTCATTGTTTTGTCACCCGCTTTATTAGGGAGGGAAGTGGACAATAATTTATTTCCAACTCCTCCTATTAATTTAACTTTTTGATTGATTTCGTTGCGGGTTAAAGACAAGTTAGACATTCCCGGAGACGCGCTGAGCTTCAATGCTCAGTGTCATTAAAATGCGTGCCACTGTTGATCCTGGCTTACAGGAGTTGCAGTGGCGGGTGTGAGGGCGGGACAGTCTCCTATACTTTTTAGTAGTTGAAGTCGGTTTTTTTAAACGTAGTTTTTTTTTTATTTTTTACTTTTTAGTGTGAGCTAAACTCAATTTTCGTTAACAACGCTCTTAAGAGCAAAACGCCTACAGTAACTTAATTTTCTCACCCTCCTCCTCACCCCCACCACTTCTTCTGCCTCACTATAGTTCGACGTTAATACTGAACCTGTTTAAAAATAACTATTGGAAACCTACTAAATTTTGAGAAGTTCTACTGTCCAGGTCCGAAGATATTCATCAGGTCTTCACCAATTTTTTATGGGACCAAATTACAACTATACCGCATCAAACTTAAGAAGAATAACTAAAAACGGTTCAAAGCTGCCGAAGATATTAAGTATTTACATTATTTTCATTTTCTCGCCCCCCTCCTCACCCCCACCCTTTTATCTCTACGTTACTAAAATTTGACTTTAATACTGAACCTGATACAAAAAGAACCATTGGAAATCTACTCAATTTTGAGGAGTTCTACTCTCCAGGTCCGAAGATATTCATCAGGTCTTCACCATTTTTTTATAGAACCAAATGGCAACTATACCGCATCAAACTAAAGAAGAATCACTAAAATCGGTTCAAAGCTGCCGAAGATATTGAGTATTTACATGCATATTAATGGAAACTTACTCAATTTCGAGGAGTTCTACTCTCCAGATCCGAAGATATTCATCAGGTCTTCACCACTTTTTTATAAAACCAAATGGCAACTATTCCGCATCAAACTAAAGAAGAATGACTAAAATCGGTTCAAAGCTGTCGAAGATATTAAGTATTTACATGTAAATTAATGAAAACTTACTCAATTTTGAGGAGTTCTACTCTCCAGGTCCGAAGATATTCATCAGATCTTCACCAATTTTTTATGAGACCAAATGACAACTATTCCGCATCAAACAAAAGAAAAATCACTAAAATCGGTTCAAAGCTGCTGAAGATATTAAGTATTTACATGCATGTTAATTTTCTCACCCCTTCCTCACCCCCACCCCTTTTTCTCTACCTGACTACAATTTGACTTTTATACTGAACCTATTGTATAATAATTTTTAATAAAAAATAAAAACCGACTTCAAAGTGCTACTACAAAGTAACAAATAATATATATTTCATCGTGCTAGTACACAATGATTAATGTTCTTATTGACTTGACTAGCTAACAAATCTTAAATACGTAATATTTTGAAGGCGGGTTGCTAAGTGCCGAACATGTACCTACGCCTTACGCTTAACATTAATTTGTTTAAGAAATTCTAGCGAAAAACACGCAAGATTTACACGGAATATTAATTTGTCTTAATATATCAGGCCGTTATCGTCCACTGTTGAGCATGGGACACAACCTTTCTTGTACTTAAAGGCCTTTATGTCATGCAGGTTTCCTGACTATGATTTAAATATATCACTATTAAAGAGTTTGGTAATTGAATATCATCAACACACAAGTGACTCCGATAATTCCGGAGGTGTATACCCTGGAATTATAACCGAAACGGTGGTCAACCGTCTCGTGGATCATATCTAGTTAATTATCAACAGGCTACCACACACATACATAAGACACATAGAAATTCTATCAAAACTTCAATAAATTTACACGTAGGATTAGCACATTATAGTCATTTGTGTTTAATTTACTTACGTGCCTTTCTGAGCCAACATTGCAGGATCTACATGTAATATCAAATGGTGTAACATTTGCTTAAATTTATACGTGTTTGTTATTTAGCAACCCGCCTTCAAAATATTACGTATTTAAGATTTGTTAGCTAGTCAAGTCAATAAGAACATTAATCATTGTGTACTAGCACGATGAAATATATATTATTTGTTACTTTGTAGTAGCACTTTGAAGTCGGTTTTTATTTTTTATTAAAAATTATTTTATTTGTCCCTTTTTAGTTTTCATAGGCATCGTAATGATGAGAAAGGTGATCATAATATAATCAAAACGTAGTCTTTAAAATTTACGAATCCTTCAGACCAAACATGATATTATTGCTGTGAAATTATGAGAAGATTGTAAGTCATTATAATCATGATATCCGCTATTGTTAGACACTGACCAGGTCGGATTCTCTTAGTTTACGTCGGTAATTTATCTATTTCTCTAACTCTCCCTCTTCTTCACCTACTGTTTATAGTAAAACAGTGACTTGGATCACATCCGAAGATGGTCTCATAATTATGGCATAACAGTCAATCCTCAAAAGTTTCAAGCCATAATTGTGGGAAGTCAAAGATTGATCAACAGGTTGGATACAACGATTATTCCATCTATTATTTATGATGATACAGCTGTAGTATGGTCTCCTACTGTTAAGGACCTTGGACTTCTTATAGACACTACTTTAAGCTGGCGCGCCCATGTCACTTCTGTTTGCCAGAGAGTTACTGGTATCCTTCGTTTTCTTTATCGCCTCAAAAACTTTCTTCCGTATATGACCAAGGTAATGCTTGTACAAACCTTAATCCTACCTTTAATCGACTATGGTGATGTGTGCTATTTTGACCTGAATGCAGATCTTCTCAATAAACTCGACCGGCTTCTCAATAACTGCATTCGATTTATCTTCAACATTCGTAAGTACGACCATATATCGTCTTACCGTTCTCAACTCAAGTGGTTACCTATTCGCCAGCGCCGAAGTTTGCGTGCTCTCACTACACTCTTCTCTCTTCTTACATCTGCTTCTCCTCCTTCCTATTTAATCTCGAAATTTCAACTTCTAAGTGCCAGTCACGATAAAAGTCTTCGATCCTCTAATAATCTTCTTCTCATGTGTCCCCCACACCGTTCTAACTTTATTCACTCTTCCTTTTCTGTCCAAGCCATACTTCTGTGGAATGCGCTCCCACTCGTAATCAGGACGTCCACTAACCGTACCGCATTTAAAATGAAGGTTCGTGATTTACTGCTCAAGGAAGTTGCAGAATTAGCACATTAGTTTCTTGCTATTTATATATAGTATATGTATGTGTATATATGTATTTATGTAATATATCTATATGTATGTATATATGTATATATATCTTATCTATAATATGTTATATGTATTATATTATGTATATATTATTTAGTTTCTTTTGTTTTAACTATTTATAATTATTTATACGCCCACTTCAGCTCATCTCTGCATCACCGAAAGGTCGGCTGGTAGATAATGCCTCTGGCATTAAGTCCACCTTATATACAATGTATATGAAGTATAAATAAAATAAAAAATAAAATAAAACTTTTATATTGAAAACGGAAATTCATTGTATCTTTTATCTACCCCCCCCCCTACACGCCTTTCCCGTTTTAACCCCCCTTTGTAGTAATACACTTATACTGAACCAGGTGCAAAAAGAATTATTGCTGTACCGTTCAATTTTGAGGAGTTCTGGTCTTCAGGACCGAAGATATTCATCAGGTCTTCACTAATTTTTTATGGTACCAACCTAGTATATCATGCTTTCCGACAAAAAAGAAATTTTTAAAATCGGATCCCAAATACCAGCGTAATCGAGTAACAAACATACAACAAAAAAAAAAAACAGTCGAATTGATTACCTCCTCTTTTGAAGTCGGTCAAAAACCATCGGAAACCTGCTCAATTTCGAGGAGTTCTACTCTGTAAGTCCGAAGATATTCATCAGGTCTTCACCAAATTTTTATGGGACCAAATGGCAGCTATTTTGCATCCAACTAAAGAAGAATTACGTAAATCGAATCAGAAATCTCAGAGTAATCGGTGAACATACATAAGAAAAAAAAATTACGAATTGATAACCTCCTCTGAAGTCGGTTAAAAATACGACGGTTCTACTTGTTTTCGAATATTTTTACAAAAGGTCGATGATTTTAAAGTCGCTAGGGGTATTTCATCTTCTGATCTATTGAATTTCGCTACCGAAATATTTTGTGGCAATGCACTACATTGGTTCCGTAGCATTAAAAGTAAAATTAAAGATTGGGATCAATTCTCTAAATTTTTGATCGAGAATTTTGGCCAATTTGAGTATGATTATCGTTTAGTTTCAGAAATTAGTAACCGTACTCAGAGTGAAACTGAAAACATCACTATATATTTTTCTATAATGTCTGAATTTTTTTCTCGTCTTTCTAAAGAATTACCTGAGCCGGTAAATTAGAAATTTTGTTACATAACTGTAGTGTATGGATATATTTATACTCTGTGCATCTGTCGTTTCGAACTGGACACAACGCAAACCGGGGGTAAAAGAGAACGCAATAGATGCGAATGGCGGGAACGGTGCGAAGACGTTGTGTGGAGAAACGAGCCGATATTATATTTATTTATTTATTTATTTAAATCTTTATTGTACACAGTTAATTAACATACAGAAACAGAAGAAAAAAAAAAAAAAGTACAAATGGCGGTCTTATCGCATAAAGCAATGTCTTACAGACAACCATGGGATGGATTAAAGAGAAGGAGAAAGAGAGGGCAGTGTAAAAAAAAAGAAATTAAATAAATAAAGAATGGAAGACAAATAAAACTAAATAAGCATATAAATATAAATACACAGACATTACATACTTACATAACAAATAAAATAAATACATAATAAATAGACATACATACATACATACATACATAAATAAATTTATATACAACAAGTAAAGAGAATTCAGATGTAGGACATAATAATAAAATCAGTTTAAAGAGAGAGGTAGTGTTCTTTAGTAAGCCTCTTGAACGATGACAGTGTTTGCGCCTGTCTCACCACAGTAGGAAGCGCGTTCCACAATCGAACTGCTTTGACAGTAAAGGACTTGTCCATAAATGTCGTGGTGTGCACAGGCATTCGCAGATTAAGATTCTCAGACGACCTCAAGGATCTCGAATGTGAGTCATGAAGAAAAATAAATCGTTCTTTAAGATAAGAAGGGGTAAGAGGATTAAATAAAATATTGTAAAGAAGAGAAAGAGTGTGAGCATTCCGACGAAGTCGTATAGGTAACCACTTGAGCTTAGCACGAAACTCAGAAACATGATCATATTTGCGGAGTCCAAATATGAATCTTATGCAGAAATTTTTAAGACGCTCAAGTTTGTTAAGTTGGTCATCGGTGAGATCAAGATAGCTGACATCAGCATAATCAAAACATTATAATTATTAATGTTTTGTATAAACATTGCACATATCATAAATAGTGACCATTACATGTGGCGACGAGGTAAATAATAGTAGGTTGGAGTGATTTTGTTTTAAGCAGTAATTCTCAATTACATTGAGGCAGTTGCGTGGTTACATAGGGCTCAGTATATTGTTTTGTGGTTTAAAAATTAACTAATCCACACTCCTCTAGATCATATTTCACGTTTTATAGTGATTGAGTGCCTACATGTGATATAAATCAAATACACAGGTGAGTAGTGATTTTGACTCAGGCCGGAGGGTAATTTATTTTATTTTACTTTGTAAGTATAAAACATGTTGATCCCAGTCATTTATCAAGCAAACAAACAGGAAATTGATAGATGTGGGACTACTATTACATTGACTCCTAATAAATTTAATTTATTTTATTATTAAAATGGATGGCTGGACTTTAGTTTATTTGGCCACGAGTTGAGGGGTGAAAGTGATCAAAGGTATTAGGGATTCGGTCCCTGATTACAACGTTATCACTCTTATTAAAAGGCAATGCATAGTTTTCGAGAAATTAATAAAAATAGTTTCTAACCTCAAATCACACTTTAGGTAAAACGGAACGTTATTATGGGCGATTGACAAACAAATCGATAATATTATGTGAATTTTTAGTCTGTGATTTGAAAATTTGTGAAAGAATGGTGAAACGGAACGTAAAAAATATATTTACGAGTTGCGATAAGTGTCAGTGTCATTTGTTTTGGTGTCTCAACTTTGTGCGTAAAATAGGTCGACTTTGTCCCAAAACCGACTTGGGGCACCCCGACTTCACGTAGTCTTTTGGGTACCACCCCTAGAGTGTATATAAAAAGCCGGAGGCGCGGAGGGAGAGTTACGCAAGGGCGAAGGGACTGCACTTCCCGCAGCGCCGGAGACGTTGCAGAAGTAAATTTGTTTTGACAACAAGTGTTTTGAGGTTAGGTTACATTAATTGGTTTTGACTTGTAAAAATATAATATGTTACCACTATACTGTGTAATATACCACTTATGTTTTAATTTCTAATTTAATTATTTCTATAGGAGGAACATGGAGAGTTTCATATCTTTTATTTTATATTAATATATGGGTTTGTGTACAGTTTGTTTAATTACAAATAGTTTTGATTTACAGACATATTGTTTTTAATTACTCAATTGACTATTTCGAAGCCATCTAGATTTGTCAGCCAATAGAGGCGTCACAGGGCAATAATTCATCTCAGTGATGGTGGGACTCAGGAAGCATCAATTGTAATGCCTTAAGAGTTGCAGGTATGAATAAATAAATAATACACAAATAATATTATTTAGCCATTATAAATATATTGGCATTGTAAATTCACATTATAAAAATTAATATATAAAACTAGCATTACGTGGCAAGAATACAGGTAACTACAATATAGGTGGAAAGACTGCCTCGGTGGGAAGGAAATGAAATGAAAATTTAAACATTATAAATATATTGGCATTGTAAATTCACATTATAACAATTAATATATAAAACTAGCGTTAAGTGGCAGGAATACAGGTAACTAGAATATATATATATATATTTTTTTTTTTTTTTTAAACTGGCACGGCATAGTAACTGCATTGCACCTGGTGGTAAGTGCTAATGCCGTCCAGATAGAGTATCGAATGGTATCAAACGGTAGTCTCATACCATTCGATACAATCATGCCGGCCCGCTGAGATGCCTCTTCACGCTACGGCGGAAGGACCCAGGACTATAGGAAGGAGGGAACACGTGCGATGGCAAACCATTCCACAGCTTGACTGTACGGCAGAAAAAAGAGTTAGAGAACCTTTTGGTTCGCGCCGAAATGGATTGAGCAGTCAAGCTATGGCTCCGCAAGCCAGCACGCGTGGTTCTGTTAAGGAAAGGAGAGGGGGGGATTAAATTGAAAAATTCCTCAGAGCATTCGCCATGATACAGACGGTAGAACACGCTTAGAGAGGCGACATCCCTCCGTAACTGTAGCGACTCTAAGTTGCCCGTAATGTCTGCATCATTCACAATGCGGATGGCCCGCCGCTGCAATCCATCCAAGGCATCGAGCAAGTACTGGGCGGATCCATCCCAGAGGTGCGAACAGTATTCCATACCCGGCCGAACCTGCGCTTTATACAGGCGGTAGAGTTGACCGGGCGCGAAAAACCGACGCACCTTGTTCAGGACCCCAACCCTGCGGGAAGTGGCAGATATTACGCCCTCGATGTGATTCCTTGGATTAAGATCACAACGGATATCCACACCAAGGATACTCAGGTCATTCCACATTGAGAGGGGAATACCCTGAAGAATGGAGAGGGGAGAGAACGGGGATTTTTTGCACGTGAACGCACACACCTGGGTTTTCCTGGCATTGAACTCAACCATATTCCTGGCGCCCCATGTAGAAATGAGATCCAAGGACCGATTGAGCTCAATGACAAGATCCTCGCGCCCACTCACAGTGTCGACCCGGCAACCTGGGGACCCATGGCAGTATCGCCCATGAACCGTGCTGTCATCTGCATAGCAATGAATGTTGCCAAGTGACAACATATCATTGATATGCAGAATAAACAGGGTGGGCGACAGCACCGAGCCCTGCGGAACTCCGGCATTTACCGACATGAGCGCCGAAGCGTGTCCGTCAACGACAACACGCATTCTACGCCCATGCAGAAAGCCAGAAATCCACGAACACAAGTTGCCGGGCAGACCGTATGCCGGAAGCTTGGATAGGAGACCACGGTGCCAGACCCTATCAAACGCCTTGGCTATGTCGAGGCTCACAGCAAGAGCCTCGCCACGCCGGTCTATCGCCTCACCCCAGCGATGCAGGACAAACGCCAGAAGATCACCCGTTGATCGGTTGTGACGGAATCCGTACTGTCTGTCACTGATCAACGAGTGATCCTCCAGGTAGCGGACCAATTGAGCGTTTATGATCCGCTCCATGACCTTACACATCACTGAGGTGATAGCGATAGGGCGATAATTGGCAGGGTCTGACCGATCACCCTTTTTGGGGATCGGTTGCACATTGGCCTCCCTCCAAGACTCCGGCACAACACCTGTGCAGTAGGACACTCGGTAGAGGCGTGTCAGTGCAGGAGACAACTCCGCTGCGCAACTCCTTAAAACCACCGCCGGTATTCCATCCGGACCACTGGCTTTCCGCACAGCGAGAGACCGTAGCTCACGCCGCACATCACACTGCCTGATGCGAATATCCGCCATTGAGGATCCGCAATCAGGCAGCACCGGCGGGGGCCGGGAACCACAGTCCTCGAGGCGGGAATTAGCCGCAAAGAGATTTGCCAGTAAGGCGGCTTTCTCTTGCGGCTTGTGGGCCAGCGAACCTTCCGGGTACCTCAGCGGTGGCAGTGCTGGACGGCAGAAGTTAGACTGGACGGCCCTGGCCAAACTCCAATAAGCACGACTGCTAGTTGGGTGATTGGCCAACGCACGCCCAATCCTGCAAACGCGCTGAGCATCCGCTCTAACGTAGGCCTTCTTGCAGGCCTTGGCGGCTCGATTATAGGCTTCCTTGAGGGAACTGATATAAGGATCCTTGTTAGCGCGACCCCTGATCCAAGCGCGATACGCCGCCTGTTTGTCACCGACAGCATCGGCGCATGCCCGATTGAACCAGGAGCGTCCACGGCCCTTACTGGCGATCTCAGAGGAAGGAATATAATATTCCATTCCTAGTCTGATTTCGTCAGCAATAGCGTTGGCACTCGCAGAAGGATCTTTTCCCTCAAAGCAGCGCTGCCGCCAAGGGATAGATGCGAAATATTCCCGCATGCCATCCCAATCCGCCGACGAGTAATGCCAGACCCTTCGCTTAACCTGCACGGGACGTGGAGGAGAAGCGAACGGTACCGACGACCGAACCAGGCAGTGATCGGAAGTGCCCAGAGGAGCACTAACGGTCACACTATACCCGGCCGGGTGACTCGCCAGCAGAAGGTCCAGCAGAGAAGGCGCATGACTCGCCACATCCGGGATCCTGGTGGGCTGGTTCACCAGTTGTGACAAGTCATGTGTCAGAGCGAATGCATGGGCAGCTCTGCCAGCATGATCGGTCTTGGAGGAGCCCAACCACAACTCATGATGTGCATTAAAATCCCCCAAGACCACCATTTCCGTTGACGGGAACTGCACCTGCGCGTCATCTGCCGCCTGGCTAAGGTACCTGAACAGCCGAGTCGTCTCATCGTCCCCGTTGTGTGATCTGTAGAGGCACACGTAGATGCGGCTCAGAGAACCAAGATCCACGTGCACCCACAGTGCGGAAAAGGAGGGGTCCTCCATGCAGCGCAGACGGCGACAGCAGACGTCCGACCGAACATACAAGCATACCCCGGCTTTTGGCTTGAAGTTTCCTTCAAGCGAATTACCGGGGTACATCAGGTAAGAATTGTCGGCCGGACAACGAATCTGCGTCTCCGTCAAGAAGAGCAAAGCAGGCCGGGCCGTCTCAAGATGGTGGTGGACGGCATTAATGTTTGTATGGAGTCCGCGGATGTTGGCGAACTCCATAGTGAACGCGGTGGTGGAGTTATACACCGCTGAAGGACCTGCTTTCTTTTTGTGCACTGTAAGGGTTGGGTTCGGTGAAGAGGCATCGAGGAGCCTGTATCAGGGCACTAAGAAGGCCGAACGGGTACAGGGACAAGGGAGTTGGCAGGAGGAGAATTGATCCGCCGGACGGAAGGGCCCCCGTACCCTTCCGGGATGGGCCGCCGGGACCCCACATCCGGTCACCAACCGGCACGACGGACCCACCCAAGATTATGCGCGGCATGGTAAGGCAGCCTCTCGTAGTGGTTAGCTACGATTGGGCCCCTGTACTGTACCGCGGGCGGCCAGCGGACAACCGTTTCTACGGGTCTCCCTGGCCGGCGGGTCAACACTCCTCCCACCGACAGCGTACCGCAAATACCCACACGGCACAACCTCATACCCAGATACAGGCCCCTCGAGAAACCGGGGGAAAACGGGCTGATCCCGGAACGCGGCCCCCTTGCGGGGATCACTATGGCGGTCTTTACGCCGCGTTAACGGTGGTCGCTACCCGGGCGGATGCAGGCATCCTACCACCACGCCTCGATATAGGTGGAAAGACTGCCTCGGTGGCACATGGCACAGCTGTATTGCGGCGTGGTTGCAAGGCTGAGGTCTCGGGTTCCATTCCCGGGTGTTATAGCTCGTATACGCAATGGTCCAGCATAGGTGATGGACGAAAACAAGTACATTTTCCATTAAAAAAAAAAAAAGGGCACCTGACGAGACGCATTGAGACTTTTGTTCATTAGTTGATCATGGGACGCTGAGTTTGGCTGAAAAATGTAAAATTGACAATTGACTGTTCTAAAGTGGTACCTTGTGCGACGTGCGTTTTAGCTCAAGTAGAGAGCCCTGCATTTCAATTTTTATTTGCAACCATTGTGTATTGGCGATTCATCTACAATTTAGTATCCTGTCGAATTCGTAAAACTACGAATTGTTATATATGAGTGAAAGAAGCAGTTTCGTATTTAATTTGTCATGCCTAATAATTAATCATTTCTTAATTTTCCCACCCTTAGTAACTTTAGCGCATTTATTGGATGAAGCAACAACGGCTCCAGTATATCAAAGCGCGGAACGTGTAGTTTAATACACGTGTAAAACGCTTCTCCTGAACACGCTCGTCTGAAGATATGCAATAATTGTGTCGAAGATTGCTGAACGCGTCGTGCCCCATGATTGGTAATGGTGTATAGGCACCATAACATTGGCATTAAATTGCGAGTAACGTTGGCTACATTGGCATTAAATTGCGAGTAGCGTTGGCTACATTTCCATTAAACTGCGAGTCGCGTTGGCATTAAATTGCGAGTCGCATTGGCATTAAATTGCGAGTAGCGTTGACTACATTGGCATTAAATTGCGAGTAGCGTTGGCATTAAATTGCGAGTAGCGTTGACTACATTGGCATTAAATTGCGAGTAGCGTTGACTACATTGGCATTAAATTGCGAGTAGCGTTGACCACATTGGCATTAAATTGCGAGTAGCTTTGACTACATTGGCATTAAATTGCGGTAAATGTTTATTAATAGCATTAAATTGCGGGCAATGTGTATAGAACATTGGCATTAAATTGTGATAAATATATATCAATGGCATTAAATTGCTGGCAATACGCATAGGACAGCATTAAATTGTGAACTATGAGCATAGAACATTGGCATTACATTGAGGGCAACGTGCATAGGACATTAGCTTTAAATTTTGGAACGATTTGTATAGAAAATTGGCATTAGATTGCGATAATGGTATAAAATGGCATTAAATTGCGAAACATACCAAGCTGGTAGAAATTTCCGACAATATAGTGAGTTACTAAATTTAGTAAGATGTACAAACATACATGAATTGTGTTTGATAGTTGGCGGGTGGCATTAGAGTATGGCGCAGCGCAAATTGCAATACACTTTGGACAAATTTGGATGTGAAGGGGAAGTAGGCTCAGTTGCTATTCAGTGGGTTGATAAGAAAAGATGTTTAGATATATACGTATTATGTAAATTGAGGGGCGGCTGGTATCGTTACCAAGATTAAGACAAGAGCTTATGTGTTATATTTTTAATTACAGAAAATATACAATACACATACTAAATGTATACACACCCCTAGACGATAATAATAGACAACATTTTGGAATAGTGATAAATAGATTAGACATATATTTCGCACCGAAGCAAAGTAAAATATACGAAAGACATGTATTTAGACGTTTAAAACAAGCATTTTGTGTGAAACGGAAATAACATATAAGACATTATAGACAACAAGCGATCAAATATAAAGTCAAAGATGTAATTATTATCGATGAAATAATGAAAAAAAAAATGATTATTTACGGACAAAGAATTTGAAACATAGATACAAGATTTTTAATCGCTTAATAAACAGACTTCGAAATCTACTAAAAACAGAAATAGGAGATGAAAAGAGCGGATAATTCCAAAGCTTTACTTAACTAACTATTATGCCCGCGATGTAACAGGTTCAGCTAAATAAAAAAAAAAAAAGAGAGAAACTTGTTTGTTTAAAATGTGGAGTATTGAACATATTCAAAATCAGGAAAGGAAATAATTCGACAAAGGAAAAGGAGTGACAAGAAACTAGAAAGAAACTACAAATATAACAGAAAAGGAAAAAATACAGACTTATTGTTAAGACAGTGAGGCTATCGTGAGATGTAAAATGGGAAGCGAAAAACCATCGATATCAATGTTACACTAGATAGGACGTTCAGTGCGCAAAATGTGTCCCACCTAGTTGCGGTGTATGCGCCGCACTTGAAGCAGTCTGCTTAGTGACAGTGACAGTGCAGTACGCCATGGCAGATACGTTTATATGTAATTTATTTAGACTTTTCGCCATCGAACCGAAGGCTAATCGTCTAAAGTTGCATTTTTTTAATAGACCCAGTCAATGAACTAAATGTCGGTAGTGTGCTTTTAAAAATGCGGGGGCACTTTGTTTCTATGACGTGTCTCGTCTATCGGTGGAGTATAAGTCAATGGAAAAAACACAATAGGCCCCGTTCGTACAATAACTTAATAACAGACAAACATGTTAGTAGATATAGGATGGTCATATTGTAGTTAGGGCACAGAATATTAACATTAATAAAAAAAAATTGGGCTTACGACAGTACTTATTTAAAGTTATTAAGTGCGTTTCAAGCAGAAATATATCTGTCTAATAAAATAAGACAAATCAACTTTTATGTTATTGAAAATATGTTATATGTTATTTAAAACGGAACATTGAATACCTGAGGGCGATTTACTGTTAGTTATCTTGTAGCACTCAAGATTAATGTTACTGAGAAAGAGTCTAGTGAATACTGAGTTTCCTGAGTGAAAGGATGTATTAATTGAAATACCTGTACATGATGCATCACTGACAACTATATTGAATTATAATGTTTTGGGCATCAATAAATTATGTTGAAAATTGATCCTGCATGTAGCAAATATTACAAAACCTTTAAGGGTGTTGCTTTGAAATAAATAAGTTACAAACACAAATACATATAATGGAGGTTGGGACACCTTAACAATCAGCGTTTCATATCTTAAAAAGTTTCATTTATGAGTATTGAGTATACCTGGTTCCTGAGATTAGCGCGTTCAATCTAACAAAGTGTTGGGCTTTATATACTAGTAATATGTTATAGAAAGACATCTCGATTTATTTTTAGGAGACAGTTCTACAATAAATGACCGATGATATAGGACTTGACAGTCGAAAGACGCAGAGATGAGAAATAAAGACAAAGGAAAAGATAGGTAAGGAATATGTAGACATAAGAAGACGGGCCATAAGTTACGAATTAGATATGGGGAATAAACCATAACTAAGGATATGAACGAACAAACCAAAAATATAAGTATAGGAATGATGAAACTGAGACAGTTGAGCAAATTGGGGTGCATCTGATAAAAACGAACGGAGAATACCGAGTTATAAAAATTAATGGAAAATAACCAAAGCTGAAATAAACAAACTGAATGAGCAATCTGAATAATGTAATAACACATCACATGTACTGTATTTAAAAGTAAATTACCTACTTTTGTATTTATAAAAAAATATTATAAATCATCTACATGCGCAAGGCCGAGGACACTAACTATATATTAATTAATGACACAGATGCTTTAAATAAAATAAAATAAATTTATTGTAAAACATTTTTTCAGTGGCATGTCGGTAAATGATAATTTATTTCTTAAATTCAATAGTTTACATATTTATTATCAAAATGTAAGAGGATTGCGTACAAAAACCTTGGACTTTTATAGAAATACAAGTAGTCATAATTTTGATATTATTGTCCTAACAGAAACGTGGTTAAATAGCAGTATATATAGCTCAGAATTGTTCGATAATAGGTATACAGTACATAGGAGAGACAGACAATATAATCATAACTCTCAAAAAAAGATGGAGGAGGTGTTTTAATCGCAATTAACAAGACATTAAATTCAAAGTGACAGCCATCTTGGGAATGCCGAAATAGCGAGGACTTATGGGTCATATTTGAAGTTAAAAACCGTACGGCAGTACAAAAATATGTTTTATGTGCTGTGTATCTGCCTCCGCCAGTGACTAGTGGATCTTTGGATTACTTTCTTGATGGTTGTAATGCAGTAATGGAACAGTGCGATTTTCCGAAACTTATAATAGGAGACTTTAATATTGGCTGTGTTGACTGGAACTTGGTGAATGACCCTAATTACAAAATACCAGGCATTGCAAAAACACTTCTTAATTTTGCCAGCCTAAACAACTTTAAACAAATTAATCGTATCGTCAACACTGGCAATAAAACATTAGATTTGGTACTTACAGATATTTCATATAGTGAATCCGTCTATACAACTAAAGCTATATCCAAAGTGGACCCCTTGCACCCGCCTATATTAGTAAACATTCACCTTACGTTATCTCGCATCAAATCTCTTTCTATAAACCCGGGTATTAAGAAATATAATTTCTTTAATGCCGATTATAATGGAATCATGGATTCGTTGGAAAAAATAAGCTGGGTTTCTGTCTTCAGTAATTGTACAAACAACGTAAATGAATTCCAAGAGGTTATTTCAAACATTATTAAGAGTAAATTTCCTTGTTTTCCTATAAAAAGTAAGAAATACCCACCATGGTACTCACTAAACCTAATCAGAAGGATAAAGGAAAAAGAAAGAGTCAGAATACGGCTTAAAAAGTACAATAATCCTATGGATGAATTGGAGCTAAAATTACTCAAGAAACGTTGCCAAAAACTAATAATCGAATGTTATAATTTGTACATATCAAAAACTGAATCCCAATTAAAGAAAGACCCCAAATATTTTTGGTCATATATAAAAAAAAGAAAAATAAACAACGAGGGCTACCCACCTTCCATGACGTACAATGGTAAGAATTCTAGTGATGGCACGGAGATTTGTAATATGTTTGGCTCATACTTTACCTCTGTTCATTCTCAAGACATCCATCCGAGTAAACCTAATTGTAATGTTGGTTTGAATACCGTGCACAACTCAGATTGTTTCGCATGTATTCAAATATCAAGAGAGGAGTTATTAATAAGACTAGAGAAACTTAATGTTAACAAAGGGGCTGGTCCGGACGGCATACCTAATGTATTTATAAAAAAATGTGCCAGGTTCCTGGTGGAACCCTTGTCAATCATTTTTAATACTTCACTAAAGACAGGTATATTCCCACAACAATGGAAAACTGCCAAAGTTGTACCCATACTTAAAAACGACAGCAATTCACTAATAGAAAACTATCGACCAATCTCCATTCTTAATGCGTTTAGCAAAATACTGGAATCAATAGTCTGTTTAGAAATGCAAAAGTATCTAAAATCTTACATCACTGAACATCAACATGGCTTTATCAGAGGTAGATCTACGAGCACGAACCTAGTTACTTTTACTAACTATATAACACAATCTCTAGACACTGGAAAACAAACACACGTAATTTATACTGACTTTAGCAAAGCTTTTGACATAGTACCTCACGATTTACTATTATCTAAACTAGCTAAAGCGGGAATTAAGGGATCTTTACTGGAATGGTTAAAATCATACATCGAAGGTAGACTATTTTACGTTGTTGTTAATGGATTTGAGTCAGTAAAATATCCTATAACTTCTGGGGTGCCCCAGGGTTCTAACCTAGGCCCTGTTCTCTTTAATTTATTCGTCAACGACCTTCCAGAATGTATTCAAAACTCTATACCCTTCATATATGCAGACGACCTAAAACTTTTAAGAGTAGTTTCTACAATACCCGACGCTGTTGCACTACAAAACGATTTAAACAATATTGTTAATTGGTGCTTTAAAAACAGAATGTCTCTTAATCCTAAAAAGTGCTTCCATATAAATTTCCACCGTAAATCAAGTTGTTCAATGATCAAATATACATATACAATTAATGGCACAAACCTAAAGGAAGTTGATTCAATAAGGGATTTAGGTATTTTATTGGACAGTAAACTAACGTTTGTGCAACATATTGATAACATAATAAATAAAGCATCCAAAGCACTGGGTTTTGTGATTCGGAATATAAAACCTTTCAAATGTCCATCTACCAAAATTACTGTATACAACGCCATAGTACGCAGTATTCTTGAATATGGTTCGGTAGTTTGGCGACCCCATTACGCTACTCACGCACTGAATATTGAGAGAATACAAAGAAGATTTCTGAAGCATTTAGTATTTGCAGCGGGAGAGGCTAAAAGGATAAAGTCCTATGGTGATAGATTAAAAAGATTCAATATGGTCAGTTTGGAGCTACGTAGAAATGTATTGGATTTGATGTTTTTATTCAAAATTGTCCGTAATTCTGTCGATTGCCCACACTTACTACAGCAATTTAAACTTAGTGTACCATATAATTTCCCACGTAAAATTATTAAAAATATTCTATCGTCGCCAAAATATAGGACCGTCACGGGTCGTAACTCACCAGTTCCACGTCTATGCAGATTGTATAACAATTGTAGTACTGATTTGGATATATTTTCCATGAATGAGCATACGTTTCGGAAAATACTATTGCGACTAAGAATCTATTCACGTTAGCACTGATTTTTTCTTTTTTCTTTTTCTTATAATTTTAAACCACAGAGTGTAAACAGCATACAATATTGATTCCATTGTATTTCTAATATTTTTTTTTTCATTATTGTAATTTTTTTTTGTTACGCATTTGCTTGTTTTGTCTTTTGTTTTTTTTCGTATTTATTTTTAGTTTTTAATTGTTAATTTGACTACACATTAAGCATGTCGAGTTTATCTTAAATAGTTGTACAATTAGAGATACAAATATATGATACAGGTTGATAGCAAAACTTAATTGGGCCCAGCTGCCGTGTGTTGCTTGTGATGGTGTTACCATCCCCTACAGCGACACTGTAAGAAATTTGGGGCTGAATATAGACAAAGGCCTCACCTGGGGTCCGCAAATTCGAGATGTAAGTCGAAAGTTGTTTACTTCAGCTCGATCCTTGCGAAGGTTACACAATTTCCTACCCGTTACCACGAAGAAATCGCTTGCGCAAACACTCCTCCCCCTCCTTGATTATGCCGATGTCAGCTATCTAGATCTCACCGAGGACCAGCTAAATAAACTTGAGCGTCTTCAGAATTTCTGCATAAGATTCATATTTGGTCTACGTAAATATGATCATGTTTCCGAGTTTCGTGCTAAGCTCAAGTGGTTACCTATACGACTTCGCCGGAATACTCACATTCTTTCTCTTCTTTACAATATTTTGTTTAATCCTCTCACCCCTTCTTATCTTAAAGAACGATTTGTCTTTCTTCATGACTCACATACGAGGTCCTTGAGGTCGTCCGAGAACTTAAAGTTGAGAATGCCCGCCCACACTACAACATTTATGGACAAATCTTTCGGTGTCGTAGCTGTTCGCTTGTGGAATGCACTACCCGTTGTGGTGAGGCAGGCTCAAACTCTGTCATCTTTTAAAAAGCTAGTAAAAGAGCACTACCTTTCTTCTTAAACAGATTTACTGATTAATATTATTTCCTTTATTTAAATATATTGGTAATATATTTATATATGTATGTTTATTTACATATAAATGTATTTATGTATGTCTAAATACATTAATTATGTAGTTTTTGTAAATTTATCTATAAATAGTATTATTTATTTGAGTTTTTATTGCCTTTATCATACACTGCCCTTTCTTTCTCCCTCTCATAAATCCATCCAATGGTTGTCTGGTAGAGATTGCCTTAGTGCGATAAGACCGCCATTTGTACTTTGTTGTTTTGTTGTCTATATATATCTGTTGTTACATTTTTGTGTACAATAAAGAATATAAATAAATAAATAAATAAAATATATGTTACGTATATAAGTGGAATAATGTACGACGGCGATGTAATATTGTAACAACTGCTGATAAACCAATAAAAAAAAAAAAAATACATTGTGTCAAAAGATTTGAAGCAATAAGTAAATACTGTTGCTAAACGTATTCAATGCGCTGCATATTGAATAACCTACTAAAACAATAAGAAGGGAGGGATGTAGTGTATGGATATATTTATACTCTGTGCATCTGTCGTCTCGAACTGGGGCCTTACTACCGTCTCTTATAGCAGTAATGTTTTAACCTTACTTAGAAATTTCGTACCATGACGCCCTTAAAACAAGCTTAAAACCATCATGTTTTAATTAGCAGTTTTGTGACGCAATCGCAAATCATTCATTCTAAACCGTACCACGACGTGTCCTTTGACAGTAAGTAATATTACTTTTAAGTCAAACTTAGCAGTCACAAAACAGTTGTGAGAAAGCAACTTTTTTAACATTACTTTTCAGTTTTCTGTGATATATCCTCGTAAAGTCAGTAAAAAACAAATGCATATTTATTTTAAATACTTATGGTGTGCGATAAAATGGTTTCTTGTCCAAAAAGGTACGATAATTATTATGAATGTTATGTTATGGTTTTAGATGGCCAATGATTACGAAATCTTCGAATTTCTGGAGGACGATAATTCTGCTAATAACTCGTTGAGTAAGCTACGACAAAGGCGATTACGCGAGGAATGCGATCCCTTCAATCTAGACAACTCTGAGTTTATTAGTAGATACAGGCTAATGACCAAGAACGCGACAAAATAAAAGCAAAGTAAGTATACTACAAGTTATCGATTTCATAGTCATTTGTAAGGGACAATTCAATATGAAACCTCAGCTAAGTTTTGAATATGTAAAAAAATGAAACTGTTAAAACTAGAATTATATTTTTGATTAAACAACATTACCAAGGTGGAACCTAAACTTGAGTTTGTATCTGCAATGATAGTGATCAAAAGTGATGTTTCTATGCCATATTGCATATATAATAATATCATGCATTACAATTGTATAAAATAAAATTGCCCTGTGATAATTTTACATGGTAATTTATTGTTTAAGTTCAAATTATTAATGCACACATAACAAAGAACTTAAATGAATTATATATTTTCTAATACAGAATATATTTTCATCTCTAGATAACACAGAGAATAACTAATAACATAAAGAATATGAAATATAACAATTATTTAAATAACAAATTAATTATAGTAACATTACTTTATTCAATCTAATAAAATTTCAGATTTGTGATGCAAACATGCAAACTATGAGTGTGCCTCTACACCATACATCTAGCCATGGTGGTGCTACTATTGACTCCTTTATATGGTCAAATCATCCACTGAGGAGTCACTTGAAAGAACTGAGCAACAATGGAAATATCTGGTTTCTAGGTAAAACTCCAATATAACATATATAAAAAAAAAATTTTTAATATCAGATACTTTAACTATTCTATTGTCCTTCTATCTATATCTATATCAGCCCATATACGTCCCACTGCAGGGCACGGGCCTACTCTACAATCGAGAGAATCGATTGAGAGTGGTTAGGCCATATAGTCCACCACGCTGGCCTAGTGCGGGTTGGCGGACTTACATACCGTAGAAATTTTTTAAAATCGCTACGGTATGCAGGTTTCCTCACGATGTTTTCCTTCACCGTTAAAGTGCGTGGTGATTGACTATCAATACACACATAACTCCGAAAAGTCAGAGGTGTGCCCTGGGATTTGAACCCGCGACCACCGTGAACATGTTTGGCAGCCGCGTCTGGTCCGTTAACCAACATATTTTAAAATTTACAGATGATTCTGGGCATACAATTAGATAAACCATGATGACTCCCATACTCAATGCAGCACCACAGACACCTGGAGGACACCACACAAATTTGCATGTTCGCACTAGAAACATAATTGAATGAACAATTGGACTTCTCAAGGCACATTTTCGTTGCTTACTTGTACACAGAGTGTTGCATTATGCACCTCAGGTAGCAGGATTATTAATATTACACAACATATGCAACACAGCCAATATTCCTGTGCAGAAATTAAGTAATGAAGAACACAATCAAGAGAACCAATTGCAGCTCAATTATATTGTTGGTGAAGCATCATCAGCACTCCAACAGTAGCAATGTCGCTTTACAGCAGGGTTGGGCAGCACGGAGGGCTCTCACTCAGGAGGTCTGGAAAATGTGGCACTTATACATGTTAGAATGCTGGAAGAGAGATTGTTGGTGTATTTATGCTATTGCCTATTGTTTTGTATAAATATAATTATTGTATTATTTTACTTTCCAATTTTTTTTATTTTGTATCCTCAAATTGTAACACAGATGTTTAACTACGGCAGTAAGCAAAGTTAAAATATTACTTTATTTAATGTAATGAAACCAAATAAAGATTATTTTTTTGAACCAAATAAAGATTATTATCATTTTTCTAGAAATCAGTAGAGCCTACATATTTGTTTTCTTGTTGTTTATACTTCTATGAATGGTTCCAATTGCACACCTGGTAACCCTTGACTATCATCATCCCCAAGTAATCGCAAAAAAATGTTTTCAATATGCGTCAAGGATGGCTCTGCACTTGGTCCTCCTTCAGTTTTTGACTGGGATGTATGTAAAGCTGCCAGTCTTTTATTTAATTTGGCTTTATAGTCCACTCAGTACTGAAAAATCCACAGGTGTAGTTTAGCATACAGTTATCATTGATAGATAGTATCATGAAACCATTATACATAACATTTTATTCTAGACCAGATAGTACACTCATGCAGTTGTCCATAATTTTACCTATATAGCTAATCATAATCACATAAATTAGTATAAGTAGTTACTTTGGACCATCCTTTCCAGTCTTTGTATGTGCCTTCGCCTTGAGAGTTTAAGATCACCGCAAGCATGCCACACTTTTGTTTAGAATATTCCTTTGCCTGCAGTGGTTCGATTGTACGCCACACATTAAATCGAGTTGTTGCGTCGCCCCAAAACTCTCCGAACTCTGACGCTGCAAATAGTTTAAACCACTTGAAATAATAAACCACTTGAAATTCCAACTTAAAATTTTCACAGCAACATTTGATTTCTTTGTTTTATAAATAATATTATTCGTATTGCATATAATATATTTTTAGACATAATAGTATATTACGTGTCGACTCTAATTATTTAATAAACATAAATGATATTAAAATCAAAGTTGAGATAGCGATTATCATTAAACATGCGATCAAAGTATCGCAATGCATAATTTTGTTCATTGTTTTATCCTATAGACTATTAAAACATACTTACTCGTTGCTAGAAATGATATCGAGATTTTTAAAACTGCATAAAATTAATTAAAGAGTTTGTATTGCACCACTTCCACTTCATAACATTTTTAAACACCGACCGCGTCCCGCGAGCGAGCTTGTTAAGAGTAATGACATTTGTAAAACCGTTTCGTTCCCGTTGCATACATTCCCAAAGAAATACAAATATACAAAATCTTTGCTCTACCAAGACAAAGGGATATTTTCTTTTATTTAAAATTATACAATATAATTTTTACTTGATAATCCGTTAAGAAATCTTAAAGTAAATTTAATTTGTTTAGCTTCAATATTTATCGGCATATGCGTGCCTTGGAACGTAAATAAAAAGGTTAGCGATCTTGTATACAATCATTCGTTCTTTTCCAGCACTATGCAGGAATAAAGTAATATTGTTTTATAAGGTCATGGTACGAATCTGAGTAATATTACTATAAGCTTGAAACAAAACGTTCCTGCAATAAGATTGTTTAGTAAAAGATTCTAGTAAGGCCCCTGGACACAACGCAAACCGGGGGTAAAAGAGAACGCAATAGATGCGAATGGCGGGAACGGTGCGAAGACGTTGTGTGGAGAAACGAGCCGATATTATAATTATTAATGTTTTGTATAAACATTGCACATATCATAAATAGTGACCATTACAATAACATTCATCCCTGCTACTCTAACGTTATAGCATGCTCACCAAAAATTTCTACAATTGAGGAACTTCGTTTGATTTGTAAAAATTTCGAAAATATTCAATCTATGACTGCTCAATATCATGAACCACCTCCTATAACTAATAATACGCTAGCTCCAGATTTAGCCTACTCTAACAATACTAATAATACTAATATTCTGTTTAATAAAAAATCTACACATTTCCACAATTTTAATAAACAAACAAATACACAAACTAACCCTTTATATACATCTATTAGTCCAAGTAAACCGGTTGCTCGCTTATCGCTCGAGAACAAAAGACGCTCAGGTAGTCATTCGCAATGTCCGCGCTGCCGCACTAATAACCACACGCTCGCCGAGTGTAAACAATTTGTTTTAAATGTGGTGCTAAAGGTGTTATTTATCCTAATTGTACGAATTGTCATTCTAAATCGAGTCCAAAAAACTTGTAGGGCCAGATTGTTGTGATATTACTTGTTACTACCAACGCCATCTGTCAACGGTACGCGGAGCGAGAGATAGGCGTGAAGTTGCGACGAATCACCGACGGCGACCAGCGGACCGTTACTTACTTCTCTTCTTCAAAAATTGTATTATGTCGAGTCACGACCTGCATTCGTTCTTTTCTTTTTTATTACAAAAACTGTAAAATCTTTAATTTCGAAATATAATTATCTTTAAACCGAATAAAGTAATTATTGAAAAAATCCCGAGCAGAACCTGAACACACCAAAAAACATTGGTCCTTCGAGCCGGATCTTCGCATCGAATCGAGGATCAGCAAGAAACGGTCAGGCCAGTTGTTCCTGTTCTTCCTATTCCTTTTATAGTGCCTAAAATCGTGCTTTATTTGAAATTACAGTGTTCGTAAACTGCCAATGCCAAACTGTAATTTCAAATAACGGTACTTTAAAAGGGCGATTAACTTTATTTGAAAAGTACGTTAATAAAAATGAAAATGTTAAATTATCTGAACGACAGCAGGCTGAACTTATTTTACGAATGGAATCAGTTACAAATATGCTCAAGTCCTTCAACAAAATTCAAGATAAAATTGAACAATTGTTGGATGACGTTGAGTTGGACAAACAAATTGAGTATAGGGAATCTTTTGAGGATCAATATTTTAGTATTATGTCAGTTGCAAAATGTTTAACCGATGTTGTAAGGGTTCAAGATAATAGTGATAGTTCTAAGTGTGCAAGTGTACAACAAAACAGTACTATTAAATTACCTCAAATTACACTCCCCTCGTTCGACGGTTCATATGATCATTGGCTCGAGTATAAAAACTCATATTTATCTATGATTCATAAACGTACTGATTTAGATGCAATACAGAAATTCCATTACCTGAAGTCTTCGCTTAATGGTTCAGCACTCCAAGTTATAAGCGCATTGGAGTTTACTGCTGCCAATTATACCCATGCATGGGAACTTTTGGAGAACAGGTACCACAATAACCGTCTATTAATTCACAACCATGTTAAGTCTTTGTTTACTGCACAATCCATTAACAAAGAATCGCCTTTGCTAATTAGGAAATTAATCGATGTTGTGCTGCGTAACTTGCGAGCGCTCAAATCTCTTGACGAGCCCACGGACACATGGGACACTTTAGTTATTTATCTCATGGTATCAAAACTGCCTCGGTGGCGTAGTTGTATTACGGTACGGTTACAAAGCTGAGGTCTCGGGTTCGAGTCCCGGGTCGGGCAAAGTGATATTGGATTTTTCTATTCATTATCAGCCCGGAGTCAGGAATTTGTGCCCGATATGGCGATAGGCTCGCCCCCTATCACATCATGGGACGGAACATACAAGGCGAAATGTGGGTGTCCTGGTGGCGCCTCTGCCTACCCCTTCGGGGATAAAGGCGTGAGTTTATGTATGTATGTATGTATGTATGTATCAAAACTAGATTCAACTACAGAGCGCGAGTGGGAGAATTATAAAGGGACAATTTCTATAGATTTTAATAAAACGAAAATAAAGCTCGATCATTTGTCATGTTTTCTACGTAATCGGGTCGATATGTTAGACATGATTCATAATAGTCATTCTCGAACTTCCAACCCAAAAACTCAAAGTAACAACTCGTCTGACACTAAAAAATACACGAGTCCCGCGCAAGTGCATCAATCACATAGTTACCTATCTACGCGTAACAACACGACTAAACAAGACAAAGCGAAACATGTGTGTGTAATGTGCGGGCAAAATCACGCGTTATTCATTTGTTTCAAATTCCTTAATTTAACAGTTTCGGACAGAATTAAGTTCGTGGATAATACGAAGGATCTTTGTCGTAATTGTTTACGAACAGGTCACCCAATTTCGGAGTGCGTGTTTGGCCCATGCAAGCAATGCAAAGACAAACACAACACTTTATTACATAGAGAAAATAGTCATGTTATTGCATCGGGGCCGGCGGCGTCGTCAACGGCGAAAGTTGATAAGAAACCGGTTTCTGTTGTATCATGCGCTTTGAATTCTTTAAACACAACGAATAATTTGCCAATCGATAAAGCATCTTCTGTCCCATTACCACAAGTGTTATTATCCACTGCTTTAGTAGAGGTTCTTGGTGATAATAATAAATACTATACAGCTCGCGCATTAATAGACAGTGGTAGTCAGAACTGCTTCATTTCGGAAAAGCTTTGCCAACGGTTAAACGTATCAATAATACAGTCCACTATACAAATTTCCGGTGTCGGACAGTCGGTCTCACACTGTAATAAATTATGCGATATTACCATGCGATCTAAAACGAGTAACTTTAATATTCAATTAAGATGTTATGTTTTACCGTGCATTACAACGAGTTTGCCGGCGACTCATATTTTCTACGACACAATCCTTATCCCAGACAACGTATGTCTTGCGGACCCTACGTTTAATATACCATCAGAAATCGATTTGCTGATTGGTGCTGACGTATATGGGGATTTGTTAGAATCAGATAGAATTCGATTATCCAACGGTCCATACCTACAGAATTCAAAGGTGGGATGGTTAATTTCAGGTCCCATTCATACAAATAAATCACGCGTTAATAATGTTCATTGTAATTTTACACAACAGTCTAATATAGACACACATTTACGTAAATTTTGGGAGCTAGAAGAAGTTGTAAACTCGGGTTCGATACTCACTGGAGAAGAACGTCAGTGTGAAGAATATTTTATTAGAACGACAACCCGAGATAGTAGTGGTAGGTTCTCGGTTGGAATACCATTGAAGGAATCAGCTGAGGTGCTCGGTGATTCATACGAAATGGCAAAATCACGTTTTTTGTCATTAGAGCGCAAATTAGATAAATCGCCTGCTTATAAGAAGTTGTATTGTAACTTTATACGGGAATATATCGAATTAGGGCACATGTCGCGTATAAACGAATATGCATGGCCGTATTATTTTCTTCCACATCACGGGATATTCCGTGAACACAGCACTACAACAAAACTTCGAGTTGTGTTTGACGCCAGTGCCACAATTACTTCTAACAAGTCGTTAAACGATATACAGATGATAGGACCTCCTCTTCAAAACGACTTTTTTTCTATTTTACTTCGGTTCCGACGGTATAAATATGTGGCCTGTGCTGATGTGGAGAAGATGTTCAGGCAGATTCTTCTCCACCGAGATCAACGCAATCTCCAACTTATTTTATGGCGGGAACATTCTTCTCATGATTTTAGCATATACATGGTATCTCAAGACCGCGACCGAAAACGAAGCCAGGTGGTAGTTTTAGTGGTTACAGACACGACGCAAATAAAAATTTCACCAAAACAGCGACAGATATTTTTTTAGAACTTTTTAAAAATCATCTTGTTGGGGTGGTAAAATCCTAGTTTTTGCGTAAATAATAATTTAAACCCTTACGTACCATTGAGTGTTAAAGAATAAAAAGGTCTGCATCATTATTTTAGGAAAACTATGTATTTATCACCCAAATACGACGATAAGTAAAAAATTACAAAAAAAAAGTTGTCAATTTTTGTTGCGTAATTTTTACTGGCATTGTGTCTGAAGTCACTAATACTACCACCTGGCTTCGTTTTCGGTCGCGGTCTTGATATACCCTGTATAGACTCAACACTGTAACGTATGGAACCGCATCGGCTCCATACTTAAGTATGCGCTGTTTACGTCAACTCGCACTAGATACGGATGATCCGGTCATTGCCCGGGTAATAAACGATGACTTCTTCGTTGACGATCTAATTACTGGAGAAGATGACCCCCACGTTCTGTCAAATATATGCGAAAGGATTTCAGAGGTTTTAAAGTCGGCTTGTTTTCCGTTGCGAAAATAGACATTCAATTATGACATAAACATTGACACATTTAAGGAGTTAGCGATCGGTGAACACTGTCAGAATAAAACACTAGGTTTAGGTTGGCAAGTCGAGGAAGATTCACTTTATTTTACCACTAACTTAGAAAAAACGTCAAGGATTACCAAGCGGTCAATGATGTCTGTTATCTCACAAATATATGACCCGTTAGGTCTTTTATCGCCTACAATTATAATAGCAAAAATATTGCTACAAAGGTTATGGCTTTGTAAAATCGATTGGGATGATGCGGTTCCCAATGATATTGAATGTCTGTGGAACCGATTCATTCAAAATTTGTCATCTTTAGGAAATATACGCATACCTCGTTACGCCATGGGTAAATATACAGCTAATCGCGAATTGCATATTTTTACTGACGCGTCACAAGACGCGTACGGTGCCTGTGCGTACATACGTACATACTCGACCGAATCTGATATATGTACAAAATTGTTATGCGCAAAAAGCAAAGTTGCTCCCGTAAAAATAGTTTGTACCATTCCGCGGCTTGAACTATGCGGCGCTTTGCTCGGCGCGCGGTTATATTGCAAAATTATTAGTTCATTGCGGATTACATTCACTAACGTTTTCTTTTGGACGGATTCTACTATTGTCATGGGCTGGATTAGCATGCCTCCTCATAGCTTAAAAACGTTCGTTCAAAATCGTGTGTCTCAAATAAACGAACTTACCGGTAATGCAACCTGGTTGCATATTAAGGGCACGGATAATCCGGCTGATATTGTGTCAAGAGGCCTACATTTAAATGAACTTCAAAACAATAAGTTATGGTGGCACGGGCCAACTTTTTTACAACTACACGAAATCGATTGTTCGAATAATGTTTTCATAAACAAGGAACAATTGCCCGAATTAAAGGTCCAACATGTGGGTATGGTTTGAAGTGATAATAACTTTTGTATCATTGATTTTAATAGATTTTCGTCATTTAATCGGTTGCGACGAATGGCAGCCTATGTACTCCGATTTATAGGTAACACACTTGTGAGTAAACAACATCGCAAAATCGGTTCGTTATCTGTCGTTGAGTTGGACGCTTCAACTATAATGCTCGCACGGCTTGCACAGATGCAATCGTTTAATAACGAATACAGCGATTTAGTTAAAAATTCAGTGGTAAAGTCTAAAAGAATAATAAGTTTGAATCCTTTCTTAGATGACTTTAAATTAATAGACGTTGGCGGAAGATTGAGCAATTCGCATTCTTTCGACAACAATAAAAAGCACCCAGTGCTATTGTGTAGTAAACACAGATTTACTGTGTTGTTGTTTTCGCATGAACACAAACAATTATTGCATTGTGGACCTCAGCTCCTGTTAGCTTCTGTGCGTGAAGCTTGGTGGCCTCTCGGAGGGAGGAACCTCGCTAGGAAAATTGTACATGACTGTGTCACGTGCACACGCATCAAGGGAAAGACATTACAGCCTATCATGGGTAATTTACCCGCTGAACGTCTGGAAGCTGGTTTTCCTTTCATGCGTTGTGGCGTAGACTATGCGGGGCCCGTGATGATATCGAACCGTAGGGGCAGGGGCGCTAGTCTAACTAAGGGTTACATATGCTTGTTTGTTTGTCTATGTACACGTTCCATTCATCTTGAATTAGTTACAAGTCTTTCAACGAAAGATTATTTGCTCGCATTGAAACGTTTCATATCACGGAGAGGTAAGCCAGCTGAAATTATGTCAGATAATGCAACAAATTTTGTAGGGGCGGAAAAAGAGTTTGTTTCTTTCATAGAAAATACATACATACATACATACATAAACTCACGCCTTTATCCCCGAAGGGGTAGGCAGAGGCGCCACCAGGACACCCACATTTCGCCTTGTATGTTCCGTCCCATGATGTGATAGGTGGCGAGCCTATCGCCATATCGGGCACAAATTCCTGACTCCGGACTGATAATGAATAGAAAAATCCAATATCACCTTGCCCGACCCGGGACTCGAACCCGAGACCTCAGCTTTGTAACCGTACCGTAATACAACTAGCCACCGAGGCAGTCATATCATAGAAAATAATAGTAGCGATATTCATGATTTTACTTCTAATAATAATATTAAATTTAGTTTTATTCCTCCGTATGCTCCTCATTTTGGCGGTTTATGGGAGGCAGGGGTGAAATCGTGTAAGCACCACTTGCGACGCGTGGTTGGGGCTGCCAATTTAACTTACGAGGAATTCAGCACGGTGTTGGCACAGGTTGAAGCCATTCTGAATTCCCGTCCCTTGACACCTCTGTCCGCCGATCCTAATGACCTCCAACCTCTCACTCCAGCCCATTTCCTTATCGGCCGGCCACTGACTGCCCCAGTCTGCAGAGATTTGACTGCTACACCGAGTAATCGATTGATTCGCTACGACGTGATTGAACAGATGAAGCAAGTGTTCTGGAAGCGATGGGCGAAGGAATATATAGCGGAGCTGCAGACACGCACTAAATGGAAGACACGTCAAGATTCCCTTTCGCTCAATCAGCTGGCTTTGATAAAAGACGATAACCTACCTCCACTTAAATGGAAATTAGGAAGGATAATACACATTTATCCTAGAGCTGATGGAATCTCAAGGGTGGCTGACCTGCTGACTACAACGGGCGTCACCCGCAGGGCATTCTCAAAAATATGCCCACTACCCGTACCGTCAACAGCTGGTGATGACGCGCCTGCCTGCTGATCCTGTTGGAACCTGCTGCTTCCAAGGCCGGGCCTATGTTACTACCAACGCCATCTGTCAACGGTACGCGGAGCGAGAGATAGGCGTGAAGTTGCGACGAATCACCGACGGCGACCAGCGGACCGTTACTTACTTCTCTTCTTCAAAAATTGTATTATGTCGAGTCACGACCTGCATTCGTTCTTTTCTTTTTTATTACAAAAACTGTAAAATCTTTAATTTCGAAATATAATTATCTTTAAACCGAATAAAGTAATTATTGAAGAAATCCCGAGCAGAACCTGAACACACCAAAAAACATTACTTCTAAAAGTGTTAATTTTGATAAGGAAGATTGGGAACAATGGCTTTCCACTATTAAAATCTTTTTTTCTACTTATAACGAGTGTGTTCCGGAAACCACTACGACCACTGCTATGTGACGTCATGAAACAGCGCCATTTTGGTACTATGATCACTGGCGGCGCTATTCCGAACTATAATTCGAGCAAGATGTGCTATTCAGTGCTGTGTGACGTCATGAACCGCCGCCATTACAGTACTGTGATCACTGGCGTTTTGACGAAAGGTGCTCTCAGTGCTGTGAAATTCGTTCAGTTTTAAACTGAGAGTAATCTGTGACATGTAACAGTTCATGACCTGACGTGACCTGACGTTTCTTACTTTGGAGACGACGGCGAGCGGGATGGTTCTGCTAACGATAGCTTTTGAGAAAGTCTTCTACGAGAACAAATCGTTATATTGTCCTGACTACGTGGCTACTGCCCAAACGCAGTAAGGGTGATGGGGCCCCCTTACAGTGAAAAAGAGTAATGTTGCAGTTTCATTTATATTAAAATCACTACAAAGTACAAACCTTGATATATTTATCTCATCTCAATCACTATATTTTATAAAATGACAACAATAGAATGGAATATACATTGTAACGGATGTGATGTCAGCCAATGCCGCCCCGCCAAAGCCAAGCCGCCATATTGACATTACCACCCACCCAGCCAGCCAGCCTAATGATGGAGGGGGTGTGTTAATAAAAGCCATAGCCATGCCATTATTGTTCTCTTTTTCGATAGATCATTAAAAGTGTAAAACGAAACTCTGCCGGTTTTTATTTTGCCGTTTCACTCAGAAGTTGGATGAACAAGATGAAAAGACATCACGCGCCTACGCAAAGCAGAGAATTGGGAATCGAAGATGAAGATACTCGACCGCCTGCAAGGAAATCGCTTAAAAGTCTTCTTGAGAAGAAGATTCGGAAGGTCATAGGTGACCTTCAAGAAGACACTGGAGGCAACAAATCTGTGCAACACCGCGCCGCTTCATTAATTCCAGAGTTCGACCCGGATAGTGATGAACATACGGTTGTCACTTGGATAAAAAAAATCGATCAGATTGGAGAAATTCATGGGTGGAATGACGCTACCAAATCATTCTACTTGCAAGACAAATTACGCGGACAAGCAAAAAAATGGTACCATCGTTTGGATGATTATAATTACTCTTGGATCGAGTGGAAAGAAATGTTGATTCGCGCCTTTCCCAAAAACAAAGATTATGGAAGTATGCTGGAAGAATTGTTAAAACGCAGAAAACTACCCACTGAAACTATGACCCAATATTATCAAGACAAGATTGCAATGTGCTTTCGATGCAAACTATCCGACAGCGCGAGCATTTCATGTATTATTCGTGGCTTACCATTATCTTTGCAAGCAAATGCTCGAGCATTTCAATGCCAATCACCGGGAGAACTTTACGAAAGTTTTTTATGCGCACTGGACGATTATAATCGTAATACGCCGCAAGAACCTCTCATGCAAAAGATGAACCGACCATCATTTGACAAAAGAACTGTCGCGGCAAATCCAGATACAGATCCGTGTCCGAGATGTAAAAAAACTGGTCATTTGTTACGCCACTGTATGTTACCTGATACGCGCACATGTTTCAAATGTAGAAACCAGGGACACATAGCGTCACATTGCCCTTCAAATTTTTCAAATAGTGCAGCATCTACATCCAGCACTAGCATTAAAGAGGTGAGGGTATTGAGACATTATAACGACCACATCTATAAAAAAATTGCCAAGATTAATGGCGTCCACGTTAAGGCATACATTGATACTGGAAGCCAAGTGAATATACTAAACGGACAAGTCGCAAGCGCTTTGTCTCTCGAAGTTAAACCTACAACCTTAATGTTAAAGAGTTTTTCTGGCGGCCTTACCAAGAGCCAAGGTGAAGTACAATTTGAGCTAGAAATCGACGGGATAACTATTAAATGCCAAGCACACTTAACCAATATGAAAATGAATGAGGTGAACTTGCTTATTGGACAACCCGTTATTAACAGCAAGGGCATGACTTTGATAATTAGCGACGGTGCTGTCAATTTTGAGCATGTTCCCGACTTTGTACGTGACACTGACGTAGTTGAGGAAAGCGACCGGTTTGAAGTAATAACCGCCCATGACGAACGTCTACCACCGGGTTCCTCCATTATCGAAGTTCGCGTGTTAAGAAATACGATGTGCAACGATGTGGTGACTCCTCCGCGGCACTACGACTTTAACGGTGTGTCTTACTGCGTGCCCGCAACCCTGCTTCGCGGCGAACGAGGATACGTCAAAGTTGTCAACGTCGGCTCTGAGACGATCGTGTGGCCCGAAGGCAAAGTGCTCACGAGGGCCGAGAACTGCCAGGCACCACAGCAATCTAGCCAGGTATGTAGCATTTCTGTAAGCCATGTTGCTAATAGCCATTCTTCAAAACAGAGGCCAACTACTTCCGTTACATTGTCATCCATAGGAGGCGTCGAAATAGGCGATATTAAGATAGGCCCACTTAATAAAGACGATCGTTTAACTTTATTTAATTTATTATCACAATATTCTCATTGCTTTGCTTCTGGTACCCACGAATTGGGCTGTACAAACCTAGCTCGTATGAAAATAAATCTCGCAAGCAATAAGCCTGTGCATCGTCAACCCTATAGACTTTCGCATTGCGAACAAGCAATAGTAAAATCTAAAGTAAATGAATTATTAGCTGCAGGCATTATTAAAGAATCTGAATCTAGTTACGCTTCTCCAGTGATATTGGTAAAGAAAAAAAATGGAGACAGTAGGTTATGTGTCGATTATCGCGCCTTAAATGAAATCACTATAAAAGATAGATTTCCCTTACCCAATATAGACGATCAAATATCAAAATTAGCTGGCAAAAAATATTTTACTACTTTAGATATGGCTCAAGGATACCACCAAGTATGCATAGATTCGAAAGACACTCATAAAACTGCTTTTGTTACCAATCATGGCCATTACGAATACACTAGAGTCCCTTTTGGATTAGCAAACGCACCCGCGGTATTTATGCGATTAATTAACAAATTATTGGCATCTGTCGGTAGTTTGTCTCCTAATGAAATATTAGCCTTTTTAGATGATTTACTTTTGCCCTCTGTTGATGTAGATTCTGGTATAGTAATATTGGAAAAAGTGCTCGGTACACTAGCTCATGAAAATTTGAAACTAAATATGAAAAAGTGTGTTTTTTTAAAAACTCAAGTTACATACTTAGGTCACGAAATATCGGCCAATGGCATACAACCCGGCAAATCAAAATTGTTAGCAGTGTCACAGTTTCCAGTACCCACCGATGTGCATCATGTGCGTCAGTTTATTGGACTATGTAGTTATTTTAGGAAGTTTATTCCTAAGTTTGCATTAAACGCACGTCCGTTGACAGACATGACAAAAAAAAATGTTACGTGGAATTGGGGTAGTGACCAACAAAGTAGTTTTGAACAACTTAAAAACAGTTTGTGTTCCGAGCCTGTACTGGCCTTGTATGACCCCGCGTTATCAACAGAAATACACACAGACGCATGTAAACTAGGCATAGCCGGTATATTGCTCCAGACGCAAACAGACGGATCTTTGCGACCAGTTCAGTATTTTAGCAGAGTCACAACAAGAGAAGAGAGTATGTATCACAGTTATGAGCTCGAAACTCTCGCGGTTGTTAATTCCTTACGTAGATTCCGTGTATATATCATAGGCAAACATGTTAAAATAATAACCGATTGTACAGCGGTTCGAGCTACCCTCACGAAACGTGATATTATTCCGCGCATAGCTAGGTGGTGGCTTTTGATACAAGATTATGATATAAGTATTGAATATAGGCCAGGAGACCGCCTGAAGCATGTAGATGCGCTGAGTAGAAATCCGGTTGAAACTTTTGATATAAATCGCGTACAAGTCACAGATTGGTTTTATACATTGCAATGTCAAGACGATAAACTTAGTTCCATAATAAACCAATTAACAAACAATACGACAAATGCAGACATTACAAATAATTATACTATTTTAGACAATAGGTTATATCGTAAAACATTGAACGGAAACCGCTTAGTAGTACCGAGCGCAGGTAGGTGGAAAATTGTACAAATGCATCATGACGACATTGGTCACGTAGGATTGAAACGTTGCATGGAATTAATTAAAAACATTTACTGGTTTCCCAAAATGAGTAAATTTATAAAAAAATACGTGACTGCGTGTCTTCATTGTGCATACGGCAAGGGTAACTATGGCAAAAAAGAAGGCATGCTTCACCCCATTCCTAAACCTTCTAGCCCGATGACAATGGTACATATAGATCACTTAGGGCCATTCTGTAGGACTAAAAAGGGTTACCAATACATTCTTGTCTTAACTGACGCTTTTTCGAAGTTCGTGATTGCTGAGCCAGCTAGGACAGTTAATTCTTTAGAGACAGTTCGTTTATTGCAAAGGGTCTTCTGTCTTTTTGGTTATCCTAATCGCGTCGTGACAGATTATGGTAAAGCCTTTACGAGTAGACACTTCAAGAATTTTAGTACGAATAGACAATTTAGGCACACGCTAAATACAATCGCTTGCCCTCGTGCTAATGGTCAAGTAGAACGGACTAACAGAACCATTCTTGACGCTTTGCGGGCCACAGACCCATCAGAAGCGTCTGCGAACTGGGCTAATTCACTACCTGACATAATTTGGGGAATAAATAATACTATCAATGATACAACTACGTATAAACCTTACGATTTGATGTTTGCCCGTAGCAGTAGGCCCGTATGTGACGTGTCAATTCCAGGGCAAGAGTCGGATTCTGTTGAGTCTAGACGTAAAAAAGCATCGCAGAAAATTCAAAAAGCAACCGCGAAAATGAAACACAATTTCGATAAACACCGTAAAAAGGCTCAATTGTACAAAAAGGGAGACTTTGTTCTCTGGAGACAAGCCCCTACAAGTAGCGCCTCAAGAGTGAATACAAAGCTCGATGATTTATATTCTGGACCGTATGTTATTACTAAAGTAATCGGTAAAGATAGATATCGAATTAGGAGTATAAAGGGTCTGCGTGGTTACAAGAACTTTACAGGATTGGTCTCGGCCGATTCAATAAGGCCATATAAAAGTATAGCCCCCGAAACTGATAGTTGTAGTAGCACGGATGAGCAACTAGAAACGGAAGATTTAATTGATTTACTCGAAAGTTGATTATCCTTGAACATTTCAAATTGCGAGAGCAATTTCATTTCAGGATGGCCGAGTGTAACGGATGTGATGTCAGCCAATGCCGCCCCGCCAAAGCCAAGCCGCCATATTGACATTACCACCCACCCAGCCAGCCAGCCTAATGATGGAGGGGGTGTGTTAATAAAAGCCATAGCCATGCCATTATTGTTCTCTTTTTCGATAGATCATTAAAAGTGTAAAACGAAACTCTGCCGGTTTTTATTTTGCCGTTTCAACATACAGGGTATATGAAAACTGCGACCGAAAACGAAGCCAGGTGGTAGTATTTCGCAAAAGAAAAATCGACACCTTTTTGTAATTTTTTACTTATCGTTGTATTTGGGTGATAAATACATAGTTTTCCTTAAATAATTATGTAGACCTCCTTATATTTAAGCACTCAATGGTACGTAAGGGCCAGTGGCGAAGGGTGACATTTTTTAAAAGGGAAGCCGAAGCTCAAAACACAAAATATGTTTATTTTCTTTATCCTGTTACTAGCTTCTGCCCGCAAACTTCGTCTGCGTGGTTAATTTTATTTGAAATCTCCCATCCCGTCCCGTCCCATCCCGTTATATCCCGCCCGCCCCGTCTCATTCTCACTAATGAAATGTAATCCAGTCCCATCCCATCTTTTTGAGTATGAAAAAGTAGCAAATATATCGGAATTCCTTCTTCATCCCACTGGAACACTATTTTTTTCGGAATAAAAAGTAGTCTATGTTACTTCTAATACCTCCAAGAATATGTGTACAAAGTTTCATGATGATCGGTTGAGTAGTTTTTGCGTGCAAGCGTAACAAACAAACTAACATTCACATTTATAATATTAGAAGGGCTAAGGGATTACGAAATGACTACAATGCGAGTAGTACTAAGTAATCTGTGAATGCGACTGATAGTAAGCGTAGTGCAGTCCGAATAGAGATTAAAAATTTACTGTGTGATGTTTCACAGAATGAACGCAAAACGCGACACACTTATGCACGTGTGTCCTTATATTCGGACCTTTGCGAATATCCTCCCACCAGCAAATTATTGCTTCGAGAATCTTACTCACCAAACTAAATTATTGGGTTTCATTTGGTAAGTGATATTGTGGCATCTGCCTATTGCGGCCGTCAATTAAATTTTAATATTTTCGTTACCTATGTACTTAAACAATATTTACAATGTCCATGAAATAAAAAGTAAACCATGCTTACATAATGAGAAAAATAAAAAAGTATATTTCTAAACTGCACGTGAATATAAGATTAATATAAAAGAAATAAAAACCTAGACTCAATATGTTAACAAGTACGATAGCCCCGCATTTATCAGTTGTAACATTAGTAAGACAATGTATTCCTCAGGCGAGGATCGAGCACGTCCTAAAATCTAAACACTAACTTTATTTGTAAAATCGACAACCTAAACATATTAGTACGCTCCTAACGATTAGTAATTTCCATTAAAACCATAATATTAATATTACACATTTAGTAATTAAAAACATTTAAAACTAATTGCATGAACCATGAATATATTGTAAAAATGTAAATACAACACTTATAAATACATTAAACTCCGCATTTCGCTATTGTAATAAGTAATATCTATACCTAAACACACGAAATGCCGGAGAAGCTGCGGCTTGCCTCTTGCTTTTTTAGCTTAAATTGAACCTTAAATCACTATCAATTTAAGGTACAATTTTGCGTGGTTTGTTGCATACTGTACAATGCGTAACGGGCGGCGCGGCGGCGGCGCGGTGGCGGCGGGGCGGCGGCGGGCGGCGGCGCACGGGCCGCGCTAGTGTTATTGAATAAGCCGAACAATTTTACAGGAATTCGTCAGAGGTCGCACCGCGTCGCAATAAAAAGGGCTTACTGTGCCGCTTCATAGTAATGTTTACGTATCTGGCCGACAGATGTCGTTGAATGTAAAAAATAATAATTGAGTTTTGATATTAAATAAATAAGTTTGAATAATTTGCTTGTTTATAGTGTAATGATAAATTACAAAAGGGAAGCCGGTAGGAACTGGCTTCTAAGGAGCCTTCGCCACTAGTAAGGGCTTAAATTATTATTTTCGCTGAAACTAGGTATATGTATACCACCCAAACAAAATGATTTTTAAAAAAATCTAAAAAAATATCAGTCGCTGTTTTGGTGAAATTTTTATTTGCATCGTGTCTGTAACCACTAAAACTACCACCTGGCTTCGTTTTCGGTGGCAGTCTTGATATACCCGGTATACAATAGTTTAGTTGCTTTTGAAATAATTTCCGAAGATATTTCTATTCACCCCGTTTAATGGTATTTGAAACCAGAACAATTAACCGCCATTTAGCAATCAAGGTTAGTAACAATTTGGAATTTAGAAGAGCCGTTTAAAAAATGGAAAAATTAAAAAAATAGCTGTTGCTTGATAGCGATACGAATAGCTTGTATAAAATCCTTGTTACAGAAGAAGTGTACAATCGTGCATCCATGGGTAATGTTCAATTGCATCACATATAAAATAATTTACCTAATTAATAAATTAAAATATTTTCTTGATATCTTGCAGACATGGTTTTCGCAGCCAATCTTTTACAAAAACACATTAATAAAGGTAAGCGAGAAAAATAACATACTTTTTTCCTTTCCCCTAAAATCGGTTGTAATTTTTTTAACTGTCGTAATATTGTTTAATACGCCGCCTCGGTAGCGCAGTTGTAAAACGGTCGAGGTCAGTTGAATCCCGATTCGTGCAAAATGATATTGGATATTACTATGCTTTATCAGCCCAGAGTTAGGAATTTATTTGCAATATATATGCTCGCCCTTCATCAAACATGCAGGAATAACAGTATTTAATAACTTTCAGAAAATAATGATTTAGTCACAACCAAAGAGCACCTCACAACCTCACAATCTCAGGAAACAGGACCTTCAACATCAACGGGAACAATCAAATCTAATCAAGAGAAAAGCAATGCACAAAGCGGTAAGATAATATTTAAACATTAAATTTATGCTAATTATAGCAAAATCTAATATTACATGATCATATCGACGTAAGAAAACGTATTTGCTGTAAGTAGCAAGAATGGCGTAAGTAGACTGAATAGACAGCTAGATTCAGATTTTTTTTCTGCGTCGAATGATCTGGATCTGATATCGCTACGACGACAAAAATTTTTAAAATAGAGTATAATTTTGAAAAATTTACGTGTTCAATTTGCTGTTAGTCACTAAAAAAACGGTGTTTTATCACTCTTTTACTTACAGCAAAAGTGTGGTTTACAATTAAACATCTGATATAACTTACAGCATTCTTATGGAATTAAAGCAACTTACGAAAACATTACTTACAGCATTCATTCATTCTGTAATTTAAGTTTGCCATAAGATTAGAGCACTTTTCTATTTATGATTTCAAAATAATTTCTTTGTTACTACATTATAGTGAGTATAAATACTTAGAAAATAAGAAAAAACTCATTAAGGTAGGACTTATACAATTATTGAACATTTATTGCATTGTTTTGTGACATTTTACTTCCCACAAAATTGGTTACGCCGTCGAATTTTAGCCTGCGCTTCCTTTTATACCTACTTACAGTAGTATTTACACCCTTAAATACTTACCTATGTTATAATTGTGTACTGTTCAATGTTCCTACTTAAAATAATAATTTAAATGTATCGGGTCTATAATACCTAATTTGCTAGGAGTGCCGGTCACAGGATAGGCAAATGGATTGAAACACCACCTTCGCGTAAAACTATATTATCGGAAACTAATAATAGTAAATAGGTACTAAGTCTATTACATCGATAATCGCGGAGAGCACACGGGTCACGCCCGCGTACGCATCTATCCCGGACAACAGCCGCCTCGGCACTGACGATGGGCGGCGGGGTGTGGGCGCGGGCGCAACCCGTAGCCTCGGTACGGTGCGGGAGCCCGTGGCGCGGACGGGTGCGGTGCAGGAGCCGCGGGAGCGGCAATATGACGCGCTATATCCTCCCCCTCCAGGTCACTAACTCGTCCCGGATGTGACCTGGCTGGCCTACCCCTACGTGCCTTTTGTATTACTGATCTTGTTCCTTGATAAGGAGTGAGGGCGCTAGCATGGTATTTGCCGATTGTCTGACCGCGACTATCTTTTAAGATATACGACGACGGACTCGCTACCTCTGACACCACGTACGGACCATTACGCCGAGGTGCGAACTTCGCGGTGAAGCCCTTTCCTGATTTACTCAAAACATGTGAATCCACAAGCACTCGATCTCCCACGTGGATAGCAGGAGCCGGACGACGACGCCTGTCTGCCGTTGCTTTGCGGATATCCTGTTGCACCTCCATCCGCTCGTGTACGTCATGCAGCCCGTTAACAAACTTCCTTAAATAAGGCGTGATTTGAGGCACAAAATTTTGCTCTGACACTATAGTTCGTAAATCTGTATTAACTGCTAACGGGGAACGCATTTCCCGAGCGAAGGTCAAATATGCAGCTGAATGACCAGTTCCCTGGTTGTACGCGCTATTAAGCGAAAAACGTACCATCGGCAAGACAGCCGGCCATCGTCGATGTTCTGGACCAACAAGAATCGCAAGACGCGCCTTCAATTCGCGGTTTTTGCGCTCAGCTGGGTTGGCCTCGGGTTGATACGACTGGAATCAAAGACTGATGCACTCCGAGCACAAATAATGCCTTCTGCATCACAGCTGAGACAAATTGTGACCCGTTATCCGATATTACTCGACGAGGTATTCCGTATCGTAAGAAAACTTCTTCCAAAAGAGCTTTCGCACACGATTCAGCGGTCGCGTCACACAACGCGAAAAGCTCTACCCATCGACTGGCTACATCTTCTACCAAGAAAATCCATTTTTCTCCATGTTCTCCCTCAGGTAGCGGTCCAAAGAGATCTATTGCCAAGACTTCGAATCTCTGCTGGGGCACTGGAGTGTGGAGTAGTCCAGCGGGTTTTAAGTTGGTTGCCTTATACTTTTGGCATTGTTCGCAAGATTTCAAATACTGAGCTACATAAGCTCGCATATTCCTAAAATAATATCGCTGCTTGATTTGCCGTAAGGTACGGTCCAAACCCCAGTGTCCAGCAGTAGTTGATGGACTCCGGTACCACCAAAAGAGGTTCTTCAGCTTCTCCTTCCGGATCGCAACGATATAAGATACCTTGTGAAAGGTAATAGCCACGATCTGTCCAACGCACAGCCGCTTCAGAGTTGTCTGGCTGAGCCTCGAAGTCAGATAAAATTTTACTAATGTCCGGATCCTTTAATTGTTCGGCTCGAAAATCTTCAGGTTTCCAGCGTGGCAGATCAACAACAATTACAGGACAAATACTACATGGACTCGTCTGTACTGAATCTACGTCGTGGTTCACTGGGCGGCTTAAGGTATCCGCTACCACGTTAACCTTTCCGGGTGTATACACAATATCTAAATTATACGACTGAATTTTCATCGCCCATCGCGCTAGCCTACCGCTAGGCGTTTTAATGGATAACAACCATTTTAATGGCTGATGATCTGTTCCCACACGAATCTGCGCTCCTTCGACATACCCTCGAAACTTCTCTAGAGCCCAGACTACCGCGAGCGCTTCACGTTCCGTCGTGTGATAGTTTCGCTCAGCAGACGTCAATAATCTACTCGCATACTCAATTGGTCTCTCTTCTTTTGCCTCTGATCCTTGCATCAAAACAGCACCCAAAGCGTATGCGCTTGCGTCGGTACGCAGCACAAAAGGCTCCTCAAAATTGGGTTGTCTAAGGATAGGAGCAGACGAAAGCTTCTGTTTTAGCAGTTCAAAGGACTGGGTTTGCTCTGTCTCCCAGGTCCACTTACGGTTCTTCTTGGTAAGCTCCGTTAAAGGTCGGGCTACGTCCGAGAAGTCGGGAATAAATTTCCGAAACCAGGCACACGTCTGGAGAAAAGTCCGGAGTTCCGTCAGTGATGATGGCGACTTCATGTCCATCACTGCTCGAACCTTCTCAGGATCTGGTCCAATTCCTGATGGCGAAATCACGTGACCCAAATATGTCAAACGGCTTCTTCCAAAAACACATTTTTCACGATTGGCTCTGAGGCCAAACAACCTCAGGCGGTCGAACACCTGCTTCAAATGTTGTATGTGGGTCTCTCAATCGTCCGAAATAATCAATATGTCATCCAAATAACATATAACCGTTATATCTCTGAGGCCAGAACGAAAACGATCAATAAGTCTTTGGAACGTCGACGGAGAATTCCGAAGCCCGAAAGGCATCCGTCGGAAACGAAACGTCCCAAAAGGAGACACAAAAGCGGTCTTGTCTCTGTCCTCAGGTGCAACCTCAATTTGCCAATAGCCAGACTTCAAGTCGATACTAGACATCACGCTGTCCCTCTTGGTCGACAGCAACAGCTCGTCTATAACAGGCAACGGGTATTTGTCAGCACGTGTAATCCGATTGAGACTCCTATAGTCTACACAAAACCGTACGGTCCCGTTCTTTTTCGGCACCAACACGACTGGTGACGTCCACTCTGAGTCTGCTTCTTCTATTATTCCTTCTTCTAACATCTTATCTATCTCTTTCCTCATTATTTCCTTTTTCGCGGGAGTAACACGATATGGCGGGACGGATATTGGCGGATGATCGCCGGTATCAATTCTATGGATCGCAAAGGTGGTAGCAGCTCCCCCTGGTTCAAAGATATCCTTATTATCTTCTAGGAGTGTCGAAAACTCCATGCGCTCATGACCCTTCAAGAGCGTTCCTTCATCTTCACGTAAAAGGTCTACGGTGGAACAGACGAGGCGAGTCCCATCATCCTCGTACTCCAGTACAAAAGTGCCAGATTTATCGCGCAACGACCACCGATCCCTAACAAAATCCAATACCATGCCAGCGTCCCTTATAAAATTAATGCCTAACAATGATTCCGTTGCACCGGGTATCACTACGAATTGCGTCGGCACCACTACTCCCTGTACCTTGACATTGACTAGCGCAGTTTCGACAAAGTTGCTGCTAGTATCACCGTTAGCAAATTCTAGATTACAAAACACTTTTATAAATTTATGATTATGCTTCTTTAAATACGCTCTTAAACTAACACTCGCGACCGATTGTTTTGCACCAGTGTCTAATAAAAGTTTCCCGGTGTCTCCATAAATGTCTACGCACATGACGGGCCTACTTCGCGGCGGATACGCACTGGACACCGCGGACACACTCTGGATAGTCGGCGAGACGGACGAGCGTCGTCCTCTGCAAGTCGCGCAGTTAGCGCGAATCACGCCCGGTGCACCACAGCCGAAACACACGATCGGTGCCGACGACTGCGGCGGCGGCGCCCCCTCGCCTGCCGTCTGCTGATCACGAAGCCGAGAACAATCAGCCTTTACGTGGCCGTATTTCTTGCAATAGCCACAAACTGGACGTGACCTTGAATTCCTGGTATAAGTACTAGGAACAGACTGATGAGCGGCGGATGGCGATGGTACATCAACTGGCGTTGTATAAGACTTGCGTTGCTTAATACGGCATTCATCAAATAAGTCTTCCAAGCGTCGCGCTTGACATAATAACTCAGCAAAACAACTGAAAGCGCTTCGTGCAATCTTTTCTCTAATTCTATGGTGCAGTAATCCATACACCATGTCCAGCTGAATATCTTCCTTCAAACTATAAGGTAGCTGAGCAATCAGAGCCCTCGCTCTGCACACGAAAATATCCGTGGATTCATCCTCCTGTTCTTTCGAGAACAACTCTTTATATATTTTATGTGGCGGGAGTCGCGGCCCATATGTCTGTCTAATAAAAGTAATGCTTCTGACCAGCTCGTAACAGAAGCCTTTACGCCCTGCCACCACGTTGCAGCTAATCCTGTGAGAAGCATGGGTAACCCTCGCAAGGCGATACCATCTTCAATACTCACGCACTCCTTATAAATTTCTAACGCGTCAATAAACGCTACTACATCGCTGTCCTTGGCGCCGTCGAACCGCGCCGTACATTTGGCGAAATGTCCTTGGAACAATATAGGCGGAGGCGATGCACACGACGCTGTAGGACTCTGCGCGCGCAACAATTGCGCAAGCTGCAGGAGCTGCTGGTCGGTGATGACAACCGGAGTCGCCGCCATCGGCGCCGGTTGAAGCGGCGTCGCCTCACACGTGGTCGACGTGGTGGATGCGGTCGGCGTGACACTGTCACTCGCCAACCCCGATTCACTGTCCCCCTTGTCTTTAAGTCCATGTCGCGTAGTGGGAGCCATCATATTAATAACGCTATACATATAACACACAATCGTAACAAAATAATATACTTAACGTCCCTTTAGGCGAACGGCGACACGTATTTACGTGTTTATATACTCGCGGCTCGAACTCTCGAACACTCACGTTCACGTTCACGGCGTGGAGCAGTCCGCGTACCGTGATACGTCGTATAACGTTACACACGTACACCGTATACAACTACACTTTAGTCTTAACACTGAATGTTCAATGTCCAACAAAATAGGTAACTCGATTGTCTATAATAATAATTATAACAGCAAGTTCGAAGCCCCACGTTGGGCGCCACTTATCGGGTCTATAATACCTAATTTGCTAGGAGTGCCGGTCACAGGATAGGCAAATGGATTGAAACACCACCTTCGCGTAAAACTATATTATCGGAAACTAATAATAGTAAATAGGTACTAAGTCTATTACATTGATAATCGCGGAGAGCACACGGGTCACGCCCGCGTACGCATCTATCCCGGACAACAGCCGCCTCGGCACTGACGATGGGCGGCGGGGTGTGGGCGCGGGCGCAACCCGTAGCCTCGGTACGGTGCGGGAGCCCGTGGCGCGGACGGGTGCGGTGCAGGAGCCGCGGGAGCGGCAATATGACGCGCTATAAATGTTATTATGTCTGTGGCTCTTGTTACAAGTGATACAACTCGAGTTGTACCCTTTTTGAGTTTTTTATATAGAAATTATAAGAAAAAAATTATCTTTTTTTGGTCTAACTCACGATTTTCTATCTGCTATAGTTACGGAGATAATTTTGTGTAAAGTGATATAAGTGCTGCTATTTTGGCGAAAATAGCGTGAATATCGATTTAATTCAAGTTGTAACTCGTTTTTGTAATCGATTAATACGCAGTTTTTGTGGCTATTGGTATAAGTACAATTATAACTATTTTCACATATATTTTTTTCAGTGCATTTAACGTGAATATTGATATATCGAGGGTTATATCACTTTGAACCATTTTTTCCTAATATTGACTAGGGTACAACTCGACATGTACCTACCAATTCAAATGTGAATTTTTGATTTTGATGTGCTACGTGATACATCTCGACATATATCATTCTACAGATTTTTTTTATTTTATGTGCAAACGAATACAAATCAAGTTGTATCTAAAACTCAAACAAATTACAAAAATATTTTATATCGAATAAGATGTGCTAAGTGAGACAATTGTGCGCGGCAATACATTATTACGAGTATATTGATTTAAATACAACTATAATCCAAATGTCCAAATATACAAAGTTGATACGACCGATGGGCATTTTTTTAAACTGCATATAGGTACTAGGTACCATTTCGAAGTTCTGTACTAAAAATCAATTAAATAGGAGCACTAGTTGAGTCATAAGTGATTTTGTAAATTTTTGCACCATTTGAACACGATGTAGCTTTTCTAACAGCTGATTACGTATAACGCACAGGTCAAACACCTTAAAACGATAGATCCTACTAAAATCTACGCGCTGTTGCCGCTCTTACACAAGTCACATAAATAAGTACAACTAAATTACTTAAAAAGTTGGCGATGCAAATAAGGAAGCAATAAATACACACCTGCACTTTCATTACGAGAGAGACAAATCATAGCAAAACATCCCGCGCGTAAAAGAAATAGAAATAGGCCAGTGTGTTGCTATTGCATCTTAACAAATAAAAATTGTTTGCTAAAGAAATTGTTATTTTAGTGCGCCGTCGCTATCCTTTCGGAACGGATGTAACACGGAAACTCCTGCGCCGCCGCGCCGCGCCGCTTTTATCTTGTCGATCTCGCGCCGACAATTGTGATTTTTTATTGTTGTTGACTGTTTTTATTGTCGAGGACACGTAATTAAATTGTGTTTGTGTTTGTAATTAAACTGTTTAACAATGCCTCGTGTAACTTACACCGCGTCAGAATACACTGCTTGGTTTTTATTTACCGCGAATGCCATGGAAACACAGCTTTAGCTCTGTGTACACACCGCGAAAGGTATGGTGACAGCCACAATTGCCCCAGGAACGCCCGCACAATAACATTGGCAGTACAAAGATACGAGACAACAAAAGTATAGTGCCTTATCAGGAGGGAGTGCCAGCGCGGCAAATACCCGCTTCTTGGAAAGAACGAATTTTAGACTTAAAACTACCTTCAAAACTACGTAACTACGCGCGGTGCGCCGGCGCGCGGCGTCTCGCCACGACACGACGATAACACACGCCCCGCGCGACGTTGCCAGTTCAGTTCATCAATGGTCAGTGAATTTATTTACAAAGGATGGTTGCGTTTTACTCTTATTTGTAGGTTATTTAGTTTGCTTGAAACAAACAAAATCTCATTTTTGGTATTATTAATTTTTGTGCCGTGTCGAATTAATACTAAGGACGTATAGTATACGTAGTGTAATTTAATGCCCATCTGTCGTATCAACGCGGTATAATACTTTTGTACTATAAATATGATATATTATAATATTATATTTCATCATCAGATACAATATCCAAGGTAAATATATGAAAACTAAAATTTTTACGTAGCTGTCAAAAACATTATATTATTATTCTATATTTTATTGAAAAATGGCAGTTATCAAAACGGTATTGGTACATAATTTATTTATTTATTTATAAATTCTTTATTAAACACCACATACAAAAAAAATGCCTCGGTGGCGTAGTTGTATTACGGTACGGCTACAAAGCTGAGGTCTCGGGTTCGAGTCCCGGGTCGGGCAAAGTGGTATTGGATTTTTCAATTCAATATCAGCCCGGAGTCAGGAATTTGTGCCCGATGTGGCGATAGGCTCGCCCCCTATCACATTATGGGACGGAACATACAAGGCGAAATGTGGGTGTCCTGGTGGCGCCTCTGCCTACCCCTTCGGGGATAAAGGCGTGAGTTTATGTATGTATGTATGTACAAAAAAAATGTAAAATAAAAATCTTATTTATCAATATTACAATATTATCTCTCGCAATAGTATAATATCCATACACAATCATGTATATATATGTATGTATTTGTTATGTATTGTAATATGTAAGTTTATTGTATGCTGAATTTCTTGTATATACCGCGTTGATACGACAGATGGGCATTAAATTACACTACGTATACTATACGTCCTTAGTATTAATTCGACACGGCACAAAAATTAATAATACCAAAAATGAGATTTTGTTTGTTTCAAGCAAACTAAATAGCCTACAAATAAGAGTAAAACGCAACCATCCTTTGTAAATAAATTTCACTGACCATTGATGAACTGAACTGGCAACGTCGCGCGGGGCATGTGTTATCGTCGTGTCGTGGCGGGACGCCGGCGCACCGCGCGTAGTTACGTAGTTTTGAAGGTAGTTTTAGGTCTAAAATTCGTTCTTCCCAAGCAGCGGGTATTTGCCGCGCTGGCACTCCCTCCTGTTGCGGCACTATACTTTTGTTGTCTCGTATCTTTGTACTGCCAATGTTATTGTGCGGGCGTTCCTGGGGCAATTGTGGCTGTCACCATACCTTTCGCGGTATGTACACAGAACTAAAGCTGCTTTTCCATGGCATTCGCCGTAAATAAAAACCAAGCAGTGTATTCTGACGCAGTGTATGTTACACGAGGCATTGTTAAACAGTTTAATTACAAACACAAACACAATTTAATTACGTGTCCTTGACAATAAAAACAGTCAATAACTAAAAAAACATTTACTAATAATTATCCCAAGTTACGTGTCCTATCACAATGACAATACAAAATCACAATTGTCGGCGCGAGATCGACAAGATAAAAGCGGCGCGGCGCGGCGGCGCAGGACTTTCCGTGTTACATCCGTTCCGAAAGGATAGCGACGGCGCACTAAAATAACAATTTTTTAGCAAACAATTTTTATTTTTTAAGATGCAATAGCAACACACTGACCTATTTCTATTTCTTTTACGCGCGGGATGTTTTGCTATGATTTGTCTCTCTCGTAATGAAAGTGCAGGTGTGTATTTATTGCTTCCTTATTTGCATCGCCAACTTTTTAAGTAAGTTAGTTGTACTTTATTATGTGACTTGTGTAAGAGCGGCAACAGCGCGTAGATTTTAGTAGGATCTATCGTTTTAAGGTGTTTGACCTGTGCGTTAGACGTAATCAGCTGTTGGAAAAGCTACATCGTGTTCAAATGGGGCAAAAACTTACAAAATCATTTATGACTAAGCTACTGCTCCTATTTAATTGATTTTTAGTACAGAACTTTGAAATGGTACCTAGTATAATCAGTTTAAAAAAATGCCCATCGGTCGTATCAACTTTGTATAAACTTAGGAATATTTATCTATGTATTGTTTATGTAAGTTTATTTTAAATAAACGGCACCGCCAATGTCTCCTCATTAAAACCTTGTCGAATGGTTGTCTGGAAGAGATCGCTTTTAGCGATAAGGCTGCCAATTGTTTCACCAAATGTAAATATGTTTCTTTTTTTTTTGTATTTTATGTTGTGTGGTGTAATAATAAAGTGTTATTATTATTATTATTATTACTGCTACTTTACTGAAATTATGTTTGATTTACATATGGAAAGAAATTCCTTATTCTTTTCCAACTGTTCTGGAATTATTTTTACATGTTTTCTTATTGTAGTATTTGTATAATACTCATCTGTGTTATTTCTTAGTTTAAAAATTATTTGAATCGTTTTCGAACTTTTGAGTATATGACACTATACTATTGAGATTAGAGACCTTTACCATTCATATTATAAAAGTACGTTATAAGATTTTAATACATACATACACAAACTCGCGCCTTTATCCCCGAAGGGAGAGGCAGAGGAGCCACCAGGACACCCACATTTCGCCTTGTATGTTCGGTTCCACGATGTGATAGGGGGCGAGCCTATCGCCATATCGGGCACAATTTTCTGATTCCGGGCTGATAATGAATAGAAAAATCCAATATCACTTTGCCCGACCCGGTACTCGAACCCGATACCTCAGCTTTGTAACCGTACCGTAATACAACTATGCCACCGAGGCAGTCTAAGATTTTAATAGTTGTGTTAAAACTGTGCCTTAAGAATTTGTAATTTAATCAGTATTTCGGCAGTCAGCTGATCGAACGCACGTACGCACTAACGCAGCTACGATACCTATTCATCGCCTACGGTTCTCAATCTTTGTGCATTTTCGAACTTATTACCAATCGCGATGTTTTCGTGCAGTCGTTGTGGAGTCGATTTTAGAGATGGCGTGCAGTGTTCTATATGTCAACTTCGGCTTGATTTTCCTTGTGCCGGCATCACAGAAGGTGGATGGCGTAAACTTGGAGAAAGGAAACTGACCTGGAGGTGCAGCACTTGTAAGTCATCGGCGGCAGCAAGTCCACGTTCATCGTCCAAGTGTCTCTCGACGAGTGATCTTGATGACATTATGTCTGAACTAAAACATCTGTCGACTCAACTGGCGTCACTACCTACCATATTAGAAGACATAAAGGCGATCCAATCAGAATTGGTTGATTTGAAATCGATGAAAACTGAACTGTTATCTGTCAAGACTGACTTGGAAGGCATGAGATCTTCAATGGAATATGCGCATAATTCTTTGGAAGTGTTAGCAAGTAAAACTTCTAAGGTTGAAAGTGAGGTGGAAGGTTTAAAGAAGATGGAGCATGAGATGTCTTCTTTAAGAAGCAGGTTCAAGGAGTTTGAAAATTATCGACGTGAATGTGAGCAAAGATCCCGTATTAATAACATCGAGATTAAGGGAGTACCGGAGGTAAAGTCAGAAAACCTCTTTGACATAGTGTCGAAAATTGGTGGACTTATATCACTGAACATTCCCAAGGAGCAGATCAATTATATTGCGAGGGTCCCGATGCGAGGTAATAACCATAGTAAAAACATAATATGCTCCGTTCACAACCGCTACATAAAGGATGATTTTGTGGCTGCAGCAAAAAAGCACAAACCTATCTCATCCTCTGACATTGGACTGCAAGGTGACACAAGGATATTTGTCAATGAACATCTCACTTTAGACAATAAGTTGTTACTGAACAAAACTAAATCTATAGCCAGCGAGCGGGGTTTTGCGTATGTATGGGTAAAAAATTGCAAAATACTCATACGAAAAAATTCAGCTTCCCCAATTCTGACTATAAAAACAGAGGAGGATCTAACAAAATTCATCCACTAATTATAATATTCCATTGTCTTCTTTACGTAATTCATGTTCCGCCTTATTATAACTACGCAACACTAAGTTTGAGAAACAAGTGTATTTTTTGCTCCGGTTTTTTGTACGCTCGCACTCCTTTTGTTCTCATCCATCGGGGCGATCGTTCCGATTTGTATTATATTTGCAATTTAAATTTGTATTGTCTCTTTACTAGGGTTTCGATTTGCTTGGCCATTTGTCCGTTGATGTTTATTAAACTAGCTCTTTTTTACTTACTACCGCTCCACCTTTATATTATTGTATTGAATGCCAGTTATGATTTAATTTACAATGCTCTTTAACGTTTTTTATCAAAATGTTCGTGGGCTGCGGACGAAAACACATATATTTTATAAGAATTTATTATCGAACTGTTTTGATGTTATTTGTTTGACTGAGACATGGCTTACAGATGGTTTTCAAGACAGTGAAATGTTTGATAATCTTTACATTATATGGAGACGCGACCGGAATTATTGCCAAACCAATCAATCTCGTGGTGGAGGGGTGCTAATTGCTGTAAGGCGGGACCTTCCAGCTGAAGTACGCAGTGACTGGTGCTCGTCTGCTGAGGATTTATGGGTTACCCTAACGCTGCGGCACAAAAGTCCCAATATAGCATATAAAATGCACTTATGTGTAGCTTATATTTGCCCTGAAAACCTCGGTTTCTCAATGGCCGATCAACTAACCAACTTCTCCGATAATATTTAATTAACATTGTTTTGTTTTTCCTGTGTGGCAACACTAACGTCAACAGCTGTTTTGTTCGTGTCTCAAATTTTTTAATACAAAATTATTTATTTTTCGAGCCCTTTCCCAATAATAAGTTGTAAAGTATAGTGTTAAGTGTGGCATATGGTGTTTGCATTTAAAACTTACTAACATTTACTAAGTTATCAACGAGAACAGCAAGTGCCGGCAAGTGACATTAGACATAACCTATAACGGATATTATTTTCAAAATTTCGAATTTTATTATAGTATACTATCAATTTGTAAGTCACTATTTCTCTGTTTTATAATCATTTCTTGTAGTTGATAAAGTGAGCAGTCTATATTTTATATCTAATTAACTTCAACACTTGTGATTATCTTCGATCATCTTGCCTTGGTACCTACTTAATCTTCAAGGTAATTCCCTAGAACTCACAAGGTTGACTCGCAAGGCTTATTCTCGTCAGGAGGAGACTAAACTCCAACTGACGTTGAAGGAGCTAAAAGCTACCAAGGAGTTGGTTGAGGATTTGAACAGAGAGAGATGACAATGAAAAGGTACTGTTGGAGATTTCAGACAAAAATTGTAAACTCAAAAGTGAATTATCTGAGTTACACATGCAGTTAGAAGCATGTCTAGATGATCGGGAGAGGTTGCAAACTATTGTAGAAGGGTTCGGCCAATGCTGTGATGAATATGAGTTAGCTCTCAAAAGGATCACAGAATTAGAAATCTTACTTCAGGAGGCCCATAAAGAAATAAATAAATTAGAAGCAGACAAACATAATGAAACTGTCTTGCAAAACCAGAGTTTGTTTGATGAATAATTAGTTTCAACCTCTCCGCAGTTGGTTCATGCTGTTAATAACCACACCCCCTCGATAATTACTACTTTTTTTTTTTTTTTTTTTTTTTTTTCTCGCGGGGAAAATCCCTTTACGGACCATCCCACCCCCGAAGGGGCGGGGGTGTGTCGGACTAACCGGCGCCTTCCGGCCCAGCGAGATGTTGTGTGTCGCCCGTTTTTGTCGGGCGGCCGCTGGGTCGGGTCCCTACCGTAAGCCTATGCGCCGAAATACCGACTAAAAACCCCGCGTCGGCCACCATCGGTGCACTTCAGAGACGGCCCCGGGATACAGATAATACAGAACGCGCCGGGACCGCCTCCATGCGCACTGCCGCTCAAACGGCGCGGCAACAGACGCGTGTTGCGTCACGTCTCGGGGGCCGCCAAGGTAGGGACGGCGGCCCCATGTGGCCTCTGCGGCGCCGGGTTAGTTGTTGTCCCGGCGCCTCCTACGTCTCCTGTGGCGACTAGCGGGATCGGTCTGCTCCCGATCCCGCTCCGCGCTCTCCTTCTGCGACATGACACGTTCGCAGAAGGAGAGCACGGCTCGCCACGAACTCCGGCTGCCGACCATGGCGGCGACCACGGCCGGCAGCGAAAGGTCGCTTCCCACGACCTCGATGAGAGCGCTGCGCTCCTCGTCCCAGGCTGGGCACTCTTCCAGCGTGTGCTGGGCCGTGTCCTCACGGCAGTTGCCACAATGGTGGCACACGGCGAACTCCTCGGCTCCGGCTATGCGACACAGGTACGCACCGAAGCAGCCGTGCCCGGTGAGCACCTGCGTCAGCCGGTATGTCGGCGCACCGTGGCGCCTGTCCAGCCACTGCTCGAGGACAGGTCGCACTGCCGCGACGGTCCTCGCACCAGCACTAGGGCTCTCCAGCCTGGAACGCCACTCCTCCACGGCAGTCCTGCGGAGGGAGGCCAACATGGCCTCGACCTCTCTGGGGACCAGCCTCTGCCCACGCCCGGACGCCTCCTCTCGTCGGAAGAAAGCCGACGAGAGGGTTTTCGCGTCCAGCACCCAGGGCAGAGTTCCCGCCAATACGCAGGCCGCCTCGTGCGAGACCGTGCGGTAGCCCCTGATAATTCGCTGCGCCACCATGCGCTGCGGACGATGCAGCAGGCGGACGCAGCGAGCGCTCAAGGACCCGGCCCAAACGGGACTCCCGTAGAGGGCCATGGACCGCACGACTCCAGCGTATAGGTTTCGGCAAGGGATGCCAGGACCATCAGTATTGGGCAGCAGGCGCCCAAGTGCGCCCGCCACCCTCACCAGCTTCGGCGACAACGTCTCGAAATGCGTGCGGAAATCCCATCGGCTGTCGAGAATGAGCCCGAGGTACTTCATGCTCGAGCCGACAGGAATCCGCACGCCCTCCACCGTGATGTGGGCCCCAGGCGGAGGCCCACACCGAGGACCGTGGAAACACACGGCCTCGGTCTTGTTTAGGGCCACCGTGAGGCCCAGTCGCCGAATCCTGCCCACCACCAGTCCGGTACCGAACGAGGCGAGCAGGGCTGATCTTCTAAAAGTCCTGGCCGTCGCTGTCACCAATGTGTCGTCCGCATAGCAGACGACAGCGACGCCCCGAAGGTTGGTACCACGGAGCACCCAATCATAGCCGATGTTCCACAGGAGCGGGCCGAGAACCGACCCCTGCGGAACACCGCTCGACACCGCTCTGCGGTGCCACCCGTCAGCGCCCGGATACACCACGCACCTGTCAGACAAGTACGCGTGCACCAGACGCCTGAGATAGGGCGGCACCTCGTGGTACCGCAGTGCTTCTTCGATGCAGGCCCAGGGCATGGTGTTGAACGCGTTGGCGATGTCAAGAGACACCGCCACCACGACCCTACCCCGGGACACCGCACGCTCCGCTTGCGCCTTGACCCGCAGAATCGCGTGAACTGTCGACCGGCCCCGCCGGAACCCGAACTGGCAGTCCGCCAAGTCCGGGCCCGTATCCTCCAAATGCTCGACGAGGCGCGCGTGAACTATGCGCTCAAAGAGCTTGCACACCTCGTCGAGCAACACGATGGGCCGGTAGGCCGACGGCGACTCTGCAGGTCGCCCCTCCTTACGGAGCAGGACAAGCTTGCCCGTCTTCCACCGCGACGGGAAGATGCCCTGCTCAAGGCACGCGGAGAAAAGGCCGCGGAGCCTCGTACCCAGCGACTCGACGGCCAGCACCCAGACACGACCGGGCACCCCGTCGAGCCCCGGGGCCGAGTTCTTGCTCCGCAGCCGAAGCACTGCCGCCTCTAGCTCTTGCGGCGAAACCTCCGGGATATCCCTTACCGAAACCAACGACGATGACGCCGGTGGACGTGGCGCCATCGGTGGAGGAGTGAGCTCCTCAGTGGCCGGAAACAAGGCCGCGACGACGTCTTCGACCAGATCGGTCCGGAGGCTCTGCGTCAGAGGGGGCGCCCATGGGCGGAATTTCTTCAACGCCGCACGGTACGGACGCCCCCATGGATCTCTGTCCAGAGACCTCCGGAACTCCTCGTTCGCCGCGGCCTTCGCTTGCGCGATGGCCACCCGCAGCGCTCTCTTCGCCTCTCTGTGGAGGTCGAGAAGGTGCCGCCCTTGCTCGTCGTCGCCGGGTCTACGTGTCCGACGACGACGGTGCCTGGCGAGTCGGCGGCGCGCGACCTGGCAGGACGCACGCAGCTCAGTGAGCTCGGCCGACCACCAGTACACCTGGCGCTTCGCTGGGAGGCGGGTGACCCGGGGCATGGCCGCGTCGCAGACTCGCGACATCGCCACCCCGAACCATTCCGCCTCTTCCTCGACCCGCACCGGCCCGTCCGGCACGGGGAGCCACGCCTGAACAATGGCAGCCTCCTTCGCGGCCTCCACATCGAGGCGCTTCGCGGCCCATCGTCGGCCGCCCGTGAAACGGGCAGTCGGACCACCACCGGACTGGCGGGTGGAGACCTGGGAGGATGAGACGGTGAACCGAATGTAGAGATGATCGGACAGCGTCTCCTCCTCGACCAAAACCCTCCAGTCCCGAACACGGCGGGCAAGGGCCGGGGTGGCGAACGTCACGTCCACCACCGAACCGCCGTTGTGCCGCACGCACGTGTTCTCCGACCCCCGATTCAGGACGACCAACCCGATGGAGATCGCCCATTCCTCCAGGGCCTCACAACACTAAATATTAAATGCAGATATTGAAAAATTACATACTTCTTTGCAGCTAATGACAAAAAAATATGACAATGCTCAGAAAGAAATAGAGGAACATTCATCGGCTATGACAGACTTGATTGAGTTATGTAAATATAATACTGAGCGCTTTGAATCTTTACAGAACAATATGGGTACTTTTACAGATAGGTCGCTCACTGACTCACAGCCAATGTGTGTACCTTCAACATCATCTAATTATAGATCATCTTTGTGTGACAGCTTAGAACTTAACAACAATAACAATATCAATAATTTGCTCCCTCTCAACCATATAAAATGTAATAAAAATCACATGGGTCAAAATGTAATAATGTACAGCGATGACATAGGTAGGGACATGGGAAGGTTGGTAAGTCTGGAGAAGGGACAGATTCTGAATTACTGTATGCCTAATGCCTCCTATTCTGATGTTATGAAGAGCATTTTGGGCAGTAATTTATCACCGGATACAAAATTAATTGTATTTGTTGGAAATAGGGGTAATTTAAACAAAAAAGAATTATTGCAATTCTATGACAGTCTGAATAATTTAAATTTAAAGGAAATTGTAATGTTTACATTACCCTACAACTTCAACTTGCCAGCGGAAGAAAATAGCATTAGACATAGCTTAAATTTGACAATGCACACTCTGTCGTGCAATAACAATTTCCATTTAATTGATATAAACAATTTTTATAGTAATAAGATATTTAATAAGACAAGAGATAAAGTTTATCTTTCTCATTTTATAAAGAGACAGATAGCTGATGCGCTATCATATTATTTTTATATAACAGCCAAGAACTTGGCTAACCGACTTAGCTCTATTGAGCAAATAAATGTTGACTCAGATTATAGTAATCTGAAACAATTGACATCAAGCAATTTTTTAAATTAGATTTAGGGACAATAGAGATAAACTCTGGCTCTGCTAATGAAAATAAATTTATTATACAATGTTGTGATAATAATAAACAAGCTTTTAACTTGGTGCATCAAAATATACAAGGAATAAGAAATAAAAATCTAGAAATTGAGTTGTTCATGAACTGTAACAAAATTGATATTTTATGTATTACTGAACACTGGCTGAAAAGCCATCAGTTCATTTTTAATTTCAATAATCACCAAGTTGCAAGCTCGTTCAGCAGAAAACATATTTTACATGGAGGCTCTTTAATAATTATAAATAATTTTATTAAATATAAGGAAAGACTTGACATTGTGAGCCTGTCTGTTGAACGAGTTATGGAAATAGCTTGTACAGAAATTGAGCAGTATATTGTATTAAGTGTATACAGGCCCCCTTGTGCACCACAAAATTCGTTTTTTGATATTCTGGAAGATGCTTTGCACAAGGTATGTGTTTCACACAAGAGAATTGTTGTCTGTGGAGACTTTAATATTAATATTTTAGATGAATCTTCTATAGCTTGCAGCTTCATCAATCTATTTAAATCCTATAACTTACAAAATGTATTTTTCGAACCAACTAGAATAACTGCCACTAGTGCTACATGTATTGATAATATTTTTATAAATTTCTCAATTGATGAAAAGTCGGTTATTAATGTGTTAGACTCTGATCATTGTGGTCAGTTTGTTTCATTGCCTAGCACTAAAAGTAAAGTACAAAGAAAAAGTATTAAGTTTGTTCCTAATAATATATATCGCAAGGAAAAATTTAGAATAAATATCCAAAACAATCTACCAACGCTGCCCCCTCACCAAGACCCAGACAAACTGTATAATTCATTATTTGAACTTATAAAAGGTGAATTTAGAAAAATATATAAATCTAAAACTATTACGGTAAATAAGAGACTAACATTTAGTGAGTGGGCAACCACTGGTTTATACAAAAGTCGAAATCAATTATATGATCTATATAATGAAAGAATGTATAACCACAATCCGACCTTTAAGCAATATGTAAAATCTTACTCGAAAGTTTTCAAACGAGCCTGTTCCATAGCTAAATCGTTATATTTAAGAATCAAAATTATAATGTCTAAAAATAAAATTAAAACTACTTGGAATATTATTAATATTGAATCTGGTAGAAACTCTGTACGCGACAATGAATTTAATCTTAAAATAAATAATAAAAATGTTACAGCAGATCTGGAAGTAGCAACTGAATTTGAAAGATTTTTTACTGATATTCCCAAAAATACCACTCAACATCTTCAGTCATCTTCGAGGTCTGCACTGTCGATACTTGAAAAACTTGCACCTAAATGTGACGTGGCGTTTGAATTCTCGCAAATTGGGCCGCAGCATATATTAAAAACTTTTAAAGAAATTAGTTTAAAGAAGACCGGGGACTTGTGGGGGATTTCTGTTATCAATATGGCTTTAATCATTGAGTATCTAGCACCCCACTTAGCTGATATATTCAACCGCTGCGTGGTGTCTGGCGTATTTCCTGACCTGATGAAACAGAGCAAGGTGGTGCCTCTTTTTAAATCCGGTGACAGCTCAGATCCGACCAATTTCCGACCTGTTTCAATTCTACCAACGCTTAGCAAGTTATTTGAGAAAATAATTCTGTCTCAATTATTAACCCATTTCAACACCAATAACTTGCTACACAGGAAACAGTTTGGATTTACGAGAGGTCGATCAACAATTGACGCAGGAGTAGATCTCCTAAAACAAATTTATGAGGCTTGGGAGGAGTCACAGGATGCCCTTGGTGTATTTTGTGACTTATCTAAAGCTTTTGATTGCGTAGAGCACGACACTCTGGTCAGGAAATTACACCACTACGGTATCAGGAATCAGGCTCTCAATCTTTTGTCCTCCTATTTGAACAATAGAGTACAGAGGGTTGATATTAATGGAAAACTTTCTCGAGGATCTGCGGTCACTATGGGAGTACCGCAGGGTTCAATTCTGGGACCTTTTCTTTTCCTCGTCTACATAAATGATTTACCTTATCACGTCGGGAATAAACACGAAGTTGTATTGTTTGCGGATGATACGTCATTGACATTTAAAATTAAAAGACAACAATTAAATCTTGATGAAGTAAACAGTGCTCTTCGTGAAGTTGTACACTGGTTTAAAATTAATAATTTATTGCTTAATGCTAAGAAAACTAAATGTATTAAATTCACACTGCCCAATGTTAGGCAATTATCTACCACTGTACAAATTAACGGCGAAGAATTGGACCCTGTTGCGTCTACGACGTTTCTAGGCATTACGGTAGACGCAAAACTCCAGTGGGGACCGCATATTAACAAATTATCTGGTAGATTAAGTTCAGCGGCATACGCAGTTAAAACTTAAAACCATTAGGCGTTTAACGGATGAGGTAACAGCAAGAATTGTTTACTTCAGTTATTTTCATAGTATAATGTCTTATGGGATTCTTCTCTGGGGAAATGCTGCGGATATTAATAGTATTTTTATATTACAAAAAAGAGCTGTTAGAGCCATTTACAAACTTGGTCCCAGAGTGTCCCTAAGAGAAAAGTTTAAAGAGGTAGATATTCTTACTGTAACATCTCAATATATTTATGAAAATTTATTGTATGTGCGTAAAAATATAACTCAATTTAAGCGTAATTGTGACTTTCATAGTAAGAATACTAGGAACAAACATAATCTTGCCTCCCATGTTACTCGTCTCCACAAGATAAATAGTTCTTTTATGGGTCAAAGTGTACGCTTTTTTAACAAACTTCCCAATGGTATTAGAGAACTTCCAATTAACAAGTTTAAAAATATAATTAAAGTAAAACTCTGTAAAAAGGCATATTATAGTATTTCTGACTATTTGGAAGACAAAACTGCTTGGGAATAAATTGCTCAATTTCTATTAAAATTAAGACAATTGACATAATAAAATTATATATACAGAGAAAATTGTGCCATAAACCTGTTATATAAATCAACCATTGTATTTTAAACTGGCCTTTAAAAAAAAAAAAAGAAAAGAAAAGAGAGGAAAAAAAAGAAGACAGTTCGTGTTGCTGAGGGAGTTTCTTGCGCCGTTTCTTCTTCACAGCTACAACACGTTCCGAAGCGGTGGTAGCAGAAATTAACGATTCAAAAGATCTTGTAAAAGACTACTTGAATAAAGAATATTTTGATTTGATTTGATTTGATTTGATTTGATTTGGCCGAGGCTCAAGTAGGCGTACTCCCGCTGCCACCCATCCGACGAGGACGCGCCCCGTCTTCACCACTTTCTCCGCTGCCTTTGCTGGGCAACGGAGCCACACCGCGCCCAAGCCCGAGCGCTCGTCGCGAATCTCCCCGACCTTGACTTCGTCTGGGGAGCACTCGCCGAGATGGGCGATGGCCGCTGCGACAGCCTCGGAGGTTGCTGACGCGTCCAATCCAGAGACGCGCAGCTCCGCAGTCTTCACGGGCCGGGAGACGCGTACGTCCTCCTCCGACCCGCGAAGGGCCTCCCTCATTTTACTGATGAGGGAGTCGGCCTTCGCCTCCGACTCGGGCCCGGGCACCTCGAAGAGGAAAGCCCCGGTGGCTATGCGCCTGGACTTCAGCCCGGCTGTTATGCCGAGGCTGGCTAGGTCCACCTTGGTCTGGACCTCACGCAGGACTTGCGCGTACGTAACTCCCCGCTTCAACGCCTCCGGCGTCACCGTGAGTGTCACGGCGGCTTTGCGCGGGAGGCGGAGCTGGGGAGCAGCCCTGCGTGGGGCCTGGACCGGCTGTTGGGCCGCCCGGGACTTCTTTTTGCCCCTCCTGGCCACCACAGTCCACGGAGTCTCCATGGGTGTGGCGGCCTGCAGGGGTGGGTGCGGCGTCTGTGGTCGAGGCGGGGCGCGCTTGCGGTTGCCCCGGCGCCGCCCACGTGACTCCCGACCAGCCACTTGTTGTGGGATCGGTGCAACCGCTGTCGGCAGAGCTGCTGCAGCCGGACGGCCAGCGGCCGCAGGGGCAGCTCCTCTTTTTTCCGCTCCTAGAGCTGGCCATGAGGTGGCCGGTGTCCCCGCGACGGGTGGCCGCGGCTTCGGGGCTGCCTTGGCCCTAGCCCGGTCCGCAGCCAGCGGAGGACGAAGGATCGGCTCGGGAGGCAGCCGCATGGCGAGCGCCTCAAGTTTGGCGTCCACCCTCGCCATGTGTGTCTCCAGCAGGCTTTTTATTTCTTCCGCCTTCAGTCCACCTGAGTTCACCGAAAGCTCAGGCTCAGGCGCTGGTCGCTGCTGTGACCGGACCGTGGCCAACAGGTCTTCCAACACCTTCGCCTGGGCGGTGAAAGCTGCCTCCAGAGCCGTCACTTTTTCGCGGAGGGCGCGGTTCTCCGCCTCCACTCTTGCAAGCTCCGCCGAGGGCGGCTCTTCCGCCATTGATAGCAGCTCCGACACGCTTACGATTAGGTCCCGAACGTATGTACCTTTTAGGTGTCCAGACGTCCGGGAGACATGTCGGAGCCGCTCCGCCATCCTCGTAAGAGCCTCCCTGCGAGTGGCCGGGGCTGCATCCTTTGGAGCCGGTTTCGTCCTGGGATGCGCCTCCTTGGCCTTCAGCAAATCGGCTTCTTCCGCCTCCGCCATCTTGGCCTCGGCGATGCGCTCATCGTCAAGGGCGGCCTCGTACTCCCTCCGCACCCTGTCGACGGCGTCGTCCTCCATGCCCGACCTCCTCGCTGGAACCGAGGGCCTCCGTTTCTGTTTCTTGGTGGCAGCACGGGAGTCCGTATCCACGGTACTGCCACCATCACTGGCCCTCTGCCGCTTTCCGGCAGGACGGGAACCCCGCTGCCTCGTGCGCCTTTTCTTCGCATGCGAAGAGTCGCTGCTCATCCCGGACTCCAAATCGTAGTCACGGGATGGCGCAGGCCTCTCCGCAGGCGGTCCCATCAGAGATGCTGCCCGACTGGACGCTTGAGAAGTGTCCGAGTCGAGCAACCTTTCCACAACAACAGAACATGTTTTTTTTAAATTGTTTGATTTTGAACTCATATTGTTCCCACGAATATGGGGGAAAGGAAGGTCCGCCCAGGCAGTGCCCCCTGTACCTGGGTAAGCCTAGCGTAACCCGCCAGAGGGTCGGCCGGTACTCTGGCGGGGGTCGCACTAGAGACTGAACTGCCCATCAGCCATGCATCCCCTCGCGGTGCGCCGCCGCTTGGGATTCGGGGTACTTTTTATAGAGGCATCCTCCCTCACGGTCCGGGCGGTTAAGCCAAGACCCTCGGTCCGGCAGGAGTGCGAGACATGACCACAAACCTCACAACCGGATTACGATATACGACGGTGACCGTGGGAGGGACACTCCCACAGCCCGCCCGGCGGCGGGGTAAGCGCACACCGGGCCCGCCGATACCTCCGGGACAGAACCGGAGGGCGACCCAAATGAAGGGTCTCGCCTGCAACGACAGATGGAGGCGGCCACGACAAAAGACAGCGACCGCCAAACCCCCTGCCCTCCCCGTCGGGTATTCGCCGTCGGCCATAGTAGTTGCAGAACTGCAACTACGATGACCCACGTTGCCCAGGGTGCACCACGTGGAGGTTCCCGACATAGCACCCCCGATAATTACTACTGACTCAACTGTTAACAACAGTGATGAATATGCAAGAGGGATTGGTAAGTGCAGCAGGAACAAACTGAAGAAATATATAAACTTAAATAAATTTATTAGAAAAACTCAAAAAATAATTAGTAAGAATAAAGTACATACAAAAAATTTGAGACATAACAAACACAGAATTAATTAAAAGGAACAGCTACAGTCCTGTTACAATGAAATAAATTTAAACAAAAAAATGGAATTAGAAATAATAGGCCTCGAAGAGTCATTATAGTCAATGACTAATAAATATGAAATTTCAAAAAAGGAAATAAGTGAACATGTATTAGCACTAAATGACTTATTGGAGACATGTAATTATAACACTGAAAGATTTAATTCATTTGTGAACAATCATACTTGCAACTGTGATTGTTCTGTCAAACTATCCTTAACACCCAAAAAGGATAATTATATGTTATTGAAATCTCCCAGTACTACCAATACTGTTGTAGAAAATGAAAATATAGTATTATTCAGCGACAATATTGGGAAAGGGTTAGGTCAAATATTGAATAATAGGACAGGACAAACAGTTATAAATTATTGTATGCCAGGGCTATCCTACCCACAAAATGTGGATAAAATTTTAAATTATAAGTTTAATAAAAATACAACATTGATAATTTTGATTGGTAATAGGGGTAATGTAAACACATGCCAGTATACTGGAAGTCTTAACAAACTAACATCCTTAATAGTTAAGCATATTGTAATGTTTACATTCCCTTACGAAAAAAGATTGTCACACATGGAAAATAATATTAGATTTAAACTAAATTCTATTTTAAAGGAGGCCCTTAATAATAATAATAATAAATTTACAAAACTTGACATGAATACTTACTATAGTAAGTATAAATTAAATAGAAATATTTATTCAAATGTAATGAAACGACATAATAGGTATAGCAAGAATGCTATATTTAAGTATATTAGACAAAGCCAAACACTTGGCTACTCCACCTGCTTTTATTGAGCAGTTTACATCCATGACACGGAATGATACACTTGTATCTATTCCAACAAATTATTTAAATTAGAAATTGCGACAATAGAGTCCACCTCTTGCAATCTGACATTTAAAGCAATGAATAATAATAATAACATTAATAACATTTTTTTAAATACAAATTCAATTTTGAATGACATTGATATTAATTACTCTCCACCCATTAGTCGGAATAGTGTTTGCAATATGGATGACAACAATATTTTAAAATTAGTCCATTGTAGGGACGCACATAGCATGGTGCAATATAACACCAACGTTGCACATATGTATTCGACGATACATGCGGTGATTCAGTCACTCCCCTCCCTCGTTCGTATATACTTGTATGTGATTGATTCCGCGGAAATAAATTCGGTTTACGTAAATATCTTTTTATTGTGTTTACCTGGTAAATCCCAAAAGACACAGTACACGCAGAACAATTATAGAGTGACATTACATTGGTGACACCGACGTGATATAGTGAATCAGTGCGCGAACTTTTTGGAAAATATGTATAAGCCAGCAGCCGGCGCAGCGAGTCAAATGGACTTGTCGCCCACAGCAATACAACCAGTTGCGGATCTTGCAGCGATTTCTGTTTCCTCAAAAATACCTGAGTTTTGGAAGGACATGCCGAAACTATGGTTTGCTCAATTCGACTCGGTTATGGAGCCGCAAAAACAAGGTGACACGGCAAAATTTAATATGCCTTACAGCAGGTATACGACCTTATTTGTACTCCGCCTGCAGAGAAAAAGTACGAAGCCATAAGAGACAGGTTGATAACCGTCTACGAAGAGAGCGCCGAACGACAATTCAACAAGCTCGTATCAGAGATGGACTTAGGAACTCAACGTCCATCACAACTCCTGAGAAGAATGTCGGAGCTTGCTTCTAATACCCAGGTATCTACGGAAGCACTGAAACGTTTGTGGATATCCAGACTACCGGGTTCGGTTAAAGCAGTATTGTCAGTGGCACAGGATATGAAGCTGGATGAACTAGCTGCATTAGCCGACAAGATAATGGAAAACTTGCGCCCTAATGAAATTGCCGCAATAACGACTACAACCTCGATGCCAGGGTTCTCGGCATCAGCACCACATAACTTGTCGGAGCAACTAGAGCAAATGACGAGGGAGCTGCAAACGCTACGTGTTGAAATCAACGAAATACGAGGTCGGAGATGGGGGCATGGCAGCTCGTGGAACAGGAGTCGGTCAAGATCACGATCACGATCCAGAGGACCAAAAAGGACGCCGAATAGCCCCAACTGGCTCTGCAGATACCACTTCCGGTACAGGAATCGAGCAAGAACTTGCGAGAAGCCCTGCAACTGGAAGCAGCCGGAACACCTTAAAAAACAAGGCAATGATGCAAAGACGGCGGAAAACTAGATGCGATGCAGTCTAGTTTGGTGGGAGACTGCATAGAGCCCGAAGTGAACCACCGTTTGTGTATAAGGGACAGGAAGACAGGAACTCGTTTTCTCGTGGACACGGGCGCTAACGTGTCCGTTCTACCGGTAAGTCAATTTAAGTGTGAACGTACGGTCAGTGGATACAAACTCTATGCAGCTAATAATTCTGAAATTAAGACATATGGTATTAAGACACTAGAGTTAAACTTAGGATTACGTAGGAATTTAAAATGGACATTTATAATTTGTGATGTTAAGCAAGCTATATTAGGAGCGGATTTTCTAGAATATTACGAGCTAATAGTAGATTTACATAACAAAAAAATTACAGACAGAATAACAAATTTATGCGCGGTAGGGTCCATCGGAAAACAGGTTCAACCTTCAATTAAAAGTATTCAAAATGATAATCCGTATCGAGACATATTAGAGGAATTTTCAAATATTACTAAGCCAATAATATATAAGGAACCATCTCATTCCGTATTCCACCATATCATAACATCCGGTGCTCCGATTTTTTCACGTCCAAGGCCACTGCCTCCAGACCGGTATAGAAAAGTAAAGGAAGAGTTTCGGAAAATGCAAGAACTAGGTATTTGTCGACCAGGTAATGGAGAATGGGCTAGTCCGTTACATGTAGTCTTAAAAAAAGATGGGCAAATACGTCCATGCGGTGACTATAGAGCGCTTAACGCTATCACAAAACCAGATCGTTATCCGATACCACGACTTCAGAATTTTACCTATATGTTACTTAATAAGAAATACTATACGAGACTTGATTTAAATAGAGCCTATCACAATATACCAGTAGCAGCAGAGGATATAGAGAAAACTAGTATTTGCACACCCTTTGGTTTATATGAGTTTCCCAGGATGAGTTTTGGCTTGAGAAATGCCGCACAAACGTTTCAAAGGTTTATGGACCAACAAGTACTAAAGGGAATAGAACGTATATATAGCGCAAACGAAAACAGTGAGTCAGCACTCTTTTGTTACATAGACGATATTCTTATAGCGTCGGATTCTTTGGAAATTAATAAACAACATGTAAGGATATTATTTAATAGATTTAACGAATTAGGAATAACAATAAATATAAATAAATGCGTTTTTGGGCAGTTAAATGTTGAATTTTTAGGATATTTTGTTACGCCGGAAGGCATTGACCCTTTGCCAGATAGAGTAAAGGCAGTCGCAGATTATAAAAGGCCGAAAACGGTAGAAGATTTGCGCAGATGTTTAGGTATAATTAATTTTTATAGGTCGCACCTCCTACACGCCGCTACACATCAAGCATTGCTTAACAAATTTTTACATAACTCAAAGAAAAAAGATAAAACTCAAATATGTTGGGACGAAAAAAGCATAAAAGCATTTGAGCAATGTAGGGACAGCCTTAAAACGCCGTTACATTATCTCACCCTAGTGTAGAAGGACCTTTAGCCTTGATGACAGATGCGTCAGATATATGCGTAGGTGCGGTATTACAACAAAAGATAAAAGGTAAGTGGTTACCATTAGGTTACTTTTCAAAAAAACTATCGGACACACAACTAAAATATTGTACTTATGATAAAGAATTAACTGCTATTTACATGGCAATGGTACATTTTAGAAATATGATAGAAGGACGACAAATAACGGTTTTTACAGATCACAAGCCTTTAATATACGCCTTTACTAAATTAAATAAAGATAAAGAAATTTCGAGAAGGGCCAGACAACTTATGTATATTAGCGAGTTTACGAGCGATATACAACACATCAACGGCTCAGAAAATACTGTAGCGGACGCATTATCACGGGTGGAGTCTATCTTATGTTCAACGGCCATAGATTACGAAGAAGTGGCACGTACGCAAGAGGCAGAGCGCCTGGCTACAACCTTACCCCGCGATAAACACAAATTTAAATATATTGTCATACCTAACTCTGATAAACAAATATATTGCGAAGTATCAACTGAAAATGCTAGACCTTATTTACCCAAAAAATATACAAAATTGGCTTTTGACAGTATTCATAATTTAAGTCACCCAGGTATTCGTACAACCAGAAAACTAATAACCAAACGATTTTTTTGGCCTGGAATGAACAGAGATATAAACACATGGGCTAGAGCGTGCATACCGTGCCAAAGGGCAAAAATAAGTAGACATACGGTTTCAGGGTTAACAGACTTTCCACGTTGCAATAGATTTGAACACATACATACTGACATAGTCGGTCCACTACCGACGTCACACCATGGTTACCGATATTGCATAACGATAATGGACCGTTTCACGCGTTGGCCAGAGGCTATTCCAGTCTCCGACATATCAGCTGATACGGTTTCCAAAGTAATTTTTAAAGAATGGATTTGTAGATTCGGTTGCCCTAGTAGAATCACGACTGATCAAGGAAGACAGTTTGAAAGCGATCTTTTCAACAAACTTATGCAGTTATTAGGGGTACAAAAAATACATACAACCGCATATCACCCGCAGAGTAATGGTCTTATAGAAAGATGGCATCGGTCATTAAAAAGTGCGTTAACAGCACGAATGACTGATAGTTCCGATTGGGCAGACGAATTACCGACGGTTATGTTAGGATTAAGAGCAGCATTGAGAACCGATACGGGATTAAGTGCTGCAGAAATGATTTACGGACAACCTTTGAGACTGCCATCAGATTTTTTCCAGCACAATAGTCAGTACAACAGCTATCACGATTATATAGAGCAATTACGTAAATTTATCAGTGCAATGAAACCGCAGTCTAAATCGGTAAGCGATTATAGAAAAATATTTGTAAGCAAAGATTTAGCGTCTTGCACGCATGTGTTTATGCGAAATGAGATGGTAAAAAAATCCTTAACACCTACTTACGAAGGCCCCTTCCGCGTCATAAGTAGGACACAAAAAGTATTTAAGATAAGGTTCCCAAATAAGGATTTGTATGTGTCTATAGATAGGTTAAAACCGGCTTACATGTTAAGGGATATAGATAGTGATGTAGATATAAGTAGATATATAAGTAATACATCTGCTGACACTGGTCATAATTTGGTGCAAGATTCACAAAATAATGCATCAGCACCAACACTAAATATTCGTACTACGCGATCAGGGAGAGTGATCAAACAACCAGTCAGGTTTAATTTGTAATAATAATAAAGATAATTTAGAACTATAACGCAGTAACATTTTAATTCTCTAATTAGACATAATAAATAACTTTTATAAATATAACTTCATATAAATTTTATGTATTTGTGTAATTTTATAATTCTGTAATTGAACGCTAAGCGTTGCGTCAACCAAATGTTGTGAGGTGTCGTTTTTTTTTTCAACGCAGCACATTCCTGTGTGCCTTTTGTGTCTTATGTAGGAATTTTGTATTGTCAAATGTTGTAATTACTTGATTCATATTAAGTATAGAATAATATATTTTTTTTTTGTAAGAGGGGGATGATTGTAGGGACGCACATAGCATGGTGCAATATAACACCAACGTTGCACATATGTATTCGACGATACATGCGGTGATTCAGTCACTCCCCTCCCTCGTTCGTATATACTTGTATGTGATTGATTCCGCGGAAATAAATTCGGTTTACGTAAATATCTTTTTATTGTGTTTACCTGGTAAATCCCAAAAGACACAGTACACGCAGAACAATTACAGAGTGACATTACATCCATCAAAATAGTCAGGGCATGCTAGGCAAGGAATTGCAAATGGAATTGTTCATGAGTTGTCAGGAAATTGATATACTTTGCATTACAGAACATTGGCTGAGAACTGAACAGCTCATGTTCAATTTTAAAAATCATATAGTTGGTAGCAACTTTTGTAGGAAAAGTGCAATACATGGTGGCTCACTAATACTAATTAATAAGAATATTAAATACAAAGAACGAAAGGATATAGTGAGCCTCTCTGTGGAGCAAACCATAGAAATATCATGTATAGAGTCGGAGCAGTTCATCATTGTAAGTGTATACAGACCGCCCTCTTCATCATTCGATAGTTTTGAGACAATAATGGAAGATGCATTGAGGAAATTGAGTAAATCCAATAAAAGATTGCTGGTGTGTGGTGACTTTAATATTAATTTACTAGAAAACACTTTAATGATTGTAAAGTTAAAAAATCTCTTTTTATCATTTGATTTAGTTAACCTTTTTTCAGAGCCGACTAGAATAACTAATATCAGTGCTACCTGCATAGATAATGTGTTCACTGATATAGTGCCAATTAATAGTAACATTATTAATAAACTAGACTCTGGTCATTGTGGACAACTTGTCACATTTAGCAGTGAGTTCCAGAAGCAATCACTCGAGAAACTTATTGTTGTTCCGGTAACAAAGACCCGGTTAGAAAAGTTTAAAACCAAAATATCCGAAAAATTTACCACAATTGTAAAGGGTAATGACCCTAATGAATTATATAATTGTGTATTTAACATATTTTGTGAGGAATACAAGTCAATTTTTGCAACCAGGTCCATTTTAGCTGGCAAGAAAACATGCTTCAACAGTTGGGCTACTATAGGCATACATAGAAGTATCCCTTCCAGTCGGGATTTCGTCCTGGGCATAGTACCACAACTGCATTGGTGCATATCACGGACGACATCAGAGCGGCTTTGGAGAATGGCAAGCTGACAGTTCTAGCTCTGCTGGACTTCAGCAATGCCTTCAACTCTGTTGATTATGATGTCTTGCTTAGCACTCTTTGCTCTATTAACATATCTCCAACGGTAATTGACTGGTTTCGTAGTTACCTGATGGGGCGCCGACAGCGTATACGTATTGAAGAAGCAGTTTCTTCGTTGTGCGATAATTCTGCTGGCGTTCCTCAGGGCGGCGTTTTATCTCCTTTGCTCTTCGCTTTATTTATTAATTCTATCTCCAATGACCTTATTTCTTCCTACCATCTGTATGCGGACGATTTACAAATATATTACCAAGCACCAGTTGACAGGGTGACGGAGGCCATATCTGCAATCAACAAAGATCTTTCACGTATAAATGAATGGAGTAAGATGCATGGCCTGAAAGTTAACCCGGCGAAAACTCAAGTTATTGTTGTTGGCAGCTCCAGGATGGTTTCCAAAATAGATACCAATCTGATACCTAGCTTGGTATTTGATGGATGCATTATCCCTTTTAGTGACAGGGTTAAGAACTTGGGCTTAATTTTTGACAAAACCTTATCCTGGGGCCCCCAACTTCAAGAACTCAGCCGCAAATTATTTGCGGCTGCGGGGTCTTTAAGAAGACTACGGAACTTTTTACCAATTCCCACGAAAGTTGCGCTTGTTCAGTCTCTTCTTCTTCCTCTCCTTGATTATGCTGATGCTAGCTATCTTGATCTCACCGAAGCCCAATTTGAAAAGCTTGAGCGACTTCAAAATTTTTGTATCCGGTTTATATTTGGACTTCGCAAATATGACCATGTTTCTGCATTTCGTACAAAGCTCAAGTGGCTATCAATACGCCTTCGCCGAAATACTCGTATTCTATCCCTCCTATATACTATTCTTTTTCATCCCACTACTCCCCGTTACCTTAAAGAGCGTTTTACTTTCCTTAGCAGCACACATGCACGATCTCTTAGATCCTCAGAGAATTTGGTATTAGCAATTCCCGAGCATAGCAGTTCTTTCCTCAGCAAATCGTTTTCGGTCCATGCTGCCCGCTTGTGGAACGAACTACCACTCTCAATAAGATTAGCCAAATCCCTTCCCATCTTCAAAAAGCTCCTTAGATCACATTACCTGTCACTTTAATTTATTATTATTTTCACGTTTTCCCCTTAAATAATATTTTATACATCGTATTGTAGTTTATGTAGTGTATTATATTTTTATTTTATGTAGTCTATGTATAATTAATGAAAATATGTGTGTAGCCAACAGTCCATACAAGCCATACACACCACACGCACATACACACATACCATACAAATACCATACACTTGCCATTCAGACTCGTTACACTCACACATGTAATTTACACAGTTATTTTAACATAAGAAACAGCTGTGATGTACCGCTGGTTCGGATCGAACCGTCAGCCGGCTAACGGGATTTAGGCCCCGCCTACCGACGGCGCTCGCGCCAGCCGCGCCACCAGTCGCAATCTGTACTCGACGCGGACCGCTTGTTGCTTTTCTCTGTGCTTTGGCTTGTGACATTTACGCTTTGTAACCTTATAAACTGTAAAATATAAATAGCTATACCTAGTGTGCTGTTTCCTTGAAGACGCTACCCGAACCATACCTAAACTGGTGACCCCGAGTCGAACACCTATACCATGCTGAGTGACGACAGTGACGGCCCGCGTGGTGACGTGCGCAGAGGTCAAAAGGACGAGCTTGGACGTGGCAATATCGGTGCACCGACATCAGAAATTTATAAGGTTGGAATTCGTGTCCCACCGTTTTATCCCGATGACCCGGATATTTGGTTCGCTCAACTGGAAGCCCAGTTCGCTTTAGCGAACGTTACAAGCGATACCACCAAATTTTATTACGTCATCGGTCACATTGAGAACCAATACGCCAAAGACATCAAGGACATAATTACCAAGCCGCCAGCGAAACAAAAGTACGAGACATTAAAGTCTGAGCTGATCAACAGGCTAACAGCTTCCAAGGCGTCAAAAATAAAGCAACTGTTGCATCATGAGGAACTTGGGGACCGAAAGCCCTCGCAATTTTATCGACACTTGCGAAACCTTGCTGGCCCAGAATTTCCAGACGAATATCTTCAGTCCATTTGGCTTAGCCGTCTGCCTTTGAACATCCAGACAGTCCTAGCCGCTCACGCGTCTACACCGTTGGAGATCCAGGCGGATGTTGCTGACAGGATTACCGAAATCGTCCTACCCTCACCACAAATTCATGCAGCAACCGCGACGCCGGTTCGGGACGACACATTGGTGGCGGAATTGGCGGAACTGCGGAAGGAGATTTCGGAGCTGAAACTGGAGTTGGGCAACAGGAGGAGCCGTTCCCGCAATCGACAATCGACCAGAAATAGATCCAGAACCCGTTCCCAAGCTAGTTATAAGAAGTTTCCGGTGTGTTTTTACCACTCAAAGTATGGGAATAAGGCCCATAAATGCGTTCGCCCCTGCGATTTTCGGGCGGAAAACCCCAAGGGCGGTCGGTAATGGCGACTGACGATTGCCCCAAAAGCACTGGTCGCCTGTTCGTGACGGATCGGAGGACGAAGACGCAGTACTTAATCGACACAGGCAGCGATTTATGTGTTTTCCCCCGGTCCCTGCTGCGTGGAGCCCGCCATCCGGTGAACTACCAACTTCGTGCGGCTAACGGCTCACCGATAGAAACGTACGGTTATGTAAGTTTGAACTTAGATCTTGGCTTACGCCGCGATTTTATATGGCGTTTTGTAGTGGCAGATGTAGTTAAGCCAATAATAGGCGTAGATTTTTTGTCATATTTTAATTTAATTGTTGATTGTCGTAGAAAACGCTTATTAGATAGTACTACAAATATTGTATCTTCTGCTTCAATTTTTTGCATAGATGTATGTATTTCGTCTGTAAAGATTACAACTGGTGACTCGTGTTATCATAAAATTCTGGAAGAGTTTCCAGAAATCACGAAACCAGCTGGTACATTGCGCACTACACTACACAACACCACGCACCACATAAGAACGACACCAGGCCCTCCGGTATCATGCCAACCTAGGCGTTTAGCGCCAGATAAACTTAAAATAGCCCAGCAGGAATTCCAGGCCATGTTGGCCAATGGTACCGCTAGGCCATCCGAAAGTCCCTGGTCCTCAGCACTCCATTTAGCGCCTAATAAAAATAATGGTTGGCGTCCCTGCGGGGATTATCGCCGACTTAACGCCCGGACTATACCCGACAGGTATCCGATTAAACATATCCACGATTTTGCACATAGCATTGCTGGTTGCAAAATTTTCAGCACAATCGATCTCGTGAAGGCGTATAATCAGATACCGGTTAACCCCGACGACATACCGAAAACCGCGATTACGACGCCCTTCGGACTATACGAATTACCTTTTATGACCTTTGGCCTGCGCAACGCTGGTCAAACCTTTCAGCGTTTCGTAGATGAGGTCACTAGGGGACTCGATTTTTGTTACTGCTACTTGGATGATTTTTTAATCTTCAGTAGTAACGAAGCTGAGCACAGAGAACATCTACGCAAGCTATTTTCCAGGCTGAAAGAGTATGGGATGCTAATTAATACTTCCAAATGTATTTTCGGGGCCTCACAGGTTCCATTTTTGGGTCACAACATCTCAGAGCTCGGCACAAAACCACTTGAGGCGAAAGTGCAAGCAATTAAGGATTTCCCAGTCCCAAAAGATATTCGCCAATTGCGAAGATTTTTGGGGATGGTTAATTTTTATCGCCGTTTTCTACCGAAAGCTGCTCATACCCAAGCTCCATTACATGCCTTATTAACAGGCACGGCGAAGGGATCTCAAGCAATCACTTTAGCGGAGGATTCCCTAAAAGCTTTCCTGGATTGCAAGGAAAGCCTGGCTAACGCCGTACTATTGGGACATCCAGACTTCCAAGCCAAACTCTCTCTGGTAACCGATGCGTCGGATGCGGCCATCGGAGCAGTCCTACAGCAACTTACCAGTAAGGGATGGCAACCCTTAGGTTTTTTCTCCAGGAAGCTCACACCAACTCAACAAAAATACTCGGCTTACGACCGGGAATTATTGTCGATATACGAAGCCATAAAATATTTTAGGCATATGTTGGAAGCCAGACATTTTTATATCTATACTGATCATAAACCTATAACTTTTGCGTTCAATGAACACAAAAAAATTTGTTCACCAAGGCAGTATAGATACTTAGATTTTATATCACAGTTCACCACCGATATAAGACACATCTCGGGCAAAGAGAATACCGTTGCCGATGCCTTATCTCGGGTGGACGAATTACAAGCCCCAGTTAATCTGGATGTCTTAGCAGAGCTTCAATCGACAGACTCAGAGTTGTCGAAATTACTCTCTGAGAATTCATCTCTGAGACTTGAAAAATTACAAGTACCTGGGAATCACAATTACATGTACTGCGACACAAGTACAATGACTCCCAGGCCATTTGTCCCTAAGTCCCTAAGGAGACAAGTTTTTGACTCCTTACATTCGCTGAGTCATCCCGGTGTCAGCGCAACAGCTAAATTAATAGCTGAACTTTTCGTTTGGCCGGGAATAAAAAAAGATTGCCGTACCTGGGCACAAGCCTGTACGTCGTGTCAGCGTGCAAAAGTAAGTCGTCACGTGTCCTCACCTTTAGGCACTTACAACTTACCACGAACACGCTTTAGCCACATCCACATCGATATTGTGGGCCCACTACCTTTATCGGAAGGCAACCGTTATTGCTTAACGGCAATTGACCGCTTTACGCGTTGGACGGAGGTCATCCCGATGGTCGACATTACCGCAGAAACGACGGCAAAGTCGTTAATATCCGGATGGATATCCCGTTTTGGATGCCCGCAATCCATTACAACAGACAGAGGCCGTCAATTCGAGTCCGCTCTGTTCAGCTACCTCTCAAAGATAGCTGGATTCGAGCACAAAAAAACGACAGCCTACCATCCGTCGTGTAATGGATTGATAGAACGCTTTCACCGCCAACTAAAAGCGTCCATTGTCTGTCACGCTCATCCGAGGTGGACTGAGTCCTTGCCCTGGGTGCTTCTGGGAATAAGAAGCGCATTTAGGGAGGATTTACAGGCGTCTCCGGCCGAACTTGTTTACGGGGAACCTCTGCGTCTTCCGGGAGAATTCTTTCACCCCAGTGAAGGCGGCACGACAGACATCGCGGATTTCACTGCACGACTTCGCTCATTTGCACGAAATTTACAGCCAGTTCCAACTTCTTGGCATAGCAAAGGCAAAATATTTGTTTTTAAAGAGCTCAAAACAACCACTCATGTATTCCTACGCGATGACACCTTACGCGGTTCGCTACAGCCTGCCTACACTGGTCAACATAAAGTTTTATCTCGCAACGACAAAGTTTTTAAAATTCTAATTAGAGGCAAAGAAGTCAATGTCTCAATAGATCGTTTAAAACCCGCTTATTTATTAACAGATGGCAATAACAAATACTCTAACGACCCCGCTCCTAATGATCCTAACGGTAATTACAAAGACAAAATAAATTATCACACTCGATCCGGTCGGCACGTCAAGTTTCCCGACTTCTATTGCCCTTGACCGTCTCTGGAGGGGGGTGATGTAGCCAACAGTCCATACAAGCCATACACACCACACGCACATACACACATACCATACAAACACCATACACTTGCCATTCAGACTCGTTACACTCACACATGTAATTTACACAGTTATTTTAACATAAGAAACAGCTGTGATGTACCGCTGGTTCGGATCGAACCGTCAGCCGGCTAACGGGATTTAGGCCCCGCCTACCGACGGCGCTCGCGCCAGCCGCGCCACCAGTCGCAATCTGTACTCGACGCGGACCGCTTGTTGCTTTTCTCTGTGCTTTGGCTTGTGACATTTACGCTTTGTAACCTTATAAACTGTAAAATATAAATAGCTATACCTAGTGTGCTGTTTCCTTGAAGACGCTACCCGAACCATACCTAAATGTGTTTGCATTCCTCATATTTTGAATTCTTTTTTTTTTTGTTTACTTTTATCATTATTCTTTGCCTATGTTGTGACCACCCTCTTCTTCCTAATTTCTTTTTAAATCAGTCCATCTAATGGTTGTCTGGAAGAAATCGCTGTAAGCGATAAGACCGCCGATTGTCACCTTCATTTAAATTAGTTTTTAATTCTTTTTTATTTTATTTTTTTGTATGTATGTGGTGTACAATAAAGAATTTATAAATAAATAAATAAATAAATAGAAGTAGAGATAAATTATATGATCTATACCATGAAAGAACATATAATCATAGTGAGAAATTTAAATTGTATGTCAAAAATTACTCGAAAATATTTAAACAAATTTGTTTGAAAGCAAAGTCACTATATTTGAGCACTAAAATAAAAAACTCCAAAAATAAAATTAAAATGACTTGGAGTGTGATTAGGAAAGAAACTGGTAAAGCTAAACCTCGTGACACAGAGTTTAGCCTTAATATAAATAATCATATCTTTAAATCTGATTTTGAAGTAGCTTTCGAGAACTTTTTCTCAGATGTACCAGTTTCCATAACAAAAAGTTTAAATTCATCTCCTTGCATAGCAGAAAAATTACTGGAAGAAAGTGTACCTGGTGGTAGAGATTCATTTGCGTTCCATTGCGTTGACAGTGTGGATATTATAAAAACATTTAAGTTAATTAATATTAAAAATACATGTGACCTTTGGGGAATCTCAACAAAAATATTAAATGCTGCAATACCAGTCTTAGCTCCCCAGTTAGCTGTAATTTTTAATGCTTGTATAAACAGTGGTATATTTCCTGATAAAATGAAGTTAAGTAAAATTATACCTCTTTTTAAATCTGGTAGTACAGATGACCCCTCCAACTATAGACCTATCTCAGTACTACCTTCATTAAGCAAAATTTTTGAAAAACTGATGCTTCATCAAATTCAAATTTATTTTTCAAAAAATAAAATACTTCATGGTAAACAATTTGGTTTCACTCGGGGTCGCTCCACTACTGATGCTGGTGTGGAGCTTATACATAACATATTTGATGCTTGGGAGAATTCACAGGACGCTTTAGGTGTGTTCTGTGATTTATCCAAAGCATTCGATTGTGTTCACCATGAAATTCTTATCAGGAAATTAAGCCACTACGGTGTAAATGGCGTTGCGCTTGATTTATGCAAGTCGTATTTAAGTAATAGGGTCCAAAGTGTAGATGTCAACGGAAAAAGATCTCCTGGGTCTGTTGTTACTATGGGAGTTCCGCAGGGCTCGATTCTTGGACCCTTCCTCTTTTTAATCTACATTAATGACTTACCTTTTTTTATAAGGGACAACTGTGAGGTCGTGTTGATTGCAGATGATACTTCTTTATTATTTAAACTGAATCGACATCAACCCATTATTGACGATGTAAACCACACCCTCACAAAAATCGTACATTGGTTTAGCGTTAACAACTTGTTACTAAATAGTCAGAAAACTAAATGTGTACGGTTTGTGACTCCTAATGTCAAAAAAGTTAACGCTAACATTCTTTTGAATGGGGATGAGTTGAGCCTTGTGGATACAACTAAGTTCTTGGGAATCACATTAGATCCCAAACTTCAATGGAGTCCTCATATAGTCGCTTTAGCTAAAAAGCTGAGCGCCGCAGTCTACGCGGTGGGTAAGATACGTCAATTGACTGATATTGATACAGCTCGATTGGTATATTTTGCCTACTTTCATAGTCTGATGAGTTATGGAATTTTACTGTGGGGTGGTGCTGCTGACATTAATACCATCTTTGTTCTCCAAAAGCGAGCTATAAGATCAATTTATTCGCTAGGGTCCAGATATTCTCTTAGAGAAAAATTTTAAGAAATAAATATAATGACAGTGGCATCACAATATATTTTTGAAAATTTAATGTATGTCCATAAAAATAAAGAAAACTTTAGAAAGATTAGCGGTATTCACAATAAAAATACTAGAAATAAGAACAATTTAGCTACTCATAAGACCAGACTCCACAGGATCAGCAAGTCTTTTAAGGGTTACTGTATACACTTTTATAACAAAGTTCCCACTCATATTAAAGCCTTAAGTATTGAAAAATTCAAAGCTACTATCAAGCAAAAATTATGCAATAAAGCTTATTATAAAATTTCAGAATATCTAGATGATAATAAGGCTTGGGAATAGTATAGTATAAAATTAATTAAATATATAGTATCTTGGAGCGGAGGTATTAGTGTGCTCTGTATAATTTCATTTATATTAAGTAACTTAAACTATTTTGTTTTGCCTTGTAAGCGATTGGATAAGTCATGCTCGCTTAAAAGTCTGTGCTTGCGGTGGCGTCGTGTGCCGGGTCGGTCACTTCCCTGTAGCATGGTTGAGGAGGCCGATGGCTGCCACATGCGTCATACTCGTGAACGGGTGCTGCTTGTGTGGACTGGTCTGTCCGATTTGCTTACTTTGTAATTGATAAGTAGATTACTTAACGCTTTTATAATTATTTATTGCGTTGGCAAAACAGAGTATACTGATTCTTCGTTATGGGTTACTTCGTTTCGTTTCTCTCAGCCATATTAAATATAAAGTAAACTTATTCGTATTCAAATATATCCTACTTGCAAATCATAACAAGTTATTAATGAACTGCTCTGATTTAAACCAACTTGTAATTTTTGTAATAATCATACATTGTAAACTGGTTTTGAAAAGAGCAACACTAGAGTTTCTTGCCCGTTCTTCTCTAGTGAAAACCGCTTTCCGAACCGGGTGGTAGTTCAAAAAATGACTGAGTCTAAACAATGTTGAACATTTTAATGGATTCAATAAATTATTTTCATTTCATTTCATTTCATTTTCATTTAAAACACCCTACTGATAGATTTTTAGTTTTTGGTGATTTTAACCTGCCACACATAAATTGGATTCCGGCAAACGATGGCCCTTCTTTGCAACCTGTCAACATCCAGGGTCATGTCCAGGGGGACTTTTTTGATAATATCAATGTATGTAATTTGCTCCAATATAATTCCTTTACTAACTGTAATAAGAGGATCTTAGACTTAATTTTCTCTTATAATGATATAAATGTCACATGCTGTATTGACCCACTTGTTCCTGAAGATCCGCATCATAAAGCACTGTGCTCTATGGTTGACTTTGTTCAACCTCATATGCTAACTGAACATCCTCGCGTAAAATTTTTATACAGTATAGCAGATTATGATACAATTTGCGCGGAATTAGATAAAATCAATTGGCTGAAAGAATTTGATGCTCTGCCCTTTGAGGAGTCCATAAAATTATTTTATGACACCCTTTATAAATTGCGTGACTCTTACATTCCAACCAAAACTATTGTTCCTAGGTATAAATATCCTATCTGGTATAAAAGCCCTCTTATAAAAATTCTTAAGGAAAAAGCAAAATTTCATACGAAATACAAAAGATATGGTAACATCTCCGATTATAATTCCTTTGTCTTGCTACGTGAAAGAGCTAAAACTCTTGAAAAGGAAATGTTCGCAAAACATATCTTGCATATTGAAAACAGTATTCGTAAGAATCCTAAAGCATTCTGGTCCTTCGTTAAATCCAAAAAGCAGTCAAATTCATACTCTTCTGTTATGTAATACGGAGAACGGTCCTCGGATTACGGAGTGGAAATGTGTGATATGTTTGGCGAATACTTTAACTCTAATTTTCTTTCTCATTCGTCCAGCACTTATATTGTTAATAGGACTGGCGATGTTTGTGCAGATGTGTCATCAGTTGAAGTGCGTGAATCTGAAGTGTATAAACTATTAACATTTATGGACTTCAGCAAATCAGCTGGCCCCGATGGTATTCCTGCATCATTCATTGTTAAGTGTGCCAAAAGTCTCAGTGTTCCTTTAGCAATATTATACCGCCGATCACTCGATCTTGGCGTGGTTCCCAGCATATGGAAACGCGCACTCATTACACCTATTCACAAAAAAGGTGCTAAAACCTGCGTACAAAATTATAGGCCGATTTCGAAGCTCTGTTTGTTCGCCAAAACGTTAGAAAAAATTGTTCATCAACAACTTTACGGTGCCCTGAAACATAGCTTTAGCGATCACCAACACGGTTTTATAAAAGGGCGTTCCACAACTTCAAATCTGATTCTGTGTAGTGACTTCTTAACATATCACATGTCTCGATGTGGTCAGGTTGATGTTATATACACAGACTACAGTAAGGCGTTCGATCGTATAGACCATAAAATTCTACTGCACAAACTGTTATGCCTGGGAATAAGAGGTAACCTATACCGATCGTTTTCGTCATATGTTGAGAATAGGTGTCAAACTGTTGTCCTGAATGGTTTCTCTTCGAGAGCACGGTATATACCGTCAGGAGTTCCGCAGGGGTCCTTACTGGGGCCACTACTATTCACTATCTTCATTAATGACATATCAAATTGTTTTATGTATTCTAAGATACTGTTATATGCGGACGACATGAAAATACTTTGTCCAGTTAGCTCTGTCGCAGACTGCCACCGTCTCCAGGAGGACCTTGACAGATTTCAAAATTATTGCTTTGTCAACAAGCTGGATCTTAATGCCAGTAAATAAATAAATAAATAATACACCCAACAGTCACATACATAGTCCTGACCCCACACTAAGATCGAGTCTTGTGTCGTGGGTGTCAGAAGCTACGAGAGACTTTTCGGTCTCACAAACACCCAGACCCGAAACAAATACCTGTGGATCACACAAATATTTGTTTCGGTGCGGGGATCGAACCCGCGGCCTCTCGTTTCACAGGCGGCGTCAAACCAACTGCGCCACGGAGGCGGTCAAAATGCTATGTTTGTTCTTACACACGAAGGCACACACCATATCTCCATAATTTTTATTTATGCAACACAATCGTTGTCGTTGGGGGTTAACGTCACTCGCGTCCGTAGGCTTTGACTCTAGATTCCCTACACGTGACCCCTGGGTAGTGCTAAATGAGTAACACAGTTCGTGGTGGTAGGATGCCTGCATCCGCCCGGGTAGCGACCACCGTTAACGCGGCGTAAAGACCGCCATAGTGATCCCCGCAAGGGGGTCGCGTTCCGGGATCAGCCCGTTTTCCCCCGGTTTCTCGAGGGGCCTGTACCTGGGTATGAGGTTGTGCCGTGTGGGTATTTGCGGTACGCTGTCGGTGGGAGGAGTGTTGACCCGCCGGCCATGGAGACCCGTAGAAACGGTTGTCCGCTGGCCGCCCGCGGTACAGTACAGGGGCCCAATCGTAGCTAACCACTACGAGAGGCTGCCTCACCATGCCGTGCATAATCTTGGGTGGGTCCGTCGTGCCGGTTGGTGACCGGATGTGGGGTCCCGGCGGCCCATCCCGGGAGGGTACGGGGGCCCTTCCGTCCGGCGGATCAATTCTCCTCCTGCCAACTCCCTTGTCCCTGTACCCGTTCGGCCTTCTTAGTGCCCTGATACAGGCTCCTCGATGCCTCTTCACCGAACCCAACCCTTACCTTCATGACAGTGCACAAAAAGAAAGCAGGTCCTTCAGCGGTGTATAACCCCACCACCGCGTTCACTATGGAGTTCGCCTACATCCGCGGACTCCATACAAACATTAATGCCGTCCACCACCATCTTGAGACGGCCCGGCCTGCTTTGCTCTTCTTGACGGAGACGCAGATTCGTTGTCCGGCCGACAATTCTTACCTGATGTACCCCGGTTATTCGCTTGAAGGAAACTTCAAGCCAAAAACCGGGGTATGCTTGTATGTTCGGTCGGACGTCTGCTGTCGCCGTCTGCGCTGCATGGAGGACCCCTCCTTCTCCGCACTGTGGGTGCACGTGGATCTTGGTTCTCTGAGCCGCATCTACGTGTGCCTCTACAGGTCACACAAAGGGGACGATGAGACGACTCGGCTGTTCAGGTACCGTAGCCAGGTGGCAGATGACGCGCAGGTGCAGTTCCCGTCAGCGGAAATGGTGGTCTTGGGGGATTTTCTATAAAAGTTGTGTATTGTGTTGTACAAACAGTTAATCCACTGTACTCACATTTCCACTGTTCTATGTGACGCAATTTGTAAACACCGCCTACCGGCACGCACTTAAACACTTGCACTGAGATTGGATTTGCACTTAAGTCTTCAACATCAGAGAAAACTATGTCTACACTGGTGGATATCCAGAGCACTCAAAGCAAGCTCGAAGAGAGTTTCTCGACGCGAATGGCTCAACTCGAAGCGCAGCTGCAGACAGGGGGTGCAGCAAAGGACACCGTCGCTCGAGTGGCAGAAGAGTTCAGGACCTTTCGGGAGCTCATGCTAAACATGCTGCGGCTGCTGCGACAACAAATCACCGAGTGCACCAACATGGTGGATGCATTAGAGACCAGACATAGGCGGAAAGCTCTTCTGTTTCTAGGAGTGCCGGAAACTGAGACAGAAAACTGTACTAATGCTGTCTTGGCTGTAGTTAATGGCACCATGGCATTAAAGGAATTTCCATCGTCCTGTATAACAGTATGCCATCGAATTGGAACTCCGAATAAAGACCACCACAGGCCTATCCTTGTAAGGTTCTCCAGTTTGGTTCATAGATCCTCGGTTTGGGCTGCGAAGACTAAGTTGAGAGGCTCGTCAACTTCGATTAAGGAGTTCCTGACGAGGTCACGGCAAGACATATTTAGCAAGGCACGTCAGCATTTCGGTATGCGAGCTTGCTGGACCCAGGACGGCGTAATCATTGTCAAAGCCCCGGACGGAAGTCGTAATAAATTCACCACAATAGAAGGATTCAACTCCTTAACAAAGAAGTATCCGAATTCAGCTGAATCCTCTTCGTCGACAGCAAAAAGGAGCCCCGGAACATCAGCAACGTCGCGCTCGAATATGAAATCGCGTAAGCCATAGTGTTTGCAATGTTCTGAGTTATGATTACGAGATGTTTTGGAACGTTTTATCATTTCCATATTCTTTTATAACTTTTTCAATGAAAACACATCATTGTACATTATACAATAACTACACTGTGTTGTGGTGAAATTCTGTAAATGTCACTGTTTTTGTTTCACTATTTATTAACCTACCCTCTTTTTTTTTTTGTTATGTCAGTACTCTATGTACAGTTTTGTTATGTCTATGTGACTTATTATGGCTAATAGGAATGATGCGTTCCGAAACGAAATGTATATCTTTTTAAAAATTAATTTATATTTACACTTTTATTTTAATTCTTATTTTTGTAACTCATTTTTCTTGTTTATTTTTAAATAATTTACTTATATTGTGTTATAGTGTGTTAGCTGGCGGGAGGTGCAGATATTATTTGGTGCTTTTATATATTTTATAAAGTAGCGTTAAAATTAGTTTGTAATAATCTATGTTTATATGTATTTTGTGTAATATTTTAGTTTTGCATAGTTGTTTCTCAATATGAATTCAGATAACTCATACTATTCTACCAATGAATCCAATTCCACATGTAGTGATGACAGTTTCTGTTCAGCTACTGAAGAACCTGCACAAGTGGTACGGCAAATATTTAACTGTCAAGGTCGTCTTAAATTTAATGTTTGCCATATAAACGCGCAAAGTATACCGAGTCATTATAACGACTTGGTGGTAACTTTCAGTGACACTAACGTTCATGCCGTTCTAATATCCGAGACCTGGCTCCAACCTCACCTTCCTTCGGCCATTTATCCTCTCCCTGGTTTCATTTTGATTCGAAACGATAGAACTGATCGAAGGGGGGGAGGGGTGGCCATATATCTCCGAAGCGATTTTTCTTATAAAATTTTAGCTTCTTCCTCTTCCCTTTCTGATAATTGCGCTGAGTATCTTTTTCTCGAGGTTTTGGTCAAGGGAGTGAAATCCATACTTGGAGTGGTTTATTGTCCTCCTTCCATAGATTACTTCTCCAGTCTTGAACTAGTTCTGGAATCTTTGGGGTCAGATTACGTACATCACATCATCATGGGAGATTTCAACACCAATCTCCATGTCCAATGTTCCACACGTTCCCGTAAACTCCTTGACATCCTTGAGTCTGCCAGTTTGCACGTCCTGCCTCTACAAGCCACTCATCACAACATTGACGCAGAGGATACCTGGCTTGACTTTATTCTTACGTCTGCCCCTGACCGTGTTTATTGTCATGGTCAGTTTCCCTCTCCTGGTTTTTCCCACCACGACCTAATCTACATTTCTTACACCCTTAAACCCCCCAAATCCCTACCTAAGGTATTGTTCATGCGTTGCTTTGGTCGCATGGATCTAAACACGTTGTCTAAGGACGCTGCACTCCTTTGTTGGGATGAACTGACGGCAGCTACTACTGTAGATGATAAAGTGGACATGATTAACACCCGTGTTCAGACACTGTTTGACATCCATGCTCCCGTCAGGAAAGTCAAATTGAAACGAACTCCAGCCCCTTGGATGACGGATGAGGTTCGAGCGGCAATGAGGCGCAGAGATCGGGCCTTTCGAAAATTCAAGCGGTGCCGTTCAGACGACAACTGGAGTCTGTATAAGGCCGTGAGAAATCGGTGCAATCAGGTGATACGCAACACTAAACGCCGACATATTCTCGATAACATCATCTCCACTTCATCTGCTAATATCTGGAAGTTCCTCAGGACGCTAGGTATTGGCAAGCAGAACGACACTAACTTCCAGGGAACCATTGGCTTAGATGATATTAATCGTCACTTCACCACATCCACACCGATAGATCATCAAGCCAAGTGTCGGACTTTGGAATTTATTGCCAATCTCCCCCAGCCGGATATAGATTACTTTAGGTTTTCTCCAACTACGCCGGATGAGATAAAAAAGATAATCATGTCCATAAGGTCTAATGCTGTAGGCTGTGATAACATAACCCGTCGTATGATAACTACAGTATTGGAACATCTCCTCCCCCCTCTTTCCCATATCATAAATTTCTCTTTTAGCAGTGGTGTTTTTCCGTCCTTGTGGCGGAAAGCCTATGTTATTCCTCTCCCCAAAATTCCAAACCCTTCTCTCGCTAGTCACTTTCGACCCATATCCATTCTTCCCTTTCTATCCAAAGTGCTAGAGGCCTGTGCCCACAAAAAACTATCCAAATTTGTATACTCTAATAATTTATTGAGCTCTCTGCAGTCTGGATTTAGACCCGGCCATAGCACTACTACCGCACTCCTTAAAGTGATTGGCGATATTAGGGCAGGCATGGAGGATACCAGAATCACGGTGTTGGTACTGGTTGACTTCTCGAATGCCTTTAATAACGTCAATCACGACATCCTTTTGTCCATCCTTTCCCATCTTAAAATATCACCCGTAGCGTTGGAATGGTTCTCATCTTATCTTCGAGGGCGCCAGCAGCTGGTGCGCATCAATGACTTTTCGTCTAGTTGGTGTGACCTAAAATCTGGTGTGCCTCAAGGCGGTATTCTTTCCCCTTTATTATTTTCATGTTTTATTAACCTCGTAACCCAGAAACTTCAATGTTCGTATCACCTCTACGCCGATGACTTACAACTTTATGCTCAATCTGGTGTAGACTGTTTGTCCACAGCCATCGACAAAGTTAATAGGGACCTGGGGTGTATCAAGAAATGGTCGGACGATTTCGGCATATCCGTGAACCCACTCAAATGTCAGGCTATCTTGGTTGTTAGCCAACGTTTAATGAACAGAGTCGATTTGACAACTACACCCGCGGTTATCTACGATGGGTCACCTATCGCTTGGTGTTCTGTCGTGAAGGATCTTGGGCTACTAGTAGATTCTACACTAAGCTGGCGACCCCAAGTTACTTCTATATGTCAGAGAGTCACTAGTATTCTCCGCATGCTTTACCGCTTGAAGCACTTTCTTCCTTGCAAGACCAAAGTAATGCTTGTCCAAACCTTAATCTTCCCTGTTATCGACTATGGTGATGTATGCTTGGTATATCGGTGAACAATAAAACAACCGTGTCGCTCCGTAGCTGATTTATTACTGAGGTGTGTCCCCCCGCTTACATGCATACATGTCATCTCTCCCACCTTAATTAGGAAACCTGTAAACATTACAATTATTAAATCTAATATCTAACATTTATTGTTATCTTATATCTAAAAATATTTCTTATAATTAACAGATTTTTTAAGTCTCGTGGAACGTCGTACTGTACCAGAATCAACAATGCTGGGTACATTGTTCTCAGTAGCAACAACCGAACCTTCAAACGGTCGGGGCCCATCCGACAGTACATCGCAAGCCTCCGGCGCTTTGTCATTAGCCTTATTTTTCTTTGATTGAATATTATCTCTCTCCCTCTTATCACTACCCTCTAACCGCTCCGTGGTAGGCGTCTCCTTGTCTTCTGCCTCTGCAGTAATCGTTTGGCTGGGTGGTGACGCTGACAACGGCAGCATATGCGGCGCGCTATCGGTTATTGACATTGGAAGTTCGGAGTGCGACGTAGACAATGGGCTCGAATCGAGAGAAGAATGTACGTCCGATATTACATGTTGATTCGTATAAGGCACCTCGCTTGTAATGCATACATACTTCCTTATCTGATTAATATGTCTATTACAAACAGTATCGAATTCTTTGAAATAAATTTCGAACATTCGACTTCCTAGAATTTTTTTGACAGTGCCTATTCGCCATATACTTTTTCGTGCAATAAACCACCTAGCCCACACAATTTCACCCACTTGAAAAAATCTACTAGGTTTTAAAAATGAAGGGTCGCGCTTCTGATTACTCTTATTTTGTGGTAAAATTAAATCAAGCCTACATCTTAAATTACGACCCATCATAAGCATGGCCGGCGTAACACCTGTTGCACAATGTACAGTATTTCTATAAGCAAACAAAAAGTCATTTAATTTATCACGAATATTTTTGTGACATTCAGATTGTGAGATCAAACATTTCAACATTTTTTTACACGTCTTGACAGAATTTTCCGCTTGTCCATTGCTAGACGGGTGATAAATAGGCGATGTTATGTGTTCGATTCCGTTTATTTTGCAAAAGTTATGAAATTCTGCTGAACTTATTTTGATATCATTATCTGATACTATAACACAAGGCAATCCGAACCTACAAAATATATCCTTTAGTTTTAAAACAAGGCCGTATGTCGAAGTGCCACGGTCCATATGAACACATTCCAACCATTTGGAAAATGCGTCAACGACAATTAAATATACAGTCTGTCCTATTGACATATAGTCAATGTGGATTCGATGCCAAGGCCCAGGCGGACGCGGCCACGGCGCGGGTACTGCGCTCGGCGGTGCCGCACGTATTGCGGCGCATACGGCACACGCACTTACCCACCGCTCGATATCGCTATCGATTCCCGGCCACCACATCCTACTACGGGCTGCACTTTTAGTTTTTACTATTCCGAAGTGAGCAGAATGCAATTCTTTTAGCATTCTGTTTCTAAAAACTAAAGGAATTACCAATCTATGACCCCGGAATAGGCAACCATCAACTACCTCCAAATCAGTTTTGCACTTGAAATATGGTGTAATCGATTTACAATTAATCTTCTTGGGCCATCCATTATTCATATATTTAATTACCGTGTTCAAAGTGTTATCAGCGGCGATCGCCTGTTTAATATCTTTGAATAAAACCGGTTCTGCGTTCGACTCTAAGAAAAGGAAATACCGAGAACTTTGATCCGCTTGTTCATCAGGTGTCGCAACTGATAACGGTGAACGCGAAAAATAATCTGCTATTTTATTATTTTTACCTTGTATATACTGAACTGTATAGTTATATGCTGATAAAATTATTGCATATCTTTGCAAACGCAAGGCAGCCGTAACTGATATACCTTTCCCTTTTCCAAATATCGAAAGCAGTGGCCTGTGATCTGTTTTTAAAATGAATGGTTCTTGGCGGCCATAGAGGTATTGATGAAAATGCTTTACTCCAAAAATAATCGCCGTAGCTTCTTTTTGAATTTGACTATAGTTTTTCTCACTTGTTGATAGCGATCGGGAAGCGAACGCTATCGGCCGCTCACAACCATCGGCGGCTCGATGCGCGAGCACTGCCCCTAAACCATAGGGGCCTGCGTCGACGGTCAGTAACAATGGCGCGTCCGGTTGGAAATGAGCTAACACACGGTCGCTGGCCAGTTCGCGTTTTACGCACTCAAACGCCTCCTGCTGCCGAACACCCCACTGCAAGACTGCGTCTGCGCGTAATAGTTCGTGCAATGGATTTAACAATGCTGATGCAGTCGGAATAAAATTCCTATAATAATTTACTACACCCAAGAATCGTTTAACTTCAGTGATATTTGTTGGTGGCGGTGCATCTAAAATCTCCTTAACTTTAGTTGGGCAAGTCCGTAAACCATTTTTGTCTATAACGTAACCTAAGTACGTAACACTATCTTCAAAAAAAACGCATTTATCTTTTTGAAGACGTAATCCTGCTTCTTGCAATCTGCTTAGGACCTCCCGTAGTCTCGACATATGCAATTCTTTAGTTGAACCTGTTATACAGATGTCATCTAGCCATATACTAACACCATCTAATCCAGACAACAACGTCTCCATTGTTTTCTGGAAAATAGCGGGTGCATTTGCTAGCCCGTAAACCAAACGAGTGTAAGAAAATAACCCCTTATGAGTATTTATCGTTGTTAGTTTTTGGGACGATTTTGAAAGTCTAATTTGATTATAAGCATTACTTAAATCTATTTTTTAATACTTATCTCCTCCCCCGAGCTTAGAAAATACTTCTTCTATTCGTGGTAATGGGTATTTATCTATTTTTAAATCTTTATTCAGTGTACAAGAAAAATCACCCGCAATTTTCAACATTCCATTTTGTTTTAAAACCGGTACTATAGGCGTAGCGTAGTCCGAATGATTCACTGGTTTAAGTATGTCTAGACTGACTAATCTGTCCAGTTCTGCACTAACTTTGTCTTTTAGGGCAAAAGGTACCGACCGCGGCTTAAAAAATTTGGGTACGACACCGTCTTTTAATTGCAATTCGACTTCAAACTTATTAAAACACCCTAATTCGTCCCTCCAGAGGTCTGGATATTGGTCCAGTAACCGTTGCACTTCTTCAACATTTCTTTCACGGTATAGGATATTATTATTATTTACCGTTGCAAAATAAACTTTAAATATAGACATAAAATCACGCCCTAATAGAGGCGGACCTCCGTTTTTCACAACATATACTTTAAGCTGTTTACATGTATTAGAATATTCAACTTTTGCTATAAAATAACCTAAAGGCAAGATGTTATGACCGTTGTACAAACACATTTTAATATCGCTTCTACGTAACGGTAAATGTTTATAATGAAGTGAGTACAATTTGTCTGATATGACGGTAGTTCCGGACCCGGTATCTAACTCCATGCCTATTAGGATATTTTCCAATTTGACGTTAATTTTGATTGGACTATACTTAACATACCTTATGTTATAAAGTTCACATTCTTTACACATTATATCATTTCCTTGGGAAATTTCCGTATTTTCCACACTAATGTTATGCAATCTGCATTTAGCTACACCACACACTTTTTTTAAATGGCCCTTTTGGCCGCAATTAAGGCACTTGTAGTTTTTAAATCTACACTTCAACGCTGTATGATTCTTTAAACCGCACACTGTACACCTACATCCGACGCCATCACCCTTGCCGCCACGATGGTTTGTGCCGCCTGCGCCGCCACTGAAGCCACCGGCGCCTCCGCGTGGAGCGCCGCTTGCGTGAAACATCGGCTCGTCCTTGATTACGATCGAAACCGCACGCGCTTCTCGAGCGCACGCTGCTTTTTGAGCGATTTCCAATGCCTCCGCAAATGTTAACTTCTTACAGTCGCACTCAAATAGCCGATCTCGCTCCGGTCCTGTACCGAAGCCTAGCACAAAGCGATCACGCAGAAGCGTGTCGAGCTCAGTACCAAAATCGCAATAGATGGCCAATCCTCGAAGCCGCGCCGCCCATTCTTCGATACTTTCCCCATCAGACTTATTAGCTTCATAGAACTTCGCTCTATCGGCAAACGACGATCTTTTAGGTGTGAAATGTTGGTTGAGTAACACCACCAGCTCAGCAAAGGTGCTGTCTTCGAGCTTTTTCGGGTACACGAGGTTCCGAACAAGACGGTATGATTCGTCCGATAAATTGGTTAACAACACGGCACTTTTATTAACGTCTAGGATGTTGTTAAGTTTAAAAAACTGTGTTAACCGTCCATAGAAAACGTCCCACTCGTGGATTTTATGATCAAACACATGTATATTGCCAATATAGTTCGACATTTTTTTTTTTTTTTTTTTTACTAAATACGGTAGTCCAACACTCGTCGCCAAATGGTATATCGGTGAACAATAAAACAACCGTGTCGCTCCGTAGCTGATTTATTACTGAGGTGTGCCCCCCCGCTTACATGCATACATGTCAATGCTACTATGACCTGAATGCAGATCTTCTCAATAAACTCGACCGGCTTCTCAATAACTGCATTCGATTTATTTACAATCTTCGTAAGTACGATCATGTATCTTCTTATCGCTCCCAACTTCAGTGGTTACCCATTCGTCAACGCCGCAGCCTGCGCGCTCTTACTACACTCTTTTCTATATTAATATGTCCCACTGCACCATCTTACTTAACTCCTCACTTTAAATTCTTAGGGTCCAACCACGATAGAAGTCTCCGCTCGTCTCACAGTCTTCTTCTTCAATGCCCAACCCATCGCTCTGATTTTATACATTCCTCCTTCACGGTGCAATTTATTCTTTTATGGAATGCTCTCCCACTCGAAATTAGAACGGCCACCAACCGTTATGTGTTTAAACTGAGAGTTCGGGAACTGTTTTCGGAGAACAGAAACTAAATTGACAGATTAAGTTAGTTGTATATATTGTGTATGTGTGTATATGTATGGATACTATTGTATATTGTATGTATATATGTATGTATAATTGTATATATATTTTTAAGTATGTATATTTGTTTTTAAATAATGTTATTATTATTATTTTTTTTTTTAAATTTGTTGTCATCTTAATTTTGCATAAACCTGCTTTGCTCCATTTCTGCTTCACCCAAAGGTAGACTGTAATAGAATGCCTCTGGCATTAAGTCCGCCTGTATACATTTTAGTATAAAAGCAAATAAAATAAAAAATAAATTTTAATGCACATCATGAGTTGTGGTTGGGCTCCTCCAAGAACGATCATGCTGGCAGAGCTGCCAAAGCATTCGCTCTGACACATGACTTGTCACAACTGGTGAACCAGCCTACCAGGATCCCGGATGTGGCGAGTCATGCGCCTTCTCTGCTGGACCTTCTGCTGGCGAGTCACCCGGCCGGGTATAGTGTGACCGTTAGTGCTCCTCTGGGCACTTCCGATCACTGCCTAGTTCGGTCGTCGGTACCGTTCGCTTCTCCTCCACGTCCCGTGCAGGTTAAGCGAAGGATCTGGCATTACTCGTCGGCGGATTGGGATGGCATGCGGGAATATTTAGCATCTATCCCTTGGCGGCAGCGCTGCTTTGAGGGAAAAGATCCTTCTGCGAGTGCCAACGCTATTGCTGACGAAATCAGACTAGGAATGGAATATTATATTCCTTCCTCTGAGATCGCCAGTAAGGGCCCTGGACGCTCCTGGTTCAATCGGGCATGCGCCGATGCTGTCGGTGACAAACAGGCGGCGTATCGCGCTTGGATCAGGGGTCGCGCTAACAAGGATCCTAATATCAGTTCCCTCAAGGAAGCCTATAATCGAGCCGCCAAGGCCTGCAAGAAGGCCTACGTTAGAGCGGATGCCCAGCGCGTTTGCAGGATTGGGCGTGCGTTGGCCAATCACCCAACTAGCAGTCGTACATAATGGAGTTTGGCCAGGGCCGTCCAGTCTAACTTCTGCCGTCCAGCATTGCCACCGCTGAGGTACCCGGAAGGTTCGCTGGCCCACAAGCCGCAAGAGAAAGCCGCCTTACTGGCAAATCTCTTTGCGGCTAATTCCCGCCTCGAGGACTGTGATTCCCGGCCCCCGCCGGTGCTGCCTGATTGCGGATCCTCAATGGCGGATATTCGCATCAGGCAGTGTGATGTGCGGCGTGAGCTACGGTCCCTCGATGTGCGGAAAGCCAGTGGTCCGGATGGAATACCGGCGGTGGTTTTAAGGAGTTGCGCAGCGGAGTTGTCTCCTGCACTGACACGCCTCTACCGAGTGTCCTACCGCACAGGTGTTGTGCCGGAATCTTGGAGGGAGGCCAATGTGCAACCGATCCCCAAAAAGGGTGATCGGTCAGACCCTACCAATTATCTCCCTATCGCTATCACCTCAGTGATGTGTAAGGTCATGGAGCGGATCATAAACGCTCAATTGGTCCGCTACCTGGAGGATCACTCGTTGATCAGTGACAGACAGTACGGATTCCGTCACAACCGATCAACGGGTGATCTTCTGGTGTTTGTCCTGCATCGCTGGGGTGAGGCGATAGACCGGCGTGGCGAGGCTCTTGCTGTAGCCTCGAAATAGCCAAGGCGTTTGATAGGGTCTGGCACCGTGGTCTCCTATCCAAGCTTCCGGCATATGGTCTGCCCGGCAACTTGTGTTCGTGGATTTCTGGCTTTCTGCATGGGCGTAGAATGCGTGTTGTCGTTGACGGACACGCTTCGGCGCTCATGTCGGTAAATGCTGGAGTTCCGCAGGGCTCGGTGCTGTCGCCCACTCTGTTTATTCTGCATATCAATGATATGTTGTCACTTGGCAACATTCATTGCTATGCAGATGACAGCACGGTTCATGGGCGATACTGCCATGGGTCCCCAGGTTGCCGGGTCGACACTGTGAGTGGGCGCGAGGATCTTGTCATTGAGCTCAATCGGTCCTTGGATCTCATTTGTACATGGGGCTCCAGGAATATGGTTGAGTTCAATGCCAGGAAAACCCAGGTGTGTGCGTTCACGTGCAAAAAATCCCCTTTCTCTCCCCTCCCCATTCTTCAGGGTATTCCCCTCTCAATGCGGAATGACCTGAGTATCCTTGGTGTGGATATCCGTTGTGATCTTAATCCAAGGAATCACATCGAGGGCGTAATATCTGCCACTTCCCGCAGGGTTGGGGTCCTGAACAAGGTGCGTCGGTTTTTCGCGCCCGGTCAACTCTACCGCTTGTATAAAGCGCAGGTTCGGCCGGGTATGGAATACTGTTCGCACCTCTGGGATGGATCCGCCCAGTACTTGCTCGATGCCTTGGATGGATTGCAGCGGCGGGCCATCCGCATTGTGAATGATGCAGACATTACGGGCAACTTAGAGTCGCTACAGTTACGGAGGGATGTCGCCTCTCTAAGCGTGTTCTACCGTCTGTATCATGGCGAATGCTCTGAGGAATTGTTCAATTTAATCCCCTCCTCTCCTTTCCTTAACAGAACCACGCGTGCTGGCTTGCGGAGCCATAGCTTGACTGTTCAATCCATTTCGGCGCGAACCAAAAGGTTCTCTAATTCTTTTTTCTGCCGTACAGTCAAGCTGTGGAACGGTTTGCCATCGCACGTGTTCCCTCCTTCCTATAATCCTGGGTCCTTCCGCCGTAGCGTGAAGAGGCATCTCAGCGGGCCGGCATGATTGTATCGAATGGCATGAGACTACCGTTTGATACCATTCGAAACTCTATCTGGACGGCATTAGCACTTACCATCAGGTGCAATGCAGTCACTATGCCGTGCCAGTTTTAAAAAAAAAATCGTGTCAAGCGTGAACTCCATTAAAGACCTAGGAGTTACTTTCGACTGCAAATTATTGTTTGATGCTCATGTTGAAAACATAGTCAAGAAAGCCTCCAAGGCACTTGGTTTTGTTTTGAGACTATGCTCTGAATTTAATGATATCAAAACGTTTAAAATAATTTATTGTTCTTTCGTCCGCAGCCACCTTGAATATGCCTCGCAAGTGTGGAACCCGAAATTCAATGTATACAGGGTATATGAAGACTGCGACCGAAAACGAAGCCGGGTGGTAGTTTTAGTTGTTACAGACACAATGCAAATAAAAATTTCGCAAAATAAGAGACAGATTTTTTTTTTTGCAATTTTTTGAAAATCATTATTTTTGGGTAGTAAATACCTAGTTATTGCGAAAATAGTAATTTAAACCCTATCGTACCATTGTGTCTTAAAAAATAAAAAGGTGTACATCATTATTTTAGGAAAATTATGTATTTATCACCCAAATACGACGATAAGTAAAAAAATTACCAAAAAAAAGTTGACGCTTTTTTTTACGAAATTTTTCATTGCATTGTGTCTGAAGTCATTCAGTGAAGTCAGTCAGTTCATTGCAGTGTGTGATATTTTTACGCACTGCGATCGTCAACCCGCTTGCCCAGCGTGGCGATTAGGGCATTACCTCCTATGTGTGACGCGCAAAATAAACGGCCCCGAGTTCCCGGCCGCCACACCAGGCTTGGCCACGGTAGCGGTCACAGCATCGGTGTGGCACGGGGTGCTAAAAATCCCCGGGTTACGGACGGCTACCACACATTGACCTTGGCTACGTATAACGGACGAACTCTGAGGCTCAACGAACATCTAGCCGAATTGGAGGTAGAGTTAGGCAACATTCGATGGCATGTTCTGGGGTTATCTGAAGTCCGTAGAGAGGGGGAGGACACAGTAACCTTGGAATCAGGCCATCTACTCTACTTCCGAGAAGGCGACAGCCTCTCCCAGGGCGGTGTCGGATTTCTCGTCAACAAAACCCTCACTGGCAACATTGTAGAAATATCCAGTGTGTCGTCAAGAGTAGCGTACCTCGTACTCAAACTGACCGAGAGATATTCTATTAAGGTCGTACAGGTATATGCGCCGACCACCGCACACTCGGATGATGAAGTGGAAGCTATGTTCGAAGACATAGATAAAGCCCTGCACAACACCTCAAGGGCCCACTTCAATGTTGTCATGGGGGATTTCAACGCCAAAGTGGGAGTACGCACAGACACCGAATCGGTTATGGGGCCACATGGTATTGGGAACAGGAATCACAGGGGGCAGATGCTGGTCAACTTCTTGGAACGAGAGGGGTTATTCTTAATGAATTCATTCTTTAAGAAGAAGCCCCATAGGAATTGGACCTGGCAGAGCCCCGATAACGTGACGAAAAATGAGATCGACTTTATCATGACGGATAAGAGGCGTATATTCAGAGATGTCTCTGTGATCAACAGGTTCAACACCGGAAGTGATCATCGACTTGTACGAGGCACTCTGAATATAAACTTCAAGCTGGAACGCACCCGTCTGATAAAGTCCACGCTCCGGCCTACGCTGTTCCAAACCATTGCCGGCTCAGAAAGATTCCAAATGGAACTTCAAAACCGATTCGATGTGCTGGAAACCGAATGCGACGTTGACGAGGACTTAAGTAAAGTAGTAGAAGTCGTGAGGGATGTGGGTAACAGGTTCTGTCGGAATAGGCATGCGGGCAGGAAGTCCAAACTTTCAGACGAGACCCTGGAACTCATGAGGAAGAGACGCATCAATACGGAGGCCGCAGCGGCAGACCAGCGAGCACTCACGAGACGTATTCGAAAAGCGGTACGGCGGGATCTTCGAAGTTCCAACACACGCCTTATTAAGGAGGCAATAGAACAAAACCGAGGTTCCAAAATATTCGTGAAGCGTCTTGGGAGGAGCCACATATCCAAGCTGACTGCCTCCGATGGTCGTCTCGTCTTCTCTAAGCCAGAGATCCTCTCAGAGGTGGAAGACTTCTATAGCCAGTTGTATGCCTCGCAATCTCCGCTACCAGAGCCTGTCCCCTCCGATCCCCGAGCTGCTTTAGTCCGACACTATTCCGACGAATTTCCCGACGTCAGCATTTATGAAATTGAGTGCGCCCTCAAACAATAAAAAATGGAAAAGCCCCGGGCGAGGACGGAGTTACAACTGAGCTCTTAAGGGCAGGGGGAACACCTGTACTTAGGCTGCTGCAGCGTATTTTCAACTCCGTTCTCCACGAAGGGAGAACTCCAAGAGCGTGGAGCAGGAGCATGGTAGTTTTATTTTTCAAGAAGGGGGACAAGACCCTCCTCAAGAACTACCGCCCTATATCGCTCCTGAGCCATGTCTACAAATTGTTTTCGAGGGTCGTCACAAATAGGCTGACGCGACGGTTGGACGACTTCCAACCACCGGAGCAGGCCGGTTTTCGCGGAGGATTTGGCACCATAGACCACATACACACTTTGAGGCAGATTATACAGAAGACCCAGGAGTATAATCAGCCTTTGTGTCTCGTTTTCGTGGACTATGAGAAGGCCTTTGACTCCGTCGAGACCTGGTCTGTTCTGGACTCCCTGCAGAGGTGCCAGGTTGACTTTCGATACATCGAGGTGCTGCGAAGCGTGTATGAAGCTGCAACGATGTCCGTCCAAGTACAGAATAGTCAAACAAGACCGATTTCATTGCATCGAGGAGTACGACAGGGGGATGTGATATCCCCGAAACTGTTTACAAATGCATTGGAAGACGTTTTCAAGACTTTAAACTGGAACGGGCGAGGCATCAATATAAACGGCGAATACATCTCGCACTTAAGGTTTGCCGATGATATCGTAGTCATAGCAGAATCGCTGCAGGAAGTTCAAGAAATGCTGCACAGCTTAAATGAAGCCTCCAAACGAATTGGTCTCCGGATGAACCTAGACAAGACGAAGGTCATGTTCAATGACCTCGTCGCTCCGGGACCGGTTATCATCGATGGCACGCTTCTCGAAGTTGTCAAGGAGTATATCTATCTCGGGCAATTAATGCAATTGGGTAGATACAACTTCGAAAAGGAAGCCGACAGGAGGACTCAGTTGGGGTGGGCAGCGTTTAGGAAGTTATACCACATATTTTTGTCGGATATACCACAAAGCCTGAAGACAAAAGTGTTTAACCAGTGCGTCCTCCCTGTAATGACGTACGGAGCTGAGACGTGGACACTGACTGTGGGGCTAATCCATAAGCTTAAAGTCGCTCAACGTGCTATGGAAAGAGCTATGCTCGGAGTTTCTCTGAAGGACAAAATTCGGAACGAGGAGATCCGCCAGAGAACCATGGTGACCGACATAGCTCTGAAAGTTAGTATGTTGAAGTGGCAATGGGCTGGCCACAAATGTCGCAGAACGGATAACCGCTGGAGTAAGCGTGTTCTGGAGTGGAGACCGCGTCTTGGAAAACGTAGCGTGGGACGTCCTCTGGCCAGATGGCGGGACGACTTGCATAAAAGGGCCGGCAGCGACTGGATGCGTAAAGCAGCAGACCGGGCTCTGTGGCGTGCCTTGGGAGAGGCCTATGTCCAGCAGTGGACTGCAACGGGCTGATGATGATGATGATGATGAATTATTTTAAGGATTACTTTACCCGATGTAAGACGTTTCATATTCTCCCATTAGAAGAGCGCAGGCGAATAGCTGATCTAGCATATCTTCGGAATGTCTTAAATGGCACTGTGGATTGCCCTGAACTATTAAGCATGATTGGTCTGCGCGCACCTTGCATTATGGTTCGTAAGCCGAAACTATTGTACACTCAGTTCGGTCAATCAGTATACCGGCAGAACACGTACTTATTTAGAGCTTGCAGATCTTATAATGACGTTTCATCGAGCGTAGATATTGATCTCTTTAATGTTAGCAATAAGAAACTTAAAAGAATTATGTGTAAGACGTTTTTCGGCGTGCATAATGTGCGTTGAGCCTAACTGGAATGTTTTTTTTTGTTTACATATTTTTTTATTGCTGGTAATTTTGCCGATGTTAAGTATTATTATTTGATTCTATTTGTGGAAACTTTTAATTGACCTTTCTGTACCTATTGTATTTATTACATGTTAATGTTTAGTTGTAAGTTTTCCTAAAATAAATAAAAAAAATAATTCAATTAGTTTTGAATCTAAATTTCATTTAAGTTGATTTATTGTAATTGTGTTTATTTTGTAAGATTTTTTACATTTTTGTACATTCATATTACATTTTAAAAAATTACATACAAAAGTATAAAACAAATAGTTAACCCTTTGGTGGCGAAGACCCAAGCCACCAGTGGTTAGGGATACAAAGTGAGGAACATCCTAACTATGCGTGCTATGTCCAGCAATACTGCCTTTTGGATCTGATTCTTGACCCTGCGACCAATTGAGAGCTTTTGGAGATGTTGGTCTAGGCTCTTTGGTATCAGTCTATTTTTTTATTTATATTTATTTATAATCTTTATTGTACACTACAGAAGTTTGACAAAAAAAAAAAACATTAAATTAGATAGCAGTACAAAAGGCGGTCGTATCGCTCGAGGCAATCTCTTACCGACTACCTTGGGTTGGAAATAAGAGAAGGATAAAAGAGAGGGCAGTCAATAGTGTACCAATAGCTTGACTGATAAAAAATAAAAATACTAATAATAAGAGGCTATGTGCAGAAACAACAATCGGGACATTAATTGTTGAGTCTACATCCCAAATATCAGTAACCTCGTGGTCCAAATCTACATATTTATTTATTTCAGCTTTAAAGAGGTTATCGTCATGCGGTGTGGTAACATCAATGCTCAGCACGTCAATCGATCTATTATCACAACATCAGGCTTATTGGCAGCAATAGTCCTATCTGTGATAACAGACCGATCCCAATACAGCGTTGAATGACCATTTTTAAGAACTGGTTGGGAAACATACCGGTAATATGGCACTTCAAGAGTCACAATATTCCATATCAAAGAGCAATTTGATGATGTATGATCCTGGCTGGCTGGTTGTATCTATGCAAGTACTCGCCGTTAGCAAGATACGAATAACCGGAAGTTACATGCCTGATTGACTCGCCAGAACGTTGGTATGCCCTACAAATGTCGACCGTACATCAGGATGTATTTTCTATAGTCGTTCGTCTTTATAACTTCGTCCACAATTGCAAAGGCAAAACACTCCGTTTCCCAGAGGTTACCAAAACGTAGTCAAGTTACAGATGCAGGCCGGTCCACTTCAGGCCCGTGTAAGGCCCGATAGAACAGACCATGCAGCTCTTTGCTCTTCCATACTTCCTCGCGATCTTAAACGCTTATCACCACTGTGATGGAAATACTCCCTTGGATTGCACACCTCGCGATTATGCATATCCTTAGCATTAAGAATGCCTCGGCCCTCATATCTCTGCGGGATGCATAAACTCATCACTGACGAACTTGGATGATGCATACGATGTGCATTTGGTAGAGTCCGGACCTTACGATCCAGGGCGTCCAATTCCGTCTGAGTCCATCTGAGTTTGCCAAAAGAGTACATAAGTACAGGCATAACCCAACCGTTAAACGCGCGAATATTGTTTCCACCTGATAAAAAACAGTTAGAACTTTTGTCAGGCGGCTAAAGAAACGCTCCTCCATCGATTGTTTTACGTCTGCACTCAAAATTATTAGACCCTCAGGCATACCCAGATACTTTTAGGTTTCCGTCTGCGAAAGGGATCTGAGTCTTAAAGTCTCTGAGACATTTATGTCATCAGAGACCGCAACTTCGCCTCGCTTGACATGGATAACCGCACCTTTATCTACACCAAACTCCATATTGATCGAGTTGCTAAATCATTGAGTTATTTTTGACAAAATTTTATTTATTGTTATTATTTTATTCATTAACAGTTAAGGGATTTTTATACTATCCAGTAATACATGGCAGACCCATCGTACCTTTTATTTATTAATATTAACATCGCAACAACAAAGTTGATTATTTAATAATATGAAACTTGTATCTATTTACACATTACATATCATTTTAACGAGAGATATAACTTGACTTGTATCATTTAACACATATTTTCAATAGACTTGCATATTATTTATTTATTTATTTATTTAACGCTTCATATACTGAAAGTATACAGGCGGACTTAATGCCTGAGGCATTCTCTACCAGTCTACCTTAGGGTGGTGAAGAAATGAAGCACAACAGGTGTAAAAATAGCTTATAAAACATATCCATCCATCCATCAGCCAAAGGACGTCCACTGCTGAACATAGGCCTCTCCCAATGATTTCCACAGTGACCTGTTGGAGGCAGCCTGCATCCAGCGACGTCCCGCCACCTTTACCAGGTCGTCTGACCATCTTGTGGGTGGACGTCCTACGCTGCGCTTTCCGCTACGTGGCCTCCATTCGAGAACTTTTTGGCCCCATCGGCCATCAGTTCTCCGCGCTATGTGCCCCGCCCATTGCCACTTCAACTTACTAATCCGGTGGGCTATGTCGGTTACTTTAGTTCTCCTACGGCCATACATACTTCCAAAACCTACTTCAATGTTGTTATGGGAGACTTCAACGCAAAGTTGGGCATGAGAAGCGATGCAGAGTTGAAAGTGGGGCAATTTGGACATGGGCAACGGAACCCCAGAGGTCAGAAGCTGGCCGACTTTCTGGAGAAAGAGGGACTCTTTGCGATGAACTCTTTTTTCCAGAAGCCGCCTCACAGGAAATGGACCTGACTGAGTCCTGAGGGATCTACGACAAACGAGATAGATTTCATCTTGACGACGAATAAGACAGATGTTCAGTGATGTCTCTGTGATCAACAGGGTGAAAACCGGTAGTGATCACCGAATGGTAAGGGGCTCATTGAATATCAATGTCCAATTAGAAAGGCGTCGCTTGATGAAGTCTACGCTCCGACCTACTCGTGCCCATATCCAAAACCCCGAGAGCTTTCAACTTGAGCTGGTAAATCGCTTTGATTGTCTCAAAGAAAACTTTGCAGTGGATGAGCTAAACAGCGGTTTGGTAGAAGCTGTCCATACGGTGGGATCTAAGTATTTTAGACCACGCCGTAGAGATAGACCACAAAAACTCTCGATCCACACTCTTGACCTCATGGCCGAACGTCGATCTATGGCGCTGCAGTCTTCCGATGACGCCGAAGCATATAGGCAGCTCAATAGACGGATCTGGAAGTCCTTGCGACACGATGTCCGTGCTCACAATACTGTGAGCATTAAAGAGACAATTGAGCGGAATGGAGGCTCCAAAGTGTTTGCAAGAGACTTGTCTATTGGGCAAAGCCAGTTGTGTAGGCTGAAGACGGACGGCGGCCGCGTAGTGTCGACGAGGGCAGAGGTTTTAAGGGAGATCGAGAGGTTCTACGGACAGCTTTACACCTCGGTTGCCGAACCTACTGTTAGCTCGGCCGAAGACCCGAGAGCCGAGTTGATCCGACACTTTAGCGATGATATCCCGGACATCAGCCTGTATGAGATTGAGATGGCCCTGAAACAGCTTAAGAACAACAAGGCGCCGGGTGAGGACGGAATCACTTCAGAGCTTCTGAAAGCGGGCGGAGCGCCGATACTGAAAGTCCTTCAGAGGCTCTTCAATTCCGTTCTCCTCGAGGGATCAACGCCAGAGGCATGAAGCAGGAGCGTGGTGGTACTGTTCTTCAAAAAAGGTGATAACACTTTGCTGAAGAACTATAGGCCCATCTCGCTCCTGAGTCATGTCTATAAGCTGTTTTCCAGGGTCATCACAAATCGTCTCGAACGCAGGTTTGATGACTTCCAGCCTCCCGAACAAGCCGGTTTCCGAAAAGGCTTTAGTACCATAGACCACATTCATACGCTTCGGCAAGTTATACAAAAAACCGAGGAATATAACTTGCCGCTTTGTTTAGCGTTTGTGGATTATGAGAAAGCTTTTGATTCGATCGAGACCTGGGCTGTGCTAGAGTCTCTCCAGCGATGCCACATAGACTATCGGTACATCGAAGTGTTGAAGTGTATATACAACAACGCCACCATGTCGGTCCGAGTACAAGATCAGAGCAAGAAGGCTATTCCACTACAGAGAGGCGTGAGACAGGGAGATGTCATATCTCCGAAACTGTTCACTGCCGCGCTGGAAAACGCCTTCAAGCTCTTGCAGTGGAAAGGATTCGGCATCAACATCAACGGCGAGTATATCACTCACCTTCGATTTGCCGACGATATTGTAGTCTTGGCAGAATCGCTGGAGAACCTTAGCACTATGCTCGAAGACCTCAATCGAGTCTCCCAACAGGTGGGTCTTAAAATGAACATGGGCAAAACGAAGATCATGCCGAATGTCCATGTTGTGCCCACCCCCATTGGAGTTGGGGGCTCGACTCTTGAAGTTGTGGACGAATATGTCTATTTAGGACAAGTGGTCCGGTTAGGCAGGTCCAACTTCGAGAGAGAGGTCAATCGTCGAATCCAACTCGGTTGGGCAGCGTTCGGGAAACTACGCGACGTCTTCTTGTCCAAAATACCTCAGTGCCTCAAATCGAAAGTCTTCGATAGTTGTGTGTTGCCAGTGATGACATACGGCACCGAGACGTGGCCTCTCACTATGGGCCTTATTAGGCGGCTCAAAGTCACTCAACGAGCTATGGAGAGGGCTATGCTCGGGGTTTCCCTACGAGATCGAATCAGAAATAAAGGATATACTTAAATTATAATAATAAAAAACAAGAAATGATATATAATAAAGATACCATAAATAACTATACTTAAATTAATACATAATATATACACATATAATATACGTACACACATAACATATATAAAATTTAAATAGATGAATCTCTCACTTGTTTGGAAAGGAGTTCTCGAACCTTCACCTTAAACGCATAGCGGTTAGTGGACGACCTTATATCGAGTGGGAGCGCATTCCATAGGAGAATATACTGCACGAAGAAGGTAGAATGTATAAAGTCAGAGTTATGAGGAGGACATCGTAGAAGAAGATTATGAGATGAGCGAAGATTTCTTTCGTGGTTGGACCCAAGAAATTGAAAGTGTGAAGTTAAATAAGATGGTGCAGTAGGGGAAGTCAGTATAGAAAAGAGTGTAGTGAGAGCGCGCAGGCTGCGACGTTGACGAATGGGTAACCACTGAAGTTGGGAGCGATAGGAAGATACATGATCGTATTTGCGAAGATTGTAAATAAATCGAATGCAGTTATTGAGAAGGCGGTCGAGTTTATTGAGAAGGTCTGCATTCAGGTCAAAGTAGCATACATCACCATAGTCAATGATAGGGAAGATTAAGGCTTGAACAAGCATTGCCTTGGTTTTGGATGGGAGAAAGTTCTTCAGGCGATAAAGCGTACGAAGAGTACCTGTGACTCTCTGGCACACCGAATTAACTTGTGCTCGCCAGTTCAAGTTGGAGTCAATAAGTAGCCCGAGGTCCTTCACAACAGGACACCAATCTATGTTTTTTCCATCATATGCGACTGATGAAATTGTAGTAAAGTCCACTTTGTTTAGCAACCGATGGCTACCGAGCATTATAGCTTGACATTTGGTCGGGTTTACGCTTATACCGAACTTTTCCGACCAGCTCTTTATATGGCACAGATCCTTATTGACTTTGGCGATTGCCGCAGATAGACAATCGACCCCAGATTGAGCATAAAGCTGCAAGTCATCGGCGTAAAGGTGATACGCACATTGAAGATTTTGGGTATTTTGGGATATTAGCAAACAGATACTATTCAAGTAATTTATGAAAATAGGGGGTTGCTGATTAAAAAACATAATCTTACGGATTATACCTTTATCTTTTGTTTGAGCAACATTATCGTAGGAACTCATACAAATTATTTATTACATTTTGTAAACTTTTGTATATCAGTTTACACGAAAGCACTTTAAACACAGTATTTAGGTGCGACGTAATATAATTACACTTATATCATTTATCAAAACATTTTTGCACATTTTACTCATAAGCCGAGGTATATCTCACAGGTTTCTCGTGAATTACATTTTAAACATAATATTTATCAAAAAAACTAAAACGCACAATGAAAGAAAACATTTTCCCCCACAAAATAAGGTATTCAAGTTTAATCTAGCACATTTAGTTTACGACGGAGAATTTTTAAAATCTTGTTTTTGCTCTCCTGTAAAATGATGATTTTCGACTTGTATCACTCATCACAAGAGCCACAGATGTATGCTCTTTGAGAGCAAGCTACATTTTTATGAAACATTAATAAACATAATAATAAACTTATAGCTTAGCTACGGAACTTAGCTATTTTCATAGAAGTGACTAAACTACTTACGATGTTCTTCAGGTCTGTAAACTGAAAGTCAATTGCTGTAAGTAACGAAAGGCCTACTGCTAATAACTTTACCAAAAATGTTTTTATTGCTATACATGAATATTATTTTAACAAAACTGTGTTCCAAAAATCATCTTTCTGTCACTGATAATTTTAAAGGTATATCATACCTTTTTTTCTAACTTTTTTTTTTGGCTCTGGTGAAAAGTTGGGTTTTGGCAACTTACAGCAAATATGTTTTCTTGCGTCGATATCAACATTCTAAATAGCAAAATAGGTAATATAATGTTGTAATTTAAAATTTTGTAAAATTAAATATCTAATATAAAGCAGAAAATCTTTGAAAAATATGAAATAATTAAATTACTTATTGGTTAAAGAATTTATTTTAACATTTACATAATATATTCTACTTCCTGTGTTTTATGATAACATTTATATTGATTGTTCAGCTACTTTTTTATCTGATGTTTTTTAAATAATAAATTGTTAATGTTTAAATACAGCAATACACAACTGGACCAAAAAGGAAGTGTTGCTTCTTATTTCTACCCATAAAGAACATCAATTACAATTTATGGAAGAAAATTCGTGTAAAAGTAAAATTTGGTTGAAAGTTGCAAATGATATGGCATCTGCACTTGCCGAACATGGGTTACTACCCATTGATGAGAGAAAATGCCGATCGAAAATAGATACCTTAAAACGTCACTACAAGAATTTAAAAGATAGCAATAAGAAATCTGGGAATCATCAAATTACTTGGACTTATTATGATGTAATATTTTAAATTTATAATTGTTTTTACATTATTATGTTACAATTAATTTTAAAGAAACATATAATTATTTATAGGAAATGGAAAAATTGTTTGGTGAGCAGCCATGGGTTCAACCTCTTACAACTGCAGGATCCAATATTTCCGACAAATTAGGTGCCTACAATTTTCTTATAAAATATTCATAATTTATATTATCATTTGAATTTAGCTTTTTACATCTTATTAATTTGAAGAACTACTTGAAGGAAAATGCTCCACTACGTCCCATTGTGAGCCAGATCGACACACCAACCTACAGATTGGCTCAGCACGTAGCACAAGTGCTTTCACCACTCAGAGGAAACACTAGAGCATCTGTGAAGGATTCATACCAATTTGTCAGGGATATTAAACACCTACAATTAGCTGACAATGAAACAATGGTTAGTTTTGATGTCCAGTCACTTTTTACAAGCTTACCAGTACAAGACTGCATCAAAATTGTCACTAAGAAGTTAACAGAGAATGACATGCCACTAGAATATGCAGAATTACTCAAACATTGCCTCACATCTGGCTACATGTTGTGGAACAATCAATACTATGTACAAATGGATGGTGTTGCTATGGGCTCACCTGTATCTCCAGTAGTCGCCGATATTTTCATGGAGGACTTTGAGGAGACAGCCCTTAGTACAGCCCCGGTCTCGCCAAGATTTTACAAGCGGTACGTAGATGATACTTTCACAATTTTACCAACTGACCAAGTAACTGCATTTTTAAATCACCTCAACTCCATTAACAATAAAATTCAATTTACTATGGAGTTGGAACAAAACAAATCTCTTGCTTTCTTAGATGTTTTAGTAATCCGTAATCCTGATCAGTCCTTAGGTCATACTGTGTATAGGAAAAAGACCCATACAGATAAATATCTGAACGGTGATTCTCACCACCATCCAAAACAGTTAGCTACCGTGGGTAAATCTTTGTTTCAGAGAGCACAAGGAATCTGTGACGAGAAACACCTGGCAACTGAGCTGCAACACGTCAAGCAAGTACTGCGAGACAACAAGCTCCAAATTCCACGCCGCCGTCACAGAAACCGAGTGAAACCAGCCACAGTTGAACGGGTCCCGGTTATATTGCCATACATAAAAGGAGTCACGGACAAGATTGGCTACATCCTGAAGCGTGCTTCTATTAAAACATACTACAAGCCGCCTAAGAAGATTAGTCAATTCTTACCACCTGTCAAGTGTCATATACCTTTGCAAGAACCGGGAGTATATAAAATAGATTGCGACTGTGGCCTCTCTTACATCGGCCAAACCAAACGAAGCATAGGGACCCGCGTAAAAGAACACATAGCTGACGTCAAACACCGACGCTCAACGAAGTCTGCAGTTGCTGAACACATAGAGGAAGGCTCCAAGCATTACCTTCGCTTTGACCAGCCCCAAATCCTTGCCAAAGAACACCGTTTCCTGCCCAGGATGTTTCGCGAGGCTATTGAAATTAAAAAACATCCAAATTTCAATAGAGAAGATGGCTTGAAGCTTGCACCATCATGGGATCCAATTCTACATTTAATTAAATCGGAACCCAAAAGACCAGCTGCCAGACCTCAAGACACAGTGAGCTCCTTCTGCGTAGATCGGATCGCAAATACTAGCTAACTTTTTAAATTAACTTTTTTAATTTAATAATTATAAATTAAGGGTAGTTTAATTGTAACAGTCACTGAGCGGATGACTAATACCTCAGTCCGCCCCGTGACCACGAAAGCTGTAAAGTAATCGAAACGTCGGGAAGTTAAAAAATGTAAAAATTAAACCAAATCGCGATAAAATCCGTATAAAATAGTTTTATTTCAATGTGTAACATTCGCGTAAATCTAAGAAACCATTACTACTTGAAGGTGCCCGAAATAAAACAGTTAAGTTCTTTCGTTTAAAAGAGAAATAAAGAAGAAACTTAATGTGTTTTTCAATTTTTAGTCGCTGAAATCAAAAGACCACCAAGAGGCAAAAAAAATTAAAAGATTATTGTGACCAATTAGTCGAATTAAGAAAGAGGAGAAATAAAACACGTGCGCAACACCATCACGAAAAAATTGCTGCTCTTAATTGGCTAACAGATGTTGTAGCACAAATTATAGATAAAAAAACAGGTTTAAATTAAATATTTTTATTCTAGCGATTGAATTTACGAAAATAAGCGATCTTGTATTTTCTACCAATGCAAAGAAAATTGGACTAAATATTTTAATTATTTATTATTTTATAATCTCATCATTCATCATTTAAATTATTGTATTTTAAGAATTATGAACACTGAAATAATTGTAGTTATATAATAGAGATTTTATTATGTTAATAATGTTATGTTATTAAAACTGACGATGTATATTTAAACAATCTTGTTTGTAAGACTTGATTGCCTACGTAAATAAATGATTTCTTTTATTTTCTTCATATTGTGCAAAAAAAAATTAGGATAATGTCTTCTTGATTTATAAACTCATTGACAATATTAATTATAAATTGGATTTTAAGAACTAAGTCATTACCTACTGTGTAGATTTTAAAAATGTTGATTATTGTTATTATGAAAATAAATGTCTAAAAGCTTTCCTTTTTTCCACAAATCATTTCTAACATGTTTTAAGTAGATATGTATAAGAAAGAAATACCAATAGGTATAAAAAATATTACTTATGTTTTCCTAAATAAAACTAAAAATTTAAAGAGGTATTATTATTAGTTTCTATGAATATAAAATGCCTGCATTTACTCGAACAGAACAAACTTTTTGTTTTGACAGAATTAATGGGTTTTTTTTATTTGTGTTTGTACGCAAAATAAAACAAATCGAGCATAGTCAATAAAATCAAAATATTTGTACGGTGCAACCGTAAAAATCGGCGCGGTCAGCATTTTACTTTATTAACATAAAATTATTAATTGCCGAATTAGTGCGTTAGCGTTCGCGTTCCGATGAGCAACACGCCGCGCGTGCTCCTATTAAATCAAGCATCAAACTATCATTTTATCATTATCATCAGTAGTGCTTTAAGTTATCATCAATAAACCTTTTATATATCAAGCAAGTGGTATCCTTTATCATCAAACAAACTATAAGGTGTGTGGTGCTGGACTTAGACCGTACATCTTTTTGGTCCTTCGAGAATTTTGGTGAGTTGGCGAACTTACTTGACTTGGCGAGCAGTTGGATTCGACAGTCTCTGCGTCGAAAACGTAGCACGAGCATCAATCAATCAAGTAAGATCTTTCTGATTTTTATTATCATCAATACATCATGGAAGCTATAGTAGCAAATCAGCAACAACTGTTAGACACCAACTTTAAAAAGGATGGTGCAGAGAGAAAGTCTAAAGATTATATCAGGCGTAGGATAGAGACGTTGGAAAATTATTGGAAGGAGTTCCAAGCTAATCATGTTCAATTATGTGGGTTTGGTGTTAAGGGACATGTTTATTTTACAAATAATCAATATGACCTTGCAAAAGATAGAGGCAGCCAAATCAGTGATCGAAAACTATCATGCTGAATCGAGGCCGACAACTCCAATATTAAAGCCGGCAACCCCGATATCAGTGCCAGGAACTAGTCTTCAATTTCCAACGCCTCAGTCACGTGGTACTCATTCTAAAACGGAAGAGTTACTACGTAAACAAAAAAAGCAATTTTAGGGCTTTTCAACGTGCTGTTTCTATGATAAACCTTGATTCTCTAGCAGAAAAGTGGGAGTTAGAAGATATGTTAAATATGATTCAAGCACGTTGGTCAGTCGTTGATTCCCTTCATTGGGAATTGGATAGTGAGTTGGAGGAAACTAATCAAGAGTATGAAAATGCATATTCAAACTACGAGCAGATTTATTATAATATTAAAAAAGGTATCAATAGTAAGATGTGGTCCCAAAGTTATCGCGAAAATCAACACCTGAGGGCCTAGACAAGTGGCAAACGCTCCATATCGATTCTATTTCTATAAACGTTAACTATGGTTTCGTTGATGAACGTCATTTCAACATTGTAAAGTGCGCTAAAATATAAACTTTCGAAGATTCATATAAGTTTTGCTAGTTATTTCTAAGACAATAATAGCTATTTTTAAAGTTTTCTAGTTAATTTTAAGCGATAGTTCGCCTTACAGTGTTTATTACGATAGCAGTGTTCAGTTTCCATACAAAAACAAGGAAGAAAAGTTTTAAAGTATTTTGGTAAGTACTACTTTATATTAGTTTGATTATTAATTATTTTATTATTTCGGTTTTATTGTTACACCTAGTATCTTTATCTAATCTTTAAGTGTATTTTATTATTGTTTTGTTTTAGTAATGGAACCGCGGTCAAGAGCTAGTCCAGAACAATTCTCTGTTTTAATAGACTTTATGGAGAGGTATTATTAAATTTGTGTGACTTAAAATCTATATAAATCAGTAAATTAATGCAATATTGCTACACACCTTGGGAATAGTCTAGCTAACATCCTAGTTAAGAAGCTCCGTGTTCATAATTACATTTTAAATATTTATAATCCTTGAAATGTTCTAAATCTCTTATAGAACTCTGTAAAGAAGTCCAGTTAATCAGTGTAAATGTTATCAAAGTGTTTAAATTAATATTTGCGGAAATATATTAGTGCCTACAAAACCCTGGCCAAACCAGTGAACAATACATAAAAGTGACAAAAAACAGTGATAATAACAATTCAAAGTGACTTGTCTAACAACAAACAAAGTGAATAATAAACGCAAAGTAGTTAATAGTAAACAAACATAACAAGAGTGAAAAAAATTGTAAAATGATTAGTCACAATAACCGTTTTTAAAATTTAAATTTCCCGGCCTACAACGTTATAACACTCAATTTCGATAATCGAAGTCATCACTGTTGTGGCCATATGTCAAAGTAATTGGACTACTGTTTACGGAGCGCATGGTTCAAACCCCATCTGACATTACTTTTTGTGTTTAAAATTTCTCTGTACTAAAATAATATAATTGGCTATTTGACTAATTTCTGAAAAGTGTTTTAAAGTCTAGATATAATCACTCTATACCTCTTCAAACTATTAATTTATTTTTAAAGAGTTGTATAAAACGAATAAACATATTTTTCAGTTTTATCATCATATATGTCACCAAAACGGTAGGTCACGTGACTTTGAAAAAGTTACGTCACGCTTTATAAATGGTGAATGGTCTTAGTGGCAGAGATGAATGAAAATTGTAAATCGTGACATCACACGCTGCAGAATGACAGCTTGTCGTGTTTTGTTACATTTAATCAACAGATAAAAAATGGCAAACTTATTTTAGACAATTTAAATATTTATAATTTAGATAAATGTAAATAAAAATACCTATAATTATTGTTTACCAAAAAGCTATCATATGCAACACATTTTATAATTTATTGCCACAACAGTCAAATACCCAATTGTTAATAAAAACCAATCAGTATCAATACGCCAATAGAGGGCACTGTAGAATAAAATCAATATAATAATAAATACTCCAATAGAGGGCGCTGTAGAACAAAAATATTTATCTCAAAATGAATACAGAATATAACAATATTACATATCGAAAGAAATCCAAAAGTAGCTCCTTAACAGATTTGTCTATCATGACAAGTGATGATGAACAAACAATGTTTGATGCTTCAAGATTGAGTATACCCGACAGCCTTCACGAGAATACCGACAACGATATTATCAATGTTCTGAACGAACAAATAAAAACACTCAAACTACAATTAATGAGCGCTCACCAGGAAATAGATAATCTTAACTGTGAAACTACACGCCTAAATGCCGAATTACAAAAATCTATAAAATGTGGGGAAGCATATAAAAATATCTGCCTAACCCCAGATAGAACCAGCAACACACCAAGATCTTCCAAAACAAAATCTGGAATACTTAAAAAATCTCCAAAGATCATTAGCAATAATGCCGGGGATGGTACTAATTCACTTGAAACAAGAAAAGTGGATGTGTTTAATAAAGAGACACAAACTCCTAGATTTCCTAGTGACTCACAGATACATTCGCTGAGACCAAGTGCAGGAAATTGTAATCCAAGGAAAAATGCATTAGACACCATAACATTTCCAGAACAAAAAAACAGACTTTGCATTATTAGTACCTATTGTACTAAAGGAACTCTGCCTTTAATAGAAGAAGAATTTTCCAATCATTTCAATTATTGTCACTATTTACTTTCAAATGGTACTATGGAGGATTTATTTAGCAACATTAAAAACAAAGTAAGAGATTATACATTAAACGATTATTGCCTTATTTTCATTGGAGAAAATGATTTTAAAAACAGTGATTATATGACTATCCTAAACAATTTAAAACACTGGCTAGAAACTGTTACCCACACGAATAGTATAATCTGCACTCCGACCTACGTAAAAGGTGCACTAATATATAACTACAAAGTAGAGTTGTTTAATACCATTCTCTGTTTGGGTTTAAGAAGCAACAAGAATGTCTATATTTTTGACACCAACTTTACCCTATCACATGAGATGTTTTCATATAACACAGGAAAAATAAACAAGAAAGGATGGAGAAACATATATAACCAAATTATGTACAACATAACAATAGATTATGAATTATATAGTTGTCCAGATGATTCAACAAATGATAATTTAAATCAAAACTCCTTGAAAACGGAACACAACAATACCAAGCTACAACAACAGCAAGAAATTCCTATCAACAGTAATCTTCAGTGCACTGACACCAACATAGAAACTGGTAAAACTCCGGTTACTCATGTTAATAATAGTTCACTGAATGAAGATAGAGCTTCTAATAATTTATTTCGTCTATAATTATATTTATATATTACACCAGAACATAGCAGGATTGATAGGTAAATCTGATATATTAACAGTATGTCTAAACGATCTTCCGTCTAAAACTATAGACGTGTTATGTATCACAGAGCATAATATGACTGCAGATGATATACCACGACTTCATATACCATCTTATAAATTAGTGTCGGCTTTCTGTCGGAATAATAGAAATGGTGGCTCTTGTATTTTAGTTAGAAATATTCATACATGTAAAGCACTTGATGACGTGAAATCGCTATCAGTGTCAAATATCATTGAATGTTCAGGGATAGAATTATTGCAGCATAACATAATTGTTATATGCTTGTATAGGGTTCCAAAAAATACTACTTCAGAATTTGATGCTTTCTTCCTGACTCTACATAAAATTCTTAATAAATATAGATTGAAACACAAAAAAATTATAATTACAGGAGACTTGAACATAGATATTCTTAAGAAAACTAAAATAACCACAGAACTTATTAATTCACTTGCATGTCATAATCTACACCTTCAATTCAATACGCCAACACGCTTAATAAGTGGCACATGCATAGATAATATTGCTCATAATATAAAAGGTTGCCATGGAGAATTGTTAGAATTGACACTTTCGGACCATATAGCTCAATTACTTAAATGTCCAGTAAAAAAAAGTTATTCTATAAAATATTGGTATATGCAGCAGAGAGATTATTCGTATGAAAATCGAGTTAAATTTATTAAATGTCTCGGAAATTTAAGTTTTAGTGAGGCATATGCAGCTAACGACCCAAATGATGCTTTCTGCCTCTTTTATGATACATTTAGAATGTTCTATGATCTATGCTTTCCGCGCTTAAAAGTGAAAATAACAATTGATAGGAAACCACAATGGGTAACAAAAGGTATTAAGTTATATAGCAAACGTAGGAGAGAACTTTTGTGGAAGTATAGGAAGTCTCCAACTAAAGCTAACAGAGACTGTTTTAAATGTTATGCAAGCAGATACAAAGCTGTATTAAACCTCACCCAAAAATCACAAAATAGCCATTACATTAAAAAATCGACCAACAAATCTAAAGCCACGTGGCAAATTATAAATAAAAATAAACAAGTAAAACTTAAAGAGAACATTAAAACGATTAATAGCAATGGTCAACGGGTGTCTGATCCAAAAGATATAGCTCAACTGTTTAATGACTTTTTTATAAATGTAGCTGATAGTGAACATATTAATGCTACAGCTCCCCCTCTCTTAACAAATAAAAGTCAATTAAAATCTATTTTTATTAAACCTGTAGAAGATAATTATATATTTAAATTAATTAATAGTCTGAAAAATGTTTCTAGTACTGGTTACGATAATATTACAGTTAAGATTTTAAAAGACGTATCACATATTATTTCCCCAATTTTAAGTCACACTATCAATTTGAGTATAGAACACGGCATTTTTCCTGATAAACTTAAATTCACTATTATAAAACCTGTGTTCAAGAAGGGTGATACTACAGACATTAATTGCTACAGACCCATAGCTCTTATTCCAATTCTTTCGAAGGTATACGAAAGGGTTATGTATGATTCCTTATACTCTTTTCTAGAACAAAACAATATTCTTGCACCCGAACAATATGGTTTCCGTAAAGCTAAGTCCATAAATGCAGCAATTTATCATTTTGTAAATACTATTATCACCAATATGGACAAACGTAAATCAGCCGTAGCCATTTATTTAGATCTGACAAAAGCGTTTGACCATGTCCACCATGACATACTGCTTAATAAACTACATAATTATGGTATTAGAGGCAACATTAACAACTTAATAAAATCTTACTTAACTGGTAGGCAACAAGCTACTCAAATTAATAGGGTATGTCCCACACGAAAAGAGGAAATTATTTACCAATCTCAGTATAATATTACTCAGTACGGAGTACCACAAGGTAGCGTCTTGGGCCCGCTACTGTTCCTTGTGTATATTAATGATTTACCAAATATAACCAATCATCTGATGACTCTATTTGCCGATGATAGTACAGTTTTATTCACTGGAAACCATTTGATTGTTAATAATGAAATTGATACTTTTTTAACTAATGTAACTGATTGGCTTAATACACATAATTTAAAATTAAATCTCACTGAAACAAAACTTATGAACTTTAGTCAAAGAAACCGAGCCACGACAAATTTAAATATAATATTTCAAAACATTGCAATAGAAGAAACAGAAGAAGTTAAATTTTTGGGGATATATATTGACAGGAAACTAAACTGGAAGAAGCACATTGATTATGTATGCAAACGTCTAAATCAGCAATCATATGCTCTGTATAAGCTTAGAAAAATAGCAGACAAATCTGCTCTCCTCTGTGCATACCATGGCCATGTATCTTCCATTTTAAGATACGGCCTAATATTTTGGGGAAATTCCCCTAACAGAGAGCTGGCGTTTAGGGCTCAAAAACGATGCATTCGAGCAATCACAAACATTGACTCAACCGACTCCTGCATACCATATTTTAAAGAACTTAAGATACTCCCATTTCCGTGTATGTTTATCTATGAATGTGCTATTTTTGCAAGAACAAATATCCACCTTTTTAAATTTAGTAACCGAGCCAGACGCAATGATAAGATGACATATATACCCCACAAAACTGCATTATTTCATAAAAGTGTGTTCCACCTAGTTCCTGAAATATATAATAAACTACCAAAATCTATTAGAGAATTAAATGATCTCAATAATTATAAAGGTATATTGTTTAAATTTCTAATTAATAAATGTTATTATAGTTTGAATGATTTTCTTAGTGAAAATTGAAATGTTATAATACTTTTAGTTTGTTTTCTATAGTATTTATATAATTTTAACGTTAGATTTTTATTAGATTTAAGTTCCATTATTGTATGCCAATACGGCGGGTCATAGTTATAACACCATCCTATGTACCACAATAAAACATATTTGAATTTGAATTTGAATTTGAATGTTAGTAGACTATAACATAAACAATGATATCACCTACGCACTGTACTTAAGTTTGTCAAACACTTAAGATTTTTTGTTTTAGACATGGAGACCTCTCAAGACCCCAGCCCGGTCCTCAAGGACGGATTAAAAGTAATCGGTTGTGGCAGGAATTAACAAATCTGTTAAATTCTTTCGGTGGTGGTATTCAAAAATCAACAGATAAATGGAAAAAGGTAAATATTTTAGTATATACTGTTATAGTTTTCGGCGTTGTTGGGCACTGCTTTTAAATACCTGCATTTACTAGGTTTGGGCTGACTGGAAGACCAAAACCAAAAAAAAATATTTATGCCTAAGGCAACAAGCCAGAGGCACTGGTGGTGGTCCAAGCAGCCGAATAATTTTAACTGCTTTGGAGGAGAGGGTGGTGGCGGTCATTGGAGTATCTGCGGTGGTTGGGCAAGCTGGCATTCGGGAGCAAGGTTTCAATGCTAGTTTTATAATACTTATACAACTTATACATATACGTATACCTAAAATAGCTCTTCCATTTGAATATAGGTACTTTAATGTTTTTATATTATTATATTGTACACTTGTCACAATCTCTATTACTTACTTAATAATTGTTTCAAAATTTATGTACCTAATTTTACACTTTACATATGATGCTAAGTTAATGTCGTATTAAATGTTGATGTCCGTAAACAATTTCGAATGATAAAAAGTTAATGCGTTTTTGTCATGTTTAAATTGTCTTTATAATAGTTGTTATAATAATATATTGCATATTTTTTAAACGAAATGTATAAATACATATAAATACCCATCAACTGTTTCCAGGGGATACCAATGAATGATGCTGAAAACGCCATTGAGATAGCATTGGAGCAACAGAATTATGGTGACATTGAACCCGAGCACCACAACGAAAATAGTAAGTTAAATCATACTAGCAAACATTATAGTGCATGTACATGATGTTTAGAATAATATCAAACACGATGTATTATTTAAGTAATTTAATAAATAATGTTGAAACTCAGTGATAATAGAGAATTAGTACATTGAATTAAAGTCCAGTCTTTTTATGACTTGTAAATTTAAAATAGTACATCGAATATAATACAATAATTATATAATGGGTAAAATAATAATTTAATTTTTTTTCAGTTCCAGTTATTTCCGCTTCAGCCCTTAGTCGCGAACCAGCAATATCCCAAACGCAACAAACTACACCGCGTGTAATTGTCGCTACGGCAACACCAGCTATAGGAGCATCGCCCCCGCCACCACCCTCACAAGAACTACCATCAACGCCGCCGGCGCCGCCTCCGTGTACTGTCGACTGTTTCGTGTCGGTAGTCACAGACACGAAACAATCGACGGCAGGTCTCTGCATCTCCGCGTTCGATTCCTCCTACTCCACGTCGGGAACTACTTAGGGCGCGAAGGAACAGGGGACTGAGTCCCTATGAACGGGCCTCAGATCAATTAGCGGCTATCGAGCAAAGCCGCCTTCGGCATGAGGTGGCAAGCGATAGGCGTCTCCATGAACGGGAGATGCAGAGACTACGTCTGGAGGCAGAGAGGATCGAGGTGGCTCGAACTCACAATACTTTGCTACATCAGTTAACCCACCTTTGTCAACGGGTTATTGATGTAATACAGCGACCAGTTGACAGTTTGCCATCCACAGATCCTTTAGATTAGGATGTGGATGGCAATTCTGTTTTTTGCAGCCCATATTTAATAATATTTTATATATTTAAAGTATTTAAATATGTATACAAAATATTATTTAATATTTTAAACGTACATAATTCTTGAATAAATGTATAATTTCACGGTCTTCCTTTTATTTAAGATGCTGTGTTATATGAAGAAAAATAATCCTTATGATCGAGCCTTTTGATTGGTATCGTAAAATGATGGTTTCTCTTTTTTACCACATAGTGGGTTTGACTCCCGCTTAAGACATACAATTATTCAAAAATGTATGAATGCAGTTTAAATTGTTTTCAAAATTAAAATTATCTCATCTCAGTTAATTTATCTACCAAGAATATATTTGATACTTCCTCTTCATGTGACATCGCCGTGGGACACCCTGTATAGTGGAGGAAGTAATTAGACTTTGATTCTCCAGTAGTTTTTACAACTAATTGTATTTTTTTTATAAAATCATAATAGTATAGCACTCGATTTAGCAATTTAAAATTTTATTTAAAAGTCACTGTTTCATTGAGTGATTTTATTTGATATACCATTAATTGAGCTCATCATATGATGCGGATTTTATCCAGAGGGCTGGCACGTTATATTAACAACAGGCCTAATAGACAAGGATCTTATTGTTGTGCTTGAGTTGAGTTGATCGTTATGGTGTATAATAGGTGATGCGCGGAGATTTATTACATTTCTGTAATTTACAAATCGCACGTATGCTTTGTTGTTTTCAACCTTGATCGTGCCTAGGAGAAAGTCGTATCGAGTGACAGTGGTGTATATCTCCGGCACATATTATACGAGTATAGCGTTAATAAATGTACCTAAGTAATTAGACTGAGCTGTGTTTAGTTAGTAGTGGGAATACGAATGTAGGATTATAAATATAAAAAAAATAATAAATTAAAAGGTCCTTTATTGATAAAAATTACTAACCTAACCTATTATTTATTAAATCTATTACAGTCTATTTATTAAGCAGGCAAGTATTGCTCTGCCACGCATAAGATCTTGTTGGCTGCTGGGAGCAGAAGAGGCTGCCGGTGCCACATTATCACCATCATCATGTTGTTCAGCTACATCTACTGGTGGTAGCAGCTGAGCTTGTAAAGCAATGTTGTGCAACACACAACATGCTGGCAACATAAGGATGGTAATGAAGCGTTCGGTGCTTTAATAGTATAGGAGCTAGCAACGTTTTCGAGAAAGAATTTTAGGTCAGCTGATTTTGTGATATGTTGTCTTTCTTGCACTTTCGGTTAGAATCTGGGCTATCTGGCTGGCGGTAGCGGTTGCGTTCTTTAGTGCGCATCCTACCTGTCCAGGTAATAATCCTGGATTTTAAAAACATTTTAGAAGGCGTAATTTTTATTTTTTTGTTTTTAAATAAGTCTACCTGACATACTTTTTTTATTGCCAGACATTTTTGACAATGCTAACTATGTGCCATACGCGATTTTTTTTTTTTAATAAAAATTTCAAAGTATTTTATAATGTCTGTAATTTTAATATTATGTTATTTAAAGATAAGAAAAACTTAAAATAAATTTGCCAGACATTAATTCGATTGTTAAGTCTTGAATTAAAATGAAAAAGTCATGAAAAGTATTACTATTGTTTGATTTATTGATTGTTTGATTGATTGTTTGATTTGATATTACTATTGTTTGATTTATTATAAAAGAATTCTCTTAAATTCCGGACTTGATTTTCCCACAGTATTTTCAAATCTATTAGACCTCTACCTCCCTTTTCCCTTTTTATTGTCATTCTTTCTGTCGCTGATTTTGGATGTAAATAATTATGTTTTGTTAATATAGTTCGAGTTTTTATTTGAAGCCTATTAATATCGGTTTGTGTCCACTTAATTACGCCAAATGAATATGTTAGGACTGGTATAGCAAATGTGTTTATAGCTTTAAAAAGATTTTTAGAGTGTAGCTGAGTTTTACAAATTTTATTTAATCTACAATTGTATTCATTAGTAAGATTTTGTTTTATTTTTATATGATTTATTGTGTTAGATTGATGGATACCAAGATATTTATATGTGTCTGCTGAGTCCATTATTTCAAATATTGTATTATCTTCATCTGTATCAAAAGTATTTTTAGTTGTTTCTATTTTACCTTTCATTATATTAAAAGTTCTACATTTATCCAACCCAAAGTTCATGTTTATATCTTTACTGAATTGTGTTGTTAGATGTATTAAGTTTTTTAAATCTGTTTTGGATTTGGCAAACAGTTTGATATCATCCATGTACATTAAGTGGGTGATGGATGTATCAGCTGATAATTTATATCCGTTGTTGGTTTTATTAAGTAGATTAGAAAGTGGGTTGAGGGCTAGGCAAAACCATAGCGGGCTGAGGGCATCTCCTTGAAAAATGCCATTTTTAATGAGGATCTCATCTGTCCTTATAGAACCAGAGCTGTTTGCAAGATAAAGCGACGTCCTCCATTTGGCCATGGCATTTTTCAGGAAACCAATAATGTATGGGTTTATTTTATAGATTTCTAGAACTCGTAACAACCACGAATGGGGTACACTATCGAAAGCTTTCTGGTAATCTATGTATGTAATATAAAGATTCTGCTTTTTAGTATTGGCATGCTTAAGGACCGTCATATCTATTACCAGCTGTTCTTTACACCCTTTATGGCCTATTTTACATCCTTTTTGTTCTTCCGCCAGAATGTAGTGATATTGTATATGATTATTTATTTTATTTGTTAAACAAGCTGTGATAAGTTTATACAGAGTTGGTAGACATGTGATAGGCCTATACTGTGAGGGATTGGATGTGTTATTACTTTTGGGTATCATGTACGTTATACCTTCCGTGATAAATTTTGGTAGTTCTTGTTGACCTTTTATAATATCTGTTATGCTTTTAGCTAATATATCATGAAGAATGGAAAATTTCTTATACCAGAAGTTATGCAAGCTGTCAACTCCCGCCGCCTTCCAGTTTTTCATTTTTTTAGTTGCTTCATCTATGTCATCTACTGTAAACTCGGAAAATTCCATTTGATTTATATTTTCCCATTTATTTTCTTCTTCGTGTATCCATGCTGCACTTTCATTGTGGTCTCCATGATTTTTCCAGATTTCAGCCCAGTAGTTTTTAAGATCATGGGATTGAGGTACACCATCAGGAATAATTCTACTGTTATTTCTAATCTTTCTATAAAACCCTTTTTCGTTGTTATTAAACAACTTATTATCTTCTTTCCTATTTAGAGCTTTTAAATACCGTTTCAGCCTCTGTGATTTTAATGCTAACTTTTGTTTTAGTGTGTCTAAGTATTCAACTGGCCTAGAGTTATTGTTTTCATGGGAAGAATGCACTTTTACATTGTTAAAAATTTTTTCAACTGCCTTTATAACTTTTTTAGATCTGTTATTCTTTACATATTGAGTTAGTCTGCCAATATCGGCCCTTAAATTCTTAATATCGTTTTCTAATCTGACTTGCCAGGGTGGTTTTTCTGATAGTGATTTACGAGCTTTAAATGAATTATTTTTATTTCTTATTTTATATCCTATATTTTTAGATATTACAAGTGCACTGCAATAGATCAATGTATGAATTTTAATTATATCGGAATCAATTGTGTAAAATTTACGAAGAATATGTTTATTAAAAACGTCAACAAGCCTATACAATTTTTTACTTTCTTTCAAACTTAGGACGAGATGTAGGGTCTGTACCCTCATACTGAGTTAGTGCGGTTTCTAACTGGTTTATGAGTTCCTGTGTAGAAATATCTGTATTAGCATCATCAGTGATTTGATCTTGTTCTATTTGTTGTGTTATTGAGTTTATGCTAGGTAGTGTGGTTGTTTGTGTTGACGCATGAGTGGACCCCTGCGCGGTTAACATATTATTTTTCAGGATTTGGCCTGATCCAATATTTTCCGTATCAGTGTTTATGGGTTCGGTGCTATCAACATTAGAAGATATTAATGACTCAGAAGTACAATTGTTAACTATTAGTGGGGGCTGGTTGTCTCTCATTTCTTCTTTTAGTTTTTCCGAAACTTCCTTTTTTATTCTGTTTATGACTTCGTCAGACAATAGTTTATTACGAATAATGACTCTTCTTTGATCTGCGATTCTTTGAGCGGATACATTTAACTGTGGATATTTTAAAATAAACTGATCGTGTAGTTTCTTGCAGTACATGGTTTTATCTGTTTCTAAGTTGGTAACATAAAAGTATGTGTGCATGATAAAAACATTAATATCATCACTCCATTTCATGCGCACTCTTGGCTTACCAGCCTTGGTGGTCGTAGGTTGAATAGCTTGAGCCTCCTGCGAAACACTCTCGGCTGGTGTAGCTGCACCATCACAGCTACTCCTACTATCTTGTACATCTACAATATCGGCTGTAGTCCTTGAGGACATTCCCCTACCCCCCACGTCCCCGACTCCCGCCCAGCCGTCCAGCCGGGAGTCACTGGCTAGCATGCTGCCACGCCCGTGGCCAGCTACAGACGTGCCCCGACGATCACCCTCGGGTAGCGACCCTATACGTACATTTCCTTTACGAGTCTCCATATTAATGGGTTACCTTTGCCTTGTTTGCCGTGTAGGTTTAAGTTATACACGTTGCCCGCCCCCCACGTGGTCTGGTGTTCGACACGGACGTAAGGTAGGATTTTGGGGGGCTTATTATTATTTTTATTTTTTTATTTTTTTTTATTATATGCACAATGAAAAGTCATTTACTGTCGTAATGGTTCTCTGTATCATTCTCGACTTATTCTGCAACTGACTCTCTCGGACTACTAGCATTATACTGCAATACTTTTCATGACTTTTTCATTTTAATTCAAGACTTAACAATCGAATTAATGTCTGGCAAATTTATTTTAAGTTTTTCTTATCTTTAAATAGCATAATATTAAAATTACAGACATTATAAAATACTTTGAAATTTTTATTAAAAAAAAAAAATCGCGTATGGCACATAGTTAGCATTGTCAAAAATGTCTGGCAATAAAAAAAGTATGTCAGGTAGACTTATTTAAAAACAAAAAAATAAAAATTACGCCTTCTAAAATGTTTTTAAAATCCAGGATTATTACCTGGACAGGTAGGATGCGCACTAAAGAACGCAACCGCTACCGCCAGCCAGATAGCCCAGACTCTAACCGAAAGTGCAAGAAGGACGACATATCACAAAATCAGCTGACCTAAAATTCTTACTTTCCAAACGTTGCTAGCTCCCGTACCATAATAGGCATCTCCAGCGCCCTTTAAGTACACCGTAACATCGTTCAATGCAATTTCTTGCTTGGATGTGACGGGTGGTGTATATGTTACGGTAAGAGTGAATAATTTAAGATTATTAATAATTATCGATTATATTATTAATAATTACCGAAAGTCGTGGTTAAAGTGATAAATTAATCACATTTGCCGGTTTTTTTTATTTTTTTATTTTTTTATTAATGATTTGACCCTAGTAGTGATAAATGTAATAAGTGGCCAAGGGTTGCGGGGTTAGTTGGCTCGGTGTTATTGTTTTTAAAGCACGCGCACGTTATTTGTAGTTGCTGACGTAAAAAGTTTGTGAATTTTTGAGTTTGAGTACCGTTTTCGTATTAAAATGGAAGACCTTCTTATTAGGTTACGTTAGTTTAGGTTAGGTTACGTTAGGTTAGGATCGCGGGGTCTCTCCAAGAACTCGGCCCCGGGGCTCGACGGGGTGCCCGGTCGTGTCTGGGTGCTGGCCGTCGAGTCGCTGGGTACGAGGCTCCGCGGCCTTTTCTCCGCGTGCCTTGAGCAGGGCATCTTCCCGTCGCTGTGGAAGACGGGCAAGCTTGTCCTGCTCCGCAAGGAGGGGCGACCTGCAGACTCGCCGTCGGCCTACCGGCCCATCGTGTTGCTCGACGAGGTGTGCAAGCTCTTTGAGCGCATAGTCCACGCGCGCCTCGTCGAGCATTTGGAGGACACGGGCCCGGACTTGGCGGACTGCCAGTTCGGGTTCCGGCGGGGCCGGTCGACAGTGCACGCGATTCTGCGGGTCAAGGCACAAGCGGAGCGTGCGGTGTCCCGGGGCAGGGTCGTGGTGGCGGTGTCTCTCGACATCGCCAACGCGTTCAACACCATGCCCTGGGCCTGCATCGAAGAAGCACTGCGGTACCACGAGGTGCCGCCCTATCTCCGGCGTCTAGTGCACGCGTACTTGTCTGACAGGTGCGTGGTGTATCCGGGCGCCAACGGGTGGCATCGCAGAGCGGTGTCGTGCGGTGTTCCGCAGGGGTCGGTTCTCGGCCCGCTCCTGTGGAACATCGGCTATGACTGGGTGCTCCGTGGTACCAACCTTCGGGGCGTCGCTGTCGTCTGCTACGCGGACGACACGTTGGTGACAGCGACGGCCAGGACATTCCAGAGGTCCGCCCTGCTCGCCTCGTTCGGTACCGGACTGGTGGTGGGCAGGATTCGGCGACTGGGCCTCACGGTGGCCCTCAACAAGACCGAGGCCGTGTGTTTCCACGGTCCTCGGTGTGGGCCTCCGCCTGGGGCCCACATCACGGTGGAGGGCGTGCGGATTCCCGTCGAGTCGAGGATGAAATACCTCGGTCTCGTCCTCGACAGTCGATGGGATTTCCGTGCGCACTTCGAGGAGTTGTCGCCGAAGCTGGTGAGGGCGGCGGGCGCACTGGGGCGCCTGCTGCCCAACACTGATGGTCCTGGCATCCCTTGCCGAAACTTGTATGCTGGAGTCGTGCGGTCCATGGCCCTCTACGGGTGTCCCGTTTGGGCCGAGTCCCTGGGCGATCGCTGCGTCCGCCTGCTGCATCGTCCGCAGCGCATGGTGGCGCAGCGGATTATCAGGGGCTACCGCACGGTCTCGCATGAGGCGGCCTGCGTATTGGCGGGAACTCTGCCCTGGGTGCTGGACGCAAAGACCCTCTCGTCGGCTTTCTTCCGACGAGAGGAGGCGTCCGGGCGTGGGCAGAGGCTGGTCCCCAGAGAGGTTGAGGCCATGTTGGCCTCCCTCCGCAGGACCGCCGTGGAGGAGTGGCGTTCCAGGCTGGAGAGCCCGAGTGCTGGCGTGAGGACCGTCGCGGCAGTGCGACCTGTCCTCGAGCAGTGGCTGGACAGGCGCCACGGTGCGCCGACATTCCGGCTGACGCAGGTGCTCACCGGGCACGGCTGCTTCGGTGCGTACCTGTGTCGCATAGCCGGAGCTGAGGAGTCCGCCGTGTGCCACCATTGTGGCAACTGCCATGAGGACACGGCCCAGCACACGCTTGAAGAGTGCCCAGCCTGGGACGAGGAGCGCAGCGCTCTCGTCGCGGTCGTAGGAAGAGACCTCTCGCTGCCGGCCGTGGTCGCCGCCATGGTCGGCAGTAAGAGGTCGTGGCGAGCCATGCTCTCCTTCTGCGAATGTGTCATGTCGCAGAAGGAGAGCGCCGAGCGGGATCGGGAGCAGACCGATCCCGCTCGCCGCCACAGAAGACGAAGGAGGCGCCGGGATGTCACCTAACCCGGCGCCGGAGAGGCCACGCGGGGCCGCCGTCCCTACCTTGGCGGCCCCCGAGACGTGACGCAACACGCGTCTCATGCCGCGTCGCTTCAGCGGCAGTGCACATAGAGGCGGTCCCGGCGCGCTCTGTATCAACGGTATCCCGGGGCCGTCTCTGAAGTGCACCGATGGTGGCCGACGCGGGGTTTTTAGTCGGTATTTCGGCGCGTAGAATCACGGTAGGGACCCGACCCAGCGGCCGCCCGTCCACATCCACGGGCGGCACAACATCTCGCTGGGCTCGGAAGGCGCCGGTGAGTCCGACACACCCTCACCCCTCAGGGGGTGGGATGGTCCGTAAAGGGATTTTCCCCGCGAGAAAAAAAAAAAAAAAAAAAAAAAAAAAAAAAAAAAAAAAAAAAAAAAAAAAAGGATCGCGGGGTCTCTCGACGAGGTGTGCAAGCTCTTTGAGCGCGTAGTTCACGCGCGCCTCGTCGAGCATTTGGAGGACGCGGGCCCGGACTTGGCGGACTGCCAGTTCGGGTTCCGGCGGGGCCGGTCGACGGTCCACGCGATTCTGCGGGTCAAGGCACAAGCGGAGCGTGCGGTGTCCCGGGGTAGGGTCGTGGTGGCGGTGTCTCTCGACATCGCCAACGCGTTCAACACCATGCCCTGGGCCTGCATCGAAGAAGCACTGCGGTACCACGAGGTGCCGCCCTATCTCCGGCGTCTGGTGCACGCGTACTTGTCTGACAGGTGCGTGGTGTATCCGGGCGCCAACGGGTGGCATCGCAGAGCGGTGTCGTGCGGTGTTCCGCAGGGGTCGGTTCTCGGCCCGCTCCTGTGGAACATCGGCTATGACTGGGTGCTCCGTGGTACCAACCTTCGGGGCGTCGCTGTCGTCTGCTACGCGGACGACACGTTGGTGACAGCGACGGCCAGGACATTCCAGAGGTCCGCCCTGCTCGCCTCGTTCGGTACCGGACTGGTGGTGGGCAGGATTCGGCGACTGGGCCTCACGGTGGCCCTCAACAAGACCGAGGCCGTGTGTTTCCACGGTCCTCGGTGTGGGCCTCCGCCTGGGGCCCACATCACGGTGGAGGGCGTGCGGATTCCCGTCGAGTCGAGGATGAAATACCTCGGTCTCGTCCTCGACAGTCGATGGGATTTCCGTGCGCACTTCGAGGAGTTGTCGCCGAAGCTGGTGAGGGCGGCGGGCGCACTGGGGCGCCTGCTGCCCAACACTGATGGTCCTGGCATCCCTTGCCGAAACTTGTATGCTGGAGTCGTGCGGTCCATGGCCCTCTACGGGTGTCCCGTTTGGGCCGAGTCCCTGGGCGATCGTTGCGTCCGCCTGCTGCATCGTCCGCAGCGCATGGTGGCGCAGCGAATAATCAGGGGCTACCGCACGGTCTCGCACGAGGCGGCCTGCGTATTGGCGGGAACTCTGCCCTGGGTGCTGGACGCAAAGACCCTCTCGTCGGCTTTCTTCCGGCGAGAGGAGGCGTCCGGGCGTGGGCAGAGGTTGGTCCCCCGTGAGGTCGAGGCCATGTTGGCCTCCCTCCGCAGGACCGCCGTGGAGGAGTGGCGTTCCAGGCTGGAGAGCCCGAGTGCTGGCGTGAGGACCGTCGCGGCAGTGCGACCTGTCCTCGACCAGTGGATGGACAGGCGCCACGGCGCGCCGACGTACCGGCTGACGCAGGTGCTCACCGGGCACGGTTGCTTCGGTGCGTACCTGTGTCGCGTAGCCGGAGCGGAGGAGTCCGCCGTGTGCCACCATTGTGGCAACTGCCGTGAGGACACGGCCCAGCACACGCTGGAGGAGTGCCCAGCCTGGGACGAGGAGCGCAGCGCTCTCATCGCGGTCGTAGGAAGAGACCTCTCGCTGCCGGCCGTGGTCGCCGCCATGGTCGGCAGTAAGAGGTCGTGGCGAGCCATGCTCTCCTTCTGCGAACGCGTCATGTCGCAGAAGGAGAGCGCCGAGCGGGATCGGGAGCAGACCGATCCCGCTCGTCGCCACAGAAGACGAAGGAGGCGCCGGGATGTCACCTAACCCGGCGCCGGAGAGGCCACATGGGGTCGCCGTCCCTACCTTGGCGGCCCCCGAGACGTGACGCAACACGCGTCTGTTGCCGCACCGTTTGAGCGGCAGTGCACAGAGGCGGTCCCGGCGCGCTCTGTATCAACGGTATCCCGGGGCCGTCTCTGAAGTGCACTGATGGTGGCCGACGCGGGGTTTTTAGTCGGTATTTCGGCGCGTAGATTTACGGTAGGGACCCGACCCAGCGGCCGCCCGTCCACATCCACGGGCGGCACAACATCTTCGCTGGGCTCGGAAGGCGCCGGTGAGTCCGACACACCCCCGCCCCTTCGGGGGTGGGATGGTCCGTAAAGGGATTTTCCCCGCGAGAAAAAAAAAAAAAAGAAAAAAAAAAAAAAAAAAAAAAAAAAAAAAAAAAAAAAAAAAAAAAAAAGGATCGCGGGGTCTGGGGTGCTATGTCGGGAACCTCCAAGTGGTGCACCCTGGGCAACGTGGGTCATCGTAGTTGCGATTTGCAACTACCATGGCCGACGGCGAATATCCGACGGGGAGGGCAGGGAGTTTGGCGGTCGCTGTCTTTTGTGGCGGCCGCCTCTATCTGTCGTTGCAGGCGAGACCCTGCATTTGGGTCGCCCTCCGGTTCTGTCCCGGAGGTTTCGGCGGGCCCGGTGTGCGCTTACCCCGCCGCCGGGCGGGCTGTGGGAGTGTCCCTCCCACGGTCGCCGTCGTATATCGTAATCCGGTTGTGAGGTTTGTGGTCATGTCTCGCACTCCTGCCGGACCGAGGGTCTTGGCTTAACCGCCCGGACCGCGAGGGAGGATGCCTCTATAAAAAGTACCCCGAATCCCAAGCGGCGGCGCACCGCGAAGGGATGCATGGCTGATGGGCAGTTCAGTCTCTAGTGCGACCCCCGCCAGAGTACCGGCCGACCCTCTGGCGGGTTACGCTAGGCTTACCCAGGTACAGGGGGCACTGCCTGGGTGGACCTTCCTTTCCCCCATACTCGTGGGAACAATTATGAACACAATAAAAACAAACACAAAATCATGTTCGGTGGTAGTGGAGAGGATGTCAGGCTCGGATGCATCTCAAGCGTCCAGTCGGGCACCCTCAGCATCGGGAGCGCCTGCGGAGAGGAACGCGCCATCCCGTGACTTCGATTCGGAGTCCGGGATGAGCAGCGACTCTTCGCATGCGAAGAGAAGCCGCACTAGGCCGCGCGGGCCGCGTCCTGCGGAAAAGCGGCCGAGGGCTAGCGATGGTGGCAGTACGGCGGAAACGGACTCCCGTGCTGCCACCAAGAAGCAGAAGCAGAGGCCCCCGGCGCCAGCCCGGAGCATGGGCGAAGATGATGACGCCGTCGGCAGGGCGCAGGCGGCTTATGAGGCTGCCCTTGAAAAGGAGCGCATCGCAGAGGCCGAGGCGATGGAGGCGGATGAGGCCGATCTGCGGAAGGCCAAGGAGGCGCATCCGTGGACAAAGCCGGCTCCACAGGAGGCGCCGCCGGTCACCCGCAGTGAGGCCCTCATGCGGATGGCTAAGCGGCTCCAGCAAGCTCCGGCTCCTCAAAGGTACGTATGTTCGGGACATCAATGAGAGCGTGTCGGAGCTGCTGGCGTTGGCGCAAGAGCCGTCCTCTGCGGAGCTCGCCAGGGTCGAGGCGGAGAACCGCAATCTCCGCCAGAAAGTGACGGCGTTGGAGGCGGCCCTCACCACGCAGGGCAGGATGTTGGACGACCTGATGGCGACGGTCGGGTCCCAGCGGCAGCCTGCGGCTGAGAAGGCGTCCGGCGCTCCGGTGTCGGACGTCCTGAAGCAGCTGCTGGAGGTGCACATGGCGAAAGTGGACGCCAAACTAGAGGCGATCGCCATGCGGCTACCTCCGGAGCCGATTCTCCGCCCTCCGCTGGCTGCCGATCGGGCTAGGGCCAAGGCAGCCCCGAAGCCGCAGCCACCCGTCGCGGGGATACCGGCCGCCTCATGGCCGGCTCTAGGAGCGGGGAAGCAAAGGGCTGCCTCTGCGGCCGTGGGCCGCCCCGCACCGGCTGCCCCTGCGGTGGCTCGCCGCCCTGCAACAGCTGCCCGGCCAACCGCGGCTTCGACGGCTCCGCCGCCGGTCGCCTCTAGGGAGTCCCGCGGGCGCAAGAGAGGCAACCGAAAGCGCGCCCCGCCTCGGTCGCAGACGCCACACCCGCCCCTTCAACCCGCCACATCCACGGAGACTCCGTGGACTGTGGTGGCAAAGAGGGGCAAGAAGAAGTCCCGGGTGGCCCAACAGCCGGTCCAGGCCCCACGCAGGGCTGCTCCCCAGCTCCGTCTCCCGCGCAAAGCCGCCGTGACACTCACGGTGACGCCGGAGGCGTTGAAGCGGGGAGTCACTTACGCACAAGTCCTGCGTGAGGTCCAGACAAAGGTGGACCTGGCCAGCCTTGGCATCACTGCCGGGCTGAAATCAAGGCGGATAGCCACCGGGGCGTATTTATTTGAAGTGCCCGGGCCTGAGTCGGAGGCGAAGGCCGACTCCCTCAGTGCCAAAATGAGGGAGGTCCTGCGCGGGTCGGAAGAGGACGTTCGCGTCTCCCGGCCCATGAAGACTGCGGAGCTGCGCGTCTCGGGGTTGGACGCTTCAGCCAACTCCGAGGCAGTCGCGGAGGCCATCGCCCGTCTCGGCGAATGCTCCCCCGACGACGTTAAGGTCGGGGAGATTCGGGACGAGCGTTCGGGCCTGGGTGCGGTGTGGCTCCGCTGCCCAGCGAAGGCAGCGGAGAAAGTCATGAAGGCGGGGCGTGTCCTGGTGGGCTGGGTGGCGGCGGCAGTGCGGCTGCTCGAGGCCCGGCCCCTTCGCTGCTTCCGCTGCCTCTACAAGGGGCATGTGCGGATACAATGCACCGGCGAGTGCGACCGTAGCGGGCTCTGCTACCGCTGCGGTCAATCGGGCCATAAGGCCCGGGAGTGTTCCGCGGACCCGCACTGCGCAATCTGCGCAGATGCCGGTAAACCCGCGGACCACCGGGTGGGCGGCAAGGCCTGCGCTGCCTCCTCGGTCCCGCACCGTTCTCAACGCGGTGTGGGAGCCGGGGTTGCGACGCGGCCGCAACCGTCCCGCCCTGAGGCGATGGAGATCGCCCATACTTAGATGGAGCTTAATTTCCTCCAGGCGAACATCAACCACTGCGTCGGAGCACAACAGTTGCTTGTTCAATCCCTGGCGCAGTGGTCGATTCACGTGGCTGTGGTCGCCGAGCCATACTCTGTCCCTGCCTGCGACGACTGGGCAGGGGACCTTGATGGCTCGGTGGCCGTAATCACTCGGGGCGCCGCCGGCTCTCCGCCCTTCGAAAAAGTAGCGAAGGGTGCGGGATGCGTGGCGGTCTTGGTGGGAGGGGTGTGGGTAGTAGGAGTCTATTTCTCTCCCAACAGGTCCCAGGCGGAATTCGAGAGCTTTCTCGCGCGCCTGGGGGCCCTGGTGCAGCTTGACAGCCAGCCTCGCCCCGTGCTTGTAGCCGGCGACTTCAACGCCAAATCCTTGGCTTGGGGTTCGTCGGTGACCGACGCGCGGGGCGAGGCCCTGGAGGAATGGGCGATCTCCATCGGGTTGGTCGTCCTGAATCGGGGGTCGGAGAACACGTGCGTGCGGCACAACGGCGGTTCGGTGGTGGACGTGACGTTCGCCACCCCGGCCCTTGCCCGCCGTGTTCGGGACTGGAGGGTTTTGGTCGAGGAAGAGACGCTGTCCGATCATCTCTACATTCGGTACAGCGTCTCGACCTCCCAGGTCTCCACCCATCAGTCCGGTGGTGGTCCGACTGCCCGATTCACGGGTGGCCGACGTTGGGCCGCGAAGCGCCTCGATGTGGAGGCCGCGAAGGAAGCCGCTATTATTCAGGCGTGGCTCCCCGTACCGGATGGGCCGGTGCGGGTCGAGCAAGAGGCGGAATGGTTCGGGGTGGCGATGTCGCGAGTCTGCGACGCGGCCATGCCCCGGGTCACCCGCCTCCCGGCGAAGCGCCAGGTGTACTGGTGGTCGGCCGAGCTCACTGAGCTGCGTGCGTCCTGCCAGGTCGCGCGCCGCCGACTCGCCAGGCACCGTCGTCGTCGGACACGTAGACCCGGCGACGACGAGCAAGGGCGGCACCTTCTCGACCTCCACAGAGAGGCGAAGAGAGCGCTGCGGGTGGCCATCGCGCAAGCGAAGGCCGCGGCGAACGTAGAGTTCCGGAGGTCTCTGGACAGAGATCCATGGGGGCGTCCGTACCGTGTGGCGTTGAGGAAACTCCGCCCATGGGCGCCCCCACTGACACAGAGTCTCCGGACCGAACTTTTGGAGGACGTCGTCGCGGCCTTGTTTCCGGCCACCGAGGAGTTCACTCCTCCACCGATGGCGCCACGTCCACCGGCGTCATCGTCGTTGGTTTCGGCAAGGGATATCCCGGAGGTTTCGCCGCAAGAGCTAGAGGCGGCAGTGCTTCGGCTGCGGAGCAAGAACTCGGCCCCGGGGCTCGACGGGGTGCCCGGTCGTGTCTGGGTGCTGGCCGTCGAGTCGCTGGGTACGAGGCTCCGCGGCCTTTTCTCCGCGTGCCTTGAGCAGGGCATCTTCCCGTCGCTGTGGAAGACGGGCAAGCTTGTCCTGCTCCGCAAGGAGGGGCGACCTGCAGACTCGCCGTCGGCCTACCGGCCCATCGTGTTGCTCGACGAGGTGTGCAAGCTCTTTGAGCGCATAGTCCACGCGCGCCTCGTCGAGCATTTGGAGGACACGGGCCCGGACTTGGCGGACTGCCAGTTCGGGTTCCGGCGGGGCCGGTCGACAGTGCACGCGATTCTGCGGGTCAAGGCACAAGCGGAGCGTGCGGTGTCCCGGGGTAGGGTCGTGGTGGCGGTGTCTCTCGACATCGCCAACGCGTTCAACACCATGCCCTGGGCCTGCATCGAAGAAGCACTGCGGTACCACGAGGTGCCGCCCTATCTCCGGCGTCTGGTGCACGCGTACTTGTCTGACAGGTGCGTGGTGTATCCGGGCGCCAACGGGTGGCATCGCAGAGCGGTGTCGTGCGGTGTTCCGCAGGGGTCGGTTCTCGGCCCGCTCCTGTGGAACATCGGCTATGACTGGGTGCTCCGTGGTACCAACCTTCGGGGCGTCGCTGTCGTCTGCTATGCGGACGACACGTTGGTGACAGCGACGGCCAGGACTTTTAGAAGATCAGCCCTGCTCGCCTCGTTCGGTACCGGACTGGTGGTGGGCAGGATTCGGCGACTGGGCCTCACGGTGGCCCTGAACAAGACCGAGGCCGTGTGTTTCCACGGTCCTCGGTGTGGGCCTCCGCCTGGGGCCCACATCACGGTGGAGGGCGTGCGGATTCCTGTCGGCTCGAGCATGAAGTACCTCGGTCTCGTCCTCGATAGTCGATGGGATTTCCGTGCGCATTTTGAGGAGTTGTCGCCGAAGCTGGTGAGGGCGGCGGGCGCACTGGGGCGCTTGTTGCCCAACACTGATGGTCCTGGCATCCCTTGCCGAAACCTTTATGCTGGAGTCGTGCGGTCCATGGCCCTCTACGGGTGTCCCGTTTGGGCCGAGTCCCTGGGCGATCGTTGCGTCCGCCTGCTGCATCGTCCGCAGCGCATGGTGGCGCAGCGAATAATCAGGGGCTACCGCACGGTCTCGCACGAGGCGGCCTGCGTATTGGCGGGAACTCTGCCCTGGGTGCTGGACGCGAAAACCCTCTCGTCGGCTTTCTTCCGACGAGAGGAGGCGTCCGGGCGTGGGCAGAGGCTGGTCCCCAGAGAGGTCGAGGCCATGTTGGCCTCCCTCCGCAGGACTGCCGTGGAGGAGTGGCGTTCCAGGCTGGAGAGCCCTAGTGCTGGTGCGAGGACCGTCGCGGCAGTGCGACCTGTCCTCGAGCAGTGGCTGGACAGGCGCCACGGTGCGCCGACATACCGGCTGACGCAGGTGCTCACCGGGCACGGCTGCTTCGGTGCGTACCTGTGTCGCATAGCCGGAGCCGAGGAGTCCGCCGTGTGCCACCATTGTGGCAACTGCCGTGAGGACACGGCCCAGCACACGCTGGAAGCGTGCCCAGCCTGGGACGAGGAGCGCAGCGCTCTCGTCGCGGTCGTGGGAAGCGACCTTTCGCTGCCGGCCGTGGTCGCCGCCATGGTCGGCAGCCGGAGTTCGTGGCGAGCCATGCTCTCCTTCTGCGAACGTGTCATGTCGCAGAAGGAGAGCGCCAAGCGGGATCGGGAGCAGACCGATCCCGCTCGTCGCCACAGGAGACGTAGGAGGCGCCGGGACGCCAACTAACCCGGCGCCGCAGAGGCCACGCGGGGCCGCCGTCCCTACCTTGGCGGTCCCCGAGACGTGACGCAACACGCGTCTGTTGCCGCGTCGCTAAGCGACGGTGCACATAGAGGCGGTCCTGGCGCGTCTGTTAAACGGTATCCCGGGGCCGTCTCTCAAGTGCACCGATGGTGGCCGACGCGGGGTTTATAGTCGGTATTTCGGCGCGTAGGTTTATGGTAGGGACCCGACCCAGCGGCCGCCCGTCCACATCCACGGGCGGCACAGCATCTCGCTGGGCTCGGAAGGCGCCGGTGAGTCCGACACACCCTCGCCCCTTCGGGGGTGGGATGGTCCGTAAAGGGATTTTCCCCGCGAGAGAGAAAAAAAAAAAAAAAAGTGATCGCGGGGTGCCCCTTCAACCCGCCACATCCACGGAGACTCCGTGGACTGTGGTGGCAAAGAGGGGCAAGAAGAAGTCCCGGGCGGCCCAACAGCCGGTCCAGGCCCCACGCAGGGCTGCTCCCCAGCTCCGTCTCCCGCGCAAAGCCGCCGTGACACTCACGGTGACGCCGGAGGCGTTGAAGCGGGGAGTCACTTACGCACAAGTCCTGCGTGAGGTCCAGACGAAGGTGGACCTGGCCAGCCTTGGCATCACTGCCGGGCTGAAATCAAGGCGGATAGCCACCGGGGCGTATTTATTCGAAGTGCCCGGGCCTGAGTCGGAGGCGAAGGCCGACTCCCTCAGTGCCAAAATGAGGGAGGTCCTGCGCGGGTCGGAGGAGGACGTTCGCGTCTCCCGGCCCGTGAAGACTGCGGAGCTGCGCGTCTCGGGGTTGGACGCCTCAGCCAACTCCGAGGCAGTCGCAGCGGCCATCGCCCGTCTCGGCGAATGCTCCCCTGACGACGTTAAGGTCGGGGAGATCCGAGACGAGCGTTCGGGCCTGGGTGCGGTGTGGCTCCGCTGCCCAGCGAAGGCAGCGGATAAAGTAGTGAAGGCGGGGCGTGTCCTGGTGGGCTGGGTGGCGGCGGCAGTGCGGCTGCTCGAGGCCCGGCCCCTTCGTTGCTTCCGCTGCCTATACAAGGGGCATGTGCGGGTGCAATGCACCGGCGAGTGCGACCGTAGCGGGCTCTGCTACCGCTGCGGTCAATCGGGCCATAAGGCCCGGGAGTGTTCCGCGGACCCACACTGCGCAATCTGCGCGGATGCCGGTAAACCCGCGGACCACCGGGTGGGCGGCAAGGCCTGCGCTGCCTCCTCGGTCCCGCACCGTTCTCAACGCAGTGTGGGAGCCGGGGTTGCGACGCGGCCGCAACCGTCCCGCCCTGAGGCGATGGAGATCGCCCATACTTAGATGGAGCTTAATTTCCTCCAGGCGAACATCAACCACTGCGTCGGAGCACAACAGTTGCTTGTTCAATCCCTGGCGCAGTGGTCGATTCACGTGGCTGTGGTCGCCGAGCCATACTCTGTCCCTGCCCGCGACGACTGGGCAGGGGACCTTGATGGCTCGGTGGCCGTAATCACTCGGGGCGCCGCCGGCTCTCCGCCCTTCGAAAAAGTAGCGAAGGGTGCGGGATGCGTGGCGGTCTTGGTGGGAGGGGTGTGGGTAGTAGGAGTTTATTTCTCTCCCAACAGGTCCCAGGCGGAATTCGAGAGCTTTCTCGCGCGCCTGGGGGCCCTGGTGCAGCTTGACAGCCAGCCTCGCCCCGTGCTTGTAGCCGGCGACTTCAACGCCAAATCCTTGGCTTGGGGTTCGTCGGTGACCGACGCGCGGGGCGAGGCCCTGGAGGAATGGGCGATCTCCATCGGGTTGGTCGCCCTGAATCGGGGGTCGGAGAATACGTGCGTGCGGCACAACGGCGGTTCGGTGGTGGACGTGACGTTCGCCACCCCGGCCCTTGCCCGCCGTGTTCGGGACTGGAGGGTTTTGGTCGAGGAAGAGACGCTGTCCGATCATCTCTACATTCAGTACAGCGTCTCGACCTCTCAGGTCTCCACCTATCAGTCCGGAGGTGGTCCGACTGCTCGATTCACGGGCGGCCGACGTTTGGCCGCGAAGCGCCTCGATGTGGAGGCCGCGAAGGAAGCCGCCATTATTCAGGCGTGGCTCCCCGCACCGGATGGGCCGGTGCGGGTAGAGCAAGAGGCGGAATGGTTCGGGGTGGCGATGTCGCGAGTCTGCGACGCGGCCATGCCCCGGGTCACCCGCCTCCCAGCGAAACGCCAGGTGTACTGGTGGTCGGCCGAGCTCACTGAGCTGCGTGCGTCCTGCCAGGTCGCGCGCCGCCGACTCGCCAGGCACCGTCGTCGTCGGACACGTAGACCCGGCGACGACGAGCAAGGGCGGCACCTTCTCGACCTCCACAGAGAGGCGAAGAGAGCGCTGCGGGTGGCCATCGCGCAAGCATCAATCTATATTGCATGTTCTGCAATTTACGCCATTAGGATTTAATACCCAAAATTGTTTTTCATACACCACTCTACACACACAAAAAGTTACTTACACTAATACATACAACTTCCAACAAAAATCATTACACTATATTTATAAACTTCCAAACACACCCACACTTACACTAAGGCCTCCAAAGTCACTGAAATGTTCATCAAAAAGCTTGTCTATCTTTGCGTCATTAATTGAATGTACGGAACCAAAAGCGGACCTACAACCAACCTATACCAGTCACTCTAAAATAATATTAAATTTCTTACCAAAATATGATACCACAGAAGACCCGAATCTTAAAAAACAAAATTCAATATCATAAATGGATTTTTAAATGACATGGACTCCACGTCAATTTCTACGGCAGTGACATGTGAACCAGACAATTGTAAGGAGTGTATACCAAATCATACTGCAAATTTTAACATTATTACACAAAATATTCGTAGCATTTCCGCAAACCTGAGCGATTTCTCCTTATTATTACAACGTACAAAGTTATACTGTGACATTATAATACTAACAGAATGTAGACTTAAACAAAACCCAGTAATCCCCCCGCTAGACAATTATGAATATTTTACATCAACAAATCCAGCCAATCAAAATGACGGCGTTGTTGCTTACATTAACAACAATCTTCAAGGTGTATCGGTGACTGAGCCGAACATCCTAGATGCTAGCTGTGTCCTTATCAAAATTGGACTGGATATAGCAATATTAGGAATATACCGCCCACATGCGTTTAATAATGTTGACAATTTTATGCAAACAATTAGTCACACACTCCAAAGTCTTTCAACTTTTAAAACAATTATTCTAATAGGAGATATTAATATTGACATTCACCCAGATAATAAAGACCCTCGTTCTGAGGATTATCTTAATATGTTAGCTGTGCATGGACTTCTTCCCTCACACACCCTTCCCACACATGATGCAACATGTCTAGATCATATTATTATAAAGTCCCAAAATCTGGCGAATACCCTTATTATTAACTCCACAGTTACGAATCACTATGCAGCATTCTTATCCCTAAAAATCAAAAAATCTATAACACCCCCAAAATTCTCTACCAAAATTGACTACAACAGTCTTCATAAAGATATGCTAAATATAGATCTCTCTCCAATATACAAAGAAACAGACCCTGACTCTGCTACAAATAAATTTTATAGTATCCTGCGTAGTGTAATAGAAAAAAACACCAGTATTAAATACTTAGCCCGGCGTCACAGAATAATTAAACCCTGGATCACACCGGGATTATTACGTTGTATAAGGCATAGGGATAATTTACACAAGCAACTAAGAAGTGACCCAAAAAATGAAATATTACGAGTAACGTACAAGCGATATCGAAATTTTTGCAATATGATCCTAAAAAAGGTTAAAAGAAATTATGATAAAAACAGACTTAATGAAGCCGGCTCAAATAATAAGAAACTATGGGAAGCAATTAAAGATATTGCATATCTAAAAAAAACTAAATCTTCATCACGTGATCTTCTATACAATGAGAGAACCCCCAAGGAAGCAGTTGATGCAATCAACCACTTTTTTGTCAATATTGGAAAAACTTTGGCAGAAAACATTAAAAAATCCATAACCACAACCGGAACCATAAATCTGTCTAAACCCACCACTATTCCAAATTCTTTCGTATTCCTACCTACTGACGAATATGAAGTTAAATCCATGATGACGTCTCTAAAAAACGATTGTGCAGTCGGTTGGGATGGAATCTCCACTGTATTCATAAAGACTTTTAAACATGTATTAGTACCGCCAATAACGTACCTTTTTTTTTTTTTTTTTTTTTTTTATTGCAATGAATGGCGAGACGAGCATGCCATTCGCCTGATGGTAAGCGATATGACCGCTCATGGACAGTAGCAAAACCAAACAACACCATGAATTACAAGGCAATGCTTGGAATTCCACTGCGCTCGCCATCCTGAGACATAAGATGTTAAGTCTCAATATGTCCAGTAGTTACTCTGGCTACAATGTCCTTCAAACCGGAACACAACAGCGCATTAACACTGCTGTTTGGCGGGAGAAATAGACATTGCAGTGGTACCCACCCAGGCGGCCTCTCACATATGAGAGACCTACCACCAGTAACCTCTGTAACTTATCTCTCTCAGTCGGAATATTCCCATCAGCTTTAAAAAAAGGGCTTATACATCCAATCTTTAAAAATGGAGATCGAAATCTTGTAAATAATTATCGTCCAATATCTGTTCTTCCAGCAATCTCTAAAATACTAGAGCGGTTAATAAATATTCGTCTTGTCGGTTACCTAGAGAAACATAACTTGATAAGTGATAGACAATTCGGATTCAGGAAAAATAAATCCACTGGACAGGCTGTGCATAAACTCACTGATTATTTAGTAAGAAAATTGGATTCAGGAAAAAAATGTCTCGCTATCTTCCTAGACCTTGCGAAAGCGTTCGACACGGTATCAATCCCCATACTTCTAACTAAACTGGAATCTCTTGGAATTAGAGGAGAACAATTGAGACTTTTTGAAAGTTATTTAAATGGCCGAACTCAGTGTGTTACTCTTGGCGGCCATATAAGCAGCGATCTGCCAATCACTTATGGTGTGCCACAGGGGAGCATCCTTGGTCCTAGCTTATTCCTAGTGTATATAAATGACCTGTGCAAACTGAATATAATAGACGGTAACCTTCTATCATTTTCGGATGACACAGTTCTATATTTTTCTGGTAATACCTGGGAAGAAGTATATAAATCTGCCCAAAATGGCTTTAATTTAGTATCTCAATGGTTAACAGAAAACTTACTCACTCTAAATATTGATAAAACTAAACATATTATATTTACCATTCGCAATGTGCAACTCCCAGATCAAAATCAATTTAATATCACCGCTTACACTACGTCTGCTCCTAACTCTTCACAATACACCAAGTCCGTCATAGAAAGAACCACCCAAATAAAATACCTAGGAGTGCTCATTGATAATAACCTCACATTTAAACCATATATTAAATTATTATCCGGAAGAATACGAAAACTTATTTTTGTTTTTAAACATTTACGTCACGTTGCCGATCCTCCTACCCTGAAGATGATCTACCAGGCATTATGCCAATCCCTGCTTACATATTGTATTACTTCATGGGGCGGAGCGTTTAAAAATCATCTCATATTTGTTGAGCGTGCCCAAAGAGCCCTCCTAAAGGTGAGTACATTTAAACCTCAATTATATCCGACTAAGAGCCTATATGAGTTTTGCCAAGTCCTTACTGTCCGTCAACTGTTTATCTTACATACCACTTTATTACAACATTCTTCGACGCCTTGCTCAGATATATCTAATATTAACCGCCGCAATCATCTCGTTGCAAAATCTTCATCATTTAATACCTCGTTTAGTCACAGATTTTTTTGTTTTCTTGGTCCTTTCCTATACAATAGATTACACCGAATACTAAATATTAGTACACATTCTACAAAATATACCTTAAAAAAATCAATCAGTGACTGGCTTCTTAATCAATATTATGATGACACAGAATGTTTTCTGCATCCTTTAGCCTAACACAAAGACACACACAGACACAAAAACACACACAGACACACACACACACACACACACACAAACACACACACACAAACACAAACACACACACACACACACACACACACACACACATATACTACACGTTTGCGCACATATCATGTATGCACGCACACATTAGTACACCAACTGACACGTATTTGGAACAAATTGCGTGCATGCATGCTATGTGCATTGTATTATGGTGACCCAAAATGGCAATTTTGTTTTTTTTTATTTTCATTTATTTATTGTTTTGTTATATGCAGTTTATATAGTATTACTAGTCTTTAATTATAACTACTTTACTATTAATCTAATACTACTTAATACTTATCCTAAACACCTGTTTATATACCCATTGCAACTAGGCCCTGCAACATAAAGATGGTGGCTGGTGCTTATTGTACAGGGCTAACCTAGTATAAGCACCAGCCGTTTCTCACTACCTACTAAAAAATCTTAGCCTAAGCACTTTTAATTAAATCAAAATTTTGCTTGTAACCTAGGTTAAGGAAAGAGATTAATAAACATTTTTTTTTTTTTTTTTTTTTTTATAAATGATTCTTTTTGTCTATTTCCCCATATAAAAGGTATGTCTTTTTTAATTAATTCTCTCAAAGGTGCTTTTGCTTTTGACACATTTGGTATAAATCTAGATATGTATGTTATCATTCCTAAAAATCTATGTAATTCTTTCTGATCTTTTGGTTCATTCATTTCTGAAATAGCTTTAACCCTATCTTTATCCAATTTCACTCCTTCACTACATAAAATATGCCCCAAATACTTAACTTCTCTTTGTTTAAACTGACATTTATTCAAGTTAAATTTTATTCCACTTTCTTTTGCTCTTTTTAAAACCTTTTCTAATATCCTATCATGCATCTCTTGATTCCTGGAATGTATCAGTACATCATCAATATAAATTTCTACCCCTTCAATATCTTTGAATATGTTTTTGAATACTCTATGAAAAACTTCAGGGCTGGATGACAAACCAAAAGGTAACCTATTATAATAATATCTTCCATATGGTGTGTTAAATGTGGTTAACTCTTTACTATCATTTGTCAGATTCAACATGAAGAAAGCTTTACTGGCATCTAATGTGCTAAACACTGTACTACCACTTAATTTTGAGGTTATTTCTTCTAAAGTCGGAAGCATTAAATGTTCTCTTTTGATTTGACTATTTAAATACTGTGGATCCAAGCAAATCCTAATAGACCCATCTTGTTTTGAAGTAATAACAAGACTACTCACAAAATCTGTTGGCTTCTCAATTTTTGAAATTACTCCTATTGTCTCTAAATGATCCAATTCCTGTTTTAATTTTGTTAATAATTTGAATGGAACATGTCTACAAGGTTTAATTTTCCCTTGCCAATCATTCTTTAAAACTATTTTATATTCATAGTCTTTAATCTTTCCTAGCCCCTCAAAAACTTCTTTATATTTATTAAATAATGTCATTTTACTATCCTTGTCTTGTATTTGTAAAACATTTCTTTTTTCTTTACATGAACTAGAAACCCTATTAATCAAATTGAATTTATTTAATGTTTCCAACCCCAATATAGGAGACTGTCCCGCCCTCACACCCGCCACTGCAACTCCTGTAAGCCAGGATCAACAGTGGCACGCATATTAATGACACTGAGCATTGAAGCTCAGCGCGTCTCCGGGAATGTCTAACTTGTCTTTAACCCGCAACGAAATCAATCAAAAAGTTAAATTAATAGGAGGAGTTGGAAATAAATTATTGTCCACTTCCCTCCCTAATAAAGCGGGTGACATAACAATGAACTAAAGAGGCAACAACCTCGCATAAAGACATTTACAGCCAGAGAAGCCAGCTGTAAAGCACCACGGAATAGTGATTATTACATTTAAATGGGACCTAATATGTAAGCTGTTATACTTGATTCCAATAATAGGTATGGCAAAATCGCCGGAAAGCACGGAAATTCTTCCTAGTCTCCACAAGGTCCATGTAGTATACAACACCAGATGTAATTTGCATACTATCTAGCATGGTTTTACGCTCATTCTGCCAAAGACTACACTCCCAAAGTACATGATGCGCGGACTGCTCATATTCGCAATAAGGTGTTGAACATGAGCACGCAGGCGAATCAACGAGCTTAAATGAGTACAGTTTAGACTTAAAGTTACCATGGCCCGTAAGAAACTGTGATACGTAATAATCGATATCTAGCCAAGTCTTTGTCAAACGATCACGCACGCATGGAAAATATTGGTATAGATGCCGACCCTTCAAAGATACCTCCCATCTATTCTGCCATTCATCTATTAATTCGTTATATACAACTGAGAGCGGCTTAAATAATCTGTCTACTTTTACAAGTTCACGTGAATTTAAGAATCTTTTGTCCATATTCTCTCTAGTTGAGTAATACATCGCGGCGCGACGTTGTACCTCTAGGTCAACTGGAAGTACACCCGCTAGGACAGGCAACGCTTCGGTACTAACAGTCCTATATGCCTTACACAAGAATATCAACGCCAAACGTTGGCTCTGGAGCAATTTCCTTCGCACAGCACCGATAGTAGCCCTATCGGCCCATACGGGGGATCCGTAAGTAATACATCCTAAGTAAGTAGCTCCATAGATGGTTTTTAATGTATTGAAAGATAGCCCCCACGTTGATTTTGATATTCTTGTCAAAGCAAAAAAGTTATTTTTCGATTTTTCCCCGACTTTCTTAATATGTTCAAGAAAGGAAAAAATCCTTTCCAAAATTAGACCAAGATAACAAACTGATTCTTTTTTCTTTACGGTGATATTATTAAATTTAATTCGCGGCGGTGATTTTAGAATTCCTTTTAAAAGTAATTGGAACGTTTTATGTGGTGCGAACTGTAAGCGATTTCGATCGCCCCAATCAGATATTAATTTTAAACACGTGTCGGCCATATTTTCGAGTCCCGACCTACTGTTTGACTCAATAAGCAAGAGGCCATCGTCCGCATATCCAATCAAAGAACACCCTGACGGTAAGGGAATTGTAAGAAAATCGTCGAAGCCCAAATTCCATAAATAAGGACCCAAGACCGAGCCTTGTGGACAGCCCATCGTCAGTGGCTTCGACACTGCATGGTGTCCAAGTTTAAGTTTTATTGTTCCGTGCGAAAAATACGAGTATATAAGTGAATATATATTTTTAAAGCAACCTCGCAATTTCAACTTAAGAAGCAGCATTGGCCACCAAGCATTGCGAAAGCACCGGAGATGTCCAGGAAAATACCGAGTACATATTTGCGTATCGATGTACTTACTCTTCTCCTAACCGAAATTGCCGCGTCAATAGTCGACCTACCCATAGTAAAACCGAACTGTTTTTCATGGAATTTTGGTCCACCTGGTAGCAATCGAGGGACGGTAAGACGTTCTAAAAGTTTACCTAGCGACGGCAAGAGTGTAATGGGTCTGTAAGACTTAGGATCTTGAGGAGATTTATCGCCACTCTTGGGTATTATCCGAATGAAACCGGTACGCCAGACTCGCGGAAATACCCCTTCAGCAATACATCGATTAAAAACAGTTAGTACTGCATTGCCGGCCGATTTACACGCTTCTTTAATCATTTTGTTGGATATTTTATCATCACCGGAAGCCTTGTTTAGGGGCAAAGATCGAACTATTTCACTAAATTCATCAAATGATGAGAGATTTGAATCGCAAGAGTTTGGCAGTTCCGCGGCCCACATCCTAATCTGCTTGTGGTATTCTGTGTCATTCCCAACATTATCGTCCGGTATTAACGATTGTAACAAAGCTTCCGTTGTCTCCTCAATGCCAGTTCACTTCCCCTCCCGCGGGGGCACAGTACAGTGACGTGTTTACGTGCTCCTCAATAATAATTGTGTTTTGTGTGTTTTGAAGACGATTATCGGTTCGTGAGTTGTTTATTGTTGTTTGGTATCGTATTGTACGCAAGGATTCGTAAGTTTTTAAAGTTTTATTTCGTTTATTTCGTGGATTTATTCGAATTTATTCTCGGTAAGTACTTTTATTTTTCTATAGTGGGTACCGCGAAATAAAATATCGTCCGGCCGGTCAGTCAGCTGTTTGTTTAACATTAATTAGTTCTTGTAAGTGTCAATAAACATTATAAATTAATTGAATTTACTTCTGTAAAGACAATGTCGACCCACAGTAACGATCCGCCCGACCCTGGGCCAGACCCTTTTGTTCAAAGTAGGCTCACGCCTCGGTCACCAAGTTCGGCAAAACGGCTATTCAGCGACGTTAATTCGCCATCATATGTTTCCCCCGTTAAATCAAAACGTCTACAATTGTCGGAATCGGCGGATACTTTGTCTGTAGACAACGGCAGCGATGTGAGCCGCGCGGACTATTGCGATATGGTGTCGGAAGTATCGAGCTATTTGTCGAAGATAAACGAACTCGTTAATGACCAGGGCTCGCGCATGAATATTGCAAATAGATCGGCGGTTTTAGACATTACACAACGAGTAACTTCGATTGTTTCGTTACTCGCGTTAAAATCTTCGTGCAATGAAACCAAGTTGGCTAATATGCAACGCGAGTTAGATCAATATAAACGCGTTAACATTTCCACCGCAGATTCCAATAAGACTTTAGCCGATAATTTAAAACTGCGTTTAGCGAAACCCACTCCGGTAGTGGAGCCGCGCGCCCCCCTCCCGTGCGTAATAGCTTACCCGACAAGTGAACGGTCAGCTGATCTACCGACATCATCCGCGACTAAACAGGCGCTCTTTAAGGCAATTAAGCCTAGTGATGATGGATTCCAAATCGTGGGCGTTAAAAAAACTTCTAAGTCCGGTGTTGCTCTGCGCCTCGCTAACGAGTCACAAATAAAAAAATTAGAATCCGTCGCCGCGATAAAATCGGCGGGGTTGCGTCTCGAAAAACCGAAGGGCCGCCGCCCCCGTATTCTAGTTAAAGATGTGCCATCCTCCATGGAAGACCGCGCTTTCTTAACCGCATTATATCGTCAAAATATCAAGGACGAAATGCCTATAAAGGAGGATGACTTTTCAAAGTCCGTTAAAATAACCCGCAGACGAATTTTAGATAACGGTCGGAAATGGATAGGCTTAGAATTAGATTCAGAGGTTCGTAAACACTTGATGAATACAAAGGACAAACTTTTCATTGATTGGGCCACCTGCCGTTTTATCGATGACATTGATGTAGTCCGTTGTTTAAATTGTCAGTATTACGGGCATGTACAAAAGTTTTGTACAGTAAAAACACCAACGTGCGCCATCTGTGCTGAGTCACATGAAACTAAGGCGTGCCCGCAAAAATCGAACCCGGAGTTTAAGCCTGTATGTGCGCCTTGCAAACGATTTAAAAAAAAACACGATCATCGTTGTGGGTCTCAGGAGTGCCCAACATACAAAAATAAGCTCGAGCAATTAGTTTTGTCGACCCAATACTAATTAAATATGGATAACTTTACAATCGGTCAGTTAAATCTTCATAACGATAGGGTAGCGACGTCAGAATTAGACACGTTAATTCGCGATTATAAGCTGAATGTCGTTCTGGTTCAAGAGCAATACCAACATGCGCGATTACGTAGTAGGGTGATACAACTCGATAACAACTCACGAGCAGGTATTTTCGTGTCGGGTTCAAATCTTACCGTCACCTCAGTACGTAATCTTATGACGTCACACTGTGCTGTCGCAGAGGTGTCGAGTCCGATCTGTAAGGTTTTTCTTGTGAGCTGTTATTTTCAATACTCCGACCCTGTGGGTCCCCACTTGCATCACCTCCGTTATGTCTTGCGGTCCCTCGCTGGACATAAAATTATTATAGGTGCTGACGTTAATGCGTCTTCAATCCTTTGGTATGGAAAATATCGCTCCACCGATACCGAGCGACGTTGCGCTGTAGAAGATTTCATTGCAGAGATGAACCTCGAAGTACATAACACCCCCGATGCACCACCTACTTATAGCAGCCCTATGGGCGAATCCTCTATTGACGTCACACTTTCTAGTGGAGACGTCCGTATTGATAGGTGGCGCGTCCTGCCGGACGCGTCGTGTAGTGACCATCGCCTGATTGTGTACGAGTTCTTGCCTAGAGTGACACAGGGTCCGGTACATATAAATTGTAATTTTAGATATAAGTCTATAGGTGCCAACTGGGATTTATTTAGCTCTTTATTTGCTCAGCATGCCAGGGACTTCACTCGCGATGATCTGTCAGCTGAGACTTGTGCCGAGATTATGTCGGACACGTTTACGTATTGCGCGGACGTTACCATTGGTCGAGGTCCCATCACAAAGACTCGGAGGTGTGATTGGTGGAATGACTTACTAGTCCAACTACGGCGAACTTTTCGCAGAGCGCGTAGGCGGTTTAACGGGCTTAAAAAACGCCGTATTACAGGGGAAGCAATTACATCTGCTTTTAATGAACTGAAAGTTGCCAGATCACATTATAGAGCGGCTGTACAAAAATCGAAAGGCAATTTATTACGAAAAATTGTAGCCCGGTTAGATAGTGAAGGTCCGTGGTCTCCTTTATACCATGAGTTTAAAGCAAACAGGTCAATCAATTTGGCTTATATTGAGAATATAAAAATTAATAACAACTACACAACTGGCATTGAGGAGACAACGGAAGCTTTGTTACAATCGTTAATACCGGACGATAATGTTGGGAATGACACGGAATACCACAAGCAGATTAGGATGTGGGCCGCGGAACTGCCAAACTCTTGCGATTCAAATCTCTCATCATTTGATGAATTTAGTGAAATAGTTCGATCTTTGCCCCTAAACAAGGCTTCCGGTGATGATAAAATATCCAACAAAATGATCAAAGAAGCGTGTAAATCGGCCGGCAATGCAGTACTAACTGTTTTTAATCGATGTATTGCTGAAGGGGTATTTCCGCGAGTCTGGCGTACCGGTTTCATTCGGATAATACCCAAGAGTGGCGATAAATCTCCTCAAGATCCTAAGTCTTACAGACCCATTACACTCTTGCCGTCGCTAGGTAAACTTTTAGAACGTCTTACCGTCCCTCGATTGCTACCAGGTGGACCAAAATTCCATGAAAAACAGTTCGGTTTTACTATGGGTAGGTCGACTATTGATGCGGCAATTTCGGTTAGGAGAAGAGTAAGTACATCGATACGCAAATATGTACTCGGTATTTTCCTGGACATCTCCGGTGCTTTCGACAATGCTTGGTGGCCAATGCTGCTTCTTAAGTTGAAATTGCGAGGTTGCTTTAAAAACATATATTCACTTATATACTCGTATTTCTCGCACGGAACAACAAAACTTAAACTTGGACACCATGCCGTGTCGAAGCCACTGACGATGGGCTGTCCACAAGGCTCGGTCTTGGGTCCTTATTTATGGAATTTGGGCTTCGACGATTTTCTTACAATTCCCTTACCGTCAGGGTGTTCTTTGATTGGATATGCGGACGATGGCCTCTTGCTTATTGAGTCAAACAGTAGGTCGGGACTCGAAAATATGGCCGACACGTGTTTAAATTTAATATCTGATTGGGGGGATCGAAATCGCTTACAGTTCGCACCACATAAAACGTTCCAATTACTTCTAAAAGGAATTCTAAAATCACCGCCGCGAATTAAATTTAATAATATTACCGTAAAGAAAAAAGAATCAGTTTGTTATCTTGGTCTAATTTTGGAAAGGAATTTTTCCTTTCTTGAACATATTAAGAAAGTCGGGGAAAAATCGAAAAATAACTTTTTTGCTTTGACAAGAATATCAAAATCAACGTGGGGGCTTTCTTTCAATACATTAAAAACCATCTATGGAGCTACTTACTTAGGATGTATTACTTACGGATCCCCCGTATGGGCCGATAGGGCTACTGTCGGTGCTGTGCGAAGGAAATTGCTCCAGAGCCAACGTTTGGCGTTGATATTCTTGTGTAAGGCATATAGGACTGTTAGTACCGAAGCGTTGCCTGTCCTTGCGGGTGTACTTCCAGTTGACCTGGAGGTACAACGTCGCGCCGCGATGTATTACTCAACTAGAGAGAATATGGACAAAAGATTCTTAAATTCACGTGAACTTGTAAAAGTAGACAGATTATTTAAGCCGCTCTCAGTTGTATATAACGAATTAATAGATGGATGGCAGAATAGATGGGATGTATCTTTGAAGGGTCGGCATCTATACCAATATTTTCCATGCGTGCGTGATCGTTTGACAAAGACTTGGCTAGATATCGATTATTACGTATCACAGTTTCTTACGGGCCATGGTAACTTTAAGTCTAAACTGTACTCATTTAAGCTCGTTGATTCGCCTGCGTGCTCATGTTCAACACCTTATTGCGAATATGAGCAGTCCGCGCATCATGTACTTTGGGAGTGTAGTCTTTGGCAGAATGAGCGTAAAACCATGCTAGATAGTATGCAAATAACATCTGGTGTTGTATACTACATGGACCTTGTGGAGACTAGGAAGAATTTCCGTGCTTTCCGGCGATTTTGCCATACCTATTATTGGAATCAAGTATAACAGCTTACATATTAGGTCCCATTTAAATGTAATAATCACTATTCCGTGGTGCTTTACAGCTGGCTTCTCTGGCTGTAAATGTCTTTATGCGAGGTTGTTTGCCTCTTTAGTTCATTGTTTTGTCACCCGCTTTATTAGGGAGGGAAGTGGACAATAATTTATTTCCAACTCCTCCTATTAATTTAACTTTTTGATTGATTTCGTTGCGGGTTAAAGACAAGTTAGACATTCCCGGAGACGCGCTGAGCTTCAATGCTCAGTGTCATTAATATGCGTGCCACTGTTGATCCTGGCTTACAGGAGTTGCAGTGGCGGGTGTGAGGGCGGGACAGTCTCCTCAATGCCAGTTGTGTAGTTGTTATTAATTTTTATATTCTCAATATAAGCCAAATTGATTGACCTATTAGCTTTAAACTCATGGTATAAAGGAGACCACGGACCTTCACTATCTAACCGGGCTACAATTTTTCGTAATAAATTGCCTTTCGATTTTTGTACAGCCGCTCTATAATGTGATCTGGCAACTTTCAGTTCATTAAAAGCAGATGTAATTGCTTCCCCTGAAATACGGCGTTTTTTAAGCCCGTTAAACCGCCTACGCGCTCTGCGAAAAGTTCGACGTAGTTGGACTAGTAAGTCATTCCACCAATCACACCTCCGAGTCTTTGTGATGGGACCTCGACCAATGGTAACGTCCGCGCAATACGTAAACGTGTCCGACATAATCTCGGCACAAGTTTCAGCTGACAGATCATCGCGAGTGAAGTCCCTGGCATGCTGAGCAAATAAAGAGCTAAATAAATCCCAGTTGGCACCTATAGACTTATATCTAAAATTACAATTTATATGTACCGGACCCTGTGTCACTCTAGGCAAGAACTCGTACACAATCAGGCGATGGTCACTACACGACGCGTCCGGCAGGACGCGCCACCTATCAATACGGACGTCTCCACTAGAAAGTGTGACGTCAATAGAGGATTCGCCCATAGGGCAGCTATAAGTAGGTGGTGCATCGGGGGTGTTATGTACTTCGAGGTTCATCTCTGCAATGAAATCTTCTACAGCGCAACGTCGCTCGGTATCGGTGGAGCGATATTTTCCATACCAAAGGATTGAAGACGCATTAACGTCAGCACCTATAATAATTTTATGTCCAGCGAGGGACCGCAAGACATAACGGAGGTGATGCAAGTGGGGACCCACAGGGTCGGAGTATTGAAAATAACAGCTCACAAGAAAAACCTTACAGATCGGACTCGACACCTCTGCGACAGCACAGTGTGACGTCATAAGATTACGTACTGAGGTAACGGTAAGATTTGAACCCGACACGAACGTTGTTATCGAGTTGTATCACCCTACTACGTAATCGCGCATGTTGGTATTGCTCTTGAACCAGAACGACATTCAGCTTATAATCGCGAATTAACGTGTCTAATTCTGACGTCGCTACCCTATCGTTATGAAGATTTAACTGACCGATTGTAAAGTTATCCATATTTAATTAGTATTGGGTCGACAAAACTAATTGCTCGAGCTTATTTTTGTATGTTGGGCATTCCTGAGACCCACAACGATGATCGTGTGTTTTTTTAAATCGTTTACAAGGCGCACATACAGGCTTAAACTCCGGGTTCGATTTTTGCGGGCACGCCTTAGTTTCGTGTGACTCAGCACAGATGGCGCACGTTGGTGTTTTTACTGTACAAAACTTTTGTACATGCCCGTAATATTGACAATTCATACAACGAACTACATCAATGTCATCGATAAAACGGCAGGTGGCCCAATCAATGAAAAGTTTGTCCTTCGTATTCATTACGTGTTTACGAACCTCTGAATCTAATTCTAAGCCTATCCATTTCCGACCGTTATCTAAAATTCGTCTGCGGGTTATTTTAACGGACTTTGAAAAGTCATCCTCCTTTATAGGCAATTCGTCCTTGATGTTTTGACGATATAATGCGGTTAAGAAAGCGCGGTCTTCCATGGAGGATGGCACATCTTTAACTAGAATACGGGGACGGCGGCCCTTCGGTTTTTCGAGACGCAGCCCCGCCGATTTTATCGCGGCGACAGATTCCTACTTTTTTATTTGTGACTCATTAGCGAGGCGCAGAGCAACACCGGACTTAGAGGTTTTTTTAACGCCCACGATTTGGAACCCATCATCACTAGGCTTAATTGCCTTAAAGAGCGCCTGTTTAGTCGCGGATGATGTCGGTAGATCAGCTGACCGTTCACTCGTCGGGTAAGCTATTACGCACGGAAGGGGGGCGCGCGGCTCCACTACCGGAGTGGGTTTAGCTAAACGCAATTTTAAATTATTGGCAAAAGTCTTATTGGATTCTGCGGTGGAAATGTTAACGCGTTTATATTGATCTAACTCGCGTTGCATATTAGCCAACTTGGTTTCATTGCACGATGATTTTAACGCGAGTAACGAAACAATCGAAGTTACTCGTTGCGTAATGTCTAACACCGCCGATCTATTTGCAAAATTCATGCGCGAGCCCTGGTCATTAACGAGTTCGTTAATCTTCGACAAATAGCTCGATACTTCCGACACCATATCGCAATAGTCCGCGCGGCTCGCGTCGCTGCCGTTATCTACAGACAAAGTATCCGCCGATTCCGATAGTTGTAGACGTTTTGATTTTACGGGGGAGACATAAGTTGGCGAATTAACATCACTGAATAACCGTTTTGCCGAACTTGGTGACCGAGGCGTGAGCCTACTTTGAACGAAAGGGTCCGGCCCAGGGCCGGCGGAACGTTACTATGGGTCGACATTGACTTTACAGAAGTTAAATTCAATTAATTTATAATGTTTATTGACACTAACAAGAACTAATTAATGTTAAACAAAACAGCTGACTGACCGGCCGGGCGATATTTTATTTCGCGGTACCCACTATAGAAAAATAAAATTACTTACCGAGAATAAATTTGAATAAATCCACGAAATAAAACTTTATAAACTTACGAATCCTTGCGTACAATACGATACCAAACAACTATAAACAACTCACGAACCGATAATCGTATTAAAACACACAAAACACAATTATTATTGAGGAGCACGTAAACACGTCTCTGCACTGTGCCCCCGCGGGAGGGGAAGTGTGAATAACCCCAATATAGGCAAATAATTTCCTTCACAGACTTGAAATGTAATTAACTGATTTTCTTTCCCAATTTTACAGTTTAAAGATACTTGTCCTAATGTATGTATAGGATCTCCATTGTAATATGATAATTTCAAACTAGATTTATTAAATCTGTGAATTCCTATTTTATGACAAAGTGACTTAGGCAAAACATTACACTGTGCTCCTGTGTCTAACTTAAATTCTATACTTTCATCTAAATCAACAAAGTATACATTTTCTGACCAATCTAACTTTGACGCTGTTACATTATGTATATATACATTATTTAACTGAGTTTCATCAGTATTTACTTTTTTATCTGTGCCGCAATCCGTATAAACTTGTTTTACATATCTTCCAGACCTACATTGCCTTGCAAAGTGACCTATTTTATTACATTTTAAACATACTTTATTATATGCTGGATAGTTTCTTTTTTCATGTACTTTTCCACACCGTTGACACTGAATTGTACTTACTTTTGAGTGAGAACTTTCCATTGACCTTTTATGTGATGGTATGTATTTTCTGTCTCTTGAGATTGTTCGTGACCTTGAATTCCTTATTCCCATGTTCTTGTTTATTTTGTTTATCTGCTCCTTCATATTTTCTGCTTTATGCAAGTGTTCTGATGCTACTTCTGCTGCTTTGCATATATTTATAGCTTTTTGTAATGATAAATCCGGCTCCCTTAATAGCCTATCCTTAATTTTCCTATCTAATAAACCTGTTATTAGCTTATCTTTTATTAAGCGTTCTTGCTGTTCTCCAAACTGGCATTGTATTGCTAATTTACGTAACACCGTTAAATATTCGTCAAAGGATTCGCCCTCATGTTGATTCCGCATGAAAAATAAGTGTGAATTTACGCTTAAATTTTCTCTAGGCACAAAATAGGCATAAAATCTTTTCATTACAGCATCATAAGTTGCAGTTTCTTCATCCATTTCAAACGTTGAGTATATCTCGATGCATTGTTCACCCATGCAATGTAAAAGTAATGCTACCTGGACATCCTCTGGTTTTAGGTCTCCACCTGTCGCTTTTCTGTATATTTCGAATCTTTTCTTCCATATTTTGAACCCTTCAGCATTGTGGTTCGTGAATTCTGGGGGTTTTAAGCCCGTTATTACGTCTTTTTCCATTCTTGAATCTTTCCTTTAGATTTACAAAAATATTTACGTATTTTATTTTTCTAACCTTTTCTTGATTTTCCTTATAACTTTTGGATTTTCCGCAGCGCCATGTTATGCTTGTTTGCATGGATTTATATGTTGATGTCCAGTTTAATAAAACACGAGTCCAGTCACGTAGCCATTTATTTTCAATCTGACAGTTCAGTGTTGACCTCCAAATATTATAATATAAAACTAATATAATGTTGCCACTATAACAGCGGGTGGCCATCGCGCAAGCGAAGGCCGCGGCGAACGTGGAGTTCCGGAGGTCTCTGGACAGAGATCCATGGGGGCGTCCGTACCGTGTGGCGTTGAGAAAACTCCGCCCATGGGCGCCCCCACTGATACAGAGTCTCCGGACCGAACTTTTGGAGGACGTCGTCGCGGCCCTGTTTCCGGCCACCGAGGAGTTCACTCCTCCACCGATGGCGCCACGTCCACCGGCGTCATCGTCGTTGGTTTCGGTAAGGGATATCCCGGAGGTTTCGCCGCAAGAGCTAGAGGCGGCAGTGCTTCGGCTGCGGAGCAAGAACTCGGCCCCGGGGCTCGACGGGGTGCCCGGTCGTGTCTGGGTGCTGGCCGTCGAGTCGCTGGGTACGAGGCTCCGCGGCCTTTTCTCCGCGTGCCTTGGGCAGGGCATCTTCCCGTCGCTGTGGAAGACGGGCAAGCTTGTCCTGCTCCGCAAGGAGGGGCGACCCGCAGACTCGCCGTCGGCCTACCGGCCCATCGTGTTGCTCGACGAGGTGTGCAAGCTCTTTGAGCGCGTAGTCCACGCGCGCCTCGTCGAGCATTTGGAGGACGTGCAGGTGCGTGGTGTATCCGGGCGCCGACGGGTGGCATCGCAGAGCGGTGTCGTGCGGTGTTCCGCAGGGGTCGGTTCTGGGCCCACTCCTGTGGAACATCGGCTATGACTGGGTGCTCCGTGGTACCAACCTTCGGGGCGTCGCTGTCGTCTGCTACGCGGACGACACGTTGGTGACAGCGACGGCCAGGACATTCCAGAGGTCCGCCCTGCTCGCCTCGTTCGGTACCGGACTGGTGGTGGGCAGGATTCGGCGACTGGGCCTCACGGTGGCCCTCAACAAGACCGAGGCCGTGTGTTTCCACGGTCCTCGGTGTGGGCCTCCGCCTGGGGCCCACATCACGGTGGAGGGCGTGCGGATTCCCGTCGACTCGAGGATGAAATACCTCGGTGTCGTCCTCGACAGTCGATGGGATTTCCGTGCGCACTTCGAGGAGTTGTCGCCGAAGCTGGTGAGGGCGGCGGGCGCACTGGGGCGCCTGTTGCCCAACACTGATGGTCCTGGCATCCCTTGCCGAAACCTTTATGCTGGAGTCGTGCGGTCCATGGCCCTCTACGGGTGTTCCGTTTGGGCCGAGTCCCTGGGCGATCGTTGCGTCCGCCTGCTGCATCGTCCGCAGCGCATGGTGGCGCAGCGAATAGTCAGGGGCTACCGCACGGTCTCGCACGAGGCAGCCTGCGTATTGGCGGGAACTCTGCCCTGGGTGCTGGACGCTAAGACCCTCCTCTCGTCGGCTTTCTTTCGGCGAGAGGAGGCGTCCGGGCGTGGGCAGAGGTTGATCCCCCGTGAGGTCGAGGCCAAGTTGGCCTCCCTCCGCAGGACTGCCGTGGAGGAGTGGCGTTCCAGGCTGGAGAACCCTAGTGCTGGTGCGAGGACCGTCGCGGCAGTGCGACCTGTCCTCGAGCAGTGGCTGGACAGGCGCCACGGTGCGCCGACATACCGGCTGACGCAGGTGCTCACCGGACACGGTTGCTTCGGTGCGTACCTGTGTCGCGTAGCCGGAGCGTAGGAGTCCGCCGTGTGCCACCATTGTGGCAACTGCCGTGAGGACACGGCCCAGCACACGCTGGAGGAGTGCCCAGCCTGGGACGAAGAGCGCAGCGCTCTCATAGCGGTCGTGGGAAGAGACCTCTCGCTGCCGGCCGTGGTCGCCGCCATGGTCGGCAGTAAGAGGTCGTGGCGAGCCATGCTCTCCTTCTGCGAACGCGTCATGTCGCAGAAGGAGAGCGCCGAGCGGGATGGGGAGCAGACCGATCCCGCTCGTCGCCACAGAAGACGAAGGAGGCGCCGGGATGTCACCTAACCCGGCGCCGGAGAGACCACATGGGGTCGCCGTCCCTACCTTGGCGGCCCCCGAGACGTGACGCAACACGCGTCTGTTGCCGCGCCGTTTGAGCGGCAGTGAGCATGGAGGCGGTCCCGGCGCGCTCTGTATCAACGGTATCCCGGGGCCGTCTCTGAAGTGCACCGATGGTGGCCGACGCGGGGTTTTTAGTCGGTATTTCGGCGCGTAGATTTACGGTAGGGACCCGACCCAGCGGCCGCCCGTCCACATCCACGGGCGGCACAACATCTTCGCTGGGCTCGGAAGGCGCCGGTGAGTCCGACACACCCCCGCCCCTTCGGGGGTGGGATATTTGGTATACAAACATGGTGGCGGCTCCGCCCCTAAAAATAGTGATACGCTAGTACCGAATTTTCTATCGACATCGATCCATCAACAGATATTGATATGAATAATTTCGTATCGAATCCACTCATCCCTAAACTTGTGTGTAAACAAACAATACGGTTATTATTCCTACTACTTGTATAAATAACGCCTAGAAGACTCTGAAACTTAATCAACAAGATCCATATACATTATACAATTATAAGTGATTAAAAAAACCAAAATGTAAATTTAGACACATATTTGTTATTATTTCGTAAAAACAGTTACTAACCTATGAAAAGAAATTTTGGGGTCCTTTTTGCTTGAACTCGACTAGCATCCTTTCACACAACACTGAGGCATTTTAAAAACTTAACAATGAAACTAATAAGCAAGCTTAACAAACTTAACAAACGAGATTAACAATGAATAATTCGAAATTCTTTGATTATGCAGATTTGTTTACTTTGATTGACAGATAACGTCACAGTTTGACATTTCATGCAGGAAACAAAAATGGCGTCATTTTGGGCTATGGGCGGTCTCAGTGTGGTTAGTGAACAAAATATTGCCATATTCGAAACTAAGCAGTTATTATTTGTCTCTTTCATTAAGCGACAGGTTACCTTTGTGTAAATGAGACAGATACATAAATGTACAATTCCGCGTCGATACTCATAACATAACTATAATTTGATATATAGTACTACTTTTGTGCGTCATCCTCTTTATTCTTTAATCATTGATATACATCGAGTATTGAGTTTCTATTAACGTCTACTTGGGGCGCTGTTGTTGCATGGATTCCAATGGTTAAAGAATAAAGAGGATAGAGCATAATGTCACGTGACACGGGTCACTTTAGTATACAAACATGGCGGCGGCTCCGCCCCTAAAAATAGTGATACGCTAGTACCGAATTTTCTATCGACATCTATCTGTGGGTGACTTAAACCACCACTATATATCATTACACATTACACACACAAACATAAATACATACATATATACACAACACAAAATATATAAACACATTGCATACACAAAATATAATTATTTATGTACATAAAAATAAAATCTTCAACACACGGACAAACAAGTTGATGTTAAAAACATTATTTTTATATAGATGCGCTGACCTAATTTTTTATGTCACTAGCGGTCCGTCCGCTTTTGTTTCAAACCAGCTGTCGGTTGTGTGACGTCAATTTGGGTCGCCTTTTGTATCCACGAGCAGGTAGTGCACACCTCCACAGCTGATCGTCAGTTGTGATCTAACCACTGGACGCAATACCACTACCGCCTAATTTGCATTAGTTGCTTACGCCTGTATCACTAGTTGCTAGCATATTGTACGTGTTAATTTTGTGTTTCGCGCTTAAGACTTTATATCTGTGCCGTGACTTTCTACTTGCTCTTTCTCCTTCTTTTTTTTTATATGTATGTGGTGTAACTGTGTCGTGTTCAATTAAATCCTGTGATCTGGACTTTGGACCTTTTCTTTGCTTCATTCTTCATCTGATCACCAACCACACTCACCAACGACACTTCATTTACCATAGATCCATCAACAGTGGCATAGATACGACTGAAAAACTTTGAATTTACACAAATATCAGTGTGTAAACTTGTAAATTTTTAATTTTCGCTTTACATGTCAATTGAGTATAAACAGGGGGTTTTAGAATTTGACAGTAAAGTCATTAAAAATTAAATCCAATAAAAATAGGTCGATGTTTTAACATTTTTTTCATGCTATGATTTATTTCTTGGATAAGGTTTACCTGATAATTGTATTTGATTTGTGTCAAATAATACACAATTCAATTTGTGAGATAAAATACAACTTTATTAATATCTAGAATTTGCTTGCGACTTCGTTTGCGTGTATAAAACAGCTTCCGTGGCGCAGTAGGTAAGACGCCGGCTGTAAAACGAGAGGCCGCGGGTTCGATCTAAAAATATTATAATATATAGGTAATCTAATAAATATTTTTAATTTCACTTGGTTTGTCGTTCTGAATATATCTAATATATAAAAATCAATGGAACTTCGATTTTTTTTCTTTTTTGAAAAATAAACATCAAATATTTAATAATGATAATATCGATATGTATAATTTCGTATCGAATTCACTCATCCCTAAACTTGTGTGTAAACAAACAATACGGTTGTTATTCATACTTCTTGTATAAATAACGCCTAGAGGACTCTAAAACTTAATCAACAAGATCCATATACAATTATAAGTGATTAAAAAAAACCCAAAATGTAAATTTAGACACATATTTGTTATTATTTCGTAAAAACAGTTACTAACCTATGAGAAGAATAGTTGGGACTTGGGGCCCTTTTTGCTTGAACTCGACTCCTTTAACACAACACTGAGGCATTTTAAAAACTTAACAATGAAACTAATAAACAAACTTAACAAACGAGATTAACAATGAATAATTCGAAATTCTTTGATTATGCAGATTTGTATACTTCGATTGACAGATAACGCCAGTTTGATATTTCATGCAGGAAACAAAAATGGCGTCATTTTGGGCTATGGGCGGTCTCAGTGTGGTTAGTGAACAAAATATTGCCATATTCGAAACTAAGCAGTTATTATTTGTCTCTTTCATTAAGTGACAAGTTACCTCTGTGTAAGGGAGACAGATATATAAATGTACAATTCCGCGTCGATACTCCTAACATAACTATAACTTGATATATAGTACTACTTTTGTGCGTCATCCTCTTTATTCTTAAATCATTGATGGATTCACACATGGATTCAAATAAAGCGCGAAGTCGGCACTTTAATTGTAGACTGTAAAACTTACCATGATAATTTTGACAGCTCGCAGTAGGGATGAGGGTTGTGTATAATCGTTAATGAATCTATTCGATTATTATTTTTTGGAACTTGTAATCGATAATCGCGTGATTAAGGTATGGATTTTATAAAATAATTTCTTTAAACTTCTTTTTTTATTTTATTCTTTATTTATTATTAACCGGACTAGAAATATTGGGTATTCTACCCATTTTCAAAAAGTATTTTAAGTTGTTCCTAAGATTAAGACAAACTATTTAAAAAAATATCAAATTTTTATTCGCTCGGCAAGTCCAATAAAAAACCATTTAAAATTTAAATTTTAAATTTATGCGCGCAAATATGTGAAAACGCTAGGCGCCATGTTCCTTTAAAATGATACGTCACTCAACCAGTAAACAACCTGTGTTTGTATGAGCTCTTGGACACCGGAGGGGGTATTCTACTTACGGAATGACGTAGAATCGTTATCCATCATGGCGGCAGCCGTTTCACATATTTTTAGGACAGATAAAAAAATTGAAATTTTCAAAACGAATTATAAAATTTATTCCTTGGAAATAAAAACTGAAATTAACATATACTTATTGCTTAATGCTCTACTATATACATTTATAGTTTTTAGATTTTTTCTTTCTTATAGTAAAATACCCAATTATTGTTACAGTCGTGGAGTCAATAGATACTATTTTTTATATCCATTTTCTAGTATAACACCAAAAAATATGACTGGGTAACTTTTATTCAATGCACATATTTTATCATGTAATCAGTACTGTTAATGGAACATATTTCGGCAATTAAGAAACAAATTATTTTTATTTTTATACATATTGTTTTCATTTCAAAACCGATTATTGATAGTCTGAGGTTATTCGTTATGCGTGGCACATCTCTAAGGGGGCGGTACCCATCCATGAAGTACAGTAAGCATAGACGAAAAATTTAATAGACGTAGTGACCCTGTGCCACCGAAAGGGACAACAAATAAAGTACTTAATTAATTTAGGGTTGCCAAGTATGGTACAATTACCCACTATTAGGTAACGGCTTTTTAGAATGATACAAAATGATGCAAACAAGGAAGAAGGAAGGATAAATAATAATGCAACAGTTTGATAGGATTGTTTTATTTATTACTGTATACATATACTGGGTGGAATCGCTTAGCGTTTTGAAAATTGCATAGTGTATTGTGTGTGAGAAATTAACGTTATATACAAGATTAAACATTGAATACTACTTACTTTACAATGGTTCAAGATATCCCCAAAATACATATTAAACTTAATCACCCTACACATAAAAGTGCAACGTCCCGATAAATACACGGCGGCGCGCATTTATGAGTCATGCCGTGCCACAGATGACTAGCGAGGAGTGACCTTGAACCTACTTCGCGTCTATTTATCGGTATTATTACCATACATCATTTGGATTCATGTAAGCACACGTAATTATTGGTAGGTTGTTAAGATTTGCATTTTAACATATTATTTTCATAACGTACCTATCTTATAAAAGCCGGATTTGTTTTTATTTAAACCTTTGAATACATTAACCTACACGTATTTATTAAATCTACTAAGTTACAAGTTACAATGATCAATGTTTATAAAAAAAAGGAAGTAAATACCTTTTAGTGATATTTGAGTAAATGGTAAAACTCCAGTATATCGTCTTCCAAACGAACGTTTCGTAGTGGAAGGCCACGGATTCTTGCATGACTAGGAAGTCTGAACTGTCCGTGGTCGAGCAACCTCTGATAAGTATTTGAAATAAGTCTTGTGCTAGCAACTCGTAGATTCAAGATCCCATTCCTGCGCAAAGACTGCAGATGTTCTGGATCTGCATACAAACTTCTTGCACGATCCAAGTTTTCATTGGATCGGACATAGCATTTCATTATTGCCACATACTCAATGTTCGTGTAATCACTCATTTTTACCGCAAAAACTAACCAATAAACTATCGTACGTCGTCACTTAGTGCTGAATTTCGCGCGACTGGGGATTGAGGAAGTGGCGATATCCCTGGAAGGCGTCAGCGGCGCGGGAGCGGGCGGCGGGACGCGTTGTACTTGCGCTTGCGGCGCGGCGCGGCGGCGCGGTGAACGTTACGGGCGGCTTCATCAAAGGACAGTTTTATTACCTAGATTTAGAAATTTCTACTCGGATTCAAATTGTATAAAGTAGGGTAACAATGATGTGTATTTGTAGAGATATTTTTATTATTTTCATCTGTCTCTGAAAAACGTTTCTTTTTTGATTAACTAATTATTTTATGATTAACTAATAAAACTAGTGGTGGTAAATTAATTTTACACTACATTAAAAAAAAACAAAAAAAAATTAAAATATGTATGCCAAAGGCTTCTAAGTCAAGTACTTGCCATACACATTTTTTTCGTGACGTTAAGCGATTGCACCCAGTATTTACAAAGTGTAAAAAATTACGTATGATAGATCAACAATACATAACTATACGGGTTACTATACAGGGTACGGGGTAATACTACAATCTCACTCTTACCACACTGACATTTTAGGTTATAAAGTTTACGTTGTGACGTTGTAGAATGTCACCCGGATTAGTTTAGGTCTATGGCTCAATAATCATATTGTCTATGCCAATCAACGCCTCCATTGCGCTGAATGCAATGATTATAGAATAAAGAGGATAGAGCATAAGGTCACGTGACACGGGTCCCTTTGTATTACCAACATGGCGGCGGCTCCGCCCCTAAAAATAGTGATATGCTAGTACCGAATTTTCTATCGACATCGATGCATCAATAGTGGCATAAATACGACTGACAAACTTTGAATGTACATAAATATCAGTGTATAAACTTGTATAACTTTTTTTAATTTTCGCTTTGAGTATAATTGAGTATAAACAGGGGATTTTAGGATTAGACAGTAAAGTCATTCAAAATTAAATCCGATAAAAATAGTTCGATGTTTTGATATTTTATTCATACTAAGATTTATTTCATGGTAAGTTTTACCTGATGATTGGATTGGATTTGTGTCAAATAATACACACGTGAGATAAAATACAACTTTATTAATATTTATAATTTGCTTGCGACTTCGTTTGCGTGTATAAGACAGCCTCCGCGGCGCAGTAGGTTAGACGCCGGCTGTGAAACGAGAGGCTGCGGGTTCAATCCTCGCACGGTGACAAATATTGATGAGGCCGAAAATTCTCTCGTAGCTTCTGATACCCACGACACAAGACTTAATGGATCTTAATGTGGGGTTAGGACCATGTATGACTGTTGGGTGTATTTATTTATTTATTTATAAAATAATGTGGACGTAAAAGAAAACTACATGAAATCGCAACAACTATTTTATTGTTACCTCTTCTTAAATTTTTTACAAACATCAACGTTCAACATAAACGTAAAGTAATGCACCCAACAAGCAGGGGCGTGCGCTCCTTGTAGGCAGAAATGCAATGCTTTACTTGCCATTCACAGATATTTTAATAAAAAGTTCGTACGTTTTAGATGACTTTAATTAATAGTAAATAAATGAATAAACAAAATATAATAAATTAAAAACGCCTAATATTTTATAAATAGCAATAGCGCTGCAAAATAATGTACTTAATCAACCAAGTCATGCCGCCGCGTCCCGCAGGAGATTTGTTCGTATGTGTGTAGTAATTTTGGTGTCCGTGCACAGTTCGCAAACGCACACACCCATGAATATCGAGAGCCTAATTGGCCGAATCTAAATCAACTCCTGCGGCAGGCTACGGAAGTTCGGCAGTTGTCGGGAGTAATCGGAAATGTTCGTTGCCTATAACCCGAGTAAAAATAATAGACGGAAATCTAATAAATCACGTATGCACATTAAGCATTTTTGTTTAGTAAGGTTTTATTTGTATAAATAGCAGAAATGTTTTGTGTTTCGCGGGGGCCATTTTGCTTTTTTCATGTAATAAGCATTGTTTACTATTTTGTTTGCGCCAGTTTATTTATAGTTTTCATAATTATAAGATTTTTTATTTTAACATTTAAAGTGTGTACATTTAACAGTTTATTACTGAGTTTCTATAATAATTGTAGTGATTTGCTTTTACTAGTGCGTTTGTTGATTTTTTAAAATGTTATTGGATTGTGAGGTTTGTGTTGAAAATGTTTTTTTATTAAAAATAACAAGTTCTCACAATTGTGATTCAGTGAAAAGATTCAAATTGTGTCTCAAGGTAGGTGTGTACTGTGTACCCGAGTTACAACAATTAAACCAGCAAAAAGGGAATGTAACTGGAAAGGTTCATGTTAAAAGTTATGAAACGTATAACTATTATTTTACTTATTAGAATTTCTTCCGCCGCGACAATCGATCGCTGTTTTTTCTGCGTTGCGGTAGAAGATGTACATGAATAGTAGTACATCTAAGACTTGTTCTGTTGGAATGGTTTCCGACTTAGGGATCCGTCGCGTGGATATGGCTATGCTAAAAATCTATTTAAAAGATTTTTTTTGTGACCGAGTACTCCGCCGCATGCCCAGTGTCATAATCCTGTGCACGCCGCTGCCAACAAGCTAAGGTCGTGTACGCTGTCGTCACATTGTGTTGCAACCATTAGCGTCGCGTATCGAAATGATTAACGGCAAATTTAAAATATCACTTTTTAATTATTAATTTTACCAATTTAGAGATTATTAAAATTAAAAACGTCCATAAGGTCTACATCAATAAAGATTACAAAAAAAAAACATTTTTACTTATTTTGGAGCCTCGTGCAATAGGGAACTATTGCCCAATTTGATAATTGTAACTGTAAAAGCGACGACTGTTTAAAATGTAAACAACAAATAAATGTATTTATTGGAGGGTTCCAATAGTGTCTTTCGATATTTTGTACCCATTTTGTCCTGGTCTGTATGTTTATAGGTAATCTAAAAAATATTTTTAATTTCACTTTCTTTGTCGTTCTGAATATATATATATATATATATATATATATATATATTCTATTATTTCTTTTTTTGAAAAATAAACATCAAAATATTTAAAAATGATAATATCGATATGAATAATTTCGTATCACATCCCTAAACTTGTGTGTAAACAATCAATACGGTTGTTATTCGTACTACTTGTATAAATAACGCTTAGAAGAGTCTAAAACTTAATCAACAAGATCCTTAAACAATTATAAATGATAAAAACAAACCCAAAATGTAAATTTAGACACATATTTGTTATTATTTCGTAAAAACAGTTACTAACCTATGAAAAGAAATTTTGGGGTCCTTTTTGCTTGAACTCGACTAGCATCCTTTCACACAACACTGAGGCATTAAAAACTTTACAATTAATCTAATAAGCAAACTTAACAAACTTAAGACACGAGATTAACAATGAAAAAAATCGAAATTCTTTGATTGTGCAGATTTGTTTACTCCTATTGACAGATAACGCCACAGTTTGACATTACATGCAGAAAAGAAAAATGGCGTCATTTTGGGCCAAGGGCGGTCTCAGTGTGGTTAGTGAACAAAATATTGCCATATTCGAAACAATGGAGTTATTATTTGTCTCTTTCATTAAGGGACAAGTTACCTTTGTGTAAGTGAGACAGATGCATAAATGTACAATTCCGCGTCGATACTCCTAACATAACTATAACTTGATATATAGAACTACTGTTGTGCGTCATCCTCTTTATTCTTTAATCATTGGCTGAATGGTCGATTCAATTCTGACAGCTAAAACGTGCGAACTGTCATAGCACGCATAAATACGCGTGTAACCTCCCTCGCGTCCTCTTTCTAAAAATTAACTGCGTGCTACCACGCATGTTGGTGTACCCGCTGGGGTGAGTGTTAAAAGTGCTAACATGCTAACCGCTTAACCGCTTGCTTCGCAGCTTATTCTGTCCGCCGGCTTGTGAACTACCACGAGTCGCTGGCACGGAATGTAAGCGTAGTTTGCATTCCGATTTCTTGGACGCTGATTCCAGGTTCACCTTCACGTGCTTCGACTTCACTGCTTCACTTCTTCACTTCAACTTTCTGCCATCTTCTTCTACCCTGCTTACGGCACGGAGCGTGCCGTGCTTGGCTTCTGCTCCGCACCGCTTCCTGCCCGTGCTGCGACCGCACGTGCACCGAGCCGCTGACCTGCTTTCCACTACCGGCCACGTGGCAGCCAACTTTGCCGGCGAGCTGTCGTCGGAAACCGCCACGTGCAGAAGACCCGGATCAGTGTCCACAGAAAGCCAGTGACTCTTGTTGCATAACACCAGCAACAGTACCGAGTGTAAGACGGTGATGCGAATTATTAAAGCCTGAACCACGTAATCACCCTGAGTATCATTTATTTCTACCTACTCCTATCTGCGGGCGATCCCTAAACCCGCCGCAGTGGCGCCCAATTAATCTAATACGTGGGTTTTCGCATCACCAATTAGGCTGGAAACAGTGCTCGACCGACGGTCAGCGCTGACCGTCAGTCGGCGTAGCTATATCTATGCAAGCCTATGAATGCGCACTCAGCTACGCTGACGGTACGCGCGTGATTCGGTCCGCGCGTACGGTCGGTCGAGCCGTCGGTCCAGCTCGTCGGTTGCGCGTACGTCGGTCGACCGACGAGCTATGAGATTGTGTGGATGCGTTCAGTGCTTCGCTGACGGAGCGACCGAACGTACACTCAGCCAAAAAAATGAATATTGACACAGAGCGCCTTATTACTGAAGTGCGGCTTCGACCGGCACTATGGGATTTATCGTCTGCATTTTATAAAGATCGTGATGCTAAAATAAGTGCTTGGCAAGAAGTTTGTAAAGAAATAATTCCGGATTTCGACGATAAGTCTGACAGTGAGAAAAAGGATATAGGTAAGTAAATAAAACATCATTATTGTTGTAAAATACAATTTTATTCAAAAATATAAGCATCTTGCCACTTTACACTACCAACAGGAGAAACGAAATAGTTGGCAAATTTGTCCCTTATTGCGTCACCTGATCTGATATTAATGTTCGTATCAAGAGTAAGGTCGCCAAAGCCTTCAACAGTTAGTGTATCCTGTATTCTGTACCCGTCTCTTTCTCGAATGTAGTTATGTAAAACGCAACAAGCCTTTATGATTGCTATTGTATTCGGTAGGGAAGTATTCATTGGTCTGTGAAATATCTTAAATTTATTACTCATTATTCCAAATGTAGACTCAATATACCTTCTAGCACGGCTTAATCGATAATTGAATATTTTTTTCTTATGTGTCAGATTACTTCGTGCATAAGGTCTTAAAATTTTGTTTGATATACCAAATGCGGCATCGCCGATAATCATATATCGGATGGGTTCTGTAGTGTGAGGTAGTGGTTTCGGTGGAGGCAATGTTATTTCTCCGTTTTGTAATTTCGTAAATAATGAACTTCTCCGAAAAATATTCGAATCAGAATCTGTTCCATATGCCCCCACATTTATATAGGTGTAGCGATAGTCAGAATCACACATAGCCAACAGAACTACAGAATAATTTTTTTTATAATTTGAATACAGACTTCCACTATATTCAGGGCAAATTATTCTGACATGCTTCCCATCTATACAACCGATGCAGTAAGGGAAATTTGCTTTATTTTCAAAACCATCTGCGATTTGTAGCCACCCTTTCTGTGTATTAGGTATTGAAAGACACTCTTCATGGAGTAGAGTCCAAATATTCTTACAGACTTCTTTTACAATTTCACCAATAGTTGAAGCCCCCAAACGGTAGCTAAAATGAAGATCTTGATATGTCTCTCCCGTCACAAAATATCTGAAACAAAAAACAAATATTAATCTTCTTTTGCAGAAAAACAAGTGCAGCAGAGGTGGAAAACTGCGCGAGACGCTTATGTGAGGTGTAAGGCTGCATTAAAGAATTTGCCGTCTGGATCTGCAGCTAAAAAAAGGAAGACATATGTTTATTTCGAGTTTATGAAATTTCTGGATAATAAACGAGAATTGAATACCGAGGATTCAATTTTGTCAAATGAGGAGTCAAACCAAAATGAAACTGTTGAAAACAAAGGAGCTGTTGTATCTCAACCTACCGGAAATGAAGGAACCGTTGAACCTCAATCTCCAAATTCCGATGATTCCATCATTAACCGTAACAGCCAAAAACCTGCCTCTAACCATAGACAAAAATTCACGCAAAAACAACGTCAAAAAAATCGCCATGAAGATGAGTTTGTCAGAGAAATGATGAATTTATTTAAAGAGAATGCAAAAGTTATGCAAAACGATGACATGGCGTTTTTCTGTTCACTGTTGCCGATTACTAATACTTTTTCTATCGAGCAAAAATTAATATTTCGTCAAGAGGTGCTACAAAAAGCCATGGAAATTTCAAGGCTTGGCTCAGACCGCCCAGGAACATCGCATTCTTTTATCTCATCAGATTCGCAACATACTACTCCTAGCCCGTTGTACCCAGTAGTACAATCTCCTTTTCAAACACTGCCCGATCAGTCAAATATCCAACAGTCCTATTTAGTACAGGAACCCTCTTCTAATATCCAGCAGTCGTATTTGGTAGAAGAACGACCCTCTCAGCAGATTTATATGCAGACGAATGATTCATCCAGTCAAAAGCAATTAGACAATTTTCTTATTTTCAATAAAAAAATGTAATTTTTTTTAATAAATGTTGATAAATAATTCGGAGTTTTTTATTATTTTAACAAGTACTTACCTCAAAGTCACAGCCAATCTTTCAATAGGTTGGACAGAAGCTCGAAACATATTGGAATGTTTCAAAGTATTATGTAACCTTGCTTGTAGTTCATCGAAACTTCTGATTGACATCTTGAAATAATCAAAAAACTTTTCCTCGTCTTGTTGCAACCTCCAAAATAGTTTGCAGAATTCGCCTTCAAGTAACCGTTCTACAAGGATTGGGTGTACATGATATCTTCGCCGCCTTCTATTCCGTCGTTTGCGCAAAAAATAGCACGCAGATATTACAGCATTTACAGCAAAAGGATTCATTTTTTTGACAACTGTACACACGCGTCGCAGTTCGCCGTCAGCTTATCACTGAATGCATTTTCAGAACCGACGGTCAGCGCTGACGGTCAGGACGTACGGTCAGCGCTGACCGTCGGTCGAGCACTGTTTCCAGCCTTATACTCGGTACTCCACACACAGTCCGGTTGCGCAGTCTACAGCTGGGCAATCGAGCGGTTAAAAGGTTGCAAACAGGTTAGTAATTTTTTTCTTGATAAGTGAAGTGTAACATGTGATTTTAAAATTAATTCTAAAGTAATTTGTTTGCAATTTTTTTTCCTGCTTTAACTTCTATTCCCTAAACATTTATATACTTTATATTCCTTAAACTTAAATTCACTAACTTTCGTAATGGGCACTTACCCTATTACATATTTCTTACTAAACAAAAGTGAACTGAGTTACGAAGTGTTAATTCGCGGCGAGGACCCGACTAACACAGTCCTACAATTGCGTAAGCAGATACACAATCTGTCTATGTTGTATCCATCAGAGGACATAGACGAGTCAGGATTAGCATTTGACGTCGATCTCCAATCACTTAATGATTCCTTTAATGACCTACAATCTAAAATTTCAAACCTAGAATGTTCATACGATTCTAATATGTTTAAACGCACATCCAATCTGGCAAATCACATTTTTCACAGGGCGCGTAGATTGAAACCATTAACATCTGCCGATAACAAGTTATTGCATACATTCCACACTAATTATGAACTAATTGTCAATAAGCTAAAAAAACTTCACTCTAGTGAACAGACTATATCTAATGTACATCGGTTGATAAAACAGATGTTACAACGTATTTATGCGAGCGTCCTCGAATGTCCGATTTTAAACTATTAAAATACGACGGTTCCACTTGTGTTCGAATATTTTTACAAAAGGTCGATGATTTTAAAGTCGCTAGGGGTATTTCATCTTCTGATCTATTGAATTTCGCTACCGAAATATTTTGTGGCAATGCACTACATTGGTTCCGTAGCATTAGAAGTAAAATTAAAGATTGGGATCAATTATCTAAATTTTTGATTGAGGATTTTGGCCAATTTGATTATGATTATCGTTTAGTTTCAGAAATTCGTAACCGTACTCAGAGTGAAACTGAAAACATCACTATATATTTTTCTATAATGTCTGAATTTTTTTCTCGTCTTTCTAAAGAATTACCTGAGTCGGAAAAATTGGAAATTTTGCTACACAACATTCGTCCCTGCTACTCTAACGTTATAGCATGCTCACCTAAAATTTCTACAATTGAGGAACTTCGTTTAATTTGTAAAAATTTCGAAAATATTCAATCTATGACTGCTCAATATCGTGAACCACCTCCTATAACTAATCATACGCTAGGTCCAGATTTAGCCTACTCTAACAATACTAATAATACTAATATTCTATTTAATAAAAAATCTACACATTTCTACAATTTCAATAAACACACAAATACACAAACTAACCCTTTATATACATCTTGTTGCGAACGACGAGCCCAGCGCCCTTGCGTTGTAAATAATGTTATGTAGAAGATAGTATTTTATAAGTTGTACATAAGCAGAGAAATTTAATTAAGGGTGGACCCGGCAATGTGACGTCACGGCGCCCGCAGCTCAGACATGTTGGCGCCTCTGCGGCTCCCCGCCTAGCGTTGCCAGGCGTCCGGATAAAGCCGGACATAGTTAGGCTTTTTGATTGCATGTCCGGCTTAAATAAACGGTGTCCGTCTTGTCCGGCTTTTGTTAGGCTTTTTACATTTCGCAAACAAGCGAGCACTGCCGGCTGCCGCCGCGCCGCCGAGCGTGGCCGAGATTTATGATAATAATCAAAAAGACTTGATTTTACATAAAAAAAAATTGTCGTACCTATTAATACTAAGACAAAATCCTCAATAATATAGGGTGTCCGGCTTTTTTAACCAAATGTCCGGCCAAACTGGCTGGTCTGTCCGGCTATTAGGTTTGGCGACCTGGCAACGCTATCCCCGCCCCACCCCGCACGAACTGTGGAATTAATGAAAGCGGGCGGGGATTGGTCGAATTAGTGCCGCCCGGGCGCGCGCCCCACTTTGAGCTGTGAGCGCCGTGGAGGAATATAAACGGTGCCAAATTGTTAAACGGCACGCATTCGCCGATGTACTTTACTCCTGTAAATATAACAAGAATCAGCAAATACAGTCCTTTTTGGAAAGCAGTGCTATTGTCATTTCTTCCCCGAAACCCATCGAAGGCGACGTACTGCACAGTTTCTTTGGTCCTTCGTTCGCCGGATTACTGAAGATTTGAAGACCGCGACACGAAAAGTCGGAAGCCGGCGAGTGCGTCATTAAGAAGATCTCGGTGACTACAGGACGCCGAGTGAAACGGGAACGCCGTTCCCCATCTGCACAGGATTGTGCAGCCGCAAGAAGAATTGTCTGCGGCACGACGAGCTGCCCCGTGAGCGCCGGGGTGAAGCCGGAGCGTCGTGTACGACGAGCTGCCCCGTGAGCGTCGGGGTGAAGCCGGAGCGTCGTGTGCGACGAGCGTCGGGCTGCGCCACGAGCTTCGTGTGCGACGAGCGTCGGGCTGCAGCGGCGCTGCGCTGCGAAAGTGAGTGCGGAAAAGATACGCGACGGGCGTATCAGTGAAAGTGCGCGTCGAAATACACGCAACGGGCGTGTCCGCGCGAAACGTGTGCGTGAAATAGCGGTGCTGACAGCGTTTAAACGCCGTTTTCACGGCGGCACAGTTCGTCCTGCCACCTAACGGTGTCAAAGGGCAGAGGCGGCTGTGCTAAACGTCGTTTTCACGACGGCGCGACAGGTCGGCTAGTGGTGAAGGTGTGCGTCACCACCAACCCAAAGAAGAGCGCTTGAGAGCGCGGGTTGTTTCCAAGCACCGTAGGCTTAGGTTTAGGTTTAGGTCGTTAGGGCGTTGGGACAACATGCCGACGACGCGCAGCCAAACCGCAGAGACGTTACGGGTGTATGAGGATTACCCCGCGTCACCGTCAGTACAAGCGTCCGCGTCTAGGAACGTGCGTACCGCCGCGAGAGACACCGCGGTGGAGCCGACGACGTCCGATTTCTCGACTCCGCGTGAACCCGCACCCGCGAACCCGGAACGTAGATCGCGACCACCGTCGGTACGCTCGCATCGGTCGACTGCCAGCGCGATAGCCCGGATAAGACAGGCCGAGCTCGACGCGGAAGAGCAACTTGCGGAAATACGGAGACAGGAATTACAGTTGCAGGCTAGTCTCATTCGGAAGAGGTTAGCTGCGGATGTCGCCACGATACGTGAGGAGACGGATCGCGAAAGTGTCGACGGAGACGAAGCCGCCAACGCGGATAGACGGGTGAGCGACTGGCTCCACCGATCCCTTATACGGGGGGAGGAGGACCCAGCCGCTACGCGGGAATGTGCGCCGAGAACTGAAGTAAATGAAAAACGCGTCCCGAACCCGGAATCGAAAGATAGGCGTAGGGAAATAACGCCGGAACGCTCGCGGGAGCGTGGAATAGAGAAGTTAGCCGACACACTCGATCAAATGATGCGGCGACGCGCGCCGCCTAGGCAGACTCAAGACCTGCCTAGTTTCAGTGGGGCGACAGAAGAGTGGTTGCCATTTAAGGCTGCTATGCGGGAGTCGACGAGTATGCACGGTTTCTCACCCGCGGAGAACCTTGCTCGGCTTAGGGCTTCGTTGAAGGGCGAAGCACGTCAGGCGGTGTCCGCGCTGTTATACACCGCGACCGAGCCGTCCGCGATTATGAAAACACTCGAACAGTGTTTCGGGCGGCCGGAAATTATTATAGATAGGGCGATTAGTGATTTATCGCGATTACCGCGGCTAGGAGCGTCCGCGGCGGAATTAAACGGTTTCGCGGTAAAGTTGCAAAACATAGTCACTATAATCGCGGGGCTAGATGAACGCGGTTATCTAGCCAACCCCATGCTTGCGCGTATAGTAACGGAGAAACTTAGCCCGCATGTGAAATCAAAGTGGTGTGATTACGCGGAAGAATACGGGTGCGGGAGGGAACCGGAGATAGTCGCCCTCTCGCAATTTTTAATGCGCGAAGCGGACCGCGCGGTTAGGCACGCGTATGCGCCTACCGCACCGCAGGTTGCGCCCGCGAGCGCGGTTCGAGTCGCGGCGGGACCGAAGCCCGAGACTCGACCGCGTCGGGCGTACGAGAAAAATCGCGGCGCGAACGTTTACACGACTAGTGTAGAGAAAAGTGTGTGTCTGTGTTGCGGGGCCGAGCACAAGACCGTTCTGTGTAAGAAGCTTATCGCTATGCCGGTTGCCCAGCGGTGGGAGTGGGCCAAGGAGGCGCGCGTGTGCTTTCAGTGTCTCAGCTGTAAGCACAGGCGTTTCCACTGCCCGGGTAAACGGTGCGGCGTCGATGAATGTAGGCGAACGCATCACGCGTTGCTACATTCGTCGCGTGAGCAACCCGCCGAGAACGTTGCGGAGGAACGTGTCGCCGCCACCGCCGCAAAGACACACAACCGGGACCACGTGTTACTTAAAGTTTGCCCGATTACGGTACGGGGCCCGAGCGGAGTAGTTAGGACGTACGCGTTGTTCGACGAGGGGTCGACAGTCACGTTAGTCGACGAAGAGATAGCGCGAGCGGTGGGCGCGAACGGTACGCCGGGAAAGCTCACCATTCGCGGGGTCGCTTCCAGTCAGGCAGGGCTGGAAAGCGAGACTGTCGACCTGTCGGTCTCCGGCAGAAATGACCGACAACGATACACCATCAAGGCGCGTACGATGCACGATCTTTCGCTCGGGCGGCAAACAGTTAGTGCCGAGATATTGAACGCGTCTCATTTACGTAAATTAAATGTGAAAGACGTTTGTTTTAGGGATGCTAGGCCGCGCGTACTTATAGGGTCGGATAACTGGGAGCTTATTGTCTCGCGGAAGCTGTTATCCGGAGCCAAAGGCCGGCCTGCGGCGTCTCTTACGCGGCTCGGATGGGTTCTGCACGGAACTAACACAGCGCCTGGCAGAATCCTCCGAGCAACCGATGAGTCGGTTCTTTACGCGCGCACATGGCAGGAGGCGCGGCGCGATAGCTCGGACGAATTACACGATATGGTCAGGGAACATTTTAGTATTGACGCGTTGGGAATAAGTAAAACGCGAAGGCCGATAGCGGCGGAGGAGCGCGCGATCGATATTATTGAACGGTCGGCAAAACGCGTTAATGGTCGATTCGAAGTGGGTTTGCCGTGGGCCTCGGACGACGTCTCGTTACCTCCGAGCTACGATATGGCGTTTCGGAGACTACGCGGCATTGAAAGGAAGATGGACAAGTCGCGTGAGTTCAGGGATGCGTACACGGCGGAGGTCGATAAGTTGATTAGTAGCGGTTACGCGGAACGATGCGTAGGGAATTGTGAAAGTCCGCGGCATTGGTACTTACCGCATTTCGCCGTGACGAACCCAAACAAACCCGGGAAAATTAGACTAGTATTTGATGCAGCCGCGCGTTCAAATAACGTATGTTTGAACGACGTATTGTTAGACGGACCGGACCTACTCCGGTCACTACAGGGCATCTTATTTCGTTTTCGTGAGGGACCCGTTGCAATAACGGCGGACATTAGAGAGATGTTCCTGCGAATTAAGATTAGGCCGGAGGATAGGGTCGCGCAACATTTCCTGTGGCGGGGCGACGACCGTAGCGGGCCGCCACAGAGGTACGTGATGGCATCGATGATTTTCGGAGCGCGTAGCTCACCGTTTATTGCGCATAGCGTGCGCGACAGGAACGCTAGGGATCATCAAGGGTCGCATCCGCGCGCATATGAGGCCATCACGCGGAGTCATTATATGGACGACTGGGTGTATAGTTTTGACTCGGAAGAACTGGCCGCCCAGGCGATCGCGGAAGTTTGCGAAATACACGGCCGCGCCGGTTTCGAACTCGCGAGGTGGAGTAGTAACCGGGCGCGCATACTGAGGGGAGTGTCCGACGGGGACATGGCTAGGGCGCCGCGGGAGCTCGGAGCGACCGCGGGCGCATGCGGAAAGGCCCTAGGTGTGTGTTGGTTGCCCGAAACGGACCAACTCGCATTCAACATCGCGTTACACCGCGTACCCGGTGACGTCAGGGAAGGCCGTCGAACCCCCACCAAACGCGAGGCGCTCAGCGCGGTCATGTCTTTGTTTGACCCGCTGGGTCTAGTAAGCCCATATACAGTGACCGCGAAAATAATGTTGCAAGGATTATGGCGACAAAAACTAGGATGGGACGAACCCATCCCCGATAACGAGGCGACGATATTCCGCGAGTGGCTCGCGGACCGGGAACATATCGGCAACCTCCGACTACCGAGATACTACGGTACGTTAGGGAACACGATAGGTGCGCAACTTCACGTGTTTTGTGACGCCAGCGAACAGGCGTACGCGACGGCCGCGTATTGGCGTTACGTGGACCGTGACGGCTGCGTACACGTCATTCTGGTCGCCGGGAAAGCCAGAGTGACACCACTGAAAGCGCTCACAATACCGCGATTAGAGTTACAGGCATGTCTCATAGGAGCTAGGCTCGCCACGGAGATTATGAAGGAACATGGAATCGCGGCCGACGTTATATTGTGGTCCGACTCGAAGACGGCTCTTCAGTGGATAAGGAACGAATCCGCGCGATATACATCATACGTAGCACACCGCCTCGGCGAAATAGCCGAATTAACGCGACCGGAACAATGGCGGTGGGTGCCGACGGGGCACAACGTAGCGGACGACGCGACACGCGCGGGTTACACGTATCTCAGGCCGAGCGACAGATGGTTTACAGGGCCGGACTTTCTGCGCGAACCGCAGGAAGAGTGGCCCCGCGAAACGACGCCTGAAATTGAAACCTCCGAAGAGGTGTTAGTCACGCGGGTGCAGGAGGAACACCCCGTGATCGATATAAGTAGGTTCTCTTCGTGGGAACGAATATGTAGAACACTCGCGCGCGTTTTAGTTGCGGTAGACAGATGGCGGCACCGCGAAAGTAGGTCGCGAACGGAATACATGGAACACGCGGAATTAATATTATTAAGACAGGCACAAAGTGATAGTTTTGGCGCGGAATTAGCGTGTCTGAAAAACGGGAAATCAGTAGGACGGTCTAGTCGGTTATATCGACTAGACCCCGAGTACGGACCCGACGGTTTGATACGGCTTCGGGGACGTATCAACGCCGCCGCGGTTCATGAGTCGCTAAAACGACCGCCTGTAATCGATGGGTCGCATCCCATAACTAGGTTGTTGATACAACGCGAACACGCCGCGGCTCATATCGGCACGGAACATATAGTCAATAATCTCAGGCAAAGATATTGGATTTTACGACTGCGTCCCGCGGCAAAGGGCGTGGTACGCGCGTGCGACACTTGCCGTATTCGGCGAGCGGCGCCCGCGGTGCCCGTCAAAGGGGACTTGCCGGAGGCGCGCCTGAGGGCCTACGTGAGGCCGTTCACCACATGCGGATTGGACTGCTTCGGGCCAATGTGGGTGACGGTCGGGCGGCGGCGCGAAAAACGCTGGGGTATGTTATTTACGTGTTTAGTGATAAGGGCAGTGCATATAGAGTTAGTCGATAGTTTGAGCACTGATTCGGCCCTTATGGCATTTCGGCGTATGGCGGCACGCAGAGGTTGGCCGCAGGTCATATATTCGGATAACGGGACCAATTTTCGAGGCGCGGAGGCGGAGTTGGCGCTCGCATATAAGGAATGGCTCCCAGCTCTGCAGGACGTTGCGTTGACGCACCGGACCAAGTGGCGTTTCACCGATCCGGGGGCACCAAATCAGGGGGGAGCCTGGGAGCGCCTTATACGCAGCGTCAAGCGGTCATTAGCCGTCGCGTTAAACGAGAAAGCGCCGCGCCGAGAGGTTCTATACACAGTACTTACCGAAATCGAGCATACGATAAACTCGCGTCCGTTAACTCATGTATCGGTGGACCCCGACGACATCGAGGCTTTAACACCTAACCACTTCCTGTTAGGATCCGCGGTCGGTTTGCCTTATCAGGGAACGAGCGAACTGAACGACAAGCGCGCATGGCGAGCTGCGCAGGCGCTAGCGGATGCGTTCTGGGGACGTTGGATGCGGGAATACTTGCCAACGTTGACGCCCCGGGGCGATCATAGGACGGCGCGCGAGGAAGTGAAGGCGGGCGACGTCGTCGTCATCGCGGACGGCCTTCTGCCAAGGAACGTGTGGCCGAAGGGTCGTGTCGCTCGCGTGTACGTCGGTCCCGACGGAGTGACGCGAAGTGCGGACGTGCAGACGCGAGGGGGAGTCTTTCGTAGGCCCGTACGTCGGCTCATCGTCCTCCCGATTGAGTGTGGTGGCGCCGAGGATCAGCGCCGGGGGGAGGCTGTTGCGGACGACGAGCCCAGCGCCCTTGCGTTGTAAATAATGTTATCTAGAAGATAGTATTTTATAAGTTGTACATAAGCAGAGAAATTTAATTAAGGGTGGACCCGGCAATGTGACGTCACGGCGCCCGCAGCTCAGACATGTTGGCGCCTCTGCGGCTCCCCGCCCCACCCCGCACGAACTGTGGAATTAATGAAAGCGGGCGGGGATTGGTCGAATTAGTGCCGCCCGGGCGCGCGCCCCACTTTGAGCTGTGAGCGCCGTGGAGGAATATAAACGGTGCCAAATTGTTAAACGGCACGCATTCGCCGATGTACTTTACTCCTGTAAATATAACAAGAATCAGCAAATACAGTCCTTTATGGAAAGCAGTGCTATTGTCATTTCTTCCCCGAAACCCATCGAAGGCGACGTACTGCACACATCTATTAGTCCAAGCAAACCGGTTGCTCGCTTATCGCTCGAGAACAAAAGACGCTCAGGTAGCCATTCATATTGTCCCCGCTGCCGCACTAATGACCACACGCTAGCCGAGTGTAAACAAAATAGGTTTCCGATTTGTTTTAAATGTGGTGCTAAAGATGTTATTTATCCTAATTGTTCGAATTGTCATTCTAAATCGAGTCCAAAAAACTTGTAGGGCCAGATTGTTGTGATATTACTACTAAAAGTGCTAATTTTGATAAGGAAGATTGGGAACAATGGCTTTCCACTATTAAAATCTTTTTTTCTACATATAACATCACATCAATCTGGGAACGTAAACCGGAGAATGATTCTCGTCCGTATGTTAACGTAAACATTAGTGAAATTTCTTTTTGTGCTTTGTTGGATTCTGGTTCTTCAGTGACTATACTAGGGAACGATTCATATAAACTATTATTGTCAGCTGCTTTTAAATTGTGCACAGATCTTAACGACACATATTTTGTTGCTGCTGGTGGCCAACGGTTAAACCCTATAGGATATATGAATATCTCTATAAGTTTTGAGAATAATTTTCATATTCTTAAAGCCTACGTGATACCTACAGTGTCATCTTATTTAATTTTAGGAATTGATTTTTGGTCTAGATTTGAGATTTGCCCCAAGTATTTAAAATCCATAACTATGGGTAATTCTAGTACTAGTAGTGTTTCTTACTTAAATGATAATAAAACTAAATTATTTTCTTATGATGATTTAACTAAATCGTAGCGTCTAAACGCTGATAATACTATTGACCTATTTCGTTCTATTTCTATGGAAACTCGAGGCCTAGGCAGAACATATCTCATCACTCACCGCATTGATACTGGCAACTCACAGCCAATGCGACAACGCTATTATAGACTTTCTCCCGAAAAACAACGCGTGTTATGTAACGAGCTAGATGAAATGTTAGCACTCGGTGTTGTGGAACCTTGTGAAAGTCCTTGGTGTTCACCTGTCTTACTAACTCCTAAAAAAGATGGAACATTGAGATTTTGTTTAGACAGCCGTAAACTCAATTCAGTTACTAAAAAAGATGCTTAAAAATTACCGTATATGTCAGAAATTTTGGATAACTTAAGTAACGCTTGTTATTTAAGTTCTATAGATCTTTCGAAAGCATTTTGGCAAATACCTATTGAAGAGTGTGATCGTGATAAAACAGCATTCTATATTCCATCACGTGGTTCGTTCAGGTTTGTGACTACTTTGGTCTTACCAACGCACCGGCAACGCAGCAAAGGCTGGTTGATATTTTGTTCTATGGTCCTGAATTTGAAAATTGCGTTTTTGTTTTCTTAGACGATATCATTGTTGTATCTCCTAATTTTGATCATCATATGGCTATGCTTTTACGTGTCTATAATAAATTAAAATATGCTAATTTGACAATTAATTATTCTAAATCACATTTTTTTCGTACTGAACTTAAATATTTAGGTTATGTTGTTAATTCGAATGGTCTACAAGTTGATCCTGGAAAAGTCGATGCCATTCTTAATTTCGCTACACCGACCAACCCTAAGGAGGTCAAACGTTTTCTAGGCACTGCATCTTGGTATTGTAGATTTGTTCCTAACTTTAGTTCAATTGCTGGTCCCCTCAATAAACTTACTTCTACAAGTAAGAAGGCTAAACCCTTCATTTGGTCTCCAGAGGCGCAGGACTCGTTCAATAAACTAAAGGATTGTCTAGTGCAAGCTCCCATTTTGTCGTGTCCTAATTATGACATGCCCTTCGAAGTTCACACAGATGCTAGCGACTATGGTGTCGGTGCTTTACTGACTCAAACTATTGACGGCGTAGAACATCCCATTGCTTATATGAGTAAGTCATTATCCCCACAGGAGCGTAACTACAGCATTACTGAACGCGAAGCTTTAGCAGTCTTAGTTGCTTTAGAACATTGGCGATGTTATCTAGAGAGTGGTAAAACATTTACTGTCTACACAGACCACTCAGCTCTTAAATGGTTTCTAAACCTGAATAACCCTACAGGTCGGCTCGCTCGCTGGGGTGTCCGACTCTCTGCATTTTCCTTCGACATTAAACATCGTAAGGGTGCAGATAATGTTATTCCTGATGCATTGTCTCGTTCTTGTCCTAAGCATATTACTTATTAGTACTATTGATACTTCCATGAATGTTTCTAAAACAGCTGATGAATGGTACCTAAATATCTTTCACGGTTGTCAAAATTCACCAACTTCATACCCTAACTATTTAATTAAAAATAATCGTCTTTATCGTTTTATGAAATCTAAATGTGTACTTAATACTGAATTTGAGTGGAAGGAAGTTGTCCCTCAGCAACTTCGGTCGTCTATTATTTCTGAAAACCATGATAACCCTTTAGCTGGACATTTTGGCATTTTCAAAACTTACAGAAGGCTGGCACAAAAATACTACTGGCCAGGAATGCATGCTAGTGTAGTAGAATTTGTTTCTTTTTGTGATGTCTGTATTTCACATAAACATCAAAACCACACCACTTTGGGTGAAATGGGCAGACCTAAGTCGTGTTCCCGACCATTTCAAATGTTAAGTATCGATATTGTTGGACCTCTCCCTTGTACTAGAAAGCAAAATTGTTATATTTTTGTAGTTACTTGTTGTTTTTCTAAATATTGCTTACTTTTTCCTTTAAAACGCGCTACCGCGGAAATTATAACTAAAATTTTAGAAAAAAATGTTTTCCTTGTTCATGGCATTCCATCAACCATTCTTATGGATAATGGACGTCAATTTATTAGCTCAACTTTAAAGAATATGTTAGAAAAGTATAAAATTCCAAAGATTCATTTTACACCTAAATATACTCCTCATGTAAATACTGTCGAACGCTACAACAAGACTATCATGACAGCTATTTCTACATTTATTGAAAATGATCAACGAGTTTGGGATCTCTTGATTCCCAAAATACAGTTTGCTATTAACAACTCTGTTAATGAGGTGACTGGCTACACTCCCTCATTTCTAGTATATGGTCTTGAATTAGTTACTTGTGGCTCACACTATGTAGACACGAATGTGGATCAGGATATTATTTTCATACCACGAGATCATTATGCTGAAAACTTAGGCATACTATCTAATATTTTTAACAAAGTACAGTCGTTGCTTCTGCAGGCACATCAGAGGAATAGTGCTAACTATAACCTAAGGAAGAAACCTGCGGAATTTAATGTAGGCGATGTAGTTTGGAGAAAAACTTTTTATCAAAATGATAAAGATAAACATTTCAATAGAAAACTTGCTCCCAAGTTCATAAAATGTAAAATTGTAACTAAAAAATCACCTCTGGTATATGATTTGGAAGATATGAACGTTAATCCACTAGGTACCTGGCATATCAAAGATTTAAAGCTTACTAACTACAAATATTAAAATCTATTAACACATTTAACATTTTCTATATTTTTATCTACATGACACTAAACACTAAACATATCCTGCCTTTTACTAACATCTCCTATTTTACCATTATTCTTCTTGTTGTTTTAGAGAGTCCTTTAGTCATAGACGAAAAATCTAATAGACGTAGTGACCCTGTGCCACCGAAAGGGACAACAAATAAAGTACTTAATTGGTTTAGGGTTGCCAAGTATGGTACAATTACCCACTATTAGGTAACGGCTTTTTAGAATGATACAAAATTTGCAAACAAGGAAGAAGGAAGGATAAATAAAAATGCAACAGTTTGATAGGATTGTTTTATTTATTACTGTATACATATATTTACAAAGTGTACAAAATTACGTATGATAGATCAACAATATATAACTATACGGGTTACTATACAAAGTACGGGGTAATACTACAATCTCACTCTTGCCACACTGACATTTTAGGTTATAAAGTTTACGTGTTTATTATAATTACAATAACATTGAGATAAACAAATGTATAACTACAATGTATTACAGTGTTATCTCTTTTATAAGATTTAATAGCAAACTAGTTAATTTAAATACTGCTGGATACTATTAATTGTTACTAAAGTTATTTACTTACCCATGGAATGATAATCCTGTTATTTTCACACCACTGTCGCTTTTACAACCAAGTACGCTACACCGCACCATTTTGTGATGGATTTAGCAAAGATTTTAGAATTTAAACAATTATAAATCACTTTGAAAACTTCCGACACTAAACACAAACACGATACGACAGTCTTATGTCAAAATTTGTTTAGCAATTTCAATTCCGACCTTGAAAAAACCGGCACGCGGTGCAGGACAGAAAATGTATATTTCGATCTCTTTCTATCTTATAGCAAAACCTATAAGCGGCATCTCTTTCTGTGGGACTGAATAGGCACTATACAGCAGTCTATTAGATATTTCGTCTATGCCTTTAGTATTGCAAAGTGTTCTCTGTTCCATAGGGTCTTGGTCATAATATATTTTGATGCTAGACATTTTGAAAGAAAGATGCATGTAAGAAGATAGAATGAAAGTGAATATAACAAGAATGCTAAGTAGGCAGACGGATTTTACTTATATTTAGTTATAAGTAAAATCCTGGTCTTTTCGGCGGGGTACTGTGACGTTGTAGAATGTCACCCGGATTAGTTTAGGTCTATGGCTCAATAATCATATTGTCTATGCCAATCAACGCCTCCATTGCGCTGAATGGTCGATTCAATTCTGACAGCTAAAACGTGCCAACTGTCATCGCACGCATAAATACGCGTGTAACCTCGCTCGCGTCCTCTTTCTAAAAATTAACTGCGTGCTACCACGCATGTTGGTGTACCCGCTGGGGTGAGTGTTAAAAATGCTAACCTGCTAACCGCTTAACCGCTTGCTTCGCAGCTTATTCTGTCCGCCGGCTTGTGAACTACCACGAGTCGCTGGCACGGAATGTAAGCGTATTTTGCATTCCGATTTCTTGGACGCTGATTCCAGGTTCACCTTCACGTGCTTCGACTTCACTGCTTCACTTCTTCACTTCAACTTTCTGCCATCTTCTTCTACCCTGCTTACGGCACGGAGCGTGCCGTGCTTGGCTTCTGCTCCGCACCGCTTCCTGCCCGTGCTGCGACCGCACGTGCACCGAGCCGCTGACCTGCTCTCCACTACCGGCCACGTGGCAGCCAACTTTGCCGGCGAGCTGTCGTCGGAAACCGCCACGTGCAGAAGACCCGGATCAGTGTCCACAGAAGGCCAGTGACTTTTGTTGCATAACACCAGCAACAGTACCGAGTGTAAGACGGTGATGCGAATTATTAAAGCCTGAACCACGTAATCACCCTGAGTACCATTTATTTCTACCTACTCCTATCTGCGGGCGGTCCCTAAACCCGCCGCAACGTGTTTATTATAATTACAATAACATTGAGATAAACAAATGTATAACTACAATGTATTACAGTGTTATCACTTTTATAAGATTTAATAGCAAACTAGTTAATTTAAATACTGCTGGATACTATTAATTGTTACTAAAGTTATTAACTTACCCATGGAATGATAATCCTGTTATTTTCACACCACTATCGCTTTTACAACAAAGTACGCTACACCACACCATTTTGTGATGGATTTAGCAAAGATTTTAGAATTTAAACAATTATAAATCACTTTGAAAACTTCCGACACTAAACACAAACACGATACGACAGTCTTATGTCAAAATTTGTTTAGCAATTTCAATTCCGAGCTTGAAAAAACCGGCACGCGTTGCAGGACAGAAAATGTATATTTCGATCTCTTTCTATCTTATAGCAAAACCTATAAGCGGAATCTCTTTCTGTGGGACTGAATAGGCACTCCGCACTATACAGCAGTCTATTAGATTTTTCGTCTATGACGGTAAGTTTAACAGTCCATAGTACTGTACTCTTTGTAGGGGTGCGACTTCATACATGAAAATTATTGAAAACGATTATTTCGGTACTAACGCCACGCGTAAGTAGTTTTAATAAAATTGTTAGATGGCGGTAGTATGCCACCAAACTAACAAATGTGTTCGACATAAAATACATTTTTTCTCTATTAATGATTAACATATTTTTTGTTAAATAAACATAAATAAAAAAAATATATCAACATAATTATTTTATTTGTAATATTAATATCTGGCACTGAAATTGAGTTCCTCGCTGGCAGCACCAACATTTGTAACGTTAAAATCCATAGATGTAGTATAACCATAGATGTAGTATATCATAGATCGGCAATGTATCATTTTGAGTGAAACCAAAACGAGAATATGATAGTGTGCGTGAAGTTTGCATGTGTGCGTGACAGATAATGCTGCGCCATGCACTGTCGATACTATCATATCGATATAGCCAACGGCCTCAACCAATAAAATAAAATTTTATTGATATATGAGACATTTCATTGTATTTTATCAGAAAAATAATGATTGTGTTTATTTCAACACAAATACATAAACACAAATAAATAAAGATAAATCGTCATATTTAAGAATCATTTTATTTGACATGTTTTATAAAGGATCATCCGAATAAAAATATTTTTTACATTGTAATGGATATATAAATCTAATAAAACTGAGAATAACAAACACATTTTATTATCTGCATACTAGGAAACTTATTTATGTCAATTGAGATTTGAATTAAAGTTGAAAGTGCCGGACGCCTGCGTACAAGTTGGTCGGAGGACATGGTTAAGGTTGCAGGAGGTCGCTTGATGCATAATCGCTTATAACAAATCCATGTAGAGATCCTTGCGGGAGGCCTATGTTCAGCAGTGGCATTCCTTTGTCTGGAGAGAGTGAGAGATAATAATCTGAAGCTTTTCAAGATCACGTCACCTACCTTAGTGTTTCTTACTATGACAACTTTAAATTTTAAACCATATCTAAATATGATAAACAATGTCTTGTTTCAGGGTTTTAAAAATAAAACGGTGCATCGAAGTATCGCATTTTTTCATAATAATATCTAATGTTCTATTGTTTTATGATTATCACAATGACAGCCTCCGTGGCACAGTTAATTGGAAACGGGCTCAGAAATAGTAAATCACGCACACGAAATATTAATTAATATTTAGTGAATATCAATAGTAAATAAATAAAGTGAAGTAATAACTGTTATTGTAGAATTGATGTTGTACTAAGTCATTTTTATCGACATAATATTATTGATCGAAACTGTCAATCGATTGATTGATTGACAGTTTCGATCAATAATATTATGTCGATAAAAATAGTCAATGACCATAGAGGTTTCACTTCATTTTATAATCTCGTAGTATAACATCAATTCTATAATAACAGTTATTACTTCAATTTATTTATTCACTATTGATATTTGCTGAATATTAATTAATATTTCGTGTGCGTAATTTACAATTTCTGAGCCGGTTTCCAATAAACTGTGCCACGGAGGCTGTCATTCTTATAAAACAATAGAACATTAGATATGATTATAAGGAATGCTTTACAAAACTTGTCAATTAAAATTATTCTCAAATATGACGATTTATCTTTATTTACTTGTGTTTACGTAAATATAAGTGTTTCACTCAAAATGATACATTGCCGATCTATGTTATACTACATCTATGTTAAAATCATAGACAACAAATTTAATAGACGTAGTGACCCTGTGCCACCGAAAGGGACAACAAATAAAGTACTTAATTGGATTTTATCGCGATTTGGTTGAATTTTTACATTTTTTAGCTTCCCGACGTTTCGATTACTTTACAGCTTTCGTGGTCACAGGGCGGACTGAGGTATTAGTCATCCGCTCAGTGACTGTTACAATTTAACTACCCTTAATTTACAATTATTAAATTAAAAAGGTTAATTTAAAAAGCTAACTAGTATTTGCGATCCGATCTACGCAGAAGGAGCTCACTGTGTCTTGAGGTCTGGCAACTGGTCTTTTGGATTCCGATTTAATTAAATGTAGAATTGGATCCCATGATGGTGCAAGCTTCAAGCCATCTTCTCTATTGAAATTTTGATGTTTTTTTTTTTTAATTTCAATAGCCTCGCGAAACATCCTGGGCAGGAAACGGTGTTCTTTAGCGAGGATTTGGGGCTTGTCAAAGCAAAGGTAATGCTTGGAGCCTTCCTCTATGTGTTCAGCAACTGCAGACTTCGTTGAGCGTCGGTGTTTGACGTCAGCTATGTGTTCTTTTCAATGATTATAGAATAAAGAGGATAGAGCATAAGGTCACGTGACACGGGTCCCTTTGTTTTACCAACATGGCGGCGGCTCCGCCCCTAAAAATAGTGATACGCTAGTACCGAATTTTCTATCGACATCGATGCATCAATAGTGGCATAAATACGACTGACAAACTTTGAATGTACATAAATATCAGTGTATAAACTTGTATAACTTTTTTAATTTTCGCTTTACATGTCAATTGAGTATAAACAGGGGATTTTACGATTAGACAGTAAAGTCATTCAAAATTAAATCCGATAAAAATAGTTCGATGTTTTGATATTTTATTCATACTATAATTTATTTCATGGTAAGTTTTACCTGATGATTGGATTGGATTTGTGTCAAATAATACACACGTGAGATAAAACACAACTTTATTAATATTTATAATTTGCTTGTGACTTCGTCTGCGTGTATAAGACAGCCTCCGCGGCGCAGTAGGTTAGACGCCGGCTGTGAAACGAGAGGCTGCGGGTTCAATCCTCGCACGGGGACAAATATTGATGAGGCCGAAAATTCTCTCGTAGCTTCTGATACCCACGACACAAGACTTAATTGATCTTAATGTGGGGTTAGGACCATGTATGTGACTGTTGGGTGTATTTATTTATTTATTTATAAAATAATGTGGACGTAAAAGAAAACTACATGAAATCGCAACAACTATTCTATTGTTACCTCTTCTTAATTTTTTTACAAACGTCAACGTGCACCATAAACATAAAATAATGCACCCAACAAGCTAAGGTCGTGTACGCTGTCGTCACATTGTGTTGCAACCATTAGCGTCGCGTATCGAAATGATTAACGGCAAATTTAAAATATCACTTTTTAATTATTAATTTTACCAATTTAGTGATTATTAAAATTAAAAAAGTCCATAAGGTCTACATCAATAAAGATTACAAAAAAAAACATTTTTACTTATTTTGGAGACTCGTGCATATTCCCTATTGCCCAATTTGATAATTGTAACTGTAAAAGCGACGATTGTTTTGTTATTTTTTTTGTATCGTCGTATAAGGGTGGTAAATACACAGTTTTTCCTAAAATAATAAATTGTCTGCCAAAATTCCTTGACAGTTCTTAACAATATTCAAGGTAGTTAGTCAGTTCAGTTTTTTATTTATTGCAAACGGTGCCGATGACGACAATTCTGCCAATGTCAAATGTGCGATGAGTACTCGTGTGTTTTGGTACTATGATTTGCGTTGAATAACAAATTAGAATCATTTGATTCAGCTGCTGTTAAAATACAAGATTTTCGGGACTTTAAACTAAATGTATTAAATAACGGCAACGTTGTTAGTACACTGAAACAAAAGGACACACACATATTTAGAGGTACAAATTACAATGAAATATATAATAACATAAAGAACAAAAAAATATTAAAAAAAAAATAATTATTAAAATCTTTCGATTAAATATTTTGTAGAATAATTAAAACCATTGGATAAAATATTTTATATTCCACCCTAAACATTTCTGAAGTTTCAGGATCACAGTTTGATGGCATTAGTCCGTATGAAAGTTATCATTGCTTCAATAAGTTCAGGGGAAGAGTGGGTTAACAAAGAAGGAAAGTTAATGGGAACAGGAATATTTAAAAGTATTATATTTTTGTACAAGTCGAGCGCTGGATTGTTCCTGGGGCAATCGAAGAATATGTGCTCCAGGGTACCTTCATCTAAGCCACATTCACATAATGACGAATCCCGAACCCGAATCTTGTTCAGAAACACAGGAGATGAGCAGTGACCAATACGAATTCGACAGATCGTCGATATTACTGGTTTCGAAACCTTTTTAAACTTAAAGAACCAGGGTTTAGGTGGTATCACTGGTTGTATGGCGTAATAATGTTTGCCTATACGTTTTGATGAGTTGTTCCATTGGCTCTGCCACGAAATCATCAGAGTCCTTTGGGAAAGGCCCAGCAAGTCGTAGGGGTGGTGTATAAAGTGTTTTAGATCGGCCGACTCAGAGGAGATTGCATTTTTCGCCAATCTGTCCACACATTCATTCCCAAAAATACCGCAATGGCTTGGGATCCACGCCAATTGCACTGTTTTATCCATTTTGGCACAAGAGAATAAGCACTCTTTAATTTGTAGAAGTATGGAGCTGTGTAATCTACTTTTGAAGGGATTTTCGATTAAGGCTTTAAGAGAGCTCAGTGAGTCAGTAAATATAATACCCTTTGTGATGTTATGGGTTTTGATGTATAGGCAAGCTTCCAAAATAGCAATGCACTCTCCAGTGAACACTGAGGATTCCCTAGGACATTTAAATTGCAATACAATTTTAGAATTTTGGTAAAATACTGCAACACCGGTATAATCAGTATAGGAAAATTTAGATGCATCAGTGTAAAATTTATGGAAATCGGACCAGTGCTCTCCAATCCGGGCATTAAAAATTTTGTCTGCTGAAACTGAGTCTTTAAAGATTCCAATGTCAAAAAGAATAGTTGGTCTGAAAGATAAAATTTCGAATTCGACATTGAAGATTGGTAGTTTATGAGATATAGTTACTGGACCCTCTAAATTTTTGAAAGAACGGTAAGTCTGAAGATATAGTGGTATTTCTTTATGTGTCCAGTAACTAGATGCACTGCAGGCAAGGTCTAATTTGGCAATTTTTCCAAATAGGGGGTGGAGACTTTTAGTAGATGACAGAGCTATTGGTCTAAAGTTATTAGAGTCATCTGAATGTTTGCCGGGTTTTAATATAGGGATAATAATTTGCGTCTTCCAGTGTTTCGGAATGAGCCCATTTAAAAAACAATAATTTATCAGCTCTAAAAAATATTTTTTAGCATTCGTACTAGAATGCACTAAAAAGGAGTATGGCAGTCCATCAAAACCAGGAGCAGAGTCCCGTACACTACCAAGAACCATATCTAGCTCTTCAGCGGTAAATGGGACATCCAGGGGGTCATCTGATGTGGTTACCGGGCAAATGAATGTTTCTGGTAGCGAAGGCACGTAAGGAGGAGCAATTTTTCCAAAAAATTGCTCAGCTACATCACGGGAGATAGGAGAGGAGACTGATGGGGTACATCCAGATCTGAATCTATTTATAGATTTCCATACAACCGAGCAGGGAGTTGAAGGCGACAAGGAGCTACAGAAGTTGGTCCATCCAATGCGCTTCTTTCGTCTCAGCATTTTTTGGGTTTTTGCAAATGTGTGATTGAAGTTCAATAAATTTTGAGTGCTCATATCTTGGTTGTATCTCCTTTCTGCCTCTTTTCTTTCTCTGATCGCAATGGTGCATTCACGGTCCCACCATGGAGGGGATGGTACTTTTTGTCTGCTACTGTTTTTAGTAGGGAAGCAGGAGTTAGCACAGGCGGTTAAGGCTTCCACAAATCGTTCACAGCAGAAATTCACATGGGAGTTGCCAGTATTAATTGGGTTTGGGTCTTGGACTTTGGGCAGGGATATTATTTTGTTTTCCAATAGTTGTGTGAATTTTGACCAATCCGGATCTAACAAATTATATTTTAGTAGAGGGGGAGGGGATTTTTCCAGATAGGTTCTTTGGGTTAAGGTAATAAGAATAGGATAGTGGTCACTCCCATGTGAGAGATCAGTGCACTGCCAGCAAGCAGATGCTGCAATATCAGGAGAACAAAAGGAGATATCAACGCAACTTTTTTGTTGTCCTGGTAAAACTCGGCGAGTGGAACAACCATTATTGAGCACACAAAGATTGAGATCGTCCAGGATGTCCACTAAGCCTGTCCCGAAAGAATCGCATCGATGAGAACCCCATCTGTAGTGATGACAGTTAAAATCACCCATGACTAGCAGCGGTCTGCTTGTATTGTGCAATGTATCCCTTATAGCAGGAAGAAGGGCTGGATCAGGATGGGCGATATAAATAGATATTACACTTATACCTTCTACTCTACCAGCGACAATGTTCATGTCTCCCATAAAGGGATTCATGGTGGACATGACAAAAAAAAAAAACGTCGGGTAGTCGGTACTCGAACGTACTACTTGTCTCTGTGGTATTTTTGTTGATAAAAATAGGCTAAACTACACATATTCGCTTAAAACTTGGACAGGACTGTGTTTAAAGTGCGGTGTTGAGAACTATGATAAGGAACAGGAATAAGGTGTAGTGATTTCAAAATAATTCGCTAAGAACTTTTGCAATCAGTGTTCAAGTTTGTCGTCGGTGACATTATCGATATTAAATTTGAGGGTCATTGAACACTGCTGTTTACCAACTGGTTATCATTACATCGTTTATTTAGACAGCTCAGCATAACAATAACTTAGCGCAGTTGTCACCGTGTCGGTGCTCTCATTGATATTACACCAGGCGATAGTTCGAATCCTAAGGAAATCAAACACTATATCGCTTTTTGTGTTTTTTTTTTCTTTTTTATTTGTCATTTAAAACTTGCGACGCTCCATTTTCCTGTATCGCCGAGGAATACGCTATCATGGTACTGTGCGCTGCCTGTAGCACTACCATATTGGTTACACAAAAACGCATTAAATGTACACAGGTAAACTGCTACCAGTTGTACCATCAAGACTGTATAAAGTCCAATGAATCTGTTGTAACCAACCGTTCTAAATGGATATGTCCTGTATGCATTGCAACTCGCTCAGGACAGGAGGACAGTGAGTCTCCAACCGCAGATTCGGAGATGCAGAAAGATAATAGCGAGGGCCGGGACTTGGATCTGCAGACGAATGCTATTACAAAGGAAGATGTTAGAGAGATAATAAGGGAGGAATTCAATCTCATGAGAATCGCTTTAACACAGGAATTTCAACAAACCCTTAAGCAGATGGTGAGAAGCGAACTTAAGTCCATGAAGCATGATATAACTACTTTGGAGGAGAGTGTTAAATTTCTAAATGAAAATTATGAAGACGCCAAATCTGCTTTCAATCAATACCAAGATACGCTGTCAAAACTTCACGAAGAAAACACTCAGCTGACGAACACAATACAGGATTTGCAGATTAGGCTTCAGATTATGGAGCAGCATAACCGATCCAGCAATCTCGAGATACAATGTGTTCCAGAGCATCGGCAGGAAAACTTATTGTCAATCATAATGCAACTATCCAAGGTGGTATCTTGCGATATAAGGGAACCTGACATTCATCACTGTACTCGTGTGGCAAAGAGCGATAAAGATGATAAACGACCTCGATCAATAATTGTAAAATTTGCTAGTCCTAGACTTCGAGACATATTTTTGGCAAAAATTATTAATTTTAACAAAGCAAACCCGAATGACAAAATTAATACGGGGCACTTGGGTATTGGAGGAAATAAAACACAAATTTACATTCTTGAGCATCTATCACCTGTGAATAAAAAACTTCACGCAGCTGCCCGCAAGACTGCTAAGGAGAGGGGGTTTAAATTTGTGTGGATCAAACAAGGTCGGATTTTCATGCGTAAATCGGAAGCTGATGAATATATTTTTGTTAGAAATCAAGAAACGTTAGATAAACTTAAATAATATCTTATATTCATTGTTTGTTGTTAAGTTAAATGTTTCATCTACGTATATATCTTTACTAAGTTCAATAGTCTAAACATATATTATCAGAATGTTAGAGGTTTGCGTACCAAAACTCATGAATTTCTCTCCTCTATTCTATGTGCAGACTATGACATCGTCATCTTATCGGAGACATGGTTGAATAATAAAATTTATGATGCCGAACTATTTGACAGTCGTTACATAGTTTACAGAAGAGATCGAGAGGACACTGGTTTTCATGCAAATAAAGATGGTGGCGGCGTGTTGATAGCAGTATCCAACAAATTCTATTCTACTCGGTATAAAGAAGGAGAAAGTCAATGTGAAGATCTTTTTGTTAAAGTTGAAATTAGCAGAAAGAAATACATTTATTTTTGTGCTGTTTATCTCCCTCCACCATTAAATAAAAATATCCTTGAACATTTTATAGACAACTTCAGCCGCGTCTCCGAAAGCATGAAAAACATTTTTCTTGTGGGTGATTTTAATATAAGTTGTATATCTTGGCCGGATTGTACTGTCCGTCATGTAAAACCTGTAATTTGTCATAACTCGTCATTGGCTCAATCGTTTTTGGATTTCGTTTCACTTAGCAATCTCATACAGTATAATAACATATTTAACAACTCAAACAAAATTTTAGACTTGGTTTTGAGCAACATGGTAAGCACCACCGTTGATGCGTCTGTAAATCCTTTGACAAATGTTGACTACCATCATCCTCCTTTGGATATCACTGTGGAACTTTTGGATCGTGTACTATTAAAGAATAACAACATTTTGCGGAATAACTTTTATAAAGCTGACTACGACAAAATTAAATCTGAACTCGATGCTGTAAATTGGGAACATATATTTTCTTTTTGCGACAATTTAAATGATATAGTAAAACTATTTTATAATGTTTTAAATGATATAATTGATAAATACGTACCTAAAACTAAGCCTACTCAAGCAAAACATCCCCCCTGGTTCAATAAGAAACTAATTAATTTAACAAAGGAAAAGAAAAAAATACTGCATAAATTCAGAGTTTTTAAAAATCCACTAGATGAAATATCAGTAAAAATTTTGACTAAAAGATGTAAAATGATAGCTAAAATTTGTTATAATGATTATGTACGCAATGTTGAAAACAGTATAAGAAAAAATCCTAAATATTTTTATACTTACCTAAAGAACAAACGCAGTAATGCGGTTCAAATACCTCAATCTATGATACTACTACAGACAAGCGTGTCGGATGGACCAGGGATATGTAATCTATTTGCAACTTATTTTTCTACAACCTTCGTCAACTCTTCTGGCCCACCGACCCCCTCCATTGAATACGGACGTAACTTTAATAGTGTTGGCAGAATATACATTTCACTGAGCAGTGTCACCAAGCACTTAAAAGGGCTAGATATACATAAAGGGGCGGGACCAGACGGTATCCCACCATATTTTATTTCAAGGTGCGCCAAATCATTGAGTTCGCCAATGTTTCTCATTGTAAATAAATCTTTAATAAATGGTACATTTCCCACCATGTGGAAAATAGCTAAAGTTGTTCCTATTTACAAAAATGGCAATAAGGAAGATGTGTCTAACTATAGACCCATATCAATATTATCTGCCTTTGCGAAATCTTTCGAAGCTTTAATTTATCCCTTTCTGAGAAGTCATACTGCTCACATTTTTGTCAATGAGCAACATGGCTTTACCCAATCCCGTTCTACATGTACGAATCTAGTTGCATATCATAATGAACTAGTGAATTCGGTTGACGCAGGTGCCCAAGTGGACGCTGTCTATATGGATTTTGCTAAAGCATTTGATAGAGTATGTCACGATGTGTTGCTACAAAAGTTGGAAGCATATGGTGTTTGTGGTCATTTATTAAAATGGTTCCAATCTTATTTGTCCGACAGAAAACAATACGTCGTGGTTAAAGGCTTTAAATCGGAAACGTACACAGCCATTTCAGGGGTTCCGCAGGGCTCTCACTTAGGACCCTGGTTGTTTAATTTGTTCATAAATGATATAGTTTCTTGCATCAAACACAGTAGCGCTTATCTATTCGCGGATGATTTAAAGCTATGTAAAACCATTAATAGTCCGCTGGATGCAATCCTACTTCAAAAAGATGTTGACTCTGTAGGTAATTGGTGTACTGTAAATAAAATGTCTTTGAATGCAAGCAAATGCTACACCATAACATTCACGCGGAACCGCTACGTGAATAAGACTTCATACCGAATTAATGGGACAGAAGTGCAAGAGACATCAGAGATTAGGGACTTAGGAATCCTATTTGATTCAAAATTAACTTTCTTACCTCATATAGATAGCATTATCAACAAATCATCTAGAACGCTCGGCTTTATAATACGAAACGGTAAATTGTTCCGCGATCCAGCTACAAAAATTGCAATTTATAATGTGTATGTAAGAAGTGTCATTGAGTATTGCTCTGTGGTTTGGTCACCTCAATATAATGTGCACCAACTCAGAATAGAACGAATTCAAAAACGTTTCCTGAAACATCTCACTTTCACTGGTAGGTTGCATAAACAGCTTACGACATACAATGAAAAACTGAAACATTTTAGTATGGATAGCCTCTCTACGCGCAGAAAACTACTTGACATGATGTTCCTTTATAAAATATTACGCAACCAATTCGACTGTCCATATATTTTGAATTCATTTACTTTGCGTGTTCCTCGTGGTGTGCCTAGACGTATTGACGCGGGATTGCTGCATCAGACATCTGCCAAAACCAATCTGAAGCTATTTGCTACCATATCTCGTTTATCTAAAGCTTACAATACTATTAGTGGAAAGGTGGATGTGTTTGTGGACAAGTTGCCTTTTTCAAAAAGGTTGTCTTGACATTGTTAAGAAACGAATTACAGCCTTAGTGTTTTTTTTTTTTTTTTGTTTTGTTTCTAAATATAGCAGTAAATTGTATTTTATCATAAGCCCTTTAAATGTTTTTGTTTCTTAATTTCTTAAGTATGCTTATTTGTTCTTTCTTTTTAATTTTGTTTTGTATATAGTTTTTTTTTTGTTTCTTTTTTGTTTATCTGCGTGCTCTATATATTGTTTTGTTTAATTGATTTTAAATATTTTTGTGGTTTAGCTTTCACAAATAATACTGATGTTACTTATATTCTGTGCATGATGTGACACCTTAAAAAGTTGCGCATTTAAATTTATTACTTTAGTTTTACTGTATTTTTAACATAAACAATAATGTAGCAACTACTGGTTGTCCAATAAATAAATAAATAAAAATGACAAAGGGAACCCGATTATTAATAAGCAGTGCAGAACCTCCGTAGCCATCAGGCCTGTCACATCTAAAAATGTTATAGTGAGGAATACGGAAGCTGAGGTTTGGTACTAACCAGGTTTCAGCTAAGGCGCAAATCAGAGGCTTGTATTTATTTAAGAGGAATGCGAGGTCGTGTTTCTTATGAGACACGCTCCTCACATTCCACTGAAGGAATAATGTCGGGGTAGCCATTTTTAAAATTCAATAAAGTTGTTAGTAATTGTTGGGCAACGTTGGACGGTTGATGTGGAGTCGAGGATGTAGGGTTTTGGAAGGAATTCAAAGTTAAGAGAGATGTTAACAGTTGGATAATAATATCTATAGTATTAGTCTCAGAGTGAGTAGAATTTAGAGCACAGCCATTATGCTGTGAAGGTGGGGGTGGGTTAATAATGGAACGGTGAGTTACTTTGTCATAGGATGGGGACAATGGTACGTGAGGTTTAGGTTGTCGGGAAACTGTTTTGCGATAGGAAAGGGGAGTATGGGGAGATTTAAGGGTGTCAGCATAGCTACGGGAAACAGCGGGGATGGATTTGCTTGCTTCCTCGTAGGATATCGTTTTTTCAGCCATGGTAGTTTTAATAGCTCTCTGTCTACTATATTCCGGGCATGCTTTGCTGTTCGCAAAGTGTTGTCCGGAACACAGGACACAGAAAGCATCATTTTGTGAGACGTCACAGCCATTACCTGGGTGGTCATGGCCACATTTATTACACCGAGGCTTTGATCTGCAGACACTCTCAATATGGCCAAATCTGCAACAATTCCTACACTGTATTGTTGGATAGATATACTGTTCCACTGGCAAAGAAGTGTAACAGCAAAACACTCGCTTAGGTAGGATCTGACCGTCGAAAGTGAGAACACAAGTCTCTGTGTGTTTCCACTCAGAAACCCCGTCTCTAGTAATTCTTCTATTTATACGTCTAACTTTGAGGATGTGGCCACATCCCGGTGGAACAGTTATGTATTGTTTAACAGACTCTTCCGACATATCCACAGGGACTCCAGACACGACGCCCATTCTGGTCACATTAAATGTTGGAATTGAGGCAGCAAACTTGTGTTTTGTTAGAAGGCTGTTGGTCAGGAAAGCATTTGCATCCTGTTGAGTACAGAACTCAACAGAAACTCGGTTTCGTCCAACTCTCTTGACTCCATCCTTAACAATATTGTGTATATTGTTATTAAAGAGGAAGAGACCAAAAGTTACAGGGTGTAAGGTGGTGCCAGAATTTGGTTGCGTTTCAATCCTTGATACGTGTACTACATAAGGGCCCCGGTCTACTGTGTTGTATTTAGTACGCCCAACCTGGCTTTTTGAATGTTTCGATGGTCGGATATCGGAAGCTCTGTTGTCTTCTGCTGGCCGTTTATTAGCGTTGCTTGTTTGAGGAATAACTTCCGTTTCCATTAGGCTGCAAGCAACTTCAGCAAATTGGGAAAGGGGATTGGGATTCTCATGTTGAATGGGAGGGGAAGAAAAGGTTGGGGAAAATGGTTGGGCTACGTCGGGAGGGTCAGGAGGATCAGGGGGTTTATTATTATTCATGATTAATTAATCTACTTGTACTAACCTAAAAAACGAAAACACGAATCTATACACATGCAATTAATACAAAACAATATCCAATATTTATAAACAAAAACACTTCACAAAAACAATCACATTAAATTACAGTATTTAATACAATAAGAAATATCAGATAACAAAAATAAGGAATCAGGACATCCACATTTCGCCTTGTATGTTCCGTCCCACGATGTTATAGGTGGTGAGCCTATCGCCATATCGGGCACAAATTCCTGACTCTGGGCTGATAATGAATAGAAAAATCCAAAATCACTTTGCCCGACCTGGGATTCGAACCCGAGACTTCAACATTGTAACCGTACCATAGTACAACTACACCACCGATACAGTCAATATTTATACATGGATTAAAATCTATAGCACACATTATTCACCGCATGTATGTTTATACAATGTATGTATGTACCGTAAGTGTATTTTTGTTTGATTGATTCATTTCAAAAATATTTTTTTTAGTGCTGATTTCCTGCCTTCGTTCGCGATGTCCGCCACAATTCCTTTATTTAGCTAATTGTTTAATTTCCATTTTTACATTTTAACTGTTCGTTTTGTGTAGATATTGTATTTCTAGTTATATATTTAAGTTGTTAGTTTAGTGTACATATTTTCATTGTTGTTTACAAAGTTTTTAGAACTGGCCACTTAAAAACTCTATATTATAAAGATAAGTTTAAATTTTGTAAATATATTTCTTTGGCAATATTATTGAGTATATATGACTAACTACCTTGAATATTGTTAAGAACTGTCACGGAATTTTGGCAGTCAATTTATTATTTTAGGAAAAACTGTGTATATACCACCCTTATACAACGATACAAAAAAAATAACAAAACAATCGTCGCTTTTACAGTTACAGTGGACCCCCCGATAATCCGGCCCCTGGCTAATGCGGCACCCCCTGTAATCCGACATGGTCTATTATTTATTGTAAACAATTATTTCCTAATGTAAAGTTATTGCTTATTTTTTATGAGTTCTATAGCATTAATAACGTTAATTTTGTAATAAAACGAAAGCTTTCTATTTCGTTTTTTAATTTACTAAATATGACATACATAATGAAGTATGATTTGTACTTCAGAGTACATATACAGGGTATATCAAGACCGCGACCGAAAACGAAGCCTGGTGGTAGTATTAGTGATATCAAACACAATGCAAGTAAAAATTTCACAAAATAAATCGTAAATTTTTTTTTTGTAATTTTTTACTTATCGTCATATTTGAGTGATAAATACATAGTTTTTTGAAAATTATGACGTACACCACTTTATTTTTAAACACGCAATGGTATGTCAGGGTTTATATTACTATTTTTGCAAAAACTAGGTATTTATCCCCCAAACATGATGATTTTTAAAATACTGTAAAAAGAAATCCGTCGCTGTTTTTTCAAAATTTTTAGTTGCATCGTGTCTGTAACCGCTAAAACTATCACCTGGCTTCGTTTTCGGTCGCGGTCTTGATATACCCTGTATATAACATGTGGAATCTTATCATTGGATCTGTAATTTTTCGGATTACAAGATACTCTTTCGTAAAAAAATCCGGACTATAGGGGGTCTTAGGCAGTACTCTATAATCCGACAAATTCGATAATCCGACACTGCCCTGCAAACTGTTTGTCGGATTACCGCGGGTCCACTGTACAATTATCAAATTGGGCAATAGGGAATATGCACGAGGCTCCAAAATAAGTAAAAATGTTTTTTTTTGTAATCTTTATTGATGTAGACCTTATGGACTTTTTTAATTTTAATAATCTCTAAATTGGTAAAATTAATAATTAAAAAGTGATATTTTAAATTTGCCGTTAATCATTTCGATACGCGACGCTAATGGTTGCAACACAATGTGACGACAGCGTACACGACCTTAGCTTGTTGGGTGCATTGTTTTACGTTTATGTTGCACGTTGATGTTTGTAAAAAATTTAAGAAGAGGTAACAATAAAATAGTTGTTGCGATTTCATGTAGTTTTCTTTTACGTCCACATTATTTTATAAATAAATACACCCAACAGTCACATACATGGTCCTAACCCCACATTAAGATCAATTAAGTCTTGTGTCGTGGGTATCAGAAGCTACGAGAGAATTTTCGGCCTCATCAATATTTGTCCCCGTGCGAGGATTGAACCCGCAGCCTCTCGTTTCACAGCCGGCGTCTAACCTACTGCGCCGCGGAGGCTGTCTTATACACGCAGACGAAGTCGCAAGCAAATTATAAATATTAATAAAGTTGTATTTTATCTCACGTGTGTATTATTTGACACAAATCCAATCCAATCATCAGGTAAAACTTACCATGAAATAAATTATAGTATGGATAAAATATCAAAATATCGAACTATTTTTATCGGATTTAATTTTGAATGACTTTACTGTCTAATCCTAAAATCCCCTGTTTATACTCAATTGACATGTAAAGCGAAAATTAAAAAAAGTTATACAAGTTTATACACTGATATTTATGTACATTCAAAGTTTGTCAGTCGTATTTATGCCACTATTGATGCATCGATGTCGATAGAAAATTCGGTACTAGCGTATCACTATTTTTAGGGGCGGAGCCGCCGCCATGTTGGTAAAACAAAGGGACCCGTGTCACGTGACGCACTTTATTCTATAATCATTGAAAACTCTACAAAACTCTACGGATTAACGTGAAGCGGCTGTCAAACCAAAGTGTCAAAACCAAGGAACTTAGACTCTAACTGGAATGCTCACGACACAATAATACACATTGTAAATTATACTTTATTTCAAGCGCAATAAGTTTTGTATTTGCGTGAATATTTCCAGAAGGAAAAACGTTCCGGGCCGAGGGTGGATGTCTCTTTCTAACAGCTTGTCAGTAGTAAAAAAAGGAACAAATAGTAGTTTTTAAATTCTTTAGGATAGCCTTGTAATAAACACCTTCTTGAGCCTTAATATCCAAATGAACATTAACATAATTTATAACATTAACCCTGAATTAATAGCATACTTATTTCATTTTTTTTTAATATTTTGTAAATAAAAATATTTTATTTGCGAAATGGAAGAATTAAGTAATATTTTTTGTATAACACATGGCAACACTTAGCTGTCTATGTCAATGAGCAATGGCCGATGCGATAAAACCATAAATTGGAGTAAGGTGACAATAATTGTGTTATAACTTGGGACCAGATTATATGCATTTTCTCTCGAAATTTGCAACCTTGCCCTTTGCCCATTTTAAATTTTATTGAGCTATTTACCAACATCTATATTATTTCCTATTATGAATTTGTTCAAAAAATATTAAATATTTTTATTGTACTTATTTTAGAACTGCACATGTTCAGTTCAAATTGCTCTAATTTTTTTATGATCGAATAATCGTTGCTGAATGTTTTTTATGTTACCGAAAAATATAGTCTATTGTTCATAAAATTTTACATTCCTTGAAAGGTATTTTTTGAAGTAATAAATTTTGACGGTGTGGCATATTTACACTCTACAATAAGTGTTTGTGAGACCGAAAAGTCTCTCGTTGTTTCTAATACCCACGACACAAGATTCAATCTTAGTGTGGGGTCAGAACTATGTGTGTGACTGTTGGGTGTATTTATTTATTTATTCATAGACAGTTTTAAAATCTATTTTAGTTATCGAATGTTATGTCCCTTTTGAACGACTTTTCAATTCTGTTTGAGCGAAGAAGACAAAACATTCGATGCCTAAAATAAATTTTAAAACTGTCTATGAATAAGGCCGTTAGAAGAAAGATTAATAAGTTGTCTTTTTATTTTATAACATAACAATGAGGTGATAAAAAGTATTTATATTTCATAATCAGTATGAAAAAATTGCTCAGGGCTCGCACGTAGTCTAGATTCCATGTTGAATTCGAAACAAATGTTTTTAACTTGAATAATAATTATACAACGAGTAACAGAATTAAATGTAAAAGCCGAAAGTAGTAGGTTTAAAATCAGCTACTGAATCGATATCAACACTTTTTTCTATAGGTTTATTTTTTTTTATAATTAATTAAAACTTAGTAAATAACAGACACCCTTTCCTTTAATGCACCGAACAAACGAAATTGAAACGTAACTCCAGAGTATAAGGTCCTTTCTAAATGACATAATAAACGAATACTTTAATAAATCAAATAATAAACAAATATGAACTTTATTTCGACAGTCATAAAAGTCCTTTCAAATTCGCAAACAATCTAGCATTAAACAAACGCACACAACGATAGGCCTGAATAAACGTAATAACCTACCAAAATAAATAATTACCATATTCTCTTTTCCGCATATTTAACAACGGTTAGACAGAGCAAGACGCAGCTATTGTTTAATGAAATTTGAATCATCCGATAAACGATGGCGCGCGCGGCGGAATCTTAAAAGGTTTGGGCGGTCGGTGTAGGGTAGTTCCGCGAAAAACGTGTGGCGAACGCTTCACGGTGACGGCGAGCGTCGTTTCGACCTGAGAAGCTGTTAGGACCTAATTCCACGTGATTACGCACCACGATAAGAGTGGCTATCCTAGAATTGGATCGGTCGCGGCGGGCCCGTGCAATGGCCTCCTAGGTCACCTGACTTGACGCCTCTTGACTTTTTTTTGTGGGGACGTATTAAATCCCTGGTATACTTCAGACTGCCTCGGTGGCGTAGTTGTATTACGGTACGGCTACTAAGCTGAGGTCTCGGGTTCGAGTCCCGGGTCGGGCAAAGTGGTATTGGATTTTTCTATTCATTATCAGCCCGGAGTCAGGAATTTGTGCCCGATATGGCGATAGGCTCGCCCCCTATCACATCATGGGACGGAACATACAAGGCGAAATGTGGGTGTCCTGGTGGCGCCTCTGCCTACCCCTTCGGGGATAAAGGCGTGAGTTTATGTATGTATGTATGTATGTATGGTATACTTCAGTGAAATTACTAGTGTGGAGGAACTTAAAAGTAGGATAGTGACAGCGTTCCAAAAAGTTAAGAGTGACACTGAAGTTTTGGATAAATTACGTGACTAATTACGCGAACGTGCATTGAGATGTATTGAGTTAGGTGGTGGACATTTGGAGCATATTTTAACAAGAAGTCGCCGTATGAGCGCCATTTATCATGTAAGTTAATGTTGTTTTTATTTTTTTGTTATTATTCCCAATCTAGTCTTCGTTGTATGATATTGCGACATGTAATTCATCAGCAATGCAAAATAAATAACGCCTGTATCATGCCTGCCTGTATGGACTAGGGTAAACAGAAGTTAAATTAATAATATTTAATAACCGATGAATGCAAGAAAAGTCTTCGTGCCCATTACAATGTAAGTTAAAATATTTCGTTTTGTAGCTCAAATAATAGTGATAAGCTTACACAGTAAATAAATAATAATTGGTTTACAAAACTACCCGGTAATCAGTTACGTACGTAATTTGTATTTCGTTTATTGTCGGGCCAGTCGCGTAGGTACTCCTGTGAATAGGCCTTGTGAACATGTGTGCGTGTCCGCGCGCGTGTGTACTATACAGTAGTGCACTTTATTCGTAAGATGACCATGTTGCGCGCCTATATTTGGTATAACTAATTTCATAAATAAATATTTTTGTAATCTTCGGAGTACAATTCCAAACTTCCACTATGATTCCAATAATATTTTTAAGTTGGGGTGTCTGAGGTTGTGAATTAATCCTGTTACACGTTGTATATGACAAGCACGATACAAAAATGTGTTGCTGCAATAATTCGATTTACAAGCAGGCACATGAAATAGGGATTGTTTACGTAAATTTAACCGAGGACATTTAAACTGAATGTAATTTAACAGTAATTTACTGTTGTTATTTGCGATTCGCCAAACCTATATTTTAGATGCTTTAAAAACTTATTTTGTATTTTTTCAATTAAGTTGATGTATACGTTGTACTGTGGGTTCCAAACTATAGATGCATATTCCAAGATAGACCGCACAAATGAGTTATAAAGAAGAACAAGACTTGAACACTGTTTCAATTCTTTACCCATTCTCAGAACAAAGCCAAGCATCTTGTACGCCTTAGAAGTCACTTGTTCAAAATGATGAACAAAAGTTAACTTTGAATCCAAAAAGACACCCAAATCACTGACTATAAATACTCGCTTTAAAATTTTACTTTTCAAAGTATAGTCGAATTGCAATGGCTTTCTTTTCCTTGTTAACGTAATAATGTTACACTTATCGATATTTAATACGAGACGATTTTTTTCGCAATAGTGACAAAAATATTTTTTTTTTTTTTTTTTTTTTTTTATTGCAAATGTATGGCGAGACGAGCATGCCATTCGCCTGATGGTAAGCGATACGACCGCTCATGGACAGTAGCAAAACCAAACAACACCATGAATTACAAGGCAATGCTTGGCATTCCACTGCGCTCGCCATCCTGAGACATAAGATGTTAAGTCTCAATATGTCCAGTAGTTACTCTGGCTACAATGTCCTTCAAACCGGAACACAACAGCGCATTTACACTGCTGTTTGGCGGGAGAAATAGACATTGCGGTGGTACCTACCCAGACGGCCTCTCACATATGAGAGACCTACCACCAGTAAATTTAGATCTGATTGAAGCAGGCTGCAGTCCTGTGATGATTTTATTGATCTAAAAATCTTTAAATCATCTGCGTAAAGTAATATATTACTATTTTTAAAGTAAGTTGTCACATCGTTAATATAGACGTTGAATAGTAAAGGGCCCAAATGAGAGCCCTGTGGAACACCAGACGTAACAGGAACAAAAGTAGAACAGAAGCCTTTGATCGAAACTGCCTGACTTCTATCCCTCAAATAAGACTCAAGCCATCGTAAAAGGTCCCCATGTATACCGATCATTTTTAATTTAAAAATTAACAAATCATGACAAATCTTATCGAAGGCCTTAGAAAAATCGGTATAAATGACGTCTACCTGACCACCATTATCCAATGCCAGGGTTGAAAAATGATTAAATTCACAGAGATTAGTTTCGGTCGATTTACCCCCAATAAAACCATGTTGTTGATCCATTAGAATAGGTTTCAAGACTGGATATATAACGTCATAAACTATCTTCTCAAATAATTTTGGAATGGTATTCAACTTGGAAATTGGTCTGTAATTTTTAATAAGTTGCTTATCACCTGATTTGTGAATTGGAACAACAAAGGACTGTTTCCATACAGTAGGTAATGACCCTGTACTAATAGATAATTTAAAAAGTAGAAATAAAGGTAAAGCAAGAGTCGCGTGGCATGATTTTAGAAATAAGGGGGGAATCCCGTCAGGTCCACTACCTTTGGTTATGTCTAAAGTCTTTAAATATTTTTCGATAGTTTCCAGAGTCATGTTGATAGAACCTATCGAGACTCCCTCATGATAATAATTTCCATTGCACATTCATGCACATTCTATGTAAGTTTTTATCGAGAGTGGGTTCAAAAGAAGAACGAAAGTGATTATTAAAGAGATTACAGATCTCGGGGCCGTTGGAAGAACTATAGTTATTAGTGGCGAAGGCTCCATGGAAGCCAATTCCCGCCGGGTTCCCTTTTGTAATTTATCATTACACTATAAACAAGCAATATATTCAAACTTATTTATTTAATATCAAAACTCAATTATTATTTTTTACATTCAACGACATCTGTCGGCCAGATACGTAAATATTACTAGGAAGCGGCACAGTAAGCCCTTTTTACATTGCGACGCGCTGCGACCTCTGGCGAATTCCTGTAAAATTGTTCGGCTTATTCAATAACACTAGCGCGGCCCGTGCGCCGCCGCCCGCCGCCGCCCCGCCGCCACCGCGCCGCCGCCGCGCCGCCCCTTACGCATTGTATAGTATGCAACAAACCACGCAAAATTGTACCTTAAATTTATAATGATTTAAGGTTCAATTTACGTTAAAAAAGCAAGAAATAAGCCGGAGCTTCTCCGGCATTTCGTGTGTACTTACGTATAGATATTACTTAAATGCGGAGTCTAATGTATTTATAAGTGTTGTATTTACATTTTTACAATATATTCATGGTTCATGCAATTAGTTTTAAATGTTTTTAATTACAAACTGTGTAATATTAATATTATGGTTTTAATGGAAATTACTAATCGTTAGGAGCGTACTAATATGTTTAGATTGTCGATTTTACAAATAAATTTAGTGTTTATATTTTAGGACGTGCTCGACCCTCGCCTGATAATACATTGTCTTACTATTGTTACAACTGATTAATGCGGGGCTACCGTACTTGTTAACATTGAGTCTAGGTTTTTATTTCTTTTATATTAATCTTATATTCACGTGCGGTTTAGAAATATACTTTTTTTTTCTCATTATGTAAGCATGGTTTAGTTTTTATTTCATGGACATTGTAAATATTGTATAAGTACATAGGTAACGAAAATATTAAAATTTAATTGACGGCCGCAATAGGCAGATGCCACAATATCACTTACCAAATGAAACCCAATAATTTGGTTTGGTGAGTAAGATTCTCGGAGCAATAATTTGCTGGTGGGAGGATATTCGCAAAGGTCCGAATATAAGGACACACGTGCATAAATGTGTCGCGTTTTGCGTTCATTCTGTGAAACATCACACAGTAAATTTGATCTCTATTCGGACTGCACTACGCTTACTATCAGTCGCATTGTAGTCATTTCGTAATCCCTTAACCCTACTAATATTATAAATGTGAATGTAAGTTTGTTTGTTACGCTTTAACGCAAAACCACTCAACCGATCATCATGAAACTTTGTAGACATATTCTTGGAGGTATAAGAAGTAACATAGGCTACTTTTTATCCCGAAAAGTTTAGTGTTTCCGTGGGATGAAGAAGGAATTCCGATATATTTGCTACTTTTTCATAAGTACTCAAAAAGATGGGATGGGACCGGATTATATTCCATTAGTGAGAATGAGACGGGGCGGGCGGGATATAACGGGATGGGACGGGACGGGATGGGAGATTTCAAATAAAATTAACCACGCAGACGAAGTTTGCGGGCAGAAGCTAGTAAGAGGATAAAGAAAATAAACATATTTTGTGACTTGAGCTTCGGCTTCCCTTTTAAAAAATGTCACCCTTCGCCACTGATAGTTATCAAAGTACATAGTGCCGGGAAGATCTGCTGAGGCTTTTCGGCTTTTTACGTAATTCCAAAAATATTTACTGTGGATTTTGAATTGTTCTTCAGCACTACAAATGAACCTATCATAGCAATCCCTCTGCACGCGTTTTTGACGCTCACGCAATAGATAAAATGTGTCAAAATCACTTTGCTTTCCGTATTTCTTCCACTTCTTGTGATATTTTAGCTTCTCATTCACAATTTTTATTAATGCACTAGAAAACCACGGTGGATATCTGGATCCATAAACCTTTTTAATGGGAACAAATTTAGAGATTATATCATTGATTAAAACATAAAATTTATCCGTTGCGGATTCAATATTGTTCATATTATTCAGTTCACTAGCCCAATCTATCAAAGCAATTCTCTTATTTAGGAAATCATAATCAACTCCGCGAAAGTTACGGACCGTACGTACCAAAGAGCGAAATTTACGCTGACAAACTATAGATGTTTCAATACACAGAGCTGGATGGTGAGAATCCTCTTCCACCAATGGTTCCGAACATCGGTGAACCAAGCAATTATTCCCACTCATAATTAAGTCGAGCTGCCTATCGTTTAAGTTAGGAACTAAGTTGAACTGAGTAAAATTAGTGAAATTCAAAAAGTGACACATAGAGCTGCCAAGGGCGTCGCCTTCATTAAATTGCATAATATTATTGGAGTGTGAATTGTCTGACCACTTCACGTAAGTTAAATTAAAATCACCAACTATTAAATACGAATCATCGGGGTTCTTCGTGTAGTCTTTTGAGGTAAAATCAATAAAATATTTTAAGTTTTCATAATGGCTCCGACAATGTGGAAGATAGCAACAAAATAAATGTAATTTCTTTCCGTTAGGAATCATATTTAGGTTAATAATTACCTCAAGAACATCTGCTGATGCATCAGTAAATACAACTGGCGTCGATGATAAGACCGAGAACTCACGACGTAGTGCTATGAGAACTCCACCCCCCAAACTAACCCCTCTCGCGGCATAATCACGGTCATTCCTAAAAATGGTATAGCGATTATCGAACAGTTCCGCGTCAAATATTCCAGGAAGTAACCAGGTTTCAGATAAACAAATTATGTCATAGTCAACAGTCATTAAATTCCTAAAGAATGTGGTCGTTATTGTTCGCAGTCCGCGAACATTTTGATAGTAGATCGAGAGATTAGTCATGGTTAAATAGTATGATCAAGTATAAATAATTTGATAAAGATCGTACTGAAACAACCAATCTTCGGATCATGCATAAAGCAAAGAACCACAGATAACGGCGGACACGGCAATGAGAGAACATAAAAAAAACAATAATATCAAGATAAACAAATTCAATTTCATAAATTAATGTCATCGGCAAATAGAGAATGATACCGCATGCAAATTTAACTAAATACAAATATAAATACACCCAACAGTCACATACATAGTCCTGACCCCACACTAAGATCGAGTCTTGTATCGTGGGTATCAGGAACTACGAGAGACTTTTTGGTCTCACAAACACCCAGACCCGAAACAAATACCTGTGGATCACACTGTGGACGCTCACCCACATAAATAAACACACATGTACACATTCACATTTAAACATACATTCACATCAAACAAACACGCATACGTACATACATTCATATATACAAACATACATACATACATATATACAAACATACAAACATACATACATACATATCTACACTCGTACACACATATAAATTACTGACAAACTCACTGACGCGAGTGACACAACTGGTCGTTTCCGAAATTGTCTGGAAATGCGTTACGGGCTACTACAATAACTGTGCGCCCGAGTTCGGCTAGCTTCACTGCACATGACGTGTGGTTCGGGTGCCCGAACCACATCCGAGGGCCGCCGAACTCGACCGAACGCGCGGAGCAAATGGTTAACCAGTCAGACCCTACCCGCGCTGATATACGTTGCTATCTGATTAGACCAGCTGTTTTCGCTATTCGCTCGCTTTAATTCAGTACGCACTGGCTAATAATTAACTTACGTAGTAGTTACTGTATATATGTGTCTTCCATCTTTTGTGCTTGTTTGCTGTTCTTTGTGTGTACGTGTGAACTGTCGCTTACGACCCTTCTGTCTATTTTTCTATAGTGTGTGTGGTGAACAATAAACTGTGAACTATCTGTGTACCAGCTTTTACTTCTCTGCTGTACCCTTACATACTTCACGCTATCGACTACAAGGTACCCACACATCTTTTTACTACTACATTGGTGACCCCGACGTGATTCGACGGTACTGTTGGATTCACTGCTGTCGCTCATTCTAGCGTTTTCCTCGGAAAGGCGGCGAGACTGGCAACGTCACCCGTCGGGCCAGAAAGGTACGCCCGCCAGCAGAGCGACCTTCATATGACCTTCCAATTAATTTGAAGGTACCGGCATTTTCTCCCTACGAACCGGAAATTTGGTTTGCCTTATTAGAGGGTCAATTTGAAATGTATGGCATAACCGACGACTCTTTTATGTTTTCCAACACCCTCAAGAATTTGGATGTTGCAACAGCCAAGGAAGTAAAGGACATAATTATAAATCCTCCACTTCGAAGGAGGTATGAAAAACTCAAAAGTGAGCTTGTTAGACGATTGACTGCCTCCAAAGAGAAGAAAATGAGACAGGTTCTGACTCACGAGCAACTTGGAGACCGAAAGCCATCACAGTTTCTTCGGCACCTTCAAGATTTGGCTGGCCCAAGCTTTCCGGACGATTTCTTGCGGACCATTTGGTGCGACCGTTTGCCACGAGAGATTCAAACTGTTCTGGCGTCGCAAACCAGTCAATCTTTGGAGCAGCTAGCAGAATTAGCTGATCGTGTACAAGATATAGCTGCGCCTTCCAACGTGGCAGCAGCTTCAGCATGTACCTGTTCCTGCAGTGGGACTTCATCCAGCGAGGTCGCGGAGCTAAAGTTGATGGTGGCACGGTTAGAAGCGAAACTGGAAGAGCGCGGACGTGTTCGTACAGCAGCTGACCATTCCAGACCACGGCGCCAGCGATCTTCGTCCCGGAGTAGAACGCGGTCAACGTCCAGCTATCGTCGGGCTCCAACCTGTTGGTACCACCTCAACTTCGGATCCAAGGCGCGGAGATGTCTTCAGCCGTGCGACTACAAGCCAGCGGGAAATGCCACGGGCAGTCGTTAAAGGCGACTGATGATTGCCCCGCTTCCCCAGGTCGCCTCTTTGTAACCGACCGCTATACGAAGACGCAGTTTTTGGTCGACACAGGCAGCGACCTCTGCGTTTTCCCAAGGTCGCAACTGCGCCAACGTCGAGCACCTACTAGCTACGAACTCATCGCAGCCAACGGGACGACCATCAGCACCTACGGCTACACGGACCTCAACCTGGACCTAGGACTTCGCCGGGTCTACCCATGGCGATTTATCGTTGCGGACGTAACTAGACCTATTTTAGGAGTAGACTTTTTGTGTCACTATAGTTTAGTTGTTGACTGTAAACATCAAAAATTAGTAGATAATACAACTACTCTTTCTACTCCAGCTTCACTGGCTATTGATTGTAGTGTCTATTCGGTGAAGGTTCTGACTGGCAATTCACATTACCATCTTTTACTTTCACAGGAATTTCCGGTGATTACACGACCAGCTGGGACACATCGCACTGTACCTCACAGCACACAACATCACATCCGCACAACATCAGGCCCCCCCGTTTCATGTCCTCCCAGACGTTTGGCTCCTGACAAGCTGAAGGTGGCTAAGGAGGAATTCCAGGCCATGCTTAACGATGGTACCGCAAGGCCTTCTGAGAGCCCGTGGTCATCGCCGTTACACCTGGCGCCGAAAAAAGATAACGGCTGGCGTCCCTGCGGTGACTACCGACAGCTCAATGCCCGCACAATACCGGATAAGTATCCAGTACGTCATATCCATGACTTCGCCCACAATATTGCTGGTTGTAGGATCTTTACCACGATTGACCTCGTTAAAGCCTACAACCAAATACCAGTGTGCGAGGAGGATATACCGAAGACGGCTATTACCACGCCCTTCGGTATGTACGAATTCCCGTACATGACGTTCGGGTTGCGGAACGCCGCCCAGACATTTCAGCGTTTCGTCGATGAAATGATGCGCGGACTGGACTTCGTCTACTGCTATCTTGATGACTTTCTCATCTTCAGCAGGGACGAAGTCGAGCATGAAAACCATCTCCGTCAAGTATTTTCACGGCTGAAAACTTACGGAATGGTTATCAATCCGGCGAAATGCGTTTTCGGCGTCCCGGAAGTTTCCTTTCTGGGATATCACATCTCGGCGGAAGGAACCAAGCCTTTGGACGAGAAAGTTCAAGCCATTCGCGATTTTCCTCCACCGAAGACCGTCAGAGCATTGAGGAGGTTTTTGGGCATGGTAAATTTTTACCGGCGTTTTTTGCCCCATGCCGCAGAAACCCAATCTCCTCTCAACTCTCTCCTCATGGGTGCAGTCAAGGGTTCAACACCCATTGCCCTAACTGACGAAGCCTTAAAGGCCTTCACTAATGCCAAAGAGAGCCTATCAGAAGCAGCTCTACTCACACATCCTAACTGCAATGCCAAACTGGCTTTAGTTACGGATGCGTCGGACGTGGCTATGGGGGCAGTTTTGCAACAGCTACAGGACAATGCTTGGCGTCCGCTAGCTTTCTTTTCCCGCAGACTGAACCCTACACAACAAAAATATTCCCCATATGATCGCGAGCTTCTCGCGATCTATGAGGCAATCAAATATTTCAGGTTTATGCTCGAGGCAAGGGACTTCATAGTTTACACCGACCACAAGCCTATCAGTTATGCTTTCACTGAGAGGAAACATAACTGCTCGCCTAGGCAGTTTCGGCAATTGGACTATATTTCCCAGTTCACGACCGACATAAGGCACATCTCAGGCAAAAACAACGTCGTGGCCGATGCCTTATCTCGAATCGATGAGCTGGGGGCTCCAATCAATCTAGCCGAACTTGCTAAGAGCCAAGAGTCGGATTCTGAGTTGTCTCAATATTTGGATGGCAATTCATCTCTCCGCCTCTCCAAAATACAATTACCCGGGAGTTGCATACATTTGTACTGTGATACGAGTACACCAACTGCCCGGCCCTTTGTTACCAAAAACTTTCGTAGGCAAGTATTCCAGAGCTTACACTCTTTTAGTCATCCTGGCGCTACTGCCACTGCGAAGTTGGTTGCCGAACGATTTGTTTGGCCGGGCGTCAGGAGGGACTGCCGAGAGTGGGCTCGTACTTGCCTACAATGCCAACGTGCGAAAGTAACAAAGCACGTGTCGGCGCCGGTAGGGAAATTTGATTTACCCCGTGCACGCTTCAAGCACGTGCATATAGATCTGGTGGGACCCCTACCCATATCCCAAGGACACCGCTACTGTCTTACGGCTATCGACCGGTTCACTCGTTGGCCCGAGGTGATACCCATACCGGACATCACGGCTGAAACAGTAGCCAAGGCCTTATTATCCGGTTGGATATCCCGATTTGGGTGCCCAGAGCAGATAGTGACAGATCGCGGACGTCAATTCGAGTCCGCACTGTTCCAATATCTGGCAAAAATTGCTGGGTTCCAACACAGACGCACCACTGCATACCACCCAGCCTGCAATGGCATGGTTGAGCGCTTCCATCGGCAGCTTAAAGCGTCAATCACATCCCATGTCAGCCAAAACTGGACTGAAGTCCTGCCTCTAGTGATGCTGGGAATACGCAGCGCATACAAAGAGGATCTCCAAGCTTCTTCAGCTGAGCTGGTCTATGGAGAGCCGCTAAGACTTCCTGGCGAATTTTTCGATCCGAGCGCGCCATGTACATCTGACATGTCAGATTTTATGGCGCGTCTCCACTCGTTCGCCAAGAAACTTAAACCAGTACCGGCCTCCCGCCATACCAAATCGAGGATCTTTATTCACAAGGATCTGACTTCCACCAAATATGTATTTCTGCGTGAGGATGCCTCACGTGCCCCTCTTCAACCGGCTTATACAGGACCCTACAAGGTCTTGGAACGAACCGACAAGGTTTATAAGCTCCTGATAAAGGGAAAACCAGTTACTGTCACAATAGACCGTCTTAAACCGGCCTATGTGACTAGCGACGAGCAGGAGTTGGCACCAGTACCACCTTTGCGGCGCACGTTCGTTACGCCTGTCCCAGACACTACTCATTCTCAGGACGCAGCGCCACTTTTAAAGACAGTGCCAGTAACCACACGCTCTGGACGCCGTGTCCATTTTCCAGATTTTTATCGCCCCTAGCCAGGTCTCTGGGGGGGAGTGATGTGGACGCTCACCCACATAAATAAACACACATGTACACATTCACATTTAAACATACATTCACATCAAACAAACACGCATACGTACATACATTCATATATACAAACATACATACATACATATATACAAACATACAAACATACATACATACATATCTACACTCGTACACACATATAAATTACTGACAAACTCACTGACGCGAGTGACACAACTGGTCGTTTCCGAAATTGTCTGGAAATGCGTTACGGGCTACTACAATAACTGTGCGCCCGAGTTCGGCTAGCTTCACTGCACATGACGTGTGGTTCGGGTGCCCGAACCACATCCGAGGGCCGCCGAACTCGACCGAACGCGCGGAGCAAATGGTTAACCAGTCAGACCCTACCCGCGCTGATATACGTTGCTATCTGATTAGACCAGCTGTTTTCGCTATTCGCTCGCTTTAATTCAGTACGCACTGGCTAATAATTAACTTACGTAGTAGTTACTGTATATATGTGTCTTCCATCTTTTGTGCTTGTTTGCTGTTCTTTGTGTGTACGTGTGAACTGTCGCTTACGACCCTTCTGTCTATTTTTCTATAGTGTGTGTGGTGAACAATAAACTGTGAACTATCTGTGTACCAGCTTTTACTTCTCTGCTGTACCCTTACATACTTCACGCTATCGACTACAAGGTACCCACACATCTTTTTACTACTACAACACAAATATTTGTTTCGGTGCGGGGATCGAACCCGCGGCCTCTCGTTTCACAGGCGGCGTCTAACCAACTGCGCCACGGAGGCTGTCAAAACTAAAATAATGAACAATTCCACTATTAAAAGTACAACACCAGCAACATCAAAAATTAAACAATAAGATTCATCCCAGAAACACACATTACAAAAGACCCCAACACTTACTTTATTTTGTTTAAATCATTCAAATTAGCAATGTGTATTATAGGACTTGTATCAGAACGACGGACCATAATGGAACAATTCCTAACCAACGTGTACAAATAATTATTTTCTTTAGCTTTAGTTTTGGCATGCTGCAAAAGTAATTTGTTTGTCCTGGTAAGGAGATCATTAAAATATATTATAGATTTATTGTTAAGGTAACCAAGATCAGTTGCGTTAATTCTTATTTTTCTAGCCTTACTTAAAAAATCGTCTTTTTTGCAGCGTGCCAAAAATCTAACAACTATGGTTTTTGTCATACTTTTAACTTTATCGCTTTTAGGAGCTACGCGAGTAATGAAATCTAAGTCATTATTAATGTTTAAAGGAAAATCAATCCTCTCTGCAATCGACTTTAGTAGTGATAAAAGATTTTCGTCCTTTTTCTCTGGAACACCATAAATCTCAATATTCGAACGTCTTGACCATTGTTCCTGAATGTTGTTTTGATCTTCAAATTTATTAAGTGTCTTTTTGAATTCGCCGATATCCTTCTTCATTGCTGTGACGCTCTTTATGTCACTTTCGATGGAGGCGACTCGTTTGCTCAGACTTTCGTACTGATTATTTATAAATGTCATACTTTCTTTAAAACTAGCAATCTCATCCTTCAATGGCTTAAGTTCGGTCGCAATAGTATTGACGATAGTTGGCATAAGATTCTGCCATAGTTTGTTAAATTCGGCGGCAACGATGTCTCTCAATTTATTCAAAGAAACCGGTGAATCCAAGATTATTATTATTATTTTTTTTTTTTAACCTGGCACGGCATAGTGACTGCATTGCACCTGATGGTAAGTGCTAATGCCGTCCAGATAGAGTATCGAATGGTATCAAACGGTAGTCTCATACCATTCGATACAATCATGCCGGCCCGCTGAGATGCCTCTTCACGCTACGGCGGAAGGACCCAGGATTATAGGAAGGAGGGAACACGTGCGATGGCAAACCGTTCCACAGTTTGACTGTACGGCAGAAAAAAGAATTAGAGAACCTTTTGGTTGGCGCCGAAATGGATTGAACAGTCAAGCTATGGCTCCGCAAGCCAGCACGCGTGGTTCTGTTAAGGAAAGGAGAGGAGGGGATTAAATTGAACAATTCCTCAGAGCATTCGCCATGATACAGACGGTAGAACACGCTTAGAGAGGCGACATCCCTCCGTAACTGTAGCGACTCTAAGTTGCCCGTAATGTCTGCATCATTCACAATGCGGATGGCCCGCCGCTGCAATCCATCCAAGGCATCGAGTAAGTACTGGGCGGATCCATCCCAGAGGTGCGAACAGTATTCCATACCCGGCCGAACCTGCGCTTTATACAAGCGGTAGAGTTGACCGGGCGCGAAAAACCGACGCACCTTGTTCAGGACCCCAACCCTGCGGGAAGTGGCAGATATTACGCCCTCGATGTGATTCCTTGGATTAAGATCACAACGGATATCCACACCAAGGATACTCAGGTCATTCCGCATTGAGAGGGGAATACCCTGAAGAATGGGGAGGGGAGAGAACGGGGATTTTTTGCACGTGAACGCACACACCTGGGTTTTCCTGGCATTGAACCCAACCATATTCCTGGAGCCCCATGTAGAAATGAGATCCAAGGATCGATTGAGCTCAATGACAAGATCCTCGCGCCCACTCACAGTGTCGACCCGGCAACCTGGGGACCCATGGCAGTATCGCCCATGAACCGTGCTGTCATCTGCATAGCAATGAATGTTGCCAAATGACAACATATCATTGATATGCAGAATAAACAGGGTGGGCGACAGCACCGAGCCCTGCGGAACTCCGGCATTTACCGACATGAGCGCCGAAGCGTGTCCGTCAACGACAACACGCATTCTACGCCCATGCAGAAAGCCAGAAATCCACGAACACAAGTTGCCGGGCAGACCGTATGCCGGAAGCTTGGATAGGAGACCACGGTGCCAGACCCTATCAAACGCCTTGGCTATGTCGAGGCTCACAGCAAGAGCCTCGCCACGCCGGTCTATCGCCTCACCCCAGCGATGCAGGACAAACGCCAGAAGATCACCCGTTGATCGGTTGTGACGGAATCCGTACTGTCTGTCACTGATCAACGAGTGATCCTCCAGGTAGCGGACCAATTGAGCGTTTATGATCCGCTCCATGACCTTACACATCACTGAGGTGATAGCGATAGGGCGATAATTGGTAGGGTCTGACCGATCACCCTTTTTGGGGATCGGTTGCACATTGGCCTCCCTCCAAGATTCCGGCACAACACCTGTGCGGTAGGACACTCGGTAGAGGCGTGTCAGTGCAGGAGACAACTCCGCTGCGCAACTCCTTAAAACCACCGCCGGTATTCCATCCGGACCACTGGCTTTCCGCACATCGAGAGACCGTAGTTCACGCCGCACATCACACTGCCTGATGCGAATATCCGCCATTGAGGATCCGCAATCAGGCAGCACCGGCGGGGGCCGGGAACCACAGTCCTCGAGGCGGGAATTAGCCGCAAAGAGATTTGCCAGTAAGGCGGCTTTCTCTTGCGGCTTGTGGGCCAGCGAACCTTCCGGGTACCTCAGCGGTGGCAATGCTGGACGGCAGAAGTTAGACTGGACGGCCCTGGCCAAACTCCAATAAGCACGACTGCTAGTTGGGTGATTGGCCAACGCACGCCCAATCCTGCAAACGCGCTGGGCATCTGCTCTAACGTAGGCCTTCTTGCAGGCCTTGGCGGCTCGATTATAGGCTTCCTTGAGGGAACTGATATTAGGATCCTTGTTAGCGCGACCCCTGATCCAAGCGCGATACGCCGCCTGTTTGTCACCGACAGCATCGGCGCATGCCCGATTGAACCAGGAGCGTCCACGACCCTTACTGGCGATCTCAGAGGAAGGAATATAATATTCCATTCCTAGTCTGATTTCGTCAGCAATAGCGTTGGCACTCGCAGAAGGATCTTTTCCCTCAAAGCAGCGCTGCCGCCAAGGGATAGATGCGAAATATTCCCGCATGCCATCCCAATCCGCCGACGAGTAATGCCAGACCCTTCGCTTAACCTGCACGGGACGTGGAGGAGAAGCGAACGGTACCGACGACCGAACCAGGCAGTGATCGGAAGTGCCCAGAGGAGCACTAACGGTCACACTATACCCGGCCGGGTGACTCGCCAGCAGAAGGTCCAGCAGAGAAGGCGCATGACTCGCCACATCCGGGATCCTGGTGGGCTGGTTCACCAGTTGTGACAAGTCATGTGTCAGAGCGAATGCATGGGCAGCTCTGCCAGCATGATCGGTCTTGGAGGAGCCCAACCACAACTCATGATGTGCATTAAAATCCCCCAAGACCACCATTTCCGCTGACGGGAACTGCACCTGCGCGTCATCTGCCGCCTGGCTAAGGTACCTGAACAGCCGAGTCGTCTCATCGTCCCCGTTGTGTGACCTGTAGAGGCACACGTAGATGCGGCTCAGAGAACCAAGATCCACGTGCACCCACAGTGCGGAGAAGGAGGGGTCCTCCATGCAGCGCAGACGGCGACAGCAGACGTCCGACCGAACATACAAGCATACCCCGGCTTTTGGCTTGAAGTTTCCTTCAAGCGAATAACCGGGGTACATCAGGTAAGAATTGTCGGCCGGACAACGAATCTGCGTCTCCGTCAAGAAGAGCAAAGCAGGCCGGGCCGTCTCAAGATGGTGGTGGACGGCATTAATGTTTGTATGGAGTCCGCGGATGTTGGCGAACTCCATAGTGAACGCGGTGGTGGGGTTATACACCGCTGAAGGACCTGCTTTCTTTTTGTGCACTGTCATGAAGGTAAGGGTTGGGTTCGGTGAAGAGGCATCGAGGAGCCTGTATCAGGGCACTAAGAAGGCCGAACGGGTACAGGGACAAGGGAGTTGGCAGGAGGAGAATTGATCCGCCGGACGGAAGGGCCCCCGTACCCTCCCGGGATGGGCCGCCGGGACCCCACATCCGGTCACCAACCGGCACGACGGACCCACCCAAGATTATGCGCGGCATGGTGAGGCAGCCTCTCGTAGTGGTTAGCTACGATTGGGCCCCTGTACTGTACCGCGGGCGGCCAGCGGACAACCGTTTCTACGGGTCTCCCTGGCCGGCGGGTCAACACTCCTTCCACCGACAGCGTACCGCAAATACCCACACGGCACAACCTCATACCCAGATACAGGCCCCTCGAGAAACCGGGGGAAAACGGGCTGATCCCGGAACGCGACCCCCTTGCGGGGATCACTATGGCGGTCTTTACGCCGCGTTAACGGTGGTCGCTACCCGGGCGGATGCAGGCATCCTACCACCACGAACTGTGTCACTCATTTGGCACTACCCAGGGGTCACGTGTAGGGAAACTAGAGTCAAAGCCTACGGACGCGAGTGACGTTAACCCCCTCATTGTTCCAAATAAACTATATTATTATTATTATTATTAAAAAAAAAAAAAAAAAAAACATCACACACACAAACAAAGAAGTAGTAGTATATCTACATACATATAATGCGTATGTATGGGTATAGAGAAGTAGGTTGATATTTAAATTTTCGCGCCATTCTTTTCAGCGCCCTCTGATAGTGAGCACGCGCAAAAAATTCATTGTAAAGCTGAGTTGCCCATCTATCTCTAGTATATTACTATAATCTATGCTTGCCCCACACTAACCCAAACAGATTATACACACAGACATAACCAAGTAGTAAACATTATCCACCAAAAATTTGCAATAAAATATAAACTGATAGCAGACGCATCCAAACCTGTCCCTTACTACAAATATACACCGAATCTCGTGCTAGAAAACAATAACTATAAAATGTACTATGATCGCGCTATACTCACAGATAGAACCATTCATTATAATAGACCGGACATAACCATAAAAGATAAAACAAAAAAAAATCATATATCGTTGAAATTGTTATTCCTAATACACATAACATTACGAAAACTATAACAGAAAAAGTCACTAAATATACAGATCTTAAAGACGAAATAGCCAGAATTTGGAGGATGGAGAAAGTTTATATAGTGCCCATAATACTTTCAACAACAGGTGTTATTCCTAAACATTTACATCATAGCATAAAGCTTTTAGATTTGCCCCCAAATATATATATCCCCATGCAAAAAGCAGCAATATTGAACACCTGTCGTACAGTAAGGAAGTTCTTGCAAAGTGATGACCAACTGCCCGATGTAAGTCATCAGTAGGTGATGGTTACTTGGCCTTGGCCCGTAACCATCATCTCAACACCAGCTTCATGCTGAGAGTAAAAACATTTAAAAATAATAATAATAATAAAACATTTATTTCAGACAAAATCCATTAAATAGAAACTGTGGAGCATTTTTGATATCAGAACAACCATTCCGAAACAATTAATTGTGGGTTTAAAGCATAGACGAAAAATCTAATAGACTGCTGTATAGTGCCTATTCAGTCCCACAGAAAGAGATGCCGCTTATAGGTTTTGCTATAAGATAGAAAGAGATCGAAATATACATTTTCTGTCCTGCACCGCGTGCCGGTTTTTTCAAGGTCGGAATTGAAATTGCTAAACAAGTTTTGACATAAGACTGTCGTATCGTGTTTGTGTTTAGTGTCGGAAGTTTTCAAAGTGATTTATAATTGTTTAAATTCTAAAATCTTTGCTAAATCCATCACAAAATGGTGCGGTGTAGCGTACTTGGTTGTAAAAGCGACAGTGGTGTGAAAATAACAGGATTATCATTCCATTTGTAAGTAAATAACTTTAGTAACAATTAATAGTATCCAGCAGTATTCAAATTAACTAGTTTGCTATAAAATCTTATAAAAGAGATAACACTGTAATACATTGTAGTTATACATTTGTTTATCTCAATGTTATTGTAATTATAATAAACACGTAAACTTTATAACCTAAAATGTCAGTGTGGCAAGAGTGAGATTGTAGTATTACCCCGTACCCTGTATAGTAACCCGTATAGTTATATATTGTTGATCTATCATACGTAATTTTGTACACTTTGTAAATATATGTATACAGTAATAAATAAAACAAACCTATCAAACTGTTGCATTTTTATTTATCCTTCCTTCTTCCGTGTTTGCAAACACGGAAGAAGGAAGGATAAGATTTTGTATCATTCTAAAAAGCCGTTACCTAATAGTGGGTAATTGTACCATACTTGGCAACCCTAAACCAATTAAGTACTTTATTTGTTGTCCCTTTCGGTGGCACGGGGTCACTACGTCTATTAGATATTTCGTCTATGGTTTAAAGCTACAACCTGTCATGTCATTTACTCCTTAGTCTGTGTGTCATAGCCGGCTCTTCCATTTACATCTCCATTTAAAACTGTTTTTTCAGGAGGCCGCAAGGGAGCGTCAAGAAATAAGGCGTACAGGAGGAGGTAAACCTTCTCCACTTTGTCCAGAAGCCAAAGATGCGACAGACTGGCTCAGTTCAATCCTTTCAACATCAATACATGGAAACCCAGTGATATATGATGATAACAGCCTAAGTGTAAGTTTTTGTCAGGATTTATTTTTGAAGTTATACTTCTTTAGGCGCGTTATGAAAAAATGATGAGAGTGAAATTTTAAGATGCGCGCGCATCTGTGACACAAAATAATTAACAGTATGAAGTTAGTTCTAGGTGGCATGATAACTATGTTCAAGTTGTATATTTCACAACTGTCAAACATTTCATGTTCATACCGTCGATACAGTAAACTCTTCCCTCAAATTAAAGAACCTATTTAAATAAATGTTTCGAATCGACAACATATATCCACAATATTCGAATAATGGCGTATTTTTGATTTTAAATATGTAGAATAATGTCACTAATGAAAAAGGATTGACATTTAAATTGGTTGTCAAATATTTATGCGTGAGTTCAGAAAGGAGATCGGTCGGATTGTGCTTATATACTTTTTCAAATGCTCCAATATAATTGAGGTTAACTATCCGTATGTATTATTTATTGATATAAATTAAAATACTTTTATTTAATATAATTAACACTAAATATTATTAAATTATTAATGTTAAATACTTATTATTGGTTATTTAATATTTACAAAATAAAGAAATAAATTTAATAAAACATTTAATAAAAAGTTTGTGATAAAAATTAAAATTGAACATTTATCGTATCATATTTTAGTTATCATAAGCCACTGATAACTGAAGTTCCGATTCAGACATTACCGGAAGATACTATGGAAGTGGGCATCATTTAATTAAAAATACAATTCGAATAATAAGACAATTTAAGTTAGACTTAATGTAAGAAAATAAATATTTATTTATTTAATTTTTCAAATTTAAACTGAACTTTGTTGATTATCCTTTTCCAATCCTTCTATTATTTAATTGTAATTAATTATTTGCATGCAATTAAAAACTATTTTTTAATGATGCCAAAAAAGTATAACTTCTCACGCGCGTACATAAGTACACGCACCCATTTTTTTAAATAAGTAGCATTAGCAATTCACTTACCATTAGTTACAGAGTTTTATCTTTTATGAAAAAAATAATATGAAAATCTGTTTCTTTTTTTAGGTTCAATATGTTTGCGACAATAATGTTGAAATAGCAAAAAAAAAGGTATCATTATTAAAAACAATTTATTTATTTATTCATTACACTTGCCCACAAAAAAGAAACAATTATCTACGAACATAACAAATATTTACCTATTTGGCTTAATCAATTAAGATACCAGCAGTCTCCCATACAAAGCAAAAGTTTGTTTCTTATTTACTAAAATTAATATAAAATGTGCTTAAAACATGTATACATGAACGGGCAGAGTGGGAAGTAAAGGAACAAATGTAATTAAGAGGATGCTAAGTTAGTTCTGTCGAGTGTAAGCCTATATGAGTTGGAACGAAAATATCATGGATCTTGGGTAGAATTTAAGCAAAAAATATCTGTACCTAGGTGAAGCTTGGCCGGGCAGCTAGTTAGGAGACTGTCCCGCCCTCACACCCGCCACTGCAACTCCTGTAAGCCAGGATCAACAGTGGCACGCATTTTAATGACACTGAGCATTGAAGCTCAGCGCGTCTCCGGGAATGTCTAACTTGTCTTTAACCCGCAACGAAATCAATCAAAAAGTTAAATTAATAGGAGGAGTTGGAAATAAATGATTGTCCACTTCCCTCCCTAATAAAGCGGGTGACAAAACAATGAACTAAAGAGGTAAATAACCTCGCATAAAGACATTTACAGCCAGAGAAGCCAGCTGTAAAGCACCACGGAATAGTGATTATTACATTTAAATGGGACCTAATATGTAAGCTGTTATACTTGATTCCAATAATAGGTATGGCAAAATCGTCGGAAAGCACGGAAATTCTTCCTAGTCTCCACAAGATCCATGTAGTATACAACTCCAGATGTTATTTGCATAGTATCTAGCATGGTTTTACGCTCATTCTGCCAAAGACTACACTCCCAAAGTATATGATGCGCGGACTGCTCATATTCGCAATAAGGTGTTGAACATGAACACGCAGGCGAATCAACGAGCTTAAATGAGTACAGTTTAGACTTAAAGTTACCATGGCCCGTAAGAAACTGTGATACGTAATAATCGATATCTAGCCAAGTCTTTGCCAACCGATCACGCACGCATGGAAAATATTGGTATAGATGCCGACCCTTCAAAGATACATCCCATCTATTTTGCCATTCATCTATTATTTCGTTATATACAACTGAGAGCGGCTTAAATAGTCTGTCTACTTTTAAAAGTTCACGTGAATTTAAGAATCTTTTGTCCATATTCTCTCTAGTTGAGTAATACATCGCGGCGCGACGTTGTACCTCCAGGTCGACTGGAAGTACACCCGCTAGGACAGGTAAAGCTTCGGTACTAACAGTCCTATACGCCTTACACAAGAATATCAACGCCAAACGTTGGCTCTGGAGCAATTTCCTTCGCACAGCACCGATAGTAGCCCTATCGGCCCATACGGGGGATCCGTAAGTAATACATCCTAAGTAAGTAGCTCCATAGATGGTTTTTAATGTATTGAAAGATAGCCCCCACGTTGATTTTGATATTCTTGTCAAAGCAAAAAAGTTATTTTTCGATTTTTCCCCGACTTTCTTAATATGTTCAAGAAAGGAAAAATTCCTTTCCAAAATTAGACCAAGATAACAAACTGATTCTTTTTTCTTTACGGTGATATTATTAAATTTAATTCGCGGCGGTGATTTTAAAATTCCTTTTAGAAGTAATTGGAACGTTTTATGTGGTGCGAACTGTAAACGATTTCGATCGCCCCAATCAGATATTAATTTTAAACACGTGTCTGCCATATTTTCGAGTCCCGACCTACTGTTTGACTCAATAAGCAAAAGGCCATCGTCCGCATATCCAATCAAAGATCACCCCGACGGTAAGGGAATTGTAAGAAAATCATCGAAGCCTAAATTCCATAAATAAGGACCCAAGACCGAGCCCTGTGGACAGCCCATCGTCAGTGGCTTCGACACGGCATGGTGTCCAAGTTTAAGTTTTGTTGTTCCGTGCAAGAAATACGAGTATATAAGTGAACATATATTTTTAAAGCAACCTCGCAATTTCAACTTAAGAAGCAGCATTGGCCACCAAGCATTGTCGAAAGCACCGGAGATGTCCAGGAAAATACCGAGTACATATTTGCGTATCGATGTACTTACTCTTCTTCTAACCGAAATTGCCGCGTCAATAGTCGACCTACCCATAGTAAAACCGAACTGTTTTTCATGGAATTTTGGTCCACCTGGTAGCAATCGAGGGACGGTAAGACGTTCTAAAAGTTTACCTAGCGACGGCAAGAGTGTAATGGGTCTGTAAGACTTAGGATCTTGAGGAGATTTATCGCCACTCTTGGGTATTATCCGAATGAAACCGGTACGCCAGACTCGCGGAAATACCCCTTCAGCAATACATCGATTAAAAACAGTTAGTACTGCATTGCCGGCCGATTTACACGCTTCTTTGATCATTTTGTTGGATATTTTATCGTCACCGGAAGCCTTGTTTAGGGGCAAAGATCGAACTATTTCACTAAATTCATCAAATGATGAGAGATTTGAATCGCAAGAGTTTGGCAGTTCCATGGCCCACATCCTAATCTGCTTGTGGTATTCTGTGTCATTCCCAACATTATCATCCGGTATTAACGATTGTAACAAAGCTTCCGTTGTCTCCTCAATGCCAGTTGTGTAGTTGTTATTAATTTTTATATTCTCAATATAAGCCAAATTGATTGACCTATTAGCTTTAAACTCATGGTACAAAGGAGACCACGGACCTTCACTATCTAACCGGGCTACAATTTTTCGTAATAAATTGCCTTTCGATTTTTGTACAGCCGCTCTATAATGTGATCTGGCAACTTTCAGTTCATTAAAAGCAGATGTAATTGCTTCCCCTGTAATACGGCGTTTTTTAAGCCCGTTGAACCGCCTACGCGCTCTGCGAAAAGTTCGACGTAGTTGGACTAGTAAGTCATTCCACCAATCACACCTCCGAGTCTTTGTGATGGGACCTCGACCAATGGTAACGTCCGCGCAATACGTAAACGTGTCCGACATAATCTCGGCACAAGTTTCAGCTGACAGATCATCGCGAGTGAAGTCCCTGGCATGTTGAGCAAATAAAGAGCTAAATAAATCCCAGTTGGCACCTATGGATTTATATCTAAAATTACAATTAATATGTACCGGACCCTGTGTCACTCTAGGCAAGAACTCGTACACAATCAGGCGATGGTCACTACACGACGCGTCCGGCAGGACGCGCCACCTATCAATACGGACGTCTCCACTAGAAAGTGTGACGTCAATAGAGGATTCGCCCATAGGGCAGCTGTAAGTAGGTGGTGCATCGGGGGTGTTATGTACTTCGAGGTTCATCTCTGCAATGAAATCTTCTACAGCGCAACGTCGCTCGGTATCGGTGGAGCGATATTTGCCATACCAAAGGATTGATGACGCATTAACGTCAGCACCTATAATAATTTTATGTCCAGCGAGGGACCGCAAGACATAGCGGAGGTGATGCAAGTGGGGACCCACAGGGTCGGAGTATTGAAAATAACAGCTCACAAGAAAAACCTTACAGATCGGACTCGACACCTCCGCGACAGCACAGTGTGACGTCATAAGATTACGTACTGAAGTAACGGTAAGATTTGAACCCGACACGAAAATACCTGCTCGTGAGTTGTTATCGAGTTGTATCACCCTACTACGTAATCGCGCATGTTGGTATTGCTCTTGAACCAGAACGACATTCAGCTTATAATCGCGAATTAACGTGTCTAATTCTGACGTCGCTACCCTATCGTTATGAAGATTTAACTGACCGATTGTAAAGTTATCCATATTTATTTAATATTGGGTCGACAAAACTAATTGCTCGAGCTTATTTTTGTATGTTGGGCACTCCTGAGACCCACAACGATGATCGTGTGCTTTTTTAAAACGTTTACAAGGCGCACATACAGGCTTAAACTCCGGGTTCGATTTTTGCGGGCACGCCTTAGTTTCGTGTGACTCAGCACAGATGGCGCACGTTGGTGTTTTTACTGTACAAAACTTTTGTACATGCCCGTAATATTGACAATTCAAACAACGAACTACATCAATGTCATCGATAAAACGGCAGGTGGCCCAATCAATGAAAAGTTTGTCCTTTGTATTCATCAAGTGTTTCCGAACCTCTGAATCTAATTCTAAGCCTATCCATTTCCGACCGTTATCTAAAATTCGTCTGCGGGTTATTTTAACGGACTTTGAAAAGTCATCCTCCTTTATAGGCAATTCGTCCTTGATGTTTTGACGATATAATGCGGTTAAGAAAGCGCGGTCTTCCATGGAGGATGGCACGTCTTTAACTAAAATACGGGGACGGCGGCCCTTCGGTTTTTCGAGACGCAGCCCCGCTGATTTTATCGCGGCGACAGATTCCAATTTTTTTATTTGTGCCTCGTTAGCGAGGCGCAGAGCAACACCGGACTTAGAAGTTTTTTTAACGCCCACGATTTGGAACCCATCATCACTAGGCTTAATTGCCTTAAAGAGCGCCTGTTTAGTCGCGGATGACGTCGGTAGATCAGCTGACCGTTCACTCGTCGGGTAAGCTATAACGCATGGGAGGGGGGCGCGCGGCTCCACTACCGGAGTGGGTTTCGCTAAACGCAGTTTTAAATTTTCGGCAAAAGTCTTATTAGAATCTGCGGTGGAAATGTTAACGCGTTTATATTGATCTAACTCGCGTTGCATGTTAGCCAACTTGGTTTCATTGCACGATGATTTTAACGCAAGTAAAGAAACAATCGAAGTTACTCGTTGCGTAATGTCTAAAACCGCCGATCTATTTGCAATATTCATGCGCGAGCCCTGGTCATTAACGAGTTCGTTTATCTTTGACAAATAGCTCGATACTTCCGACACCATATCGCAATAGTCCGCGCGGCTCGCGTCGCTGCCGTTGTCTACAGATAAAGTATCCGCCGATTCCGACAATTGTAGACGTTTTGATTTAACGGGGGAAACATTTGTTGGCGAATTAACATCGCTAAATAGCCGTTTTGCCGAACTTGGTGACCGAGGCGTGAGCCTACTTTGAACAAAAGGGTCTGGCCCAGGGTCGGGCGGATCGTTACTGTGGGTCGACATTGTCTTTACAGAAGTAAATTCAGTTAATTTATAATGTTTATTGACACTAACAAGAACGAATTAATGTTAAACAAACAGCTGACTGACCGGCCGGACGATATTTTATTTCGCGATACCCACTATAGAAAAATAAAAGTACTTACCGAGAATAAATTTCAATAAATCCACGAAATAAACGAAATAAAACTTTATAAACTTACGAATCCTTGCGCACAAAACGATACCAAACAACTATAAACAACTCACGAACCGATAATCGTCTTCAAAACACACGAAACACAATTATTATTGACGAGCACGTAAACACGTCACTGTACTGTGCCCCCGCGGGAGGGGAAGTGAAATATATTGGTAAAGAGGCTAGCCATTTTAAAATTGATTGAACTAAATTAATTTTGTTTCTTATAGATTCTAAATGCTGACCCCAACAATGTTGGTGAAAGTTCTCAAACTCCAAAGGTATAGTTGTTTGATGTTTTACTAATGGGTGTGCACATTGTTTTCAGTCAAAAAACTTTAAGTAGTTATTTGTCATCTGTAAACAATTATTTTCATCACTACATAAACCCAAGAAGTAAAATAATGCTGCACATTGGGATATTAAATTATCTAATTTAATTGTTTGTTATAGATTCCAAACCTTGACCATAGTTACACCTTGACCATAGTTAATTCCAGAGTATTCTCAGACATCAAAGGAATACTAATGGTACATAATGTTATTTATATTTTACTATTTTCTGCCCAAGATTTTCAAAATTCGAACAGTTGTATCAACAAGACTTTTTCTAATAGTAATTATCAGTTGAAAGTAATTATTCTCATCACCAGATGTTATTGTATCTGATTCAAATAAAAAATTTGAAACACAAATATGAAACACTATGTAAAATTAAAATAAACTATAATTTTGTTCTTCTTCTTCTTTTAAAAGTTGTATGGCTCCATCGGCATTCGATGATTTTGCCAATGTCAAAGTAGGGCAAGAAAGAGGAATAAAAATGGCGTGGTGATCGGTATTTTAGCTGTTTGTAGTATTTACTACTATTGCCCGGTGTTTATAGTGTTGTAGTTATCTGAAATATACCAAACACCAACTACATAAGACAGCACACATGTATAAAATAACACATGTATTAAAAATATAGTGGGATTTCATGGACAAACACAAAGCAAGGGAGACGAATACAGGCATTGAAGTTATAATTGGATTTGGTTAATTCTAATAAATTAAAAAAAGGCAATATTCATAGACTTGTTACACAAAGTTAAAACAAATGGGATATTAATTGGGCGAGGAACATCTACAGGGATAAGGTCGTAAAGAGGAACCAGTAGTCTAGGACACGAGAAGAATAAATGCTCGAGAGTGCCTTCATCTAGGCCACACTCACAAAGAGAGTGGTCTCGGATTCTAATTTTTGCTAAAAATACGGGGGTGCAAACAAATCCAAGTCGTAGTCTAGTTAGAGTTGATACAACAGTTTTATCCAAATGTTTGTATTTATTAAACCAACACTTAGGAGGAATTGTAGGTTGTATGCTACCATAAAACTTCCCTTTAGTTAGACAAGACCTCTGCCATAACACATTCCATTTTTTAAACATAGCAGGTTCTGCAAGACATTAAAGATAACCAGGAAAACTACTAATATATTTCTCGCTACCCCAATGGATTGAGGCCCTAGCAATTGCACCTACGTTGATATTCCCTATAATACCAGAATGGCTAGGGATCCATTCCAGTGCTACTTGAATACCTGAACAATGACATTTATATAAGAGTTCTTTGATTTTTAGAACAAGAGGAAATTTTTTGCGGGAGCGGAAACAGCCTTTTGATAGATCCTGCAGACAACTTAGGGAATCAGAAAGGATGATTGATTTGTTTAAGTTATATGATAAAACGTATGATATTGCCTCCAAAATAGCTATAGCTTCGCCCGTAAAAATCGAGCTATATGGTGAGCAACGGAAGTTTAAAATGATTTTAAATTTTGGAATCCAGACCGCTGCACCAATGTGGAAGTTTTCAGAAGGTTTCGAGGCATCTGTTTATATTGTTAGCCAATTCTGCCATTTCTCAGCCAGGATAGCGTTATGTTTGACATTGGCAGCAGGATCATGCTTAGTAATACCAAGGTTTAGATGGATATCTGGTTTGAATATTAAGGATTCGTACGAGACTTCGAACAACGGATTAATGTTGGATTGAAATATTGGAATATGTAGACTCTGAAAATTATTGTAACTGTTGACGAGAAGAGGGGACACTTTATGGGACCAGTATTGAGAGGATGCGGTTAATGCCGAAAGTGTACAGAGAAGAGGGATAAGGGGATGTGACTGAATTTGGATGATATTATAAAAAAACCTATCCGAGAGGAATTGTCTGCGTAAATGTAGCGGGGGGTCTACGCACTCCACTTGCAGTGCATTAGTGGGAGAACATTTCATGGCACCCGTGATGATTCGTAGGCTTTTAGCCTGGATTTTGTCCAGCTTGGCAATTGCAGTTTTGCTGCACGGTTCTAGGAGGAAACAGGCATAATCAAAGTGGCTTCTGACGATGGCATTATACAAAATTTTTTGTGTTGATGGGTGTGAACCCCATCGAACACCAGAAAGAGCTCGTAGGATATTAACCCCTCGTTCACACTTTTTAATTATGTAGTCAAGATGGTGGATACCTGATAATTTTGAGTCAAGAAGCAGGCCAAGAAATTTCACCTTTTCAACAAGAGCTATAGGTTCGTCATCGACATGAAGATTGATATCAGGAATACAGCGTTTGCGGGAAAATATGACAGCATTACATTTGGAAACGGATAGACTTAGACCATGGTCTGCTAACCATTGGTTTAAGTAATGCAAGGCTGAGTTAATGTGGGTAGAAGCGGCAGGAATAGATGGGGAACTATAATAAAGAAGAATTTCGTCTGCATATTGCAAAGTTTTACAAAAGCAATTAGTTGATATGTCTAAATCATAAGTGTATAGATTATACAAAATGGGACTCAGGACGGAGCCCTGAGGAAGGCCCTTCCATATCTGACGGGACGAGGTAAGAGAGCCTTGATAGCGAATTTGAATAGAACGGGCCATTAAGAGGTTGCATATGAAGGTGGTCAACCTCGCAGGGATGTTCAGATGATGCAACTTTTGCCTGAGCAGTGGAAGTATGACATTATCATATGCGGATGCTATATCCAAAAATACCCCTATGACACTTTCATTCTTCGAAAAGGCAATCCGTACGTCAGATATAAAAATGCTTAAACTGTCCAATGTTCCCTTAATTCTACGAAAACCAAATTGATATTTGGACAATACACCCCTAGTTTCTAAAATCCACTCCAGCCTATTCTTAACGAGATTTTCAGTGATTTTTGCGAAAACTGAAGATAGGGCAATTGGCCTATAAGAGGCTATAATTTTGTTAAATTACAGAAACAAAAGCTGGATGACACGTCACAAATTATTGCATTTGTTAAATTACAGAAACAAAAGCTGGATGACACGTCACAAATTATTGCACAATTTGACTCTACTACACCCCATTCTTCACTGAAGATACCTTTATCACAGCCACTTAAAAGTAAATTTTATATTTATGATTTCTCAGATATACAACGAGTAACAGAATTAAATGTAAATGCCGAAAGTTGTAGGTTCAGAATCAGCTAATGAATCGATATCAACACTTTTTTCTATAGGTTATTTTTTTTTAATAATTAATTAAAACTTAGTAAATAACAGACACCCTTTCCTTTAATGCACCGAACAAACGAAATTGAAACGTAACTCCAGAGTATAAGGTCTTTTCTAAATGACATAATAAACGAATACTTTAATAAATCAAATAATAAACAAATATGAACTTTATTTCGACAGTCATAAAGGTCCTTTCAAATTCACAAGCAATCTAGCATTAAACAAACGCACACAACGATAGGCCTGAATAAACGTAATAACCTACCAAAATAAATAATTACCATATTCTCTTTTCCGCATATTTAACAACGGTTAGACAGAGCAAGACGCAGCTATTATTTAATGAAATTTGAATCATCCGATAAACGATGGCGCGCGCGGCGGAATCTTAAAAGGTTTGGGCGGTCGGTGTAGGGTAGTTCCGCGAAAAACGTGTGGCGAACGCTTCACGGTGACGGCGAGCGTTGTTTCCACCAGAGAAGCTGTCAGGACCTAATTCCACGTGATTACGCACCACGATAAGAGTGGCTATCTTAGAATTGGATCGGTCGCGGCGGGCCCGTGCAATGGCCTCCTAGGTCAGCTGACTTGACGCCTCTTGACTTTTTTTTGTGGGGACGTATTAAATCTTTGGTATACTTAAGTGAAACTACTAGTGTGGAGGAACTAAAACGTAGGATAGTGACAGCGTTCCAAAAAGTTAAGAGTGACACTGAAGTTTTAGATAAATTACGTGACTAATTACCCAAACGTGCATTGAGATGTATTGAGTAAGGTGGTGGACATTTGGAACATATTTTAACAAGAAGTCGCCATATGAGTGCCATTTATCATGTAAGCTTAGATTATATACACGTCTAGATTGAGCAATGCCAACAAACGATGCGCTAAAATTGTCCTCACTTTCTTTGATATGTGTGAGTATCGATCGTGTAATTATTGTAATCCAACTGTCAAGGTGTGTGTGTTTAGGGATGCCTACTCCAGATTTATTTACCTTTTCTACATTATTTGATAATATGAACGTTAACCAAAATAGGTTAAGTAAAGTACTCAGATTTATTTAAAGTAATTATATATTTAGCATTTTAGTAGAAACAATACATTTAATGGACGAAGTATACAGTAATATTTGGTCAAAATTCATCTCTTTGTGTTTGTTTTCAAAATAGTTTCCTCTTTTTTTCTTTAGCCTCCGTAATCCGTTTTTTGTAAAATATAAATCAGCATCAGAAAAATGTTCGGAACACACAACTGAGGTCTTGTGAGGTTTCCAATGGTCTTCATTTCGTGTCTGCTGTATAATGCCTGTCCAACGATTTGCTACTACGGAATCCGTAGGAAATCTAAAACCCAAAATATAAGAAAGAACAAACAAAATTAATATTTAGTGGGTGACGTCATGTATTTAATTCATATTATATGTAGGTAAGTTATTATTTACTGATCAAATAAATAATTACACCTTTAAAATAATAATGTTATTTTGACCGAAAAATGATGTAATGTTATTTGAATTTTGTTTCCCATAGTTTCAGCAAATCTCCCTAGTAATAAAGTGACAACACTGGCTAATGAAACTCACCTTCAAAAATACGACTTAAAAAATCGTATTTTCTTGTAGTAATAGTTGTTGAATAACAAAACTTACCGATGAAAAGTAATTTTGGTGTTATTATACAGTTTTCCCACATAATTGCGACACAATTTGACAACACAAGCCGGCATAATGGATTATTTTTCAGGAGCACGTTATCCATATGTAGTTCAAATGACACTGACGTACGTGAGAAGCGAGTCTACCAAATTTTGTAGACTTTATTTGAGCCGTGCGGTGAGGTGTGATGTGTCATCTAGACGTGTATATAATCTAAGCATGTAAGTTAATTTTGTTTTTATTTTTTTGTAATTATTACTAATCTAGTCTTCGTTGTATGATATTGCGTCATGTAATTCATCAGCAATGCAAAATAAATAACGCCTGTATCATGTCTGCCTCTATGGACTAGGTTAAACAGAAGTTAAATTAATAATATTTAATAACCGATGAATGCAAGAAAAGTCTTGTGTTGTCTTCGTGCCCATTACAATATAAGTTAAAATATTTCGTTTTGTAGCTCAAATAATAATGATAAGCTTACACAGTAAATAAATAATAATTGGTTTACAAAACTACCCGGTAATCAGTTACGTACGAAATTTGTATTTCGTTTATTGTGGGCTGTTTCCGCCGGCGCAGCGCGGCGCGGCGTTCGGGCCAGTCGCGTAGGTACTCGTGTGAATAGGCCTTGTGAACATGTGTGCGTGTCCGCGCGCATGTGTATTATACAGTAGTGCACTTTATTCGTAAGATGACCATGTTGCGCGCCTATATTTGGTATAACTAATTTCATAAATAAATAATATTTGTAATCTTCGGAGTACAATTTCAAACTTCCACTATGATTCCAATAATATTTTTAAGTTGGGGTGTCTGAGGTTGTGAATTAATCCTGTTACACGTTGTATATTATTATACTATACAGTTTTATAAAAATATTTACTTTATTTCTACCAAAAACACTGTAAACAATGTATTTTATCACTTATTTTGAAATTACTACTTGTTACACTGTTCAAAGTTACGCGCTCCGAACACTACTGGTACTGGCATCTGGCGAGCGACTAAGTTGATAGAGTTTGTTTTGACACTTTGGTTTGACAGCCGCTTCACGCTAATCCGTAGAGTTTTGTAGAGTTTTCCGCGGGACGCTGCGGAATGAGCGTTTAGCGTTCAATTGACAACTTGTCTACCGATTTTCGTGCGCTAACGCCAAAGCGTTAGCGTGAATGGTTCACGTCACGCTTGCCACTTGTCTAGGCCCCCTGAGCAATTTTATTTATTGCTAGAATTTATGGAAAGGTATGTGCTAAGTTTCTAAAAATGTAACTATATCTTATAACTTCGATTTTTCAACAAGAGTAGACACTTGAGATTACAGAATGTTAATGTAAACAATGTCATGTTTATATTCTAATGCATAGTGCTTAAATGGTACCGTTTCAAATTCAATCCACATAATAAGCGTCAGTAAAAATATGTTTCTTTCGATAGTTAATTATTCAGCATTGCACTTATACACAATAATTTTAGGAATGGTGATTTATCACGACCACTCCCTGGACTCCGGGGGAAAATAAGAGGAGAGGAAAAGTGGAACGAGTTGGCAGAATTACTAAATTCTATTGGTGGAAGTGGGGTTCAGAAAACAGCAGAAAAATGGAAAAGGGTAAGTAGTTTAAGTTATCTCTTCATATTATTCATACTCTTAGTTGTGGTTACAGAATTTTAACAAGCTTAATCCCATTCAAAATAAATTAATAGCCAATTACTTACGAAATATTATATATAAAAATGTTATGATAGCAAAGTTTCAATTCCCTTTTATAGCACAGAAAAAGTAATTACAAACTTTTACTGATATTTGTGTGCAGTGTACATCATTATAATAAAATCATTATTATTTTAATTTTAAAATGCTTCTGGTATTGCAGGTATGGTCTGATTGGAAAGCCAAAACTAAAAAGAAGGCAGCTCTTGTCAACAGAGACTTGCATAGCACAGGTGGTGGGCCTGCAAAATCTAAACCTTTAAACCCCATGGAGCAGAGAATTTTGCAAATAATGGGGTTAACCACAATTACTGGGCAAGATGCTTTGCAAGAAGCAGGTTTCGGCGTTAGTATAATATTTTTTATTTAATACATACATACATACATACATACATAAATTCACGCCTTTATCCCCAAAGGGGTAGGCAGAGGCGCCACTAGGACACCCACATTTCGCCTTGCATGTTCCGTCCCATGATGTGATAGGTGGCGAGCCTATCGCCTTAACGGGCACAAATTCCTGACTCCGGGCTGATAATTAATAGAAAAATCCAATATCACTTTGCCCGACCCGGGACTCGAACCCGCGACCTCAGCTTTGTAACCGTACCGTAATACAACTACGCCACCGAGGCAGTTTATTTAATACAACACACATTATGTCTGTATGTAATAAATGGATCATTATCATTAATCATACACCTATTTCTCACTCGATACAAAGATAGGAATTTAATAACGTAAAAACTATGATAGAAGTTTTGATATCACAACACCCAAGGTACCACATACCTATGTGAGAAATGCGCGACCTCAAATCTAGCACGCGGCTTCTAACCAAGTGCACAACACTAGTAAAAGGTTACATTTTTAGTAAAATCGAAATACCTTATTCATTCAGTGACCTAGGTAATGTATGATTTATATTTTTACAGGTATCATCGCAATCGCAGGCTGAAGAAAATATTCTTTCGCCTACTAACGAGGTCCAATTAGTAGTCCTACCACCGTCCACCACCACCGACCATGAAGACTATACTCTTCATAATATGTCTCCGGCACAAAATACTCCGTCACCACAACCCGGACCTTCCAGAATTGCAGCTCGTGAACCTTCGAATAGACCAAGTCGTGAAGGTAGCTATGCACTAATTAGTACTTACATAATACAATTATAAAATTTTGGTTTGTCTAATACGCAAACTTGACCCTAAACATAATTAGTAAGTAGAACAAAAAAAAGGTTCAATATTTTTTGTTGATGTTTATTTCCACAAGTGGTCATAAGTGATCCCATTATTTGAATTATTACCCTCTTAACACTAAATATTATGCGACTTTAAGATTAAATAATGGCCTTAACATACATTTTAGAATTGTAAGTGTTTTTCTCAGCAAGGGTTTCTAAGTGTTCGTGAGAAAAGTTTTTGTATATACCGTTAACGATGTTGGTATATTTTTAGCAAAAGTATTTTCACTGCGGTCGGGTTTTAAATCAAATATTTGTATTGCTTTTCAGTAAGACCGCCTGCATCCGTCCCGTCCACTCCGCGACGCTGTCTCATCAGACGGCGCGGACGACAACAGGCGCCTTTCGATCGAGCTACAAGCGAATTTGTGGCCATTGAAGAGCGCCGGTTACAGTTGGAGCGGGACCGAAATAGGCATCAAGCCGAATTGGACACGACAAGACTGAAATTGGAGGCGGAACGTCTTCAGATAGAAGCACAGAGAGTCCAAGTAGATCAAGAGCGGCTGCGGGTGGAGGCACAGCGTTCTCGCCTTGAAGAAGGGCGCGCTGAAAGAGAACTCCAAATAAATCGCACAATGACCACACTCAACCACACAACAGCACTAATTAATAATAATTTGCGGGACCTTACATCAAAAATTCAAATATGGACTGATAAATTTATGAAACCGGATAGTACATAATCATGGATACCCACAGATCACTCCCAATAGATACCGCATTACGATAGTTTTGTTTTGAACTGAAAACGCCAACGAAGGGAACGGTGCGGGGCAGTGGGCGGCTTGCAGCGCTGTCACGTGGACTTCGATCGAGAGATGAGGCTTGTCGATAAATAAAATAAAAAGTATCGATAGTTCGATTTGCCAGTAAGTTTAACGTGTTATGACCGCTTTTATAACTTGATTACCAACTTGTTAAATGTTTTATAATATGTTTTCACTGGCCTGACCTAATAAATTATACCAATCGCTAACACGAATAAAGTAGGATTAAGATTTATACTTTAGTATGTAACGGTTTTATTTCCATTATTCGCCGTTAATTTTTGTATACCATAATGCCGAAACACCCGAATTAAGTGTTGGTTTAAAAGATCAGATAAAAATATGAAATATTAAATGATTAAACCTCACGCCGTAAAGGGCTACAATAACTTATTCTGTTTCTTGAATTCCGACGGCGGCTGTAATAGATGGTAGGTAATATCGACAAGTGACAATGAAACCCACTTGACGAATTATGAATGTTTTTGGGATGATAATACAACGTATGTTGAAATTAGTGCAACGGCTTGTACTACTAATTCTCAATAAATTTAGTATACTAATAGTTATGTTAAATACCTTCCCATGATATTTGACAAAAGGCGGTTCTAACGCCACGCATCAAGCACGAATTTCTAACATTACGTTCTTAGTAATTAAGCAGAAAACCCCAATATCACTAATATCAGTCAAAATAAAAATGAATGTATTAAAACACATAGTCAGTAGATACTTGATTCGAGAAATAGGACCCGAAATACCATCAGACGAATACGCTTAAACGAGCTTCATCTCAAGGCTATAAATGTTACTCTTGGATGCTGGACAAAATCAATATAAAATTATAATATTATTTGATAATCATATTATTCTATCCACACAGAACTACGAAATTATAAATTTTTAAATAAATAAAAATGTACCAGAATTGGTAAATATTCTGTCGGTACAGAAGTATCCATTAAACGACGACGATTTTTCATTGGGAAAAAACATTCTTGGGTAAAATGTCGTGAACAAATTACGCTATTTTTTGTAGGCCACCAATCGTCACCTCGACATGTTGCATCTACCAATATTTTTAACTTTCGGGACATGTGGGGAATCTAAAATAAAAAATGTGTGTGTGTATTAGTGTACACACGTAAGAAGTGAAACTTCTTTATGACATCATTTTTCGAAAAATGATCTACTATTTACAAATTTACAGAATTGGTAAAATAAAGCTAAATTAAATAAAGTTTAAGCAAAAGGCTTTTATTATCATAGACAAGGATACAAATAATACAATTATTTCACCTTATTGCTACTTAGATTATGATAGCTTTTCATTAATTATAATAGAATTATTACTATTATTGTTATCGTTATACTTTCAAATATGAAGCTTTAAATAAATAAATATGGCGCGTATCGGAAAAATGTGACTTAGAAATAAAGATGGCGCGTAACACAAAAACGTTACAATTTTTTGACATTGCTATAAAATTTCTCCCATACGTCGATAAAGAAGTTTCACTTCAAAAAGATGGCGCGTAACGGAAGAATGTGACGCGTAACGAAAAAATGTTACACTAAATTTTTTTCCAACCCCGATAAAGATGTTTCACTTCAAAATGGTATTATTCAAACATAATGTTATATACTAACCCACAGTTTTTACCCGAAGATAGCAAAAAAAGTACCTAGTTAAAAACTTGACCTTTTTCAAATTACATTAAATGACGTCGTCATGGTGATTTGCAATTTTTATTTAAATCAATATACATTTCGTGACATTGTCATTTAATCAAATTATTTTACATTAATGTTTTAAAATATCGATATTACTTGGAATTATATTATAAACATGCGTCAAGCACTAGAAGAACGTGTGATTTCACCAGAAAAAGATGGCTTATTATGGTTATTGCTATTCGAAAAAGACACGGCTGATTTTCGATTCAAACTCGACTGTTTGACATCGATACAATAACCAGTATAAATTGAGCTCGCTCGTGAGCAAATTAATTTAAAGAATATTAGTTACCGATGAAAAGTTATTCCGTTTTTTTGGATACTTGAATTTTTTGAGTTTTTTCCACACCATTTTATTGAGCAAGTCATTTTTAACTGTAATATGATATTTCTAAAACTTAATTTTCGCCAACGCTCAACGATATGTGCGGGTCCACTACTTGGATGACACTGATGACGCGACATTTGGAATCGGTTTATATCAGTCCGATAGCTTATACGTGTGGCGCGCAACCGCTGCCTTGCAATAGGTATCTAGTGGGAGTGATCTGTGTGGATACCTAAGCCTTAGCTCACGGTACATTGCGTTATATGATAAATATAAACTCAAAATTTCGTGAATGAATGACGTCCTTTTGGTGATTCTACCAGTATCACGACATCAGTTTTGACAGTTACGTCACTATGGTTAACAGTAGCTCCGTAATGAACTGTACATAAAAATAGTTATATTCGTGTTTTCACTGTGCATTGATGTTCTCATATAAGTACAACATCTGAATCGCCTCATCTATCGTTTGTGAAGCTTTCCCGTGACGGATCCTCGACAAAAAGTGAAAATAGTGTAGTGGCAAATTCGATCCTACAACATCTATAAAACTTTGATATACTAAAAAAATTATAGCTCCACATGTGTCTCTAGCTATAAACTCATAAATCAGTGCGAAAAAACGCTTTGTTCGGGACAAACAGTGACGATAAGTGCAAAAAACCAAGTTCGGAGTTCGTTGCTACGTTTAAAACTGTGTAGTGTAAGACAACGTCTCGTGATTGGTTAATTCAAACACTCTATTTAGAAGACGTTACAATTCAACGCGGTTAAGCATTATTATAAACTCTTATTTCGTCAGTCATTTGACTAGCAGGTTTGGCCTGTTGGTACAACGTGCAACTTCAATTGTGCGACAACGTGCTTTGAGGCACCAAGTTCAAATCCTGTACAAACATCAAAAATTATTTTGCAAAAATTAAATTATTTAAAGGTTGTTTTAGTCTTCCGCAATGAAGTACTCTTGCTGTAAGTCTACAACAGATGGAGCCTCTGGAGCGTTAACTTGCTCTAAATGCAAATCTAACTTTCACATTGCATGTTTGTTTCCGAACGATAGTAAAAGACAAGCACCGAATACAATCAAGAAGAATTGGGTATGTCCCGAATGTTCGTCCGGTCAAAAGAAACATTACAACGATGACGATACACCGGTACGGCCTAACGCTCGTCTAAATAGTAGCAGCCCGGATAATGTTACTATTCGAAGAGGTGCATCTTGTGCAATTTCTCCCCACATGTGGTTCCCGGCCCCCGCCGGTGCTGCCTGATTGCGGATCCTCAATGGCGGATATTCGCATCAGGCAGTGTGATGTGCGGCGTGAGCTACGGTCTCTCGATGTGCGGAAAGCCAGTGGTCCGGATGGAATACCGGCGGTGGTTTTAAGGAGTTGCGCAGCGGAGTTGTCTCCTGCAGTGACACGCCTCTACCGAGTGTCCTACCGCACAGGTGTTGTGCCGGAATCTTGGAGGGAGGCCAATGTGCAACCGATCCCCAAAAAGGGTGATCGGTCAGACCCTACCAATTATCGCCCTATCGCTATCACCTCAGTGATGTGTAAGGTCATGGAGCGGATCATAAACGCTCAATTGGTCCGCTACCTGGAGGATCACTCGTTGATCAGTGACAGACAGTACGGATTCCGTCACAACCGATCAACGGGTGATCTTCTGGCGTTTGTCCTGCATCGCTGGGGTGAGGCGATAGACCGGCGTGGCGAGGCTCTTGCTGTGAGCCTCGACATAGCCAAGGCGTTTGATAGGGTCTGGCACCGTGGTCTCCTATCCAAGCTTCCGGCATACGGTCTGCCCGACAACTTGTGTTCGTGGATTTCTGGCTTTCTGCATGGGCGTAGAATGCGTGTCGTCGTTGACGGACACGCTTCGGCGCTCATGTCGGTAAATGCCGGAGTTCCGCAGGGCTCGGTGCTGTCGCCCACCCTGTTTATTCTGCATATCAATGATATGTTGTCACTTGGCAACATTCATTGCTATGCAGATGACAGCACGGTTCATGGGCGATACTGCCATGGGTCCCCAGGTTGCCGGGTCGACACTGTGAGTGGGCGCGAGGATCTTGTCATTGAGCTCAATCGATCCTTGGATCTCATTTCTACATGGGGCTCCAGGAATATGGTTGGGTTCAATGCCAGGAAAACCCAGGTGTGTGCGTTCACGTGCAAAAAATCCCCGTTCTCTCCCCTCCCCATTCTTCAGGGTATTCCCCTCTCAATGCGGAATGACCTGAGTATCCTTGGTGTGGATATCCGTTGTGATCTTAATCCAAGGAATCACATGGAGGGCGTAATATCTGCCACTTCCCGCAGGGTTGGGGTCCTGAACAAGGTGCGTCGGTTTTTCGCGCCCGGTCAACTCTACCGCTTGTATAAAGCGCAGGTTCGGCCGGGTATGGAATACTGTTCGCACCTCTGGGATGGATCCGCCCAGTACTTGCTCGATGCCTTGGATGGATTGCAGCGGCGGGCCATCCGCATTGTGAATGATGCAGACATTACGGGCAACTTAGAGTCGCTACAGTTACGGAGGGATGTCGCCTCTCTAAGCGTGTTCTTCCGTCTGTATCATGGCGAATGCTCTGAGGAATTGTTCAATTTAATCCCCTCCTCTCCTTTCCTTAACAGAACCACGCGTGCTGGCTTGCGGAGCCATAGCTTGACTGTTCAATCCATTTCGGCGCGAACCAAAAGGTTCTCTAATTCTTTTTTCTGCCGTACAGTCAAGCTGTGGAACGGTTTGCCACCGCACGTGTTCCCTCCTTCCTATAATCCTGGGTCCTTCCGCCGTAGCGTGAAGAGGCATCTCAGCGGGCCGGCATGATTGTGTCGAATGGTATGAGACTACCGTCTGATACCATTCGATACGCTATCTGGACGGCATTAGCACTTACCATCAGGTGCAATGCAGTCACTATGCCGTGCCAGTTTAAAAAAAAAAAAAAAAAAAAAAAAAAAAAAACAAGAAACACATACAAATTATCTAATAAGTAAACGGTGATAGATGCTAAAGTTTTAATAACTGTGGTGCATCTACCAACGCCCCTCTCCGTATAAAATATAAACTAGTTCCATACTAAATAGAAATCCTAAAATTAATTGGAAAGAAAACATTAAAAAATAATTAAAACAAAAAACAAACAAAACTATTCGTAATTAGATGTAAGGTAAGTAAAGTATGCGTTTGTGTAAGCGTATGTGTGTATGTGTGAATGTGTGAGTGAGTGTAGTGTATGGATGGATGTTTTAAGTAGGATTATACATCTACAAGTTTCTCAGTCTCATCGAAGCTTAAGGTTTTCAGCCAGGATACCAGTCGCGAATTTAGTTGATATTTGGTTAAAGGATATATTTTTAACATCCGATTAATTGTGTTATATAATTTGGAGCTCAGATAGTTAAAATGACGGCTTGCTAAAGTCGTTCTCCGATGTTTTATTTTAAATATTATATCCGAACGACGTTTGGCGCTATATATTTTCGGATCATAAGATAGGTGTTTGTGTTTATGGACTATAGTATGGTTAATATAAAGCTGCCTTACAGTGAGGACCTGAGAAGTTGAGTATAAAGTCGTCGTCGGAAATCGCATAGGTTTTTTTGCAATTACTTTCAAGACAGCCCTTTGTGCCCGTTCCACACGGATCAACGTGGTTTTATGCACGCCACCCCAGAAAGTTATGCAATAGCGTATTAAAGATTGCCCCAATGCCAAGTAAATAGAGAGCAGACTATTAAGCTCCATTATGTCTCGAAGTTTCCGAAATACGAAAATTAATTTGCGCAGACGTGACACAATAGAAGTGACATGGTGTTTCCAAGAGAGATGGGAATCTAAGGTAACGCCAAGGTACTTGAGGGATTGGACACACTCTACCTTGGGACAGTCGCATGTTGAATAGGCAGTGAAATTGAGACATGAGTGCGCGTGAATTTCCATAGGAGTTTTAGGCTGGCCTGACTTGTTGGCAGAGAAAGCGATAAATTTAGTTTTAGTTAGATTTAACGTAAGTAAATTAATAGCTAACCATTTCATGACATGGCTGAGGGCAAGTTCTGAATTATAGCGAGCTTGATTCCAATCACAACCGTGAATCAGCAGAGCAGTGTCATCAGCGTACGTAATTATTTCACAGAAGGGTAATGATAGTTCGCATAATTGGTTAACATATATAATAAATAGAGTGGGACCTAAAACACTGCCCTGTGGGACACCAAAGGAAAGTGAGACTTCTCTGCTTACAAAATTGTTGACCTTAACAAATTGCTTACGTCCCGTGAGGTAGCTCCTAAATAGGTCTAGAGGCGTACCTCGTATACCTATATGTTCCAGCTTTTTGAGCAAGATGGGGACAGAGACAGTGTCGAAGGCCTTAGACAGATCTAGAAATATAGCAATGGTTTTACGGTTTTTTTCCACATTATCAATAATTGTACTAGTGACATGTAAGACGGCATCCTCGGTGGATTTACCGCTACGAAAACCAAATTGATTTTTGGCCAATATATTAAAATCTGCCAGATATTCAGTCAACCTCCTATTGATCGCTTTTTCAAATAGTTTTGAGAATACAGAAAGTATGGAGATTGGCCTGTAGTTTGAGACACTGTCTTTATCCCCGTTTTTGTAAATAGGGTGGACTACTGCGATTTTAAAAATTTCTGGGAAAGTTCCCTGGGCAAAACACAGGTTGAAGATATGGACTAATATAGGAATAATACAATGTCTAATAGCTTTGATAACGGAGGAGGATATACCGTCAGATCCAGGCGACGAACTATCTTTGAGACTAAGAATAAGGCCCTCAAGCTCAGCGCTATCAACAGGTTTTAGAAAAAGTGAATTTAAAGGGGAAGCATGAGGGACAGATTCAAATTCAGAAGAAATATTTTTAAAAACTTTTTTTGTTTCTTACTTCTTCAAGCGCAAACACTTGAACATATTTGGATGAAAGTTGGCAATAATTTAGCTAATATGTATGTACATCAGAATAGCAAATAAGCTACTTTAATACTAAATTGTTAACATAAAATTAAGTTGATTAAAAATTTAGTTCAAGATCCACATTGACATTCTATTGTTTTAATAAATTATTTAAAACTAGGATTTGTAAACATTAATAAAACATAAATATATTTTTTAATATTTATTAAGTACTAAAAGTAAAAGGGTTTTTGTAAACCAATCAAAGAAACACCTTATCTAGAAGAAATGCACAGTATAAAAATGAAAATACATCACACTACAACTGCCATGGCCATTAAATCTTTCAATGCTTAAAATAATATTTGGTTTGATTAATTAAACTACATTAATTTCGTAAAGCTTGTTTAAACAGAGTCCAGTTTCTGAATGCTTCTAGAATGAGGCTTCATACAGTTTTTGAAATAGATGTTCATGCCAGAAATAAGGAAGATCCAATATAAAAAATTAAGTTTTTATTTGAATGGATTTGAAAGTGTAGAAAATATTGAAAAAGTTAATATTGATGTTAATATTATATCTGCATCTTCCATATTGTTTTAATTTTAATCTTATATATCGTCTGCTTACAACGAAAGTGTGATAAATGCACTTTTTTACGAAATTGAGTTAAAAATGCAGTTATATGTATTTTTTACACTCTATCTACTGGTAAAACCGAATTAATGATATGACCAATGGATGCTGAGATATTGAGTTTGTAAAAGTGATATCTTTCACATTTTGAAAAAAAAATCTACTAGTATAAAATAATAAATAATCTTATGACATAAACACGTTTCAGTTTATACACATAAGAAACAATAAATATGGTTAAAACATTTTACTACTTAAAAACATCTACTCCGTTAGTTAATTTATACACAGCAATAATGAAATAAATGCCACTTATGCTTTTTTACCAGTAAGAACGAGAGCGATCGAACGCAGTTTTGTGTTTCAGGCGCTTCCTCACCCGGGCCTGGTCTTCCGATTATACTCTACTACTCAAATCACCCAGGTGATCAAAGTGGACTAATTCTTCTTATTATTCTTTTACTGGTTACTTTTGTGTTTGGTGTGAGTTTTATAATATTTTAAAGCTTGAATTTTTACTTTATCATCTACATGCCTTACATGTTTGCCTTTTAATATTCTATTAACATTATTGCACCAACTATAAATAATACATTTAATCAAAAATTTTGTGACAAAAATCTCAATTTTTTCTTTGTGTATATCACAAGATAAAAAATCAAATTGCACAATATTCCGCACCAATATTTTAATTTTTCTAATTATCCCGCTTTTGTGTGGACAGTTTTTTAAAAAATGTTTTATTATTTTTATAATATTATTAACACAAATAGTAAAGTTTTGTGAAGGATATTGTAATGATTTTCTGGTAATATCTATTGAAAGAATATAGTTATCTACTTCGGGCGGGGTAGTGTCGTATAAATCTAGATTGCATGTGTTGCAAGATTTGCATATCATTGTCTTTGTTTTTTTTTATAACATACCCCGCCACATACTTTTTTGTTTCAGAAACAAGTTCGTTATCTGAGCCACCTGCCAAAATATCATTACTACATATTTCTTCTATTTTATCATCGTCATTATTCCTTGGAGGCTCAGGAGGATTATTCATCAATAAAACATCTAAATTGTGGAGCATTTTGTTTGTATCCTCCTCACAATTTGCCCCCAAGGAATGATTTGAACATAAATTATTGACAAGTAATGTTTTATAAATATTTTCAAATTGAAGGCAGGTGGGATTTATATTTCTAACCCCGTGGCTTCTTACTGAAGAGAAAAAGTTTTCCACGGGGTCTTGATTTAAATTTCTCATTAACAAACTTGTTATATTATATTCTTTTGTCAAATATTGCCAGAAATCCTTCACTGTTCTGATATTGTGAATCCAATTTTTTATCGATGGAACCTTTTCATATGATACTGTCATAGTACAATCCCTTTTTTTTGCCTCAGTTTTGAACGCCATGGAACACAGAACTGGTAAAATTTTATTGCAAAGAGTAAAATGTTCGGAATTATTTTTCACACAAGTTTTATAAATTTTATGGGTTATTTTATATGATCCTCCATTAAATGAATCAAAAAGTTGATCAAATAACAAAAGAAGATCAGCTGTGTCTGTACATTCTTGAGGTAGAAGATGTTTCCCTGAAAAGAAAAAATAAGGTTTAAATGAACATGCAATTTCAGTTTTCATATGTAGATATCGATGAGAATACCAAATGACATACAGGATATACAGCAAAGTGAATGGAGCCAATTAATTTCAATGCTAGTGAATCTAATATTTCTCCTGCTAATATTATAAATGCGAAAGTTTTTAAGGATGCATGTATGTGTATATTTTCTAACTGAACTCTTTTACCCAAAAATTACTGAATGGATGTTGATGAAACTTGGCAGTAATGTAACTTATATCAGAATAACATATAGGCTTTTCCAGAAGTAGCTCCCTCGGGACGGGGGTAAAACCGCGAACGGAAGCTAGTTTACCTATTTATCCTTAAAATCAAGCAAGACCATAGGTCAAATGCATAAGTCAATAAGTAGTCAAAAGTATATCGCCGCCCGGCAAGTGTTATAAAAATGACTAATTCGACATATCGAGACTTAAGATTTTTTACTATTTTCTATATGATAATTATCAATGTCCTATAATTTTATTTACATTATAATGAAAAAAAAGACGGGTTGCACTCCGGGAGTGCCGGCAGAAGTGAAAACTTGATTATTAACATTGAGCATGTTTGATATTTTGGAATGGTTAGGGAATAATTTTGCACCAATTGCTTTATCAGTATAAAAGTACTATCATTTATGTGGTAGAATACAATATTCATTTATTGCGCTATCGTACACAAACATGACAATTTATATTACATTAAAAATTTAACACTTTAAAACTATTACAATTATTTTACATTAAAAAGTTTATCTCTCCGAAAAATCAACTTTCATCCATAATTTCAACGACTTTTTCACCATCATCATTACCAGAACTATCATCGCCAATCTCTAAAATAGGTTATCGATATTTTATCGTCTAATAAAATATCGATAGGTTTATGGTAGCTGAAGTAAGAAACGAACAGTTTTGATTCGAACCTATTTAAATGTCTAATAAAGACCGCATCAATAGTAGTTTTGTATTTCGTTGTGCTAAGATTGCGATCATTCGACATAGTTAAACCAAATTCATTATTTAAAAATTCAATTAATAGTTGATTTTTATCGTCTGCGAAGTTTATGTTGAAATCTCCACTCAAAATCATTGGCAATTCATCAAAGCTTTATAAAGTGACAGCTAACTGACAGCTGTCTACTCTCCTTACTGTCCTCCTTAGCTGTCTACGCTTTTTCGATCAGGTCACGTGTCCTGACGCGAGTTTAAGATTTTATACCCATTACAGAAAAAGTGCTCAACGCCGCTAAAGAAGTTTTCACTTCAATAAAATAGAATTTAAAGAAGAGGTTAATATTGTAAAGTCTTTCTTTCAGGTGATATAAAAGCAGCTCGTCGCTATCGTAGCTCGCAGCTCTACAAGGTAAGTATGGCAACAGTTTATTACTATAGCCCCTAATACGGTTGACCACGTTTGTGGCGACCAGTTTCTTGATGTATTGGTAAGTATAGGTACTAGTGGGATTTCAAAATTTTTGGAGTGTTGGGTTTTAAGAAAAATCGTATTTTGCCTGCTCTCAATTGTCGAGCTCGTCAAGACGATTCCTCTGACTCCAAACACGGGGGTTTACTTTAAGAAATGACGGAGTTATGCCTGGACAAAATATATTTTAGGGGAGAGAGGGAGGAATTTGGGGATTTGGTTGGGGCCAATCTGTAGAGCTCACCGAGCCGGTTCCAACGATACCAAACTCGGTGGGTCTACGATCTATATTGGCCGAGATAGGATTGGGGGGGTGAGGTAAATTTTCGGGGTGGGGGTAAGGGAGGGGGGGGGAGGAAGGTTTCGTGGGGAGGCTAACTTAAATTTATTTTTTGGAGGTAAAATATTTTTTTGGGGGGGGTAATTTTTGGCGGAATTTGGGATTTCTAGCGGGGTCAATTTGTAGCCCTCACCGAGACGGTTCCGAGGATACCAAACTCAGTGGGTCTACGACCTATGTTGGCCGAGATAGGATTGAGGGGGGTGAGGTAAATTTTCGGGGTGGGGGTAGGGGAGGGGGGGGGTAGGTTTCGTGGGGAGGCTAATAGGTACTATTTCGGAATAAGGGTGGGGGAAGGCAGGGGGGGGGCTATGGGACAATTTTGGAAAAAGTGGGTGAAACTGAAAAAAAAAAAGTATAGCTGTCTACTCTCCATCCGTCCTACGCTTTTTCGATCAGGTCACGTGTCCTGACGCGAGTTTAAGATTTTATACCCATTACAGAAAAAGTGCTCAACGCCGCTAAAGAAGTTTTCACTTCAAAATATTATTATTAAATTACTGAAAATTTACACAAATGAAAAAAAAAGATGTCAAAACGTAACTTTTATGTGTTACGACACTTTTTTGCCGGGCGGCGATATATTCCATGAAATCAAATCAATAATTATTTGGACAAGGATCTCATGGGCTACTCTTTCTTTATAAAATGATACATTACTTTTCTCATCAATTTAAAATCAGTAATTAGTAAACTAAACAATATTCTGAGTACTTACTAGCACAAAATCTAAGAGCACCTGACACTCGTTGACTGAATACTTGCGCAGCATGTTTCACCTTCATTTTGGGTATCTTCTCAGGCAGCACATGAGCTTCAGTGAGCTTATTGCACATTCTTAGCTCATCTTCACCATCGTCAAGGTCCAATAACAATTTAAGATGTTCCCACTTAGCAGTTTTTTGTTTGCCATCCTGTGTGAATCTTAGGTCTTTTTTTAATAAATTATTTCTTATACATTTTAATAAATGTGGGGCATCAAATAATGGGAATATTTTCTGGTCATTGATTTCAAATGCATTATATTTAAATTCTGTATTTTTCTTTAAATATTCCCCTCTTGTCTCTGAAAGTAACTCGTGGACTACTTTTGAATTTATCGTTGACTGGTCACAAACTGTTGCCACAACTGTCAGTCCAGCCTCAAATAATTTTTTTATGACATTTTTAATTATATTTTTTAAAATTACTGCCTTTGTAGCACTTTTACAAAAGCCATAAAATATAGGCTGTTTATAGTGCATTTTTATGCCTTTGATCATGAGTACTAACACATGATCTGCAATGTTTTCTGTTTGATTTGAATTAACATCTTTCCCAAAGTCTTCAAATCCGATTATTTGGTCTGCTGGTATGTTTAAATTCATTGCTCTGAGCCATCTCATCAAACATTAATATACACAACCTTTGTTCCGTGTTAAACTTTTCAGTAGCATTTTTAATTTGTTCAAAAATTACAGGATTTAAACCAGGTTTAAGGGTTATTTGTTTGAGGACATTTTGCAATGTCCTCTTCGATGGAATTGCAAAAATTTTTCTTAAAAAATTATACCCTTTGGGACTTTTTTTATATATTGCAAGGGCCAACAATTTGTCCTTAATGCTAAACCGTCTGCCACGGTTCTTTTTTTATACTGCGTCAACTGCATATTAACAAATGTTTGAGTGGGAACAGACAAAGATTTGACGATCTTTTTAAATAATTTAGTTTTTGACATTTTTTGTGCTGCCTTAATTTGATCCTTTTGCACATTCAGTTTCTTTTTCAAATAATCAATTTTCTTTATCATTATCTTCGTTTGTTTGGTCTGTTTTACTTTACTGATTTTACCTGAAAAAACAATTACATACAGTATTCAATAACAATAGTACCTTATTAAATTGAACTTTAAACACAAGTAGATGAATACATAATAATATATTAGAGTACATCCAGGACGCGGGTGAAGCCGCGTAAAACAGCTAGTATTTAATAATTTGATGATTTATTTTACAAAATGAAGTAAATTAGGTTATTTCACAATCTAACTAATAGTAATAACTATGTATAATTTAAGTGTAAGTGCAACACTGTTTGCTCCAGTCAGTAAATAATAACATTATTTTATTAAGACAGTATAGGCTGATAAAAAAAAAAATTAAGACACCAAGTTTTGTTTCAAAGTTGCATTAAATGTTGTTATTTAATAAGAGTTTAAACCCAATAAAAATATCTTACCAGTTTTGGTCACTAATTCAGGATTAGGAACCTGGGAAGAACATCCAGGGAGAATTTGTGGCACCATATCAATATCCATTGATTCAGACAGAACTTCTGGTACTGATTGAATTTCAATGGATTCATCTTGATTAGAGGAAGTGAACCCTGTAATGAATTAAATGTTATATGTATACTGATTTAAAGAATTTGTTACTGAGATCTTCTGATTGATCAGCGAGGGGTGCTTTTATATACCTATATACATTATATGTATTTATTTATTACTAGCTTCCGTTTCCGTTTGGGTGTGAAGAGGTAACAAACATCTATATATAATAGTAGTATAAGTAACACACATCCAATTACAGGTTCTCACGGGTAAAAACAGAGAAAGCTGTAGAAATCTTAGGATTATAGTTATTAATTAGATTATTAATGCTAGAAAGGTTTTGTAGAAGTATCTCATGTGACATATTCAACATTATTTGTTGCCATTTTTACATAGAGAAGTTAGTCGGGTTATTTTCTTATCCAACATAGTATGTATGTTAAAGAAATACTTTCATGCATAATTTCACTATGGATGATCAACTGCGTATGTAATAAAATATGTTTTAATAAAAACTTAATATGTTTTAATAAAAACTTACCCAAGTTAAGAGTAGGAAAAGAAGTCTTAGCTAGACGCTTAGATTGGGGGTAAAAAAAGCGTTCTTCAAAATGATTATTACAAATACGACAATTTGTGTATATATCATCATTGGTCTTGTCCTCCAACTTTGATCCAACTATTTTTTTCCATTCCAAAAACCGTTCTAAAGATGATTCTGGTTTTGGAAATCGATGTAAAACATCTGAAATAAAATGTTGTGCAAAGATTATCTCATTGTTCATTTCAGATATGTCTTGCAATCTATACTAATACTAATATTATAAAGAGGAAAGATTTGATTATTTTTTGGATTAAAGAGGCTCCGAAAATACTTGACCGATTTGAAAAATTATTTCACTGTTGGGAAGCTACACTATCCCCGGTGAACAAGGCTATATTTTATCCGGGTATGTGAAGAACGCCTATACATATATAAATATACTTGATATCAAATAAGTCAAGCCACCCAGACTTAGCAAAGAATAATAAGTTCTAAGTTAAATTATAATTAAATGCAAGTAGCAGTAAACATACCAAACTGATGACAACCGAAAACACAGCACTCTCTTCGTGGCATCTTTTCAAGGCAAATCTATTCACAAAGCGAAAACAAATCCGTATTCAGCAGCCGTGGTTTATCATTCACAAGGAAGATATCAGTCCAGGTAGCGAGCCGTAATTGGGTATTCTACCCATTTTCAAAAAGTCTTTTAAGTTGTTCCTAAGATTAAGACAAACTATTTAAAAAAATATCAAATTTTTATTCGCTCGGCAAGTCCAATAAAAAACCATTTAAAATTTAAATTTTAAATTTATGCGCGCAAATATGTGAAAACGCTAGGCGCCATGTTCCTTTAAAATGATACGTCACTCAACCAGTAAACAACCTGTGTTTGTATGAGCTCTTGGACACCGGAGGGGGTATTCTACTTCAATTCAATTCAATTTTTTGTTTATGGCAAGCAGTGCCGATGTCGACAATTCTGCCAATTTCGAATGTGCGATGAGTACTCGTGTGCTTTGGAACGAGAGTTTGGAATAATGTTCGTTTGTTTCAACTGTTAACATTAATTTACTGTGTTGTAAAAACATTATACTAAATGTATTAAATAGCAGCAACGTGGTTAGTACACTGAAACAGGACACACACGTAATATTTGTAAAGGTAAAATGCAAAAATAAAATTAAATATACAGTAAATTACAAAAAAGTATCTTAAAACCTTTGGGTTAAATGTTATGTAGAATAATTAAAACCATTGGATAAAATAATTTGTATTCCACCTTCAACATTTCTGACGTTACAGGGTCACAGTCTGATGGCATTAGTCCGAATGAAGGTCAACATTGCGTCAAGAAGTTCAGGAGAGAAGTGGGTTAGCAAAGAGGGAAAATTGATGGGAACAGGAATATTTAAAGATATTATATCTCTGTATAAGTCGAGTGCTGGATTGTTCCTGGGGCAGTTGAAGAAAATGTGCTCCAGGGTACCCTCATCCAAGCCACATTCACATAAGGATGAATCCCGAACCCGAATTTTGTTAAGAAATACAGGAGAAGAACAGTGGCCAATACGAATTCGGCAAATCGTCGATGTAATTGGTTTGGAAACATTTTTATATTTAAAAAACCAGGGTTTAGGCGGAATCACTGGTTGTATAGCATAATAGTGCTTGCCTATACGTTTCGAGGAGTGGTTCCACTGAGACTGCCACGAACTTATCAAAGTCCTTTGGGATAGGCTCAGTAAATCATAAGGATGTAGTATAAAATGTTTTAAATCAGCCGATTCCGAAGAGGTTGCATTTTTCGCCAATCTATCTGCACACTCGTTTCCAAGTATTCCGCAGTGGCTTGGGATCCATGCTAACTGAACTTTTTTACCCATCTTTGCACAAGAGAACAAACATTTTTTAATTTCTAGAAGTAAGGAGCTATGTAGTCTACTATTGAAGGGGTTCTGAATTAATGCTTGGAGAGAGCTCCTTGAGTCGGTGAATATGATACCTTTTGTAATGCGATGGGATTGAATGTAAAGACAAGCTTCTAAAATGCCAATGCATTCTCCAGTAAACACCGAGGATTCCCTTGGACACTTAAATTGTAATATAATTTGTGAATTTTGATAATATACTGCAACACCAGTATAATCTGTGTAAGAGAATTTGGATGCATCTGTATAAAATTTATGGAAGTTTGACCAATGTTCTCCGACTAGGGCATTAAAAGTCCTGTCCGCAGAAACCGATTCTTTGTAGACTCCAATATCAAGAAGAATATCTGGTTTGAAGCACAAAATTTCATATTCGTAATTGAAAATTGGGAGTTTATGAGATATCATTACTGGAGCCTCTAAATTTTGAAAGGACCGGTAGGTCTGAAGGTATAATGGAATTTCCTTATGAGTCCAGTAACTGGATGAACTGCAAGCAAGGTCTAATTTGGCAATTTTTCTAAACAGGGGATGGTGGCTTTTGCTGCAGATTTTGCTCCAGAACCGAGAGGCAAGATATTGTCTCCGTAGGGACAGAGGAGGCTCGCAACATTCAACCTGCAATGCGTTCAGAGGAGAGGACCTCATACATCCAGAGATGATTCGGAGGCATTTAGCCTGAATCTTGTCAAGTCCTGAAAATGCCAGTTTGTTGCATGGGAATAATAGGAACATGCCATAGTCTATAATACTTCGAATTAAAGCGTTGTAGACTAATTTCATAGTGAAGGGATGTGCACCCCACCAAACACCGGCTAAGACCTTTAACATTGGGATTATACGTTCGCATTTTTTAACTAAATAATCAATATGGTGTACTCCAGTTAATTTTGAGTCCAAATAGACACCTAAAAATTTTGTTTTGGGGACAATGGGAATATTGTGGCCTTCAATATCAATTTCAATTGGAGGGAGTTGTTTTTTCCGGCTGAATATCACTATGGAGCTTTTCTGGGCTGACAAACTCAGACCATGTCTCGAAAGCCAATGGTTCAATGAGTTTAAGGAGAGGGAAAGGGATGTTCGGGCGTCATAAATTGAAAGATTGGATACATACAAAGCCAGATCGTCGGCATATTGTAAAATATGGCAGTTGAAGTTTAGGCATGTATCAATATCTGCAGTGTAAAGGTTGTACAGTATTGGACTTAGTACTGAACCTTGTGGCAGCACTTTCCATGATAGTCTTTGTTCAAACTCCACACCTTGGACTCTTAGGGTTAGAGATCTCGACATAAGCATTAAACATATGCACTGAGTCATCCTTGCCGGGAATCTCAGCTGTTGCATTTTCTGCCTGAGAAGGGGAAGAAGGACGTTATCATATGCAGAAGATATGTCTAGGAAAGAAGCGACTACTGACATTTTCTTGGATAAAGCCAATCGAATGTCTGTCACTAATGTTCCTATACTATCCGCCGTACCGAGACCTTTCCGGAAGCCAAATTGGGAGTTAGGAAGCATGTTTCTAGATTCAGTTATCCACTCCAGCCGGTTTTTGATAAGATGCTCAAAAGTTTTTGCTATAGTAGATGATAGGGCAATTGGTCTGAAATTATTTGGATCATTTGCATGTTTTCCGGGTTTTAAAACAGGGATAATTATTTGTGTTTTCCAAAGTTTCGGTATCAGGCCATGCAGGAAACAAAAATTTATTAACTCCAGAAAATATTTTTTGGCATTTGTACCAGAGTGTACTAAAAAAGAATAGGGTAGACCATCAATTCCAGGGGCAGAATCACGTACACTGCTAAGAACCAAATCCAGTTCTTCTGCAGTGAAGGGGGCGTCATGTGGGTCATCTGATGAGTCTACCGGGTCGATGAATATTTCTGGAAGCGAGGGCACGTAAGTAGGTGCAATTTTATTAAAGAAGAGCTCAGCAACATCGCGGGAGATAGGAGGGGAGGCCGATGGAGAACATCCAGACCGAAATCTATTTATAGATTTCCACACTATAGAACATGGAGTTGAAGGCGATAGAGAACTACAAAATTTAACCCAACCCTCACGTTTCTTTCGCCTTAGGGTTTTCTGAGTCTTTGCGAATATTTGTTTGTAGCTCAATAAATTTTGTGTGCACATATCCTGGTTGTACCTCCTCTCTGCCGATTTTCTTTCCCTGATGGCCATGGTGCATTCTCGATCCCACCATGGTGGGGATGGTATTTTATGTTTGCAACTGTTTTTAATAGGGAAGCAGGAGTTTGCACAGGAGGTAAAGGCTTCCACAAATTGTTCACAACAAGAATTCACATGAGAGTGATCAATATCAGTTAGATTTGGGTCATTGACTTTAGGAAGGGATATAATTTTAACGTCTAGTAATTGAGCGAATTTTGACCAATCCGGGTCTGATAGATTATATTTTAGGAGAGGGGGAGGGGATTTTTCCAAGTAGGTTCTTTGGGTTAAGGTGATTACAATAGGATAATGATCACTCCCATGTGACAGGTCTGTACACTGCCAGTAAGCAGATGCTGCAATATCAGGTGAACAGAAAGATATATCAACGCAGCTTTTTTGTTGACCTGGTAAGATTCGGCGAGTGGAACAACCATTGTTGAGCACACAAAGATTGAGCTCATCCAGAATATCCACCAAGCCAGACCCGAAAGAATCGCAGCGATCAGAGCCCCATCTGTAATGATGGCAGTTAAAATCGCCCATGACTAGTAATGGCCTATTTGTATTTTGCAGTGTGTCCTTGATGACGGGGAGGAAGGCTGTATCAGTGTGGGCGATATAAATAGAAATTACATTTATACCTTCCACTCTGCCAGCAACTATATTTATGTTTTCAAACAAGGGATTTATGGGGGACAGAACAAAAGGGGACCGATTATTAATTAGCAATGCTGAACCTCCGTAGCCATCTGGCCTATCACATCTAAAAATGTTGTAATGTGGTATACGGAAGCTGAGATTTGGGAGCAACCAAGTCTCAGCTAAAGCGCAAGTCAGAGGTTTATATTTATTTAAGAGGAAGGTGAGGTCGTGTTTCTTATGAGACACGCTCCTCACATTCCACTGAAGGAATATTATTGGGGTAGCCATTTTTAAAATTTGTTAATGTGTTAATTAGTTGTTGGGCGACGTTGGACGGTTGATTTGAAGTTGAGGATGTAGGATTTTGGAAAGAATTCAATGTTAGTAGAGATGTTAAAAGTTGGATTATAATATCAATAGTGTTAGTCTCGGAGTAAGGAGTATTCAAAGCACAACCATTGTGCTGTGAAGTTCGGGGAGGGGTAACAACAGAACGGTGTGTAACTTTATCATAGGATGGGGATAGTGGAGCATGAGTTTTGGGTTGTTTATGAACGGTTTTGCGATAGGAAAGAGGAGTTTGGGGAGTTTTAAGAGAGTCGGCATAGCTGCGGGAAACTGCTGGGATGGTCTTGCTTGCTTCCGCGTAAGATATTGTTTTATCAGCCATGGTAGCTTTAATAGCTCTCTGCCTGCCATATTCCGGACATGCCTTGCTGTTCGCAAAGTGTTGACCGGAGCATAGCACACAGAAAGCCTCATTTTCTGAGATGTCGCAGCCTTTCCCTGGATGGTCATGGCCACATTTATTGCAGCGGGGTTTGGATCTGCAAGCAGTTTCGATATGGCCAAATCTGCAACAATTCCTACACTGTATAGTCGGGTAAATATATTGTTCTACTGGTAGTGAAGTATAACAGCAGAATACTCGTTTCGGCAAGATCTGCCCGTCAAAAGTGAGGACACACGTCTCTGTAGATTTCCACTCAGAAATCCCGTCTCTATTTACTTTTCTATTGATGCGCCTGACTTTTAGAATGTGACCACATCCCGGTGGGACTGTAATATACTGTTTTACAGTATCTTCTGACATATCCACAGGGACTCCAGATACGACGCCCATTCGTGTGACATTGAATGTTGGAATGGATGCAGTAAATTTATGTTTCGCTAAAAGGTTGTTGGTAAGGAATGCATTTGCATCTTGTTGGGTAGAAAACTCAACGGAGACTCTGTTTCTTCCCACTCTCTTCACACCATCCTTAACTATGTTGTGAATATTATTATTAAAAAGGAAGAGGCCGAAGGTTACAGGGTGCAAGGTTGTGCCGGAATTTGGTTGAGTTTCCACCCTCGATACGTGGACGACGTAAGGGCCCCTATCTATTATGTTATATTTGGTTCTTCCAACCTGGCTTCTCAATTGTTTGGGTGGTCTGATGTCGGTTAGTCTGTGGTCTTCTGCTGGCCTCTTATTAGCGCTGCTTGTTTGTGGTATATCAGCTGTTTCCATTACGCTGCAAGCAACTTCGGCTAATTGTTCTAGGGGATTATCATGTGAAACGGGAGGAGGAGATAAGGTTGAGGAAAAGGATGCAGGTATATCTGGAGGGTCAGGAGGATCGGGGGGTTTATTTTTGTTATTCATATTAGAATAACCTAATTGTTAGTAAATAGGTAATATGTACAAACTGATAAAGAGTGAATAATAATTAAAAACACTGCACAAGAACAAACACAATATGTTACAATATCTAATACACTAATAATAAAAAATAAAAATAAAAAACAATTAACAAAGCAAAAAGAAAAAGCAAAAAGTTCTAGTCACACGTGTTGCTCAAGGACACACCGTGGCGAGCGTGTAAATCGGGTATTCTACTTACGGAATGACGTAGAATCGTTATCCATCATGGCGGCAGCCGTTTCACATATTTTTAGGACAGATAAAAAATTAAAATTTTCAAAACGAATTATAAAATTTATTCCTTGGAAATAAAAACTGAAATTAACATATACTTATTGCTTAATGCTCTACTATATACATTTATAGTTTTTAGATTTTTTCTTTCTTATAGTAAAATACCCAATTATCGTGTGGTAGAAGATATCGGGAGGGTCAGTATGTGTCACAATGAGAAAATATCAACAGGAATCAGAAACGAGAAATTGCGAGAAATGAAAAAGTTTTGAACAGTTTTGAAAATTTTCAAAAATGACATAACTGCCTATCTATGGCTCAGCCCATAGATGATAGACTGATTGTTATAGACTGTAAAACTTAGCTTGATAATTTTGACAGCTCGCAGTAGGGATGAGGGTTGTGTATAATCGTTAATGAATCTATTCGATTATTATTTTTTGGAAATTGTAATCGATAATCGCGTGGTTAAGGTATGGATTTTATAAATTAATTTCTTTAAACTTCTTTATTTATTTTATTATTTATTTATTATTAACCGGACTAGAAATATTATTGTTACAGTCGTGGAGTCAATAGATACTATTTTTTATATCCATTTTCTAGTATAACACCAAAAAATATGACCGGGTAACTTTTATTCAATGCACATATTTTATCATGGAATCTGTTAATGGAACATATTTCGGCAATTAAGAAACAAATTATTTTTATTTTTATGTATTGTTTTCAATTCAAAACCGATTATTGATAGTCTGCGGTTATTCGTTATGCGTGGCACATCTCTAAAGGGGCGGTACCCATCCATGAAGTACGGTATTTATCTGTATGACATCGTAACAAAAAGAATGCCTAACTTTATAGGCGTGAGCTGTCAAAATTATCAAGCTAAGTTTTACAGTCCATAGTTTTTGTGTAAGGACTCATTTAAAATTACTTTAATTAAAATATGATTGCAAAATGTTTAAATTAATAAATACGTTAGTGTGTATAATATCATATATAAAAATTGCTGAATTTATTATTGTTACATCAATGCGTACGCCATCTAGTGTTGTTGAGTGTAATTACCATACAATTTATTCCCGTGCTCACGTTTAGATGGCGTTACGTGCTCATGAATATTTTGTATTCTTGTTTTCCTTCTAAGTTGCACGCCTATGGGCTCGGGGCTGACTGAGCGCAAAGCATAGACGAAAAATCTAATAGACTGCTGTATAGTGCCTATTCAGTCCCACAGAAAGAGATACCGCTTATAGGTTTTGCTATAAGATAGAAAGAGATCGAAATATACATTTTCTGTCCTGCACCGCGTGCCGGTTTTTTCAAGGTCGGAATTGAAATTGCTAAACAAGTTTTGACATAAGACTGTCGTATCGTGTTTGTGTTTAGTGTCGGAAGTTTTCAAAGTGATTTATAATTGTTTAAATTCTAAAATCTTTGCTAAATCCATCACAAAATGGTGCGGTGTAGCGTACTTGGTTGTAAAAGCGACAGTGGTGTGAAAATAACAGGATTATCATTCCATTTGTAAGTAAATAACTTTAGTAACAATTAATAGTATCCAGCAGTATTCAAATTAACTAGTTTGCTATAAAATCTTATAAAAGAGATAACACTGTAATACATTGTAGTTATACATTTGTTTATCTCAATGTTATTGTAATTATAATAAACACGTAAACTTTATAACCTAAAATGTCAGTGTGGCAAGAGTGAGATTGTAGTATTACCCCGTACCCTGTATAGTAACCCGTATAGTTATATATTGTTGATCTATCATACGTAATTTTGTACACTTTGTAAATATATGTATACAGTAATAAATAAAACAAACCTATCAAACTGTTGCATTTTTATTTATCCTTCCTTCTTCCGTGTTTGCAAATTTTGTATCATTCTAAAAAGCCGTTACCTAATAGTGGGTAATTGTACCATACTTGGCAACCCTAAACCAATTAAGTACTTTATTTGTTGTCCCTTTCGGTGGCACGGGGTCACTACGTCTATTAGATATATCGTCTATGGACTGAGCGTACGGTGCGGCGTGCGCGCCACGCGGTCCCGTCGGTCGGCCGCTCAGTGATGGGCGTGGCCTCCGCGCACCGCTATACATACAAGGTAGGTTTGTCCGGTTCACAGAGTACATTGTATATCTGAGATAGAGATATCAGTCACGATTTTGCCCACTAGCGACATTTCTCGTCTAGTTTGGTAACTATCTATCAATGGCACCTATAATATACTTGTAGTTTTCATATTAATTTTAAACAGGATATAATGATTTTGTGGATTCGTGACAGGAAGATTTTTCTATTCTTCCCATCGAGAATCCAATAAAGAAAACCATGAAATAAACATTAATTTGATTTATTTATGTTTTTTTTTGTTTTAACATAATAATTATGTGCTATTAATTGAATATCGTCGGATTGGTCAAAGTCAGTTCTTTTTCCAATTAATATCTTATTTATTTCTTTACAATAATTAAATAAAAAGAATCTACAAGACAAGTCTTGCAGAAATATTATGTTTTCTTTTTTTATGGATGTTACATTTCATAAAATTGTAATTCAAACATACACTAAGAATAGTCTTTATATAATTTTTTAAAGTATCCATTAGACTGTCTCTTTTTAATATGCCATTGGTAACATCCTGAGTTATAGAAAAACATTCTAACATCATATTATTAGGATATGCAAGACTTGTCTTGTTTGGAATTCTTTCCCTAATTCTCAAATAATGGGACTCTTCACTATTTTTACTGAACATATCAGTATGGCATTGTTTGCAACCCTTAAAAACTTTTTGTCTTAATTTTTTTAATAAATATCCTGTCATATATTCTAATTGCGCTTTTATTTTAGGATCTTGGATTTTATCTTTTATATTCATTTCATATTCTAGGTCGACTAAATTTATTTCTATTGGATCATTTGGAGTATTAGATGCATTTTCTTCCAAAAAAAATATGTTTTTCATGGATGTAAAAATCCGGCACGAATCTTCCTCACAATTAGCTCCTGGTGAATGAGATCCACTTATATTATTTATTAATAATGAAGCAAATGCTGCTTCGAAGCCAACACATGTGGGTGAAACGTTTCTTACCCCGTGGCTTCGAATGCAACCAAAAAAGTTTTCAAGGGGATCTTGATTAAAGTTCCTTAGCCATAATGATGTTACATTGTATTTTTTTTGTAAAGTGTCAATTAATATTTCAATATTTTCAATAGTGAAGAGCCAATTATTTAAACTTGGTACAGAACTGACTAGACCAGTTTTTGATATATATTTCATTGATTTTAGTATTATTTTGGCTTTGGACCACATCATTTTATGGCCAGAATTGAATTTGACGGGTCCCAGTAAAGGTTTTCCTTTTCGGTTTTTATAATTTTGAAAACTGCCATTAAACGAGTCAAAAACTTCATCAAAAAATAACAGCAGGTCAGCAGTATCTTGGCATTCTTTGGGCAATATTCCTTTATCTGAAAATAAAATAACAATATATAATAGAATCAATTTAATGTTATTTGGAATAAAATTATAAAATATTTGTAACTAATTTTTACCTGCTAAATATCCCATATTAGATGCTACAGTGCGGCTAAATATCTGAGTAGCACATTTAACCTTCATTTTCCACATCTTGGTGGGGTATACATGGCTATCAGTAAGTTTTGGCATTAAACGTATGCCCTTATACCCGACATTTTCTTCATACAATTGAATGATATGATCCCACTTAGCTATTTTGTCAACTCCATCCATTGTGAATTTTAAATTTTTATTAATTAAATTATTACGGATTCCTTTTATCAAGTGTGGTGGATCAAACAAAGGAATTATTTTTTTCCCGTCAATTTCAAATATTTGGTTTTTCATATCATCTGGTAGATTTGCAGAATTTCTAATTAAATATTTTATCGCTGCAACATTTGTTGTTCCTTGGTCACATATTGTACTTATGACCGTGAAATTTATAGAGTTCATTTTTTTAATAATACTTTTAATCTGCATTGCTAAGCTTATGCTGGATGTGCTTCCACGGCAAAAACTATAAGCAATAGCTTGTTTGTAGCTCCTTGTGGCACCCCTTATCATGAAGGTTAAGGCATGGTCAGCAATATCCTTTTTTTTATTTTCTCCATTATCAACAAATCCGATTATCTTGTCTTTTTTATTATTGTAATCGAGATGTGACGTTAGTCTCATTTCATCGAATAATAAAATACAAATTCTGTCTTGGCATGTCATCTTTTCTCCTCTTTCTTTTAATTGAGAAAATATTCGCTCATTTATGCCCGTTGTTAGCCCTGCTCGTGAAATCATTCTATTTAGAGTGATAGGAGCTGGTAACACAAATATTTTTCTAAGCCATTTGTACATTTTTGGGCTTTTTTTATAAAATGTCAATGACATGACTTTCTCTGTTTTTGAAAATCTTCTTCCCATCTTATTTTTATTGTATTCTCTGAATTGGAGTTGTGTGAATGTTACAGCAATTGGTGAAAAGTTATTCATCACTTTTAAAAAAGTTGCGTTTTGCGATAATTTCATTGCTTGGTGAAGACGAAATTGGAATTTTTTCTTTTGCAACTGTAATTTCTTTATTTGTCGTCGTAAATGTAAAATGCCTTGGCAAAATACAGGGGTAATCTTTTTCTTCCCATGCATGTTGACTGTTTTCCTGTCTACAGCTTTTAATGAACTTTCTTTAGTTGTAAAAGCACCTGAAATATTATTATAGAAAATTAGTTTGGTGATATTAGGATTAACCATGCCTTTTAAGTTCATTATGCATCAATAGAAAAAATGTTGCTGACCTTCCTCCTGCACGGCATAGTTTGGTGGCAGATTTTCATTTGTAGTATCCTGAAGGAGCACTCTACTAACCCTGGAAGGTCCTGGAAAGAAATATAACTTTATTATTCATATGCAATTGATTCATCTATAATGTATAATATATGTAACGAAAAACACCTTAAGACTTCATTGTTGATTATTTGATAAGTAGGCTTAAAATGTTGTTTCTTTATAATTTTTACAGGTTTGTGTTTTCGTTAATAGTTTTAATTTGATTACAATATGTAGTAGCATAAGGTAAATGTAAATAATATACTAATGTTAATAAACTCTTTAAGTACTTCAGACTAAAGATTTAGGGCATGTTATTACATGGGATAAAGGAGTACCTACAGAGAGTAATATAGTAAAATTTTGCTTACCTGCTTGAGCAGGTAATATTATTTGTGGTACATTTAATATTTCCCGTAGTGGTTCCCTGGATGGTACAAAAATACCTGAAACAAAATAAAGTTTGATTAATTTTTCATATTCAAGCTAACCTGCTTATGTTATTATAACAGAATGTCTAACTGTTTCTCAAGAATAATATCTTGTGTTTAATAAGTGCATTCATATATGATTGTGAAAATTGCGAGTTATTTTAGCTTGAAAATGTCATCAAATATTTTACTTCTTTAGCAACCCAACATAGATTACCTAATTAACATAGTTATGAAGGTTAGACATATCATCTATACCAAAATGGACTGAAGCTCAACAGACACCCTGACACAATCATTTGCATTAATAAATTTCAGTAATATGTTATGTAAATTCAAGGTTTTGTATATTGTAATGTATAATCCATATATGGTGTTCATAGAATTGTGGGTACACAACATGCATAAATGCACAGACTTATCAAACTATAAAAATATGACCAGCTTGGTTTGGTAAGACTTCCCAAGGAAACTTTCGTTGATAAGATTACTCACCTGGTAAATTTAACGTTGGAATAGCATTAGCAGACAATCTTTTACTTCGGGTAAAGTATTGTTCTTCAAAGTGGTTGTGACAAATTCTACGATTTTTAAAGATATTCTCTCTGTCCATAGACAGTAACTCTCCACCAATAGCCTTTAACCATAAGTCAAACCTCACAGGGTCAGTTTCTGGTTTGGGAAAAACATGTAGTACCACACTACCAGCACCTGTAAACATGGAAATTATTAGTTAATATAAGAATAAACTCTCCATATAATTTCCAATATGTTATGATTACAGACTGCTAGTCAGTCAAAGTATAAAAGATATAGGGAACGAAATGTAACTCTTTACAGCATGTTTTACTATTCTTCATAAGTTTATCCCGGATAACTTTTACTTGGGCTTAGTTGCGAGTAAAACTTCAGTTCAGTTCTTCTTAAATTGGCTTTTGCGGTGTTGCCATACCCCAATTCTGCCAATGTCACGTATTAAATACCAGCCGAAACAGAATTTCCAGTTTTTAGCTTGAAAAATTACATAATATAAATGAGACAAAGTATATATACATAATTATTATTATATCAATGTTAATTCTAAATGTTAAAAACGGGTAAAAATTACGAAAAATGAGGTGAAATTTATTTAAAGATATTATATAAAATAAAATATAATAAACTTACAATTTAATACTATTAACCCTTATACATTTACACAAGAGGTGGATAAATGGGGAAAAGGTGAGACTAAGAAGGGTTTTCATGTTAGTGGGTCGAGGGATTTCAGGAGGAAGGATGTCATATAGGGAAAGAATTAAATTGGGACAGTTGAAAAAAATGTGGTCAAGATTACCCTCGTCCAGACCGCATTCACATAGGGAATGATCCCGCACCCTGATTTTAGCTAGGTGAACTGGAGTGCAACAATGATTAAGGCGAATTCTGCAGACTGTAGACGAAATAGATTTATCAATTGTTTGAAACACTGAAAACCAAGGTTTTGATGGAATGTCTGGTTGGATGCTACCGTAAAATTTTCCCTTTCTTTTTCTCGTGATCTGCCATTCTTTATTCCAAGCGACCATCATAGAATTTTTCATGTTAGAGCAGATATCGAGAGGATTAATTTTAAAATGATCTAAAATACCAATGTTAATGGCCTGTTTGGCGCAGGAGTCTGCTGTTTCATTCCCTGTTATACCAGAGTGACCGGGTATCCAGGCTAGCACAACGTTTATATTGAGTTGATGACATATAAACAGAGCCTCTTTAATTTTCAGGATGACAGGGTATCTGGATTTTGCTTTGAACGGATTGGAAATTATGGATTGTAAGCAGCTTTTGGAGTCGGTTAAAATTATAGAATTTGTTAATTTATGGGAAGTTACGAATTTAATCGCTTCTAGAATAGCAATGGCCTCTCCGGAAAAGATTGTGGTAATGGAGGGGCATTTATAACTTAAAATAATTTTGGAGCTAGGGATCCAAACTGCAGATCCAACAATACCATCATTTGAAAGTTTAGAAGCGTCAGTAAAAAGTGATATCCAACCTGGAAATTCTGAGGATAACTTGTCTTTTACCATTTTGTCTGCTCCTACAGAATATTTCTGAACACCAAAGTCCAAAAATACCCTTGGAGAAAAAGTTAAAACATTATAAGGAAGGGAAAAAATTAAATTAGAGGGAAATTGTAAGATTGGGTCTGGGAGGCGAGATAATTTAATGAAGCTGCGGACTAGACAAGGTAAATCGAAGATAGATTGATATCCTTTCCTTTCTATCAAAGAAAAAAGAAAACTGAGTTTATTAAGGAGGGGATGACGGGAATTTTGGGAAAGTTTAAATAAAAACCTATCCGAAATAAATTGTCTACGCAAATAAAGAGGGGGATCAACGCATTCTATTTGCATGGCATTTATTGGGGAAGATCTCATTGCACCAAGAATTATACGAAGACATTTAGATTGGATTTTTGAAAGTTTTTCCAAAGCTCCCTTGTTTCCAGGATCTAAGAGGAAAGATCCATAATCTAAATTACTGCGTATTATGGCATTATATAATATTTTTTGGGTAAAGGGGTGAGAGCCCCACCAAACTCCAGCCAAAGAACGTAAAATGTTTATATTTTTTTCAGACTTAGAATATATGTAGTCACAGTGAGAGGCTCCTGATAGCTTGGAGTCCAACCAAACACCCAAAAATTTTACTTTGGTATCTTGTCGTATTAGTTCATCTCCGACAAATAAATTAATGGTAGGAACATTTCGTCGCTTTGTAAATACGACAGTGCTGCACTTAGAAGCAGCCAAAGAGAGACCGTGGTTACCTAGCCAGGAACCAAGGGAAGTTAAAGCGTTGTTCAAACATGAAGCTATGTTATCTGGATTCTCAGAAGATGCATAGAGTGCGAGATCATCTGCATATTGGAGAATGGAACAATGTTGGTTGACAGATTGATCAAGATCTCGCGTATAGATGTTATACAGAATAGGACTTAAAACTGACCCTTGGGGTAAGCCCTTCCACACAGTCCTAGGGAATAAAAATGAGCCTTGAGTTTTAAAAATGATCCTTCGCTCCATAAGGAGATTGCATATGAAAAATACTAACTTAACAGGAATCCTCAGCTGAATTAGTTTATTCCTGAGGACTGAAAGTGCAACATTATCATATGCGGCCTCTACATCCAAGAAGACGCCGACCAGGATTTTTTTTTCAAGGAATGCTGTATGGACATCTGTTGTAAAGATACCTAGACTGTCCATAGTACTCATGTCTTTTCTGAATCCGAATTGAGAATCCGATAAATAATTGTTATTTTCTAGGTACCATTCTAATCTGTGCTTTAACATGTGCTCAATAATCTTAACTAAAGTTGAAGAAAGTGCTATCGGTCTATAGCTATTGGGATCTGTAGGGTTTCTTCCAGGTTTTGGAATTGGCAGGATTACTTGTGTTTTCATTTGTTCTGGAATTTGTTGCGAATTATATATACAGTTAATCAATTTTAAAAAGTATTGTTTGTTTTTGTCAGATGATTTAGTGATAAAGGAATATGGGATGCCATCCATCCCAGGAGAGGAGTCAGATAGACCATCCAAAGCCAATTTCAATTCTACAAAAGAAAACTCACAATCCAAAAAAGAGGGCAGAGTATAGGGAATAGAGGATGATGGTATCATGTCAAAATTGGGAACTGAGGGAGGAGCGAGTTTATCGGCAAAATCGCTCAGCCAAGGTGATGGGTCATTACTTAAAATGTTTTCCGTGTGGAGGGAACCTCTATAAATTTTAACTTGTTTCCACACTAAACTGGGAGGGGTTCTAGGGGATAACGATTCACAGAACTTATGCCACCCAATACGTTTTTTGGAAGTAAGAGTTTTTTTTGCCTTCGCTGCTTTATGACGGTAATTAATAAAGTTTTCTACAGTCATCATTGAATTATATAATTTTTCCGCCTCTTTTCTTTCCCTAATGACCAAGCTGCAATCGGAATCCCACCAAGGCGTAGAAATTCTGTATTTTTTTTTATTTATTTTTTTGGGAACATGCTTATTGGCACTGGTTGTTATAGCTTGTAAGTACTCAGAGTATCCTACCGGGAGGGAATTAATATCAAGGATGGGGAGGGAATCTAATAGGGAATCAAGATAAAAGGAATAAGAATCCCAGTCTGCTCTAGACAGGATATACTTAATAGAAGGGGAAATATTGGAAACCGGGATTACCCTATTAGGGATTTTAAGGACTATAGGGAAGTGGTCACTACCATGAGTACTGTCAAGAATGGACCAACACAAAAGGGATGAAAGGTTAGACGAGCAGAGAGTAAGGTCCACTGCACTATTAGGGTTTTGAGAAGGCATAACTCTACGGGTAGGTGAGCCATCATTCAATATGCATAAGTTGCACTCATCAAAGATGTCTATGAGGGAACAGGCAAATAAGTCATTATGGCTACCACCCCAGGATGAGTGGTGGGCGTTAAAATCACCCATAACAACGACAGGAGAAGGAAGTGTTGAGATTATAAGTTGGATATCAGAAAGTAGGGTTCTATTAGGGTGAGGAATGTAAAAAGATATAAAGGATATATTTAAAACTCGAACTGCTACAACATTAAAATTAGGACTATGGGAAGGGATAAGGATTTGGGAGAAAGGCAAGGACGATCTTATAAGTAGAGCACACCCTGCATAGCCATCAGCACGATCATCCCGGAGACAAGAGTAGCCTGATACTCCAAAGCGAGTTCCAGGCACCAACCAAGTCTCTGCTACAGATAAAACAATGGGATAAAATTTTGAGATAAGGTATATTAATTCATGTTTTTTGGGGCGTAGGCTTTGACTATTCCATTGGACTATGACTGTCTCTGGGTCCATGATGGTTAATAATTTTAGTAAGGGAAGAAATTACATTGGCAACGTTGGGCGGTAGTGAATAATTATTTTGCATAACAAAATCTAAAACCATCTGAAGAATAAAGTTAATTAGACTGTCGTATTGGTCTGTTTGTGGGGAAGATGAAGGAGTATTTGCAAGGCCACAGCCATTTGGTTGGGAAGATGGTAAGTCAGAAATTATGGATTGGTGTAGGGACTTATTGAAAGTTTTACCTAATGGGACTCTTGGACGGGGATTAGTGTAAGTAGTTTTAGTATAGGATTGAGAAGGAGGGATTGAGTTAGGAGTGTGGGGGTTTGCATGGGGAGATGGAGGATTAATATTAATATTGGGGGAAGCTAAAATCTCTGAATAAGTTTTTTTATTTAATCTAGGGAACTGGTGTTGAGCTTCCTCATATGAAATTCCCTTTTGAGCCATTGTTTTTTTAATGGAAACCTGTCTGTCATGTTCAGGGCAGCATTTGTTGGTGGAAAAATGACAACCTGAACAAAACAAACAAGTTGCTTTGTTTTCAGGAATGTCACATGAATGACCTTCATGGGGTTGAGAACATTTAAAACATTTAGGTGAGGATCTGCATTGACTTTTAACATGACCGAAAAGGCAACAGTTAACACATTGGATAGTTGGGTATTGATAGATTTCTACTGGGAGCGATGTGTGAAATGAAAAAATTCTTTCAGGAAGAACTTGCCCCTGAAATGTCAATACTACAGTTTGGGTAGGTGACCACGATACTTCGTCATTGTTTATGATTTTTCTGCTCAGACGACGAGCTTTAAGGACAGTGCCACATCCTTTGGGTAATACAAGGCTCTCCACAAACTCGTCCATAGAGAAATCTACCGGGATATTTTTAACAATACCCATACGGGTAATGTTATAGGAGGGGATAATCGCAGAATAGTGGTTGTCAGTGAGGATAGGGTTAATGATAAAATTGTTTGCATCTGCTGCAGACATGAATTCTACAGAGATTTTATTTCTACCAACACGCTTTACTCCGTCGGGTTTTATATTTTTAATTTTGTTTTTGAACAGTAGTTGTCCAAACTTAATAGGGCGAATGGTTAAACCAGACGAAGGGTCAGGTTCGATCCTGGATATTTGGACGATAAATGGCCCTTTGTCAGACTCTGTGTAAGTGTTGATGCCTACTACTAGCATTGGATGAATATATAGACGTTGGATGGAGGCTGAGGCCGAATCGATGTCTTTTATAGATTTCTTGGGATTAATTGGTGAGTCTGCGTCAAGTCGTCTTTTAATTGGAGCTACAGATGGAGCCCTATTAATATTAGGGGGATTAGGGGGATCTGGAGGGTCAGGAGGTTCTACCTCCATTTTGCAAAAAGAAAAATAAACTTATAAAATAATTATTAAACAGCACAAGTTATTAGGTATTAATCTTACCACATTCACTGGACGAACACACAACACAGAACTAAACTAATTGACAAAAAAATGTTAGTGGAATTATCAAATAAACCGCGAAAACGAAATTTTGGGGATGACACTGACAGTTTCCTCCCCTGGCAAAAACGCAAGTCCGCGAGTAAAACTTGTATTTATTTATCCTGAGAGGATGGTTATCTAAAATTTTTAAATTAACTATAAATAATAGAATAAAAAACTAATAATATTGATGTTGAAGCGTTTGGTAGGTTTAAATGTATTTATTAGAAAAAGCATTGTGAATATTAAGAAATTAACTATGTTTTATAACAGACACATTAAAGTAATAGCCAATGCTATTACTAACACAACTTGGACCAAGATGCGCTCAATAGCTTAATTTAAAATATCACGACCTTTTATAGGCACAAGGACCGGAATGGGGTAGAAAATGAAAAAATATTCAGACAAAAAAAATATGGGTCAGTCCAAACATCTGTGTTATTTTTGTAATAAATATACATTGGTTTTTATGACGTTTCGGCTAAGGACTACTGTCGACAAAGAGTTTCATTATTGCAGTTTTATTGCCTCGGCCCTTTTCGTGACTATTAGAAGGCGGAGGAAACAATAGTTTACAACAGGATATTTAAACATTATTTAGAAAATCCTCGTTTAAATAAATATGTTTTGGCTAAGGTCGGCCGTCAACAAAGAGTTTAATAATTGCAGTTTTATTGGCCCGGCATTTTCGGGATATTACAAAGCGGAGAAAACAATAGTTCGCGAAAGGATATTAAAACTAAAATTAGACAAATGTTACATTCTTTAGAAAATCCTCGTTTAAATAAATATGTTTCGGCTAAAGACGGCCGTCATCAAAGAGTTTAATTATTGCAGTTTTATTACCCCGGCATTTTCGGGACTATTATAAAGCGGAGGAAACAATAGTTTACGACAGGATATTTAAACTAATATTAGACAATATGTTACATTCTTTACAAAATCTTCACATAAATAACTCTTGGAACTTGCAGATAGTTTACAGTTTAACATCTGCAATAAATTCTATAAAAAATCTTACAGTTCACAAGATATCAGTGGATTTGATCCAACTACAGACAAGACATTCATGATGACTGAAAAATCAGGTATACTTTTTTAAGTTTATTTCTCATTTTATATATTCGTTCACCAGTATAATATGTACACAAATTGTGGAAAAATATGGTAACAGATATTTGAGTCAATGAGAGATTTGATAGGGAAGGTGATTGCTTTAGTATGGGAGCTTTGATTTCTTAGATACTCTGCCTCTGACTGCATAAAAAATGTATGAGTCCATTACCAATAAATTTAATAAAGATATATTTTTAAAAATCATCTTTTCATTTAAATTATTTGTTACTTTTTTGATATCACAATTTATATAAGGTAAATTAGGTAATTGTTGGTAAAGGTGTTCCTATAATTACATCATTATATACCACAGGCTTTTTCCCCAGAAGGGGTAGGCAGAGGAGCTACCAGGACACTCAAGTATTGTATGTTACATCCCACAATGTCCCCTATCACATTGTGGCAAACCATGTCCTTCCTATCATTATTAATAGTTTATGATTCACAGTTAATAAACAAAAATATTTGACTTCCCAGACAAAACATGAAGGCCCAGTTGCATCAATTAACTATGAACACAACTAACTTTATAATTTTGAAAATGTAAATCCCATACATTTGAAATCTCAAATGTATGGCATTCTAATAGTTAAAGTCAAAGCTGTAGTAAATTAAAATGATGCAACTCAGCCTAGGCTATTAATCTGTATTTACATGCATATCAACCAACAGTTTTCAACCTAATAAGTGTGCATGTCAACCTACCATGCTGGATGTTGAGTTGCCGTCCTTAACTTTGTAATAATTTTTCTATACAGTTATTAAGCATTGCACAATGGTATTTTATATGAAAATGGAATACCAATTGTCAAATTATATTTCAAATGCTTTAATTACCATTTTGTCACTATATATATTTTTATTGTTTTTTTTTTAATAGATATTAATTGAGTGGAGACCTTGGCATCCACAGTATAATTTATTGTATTTATAACGATTGCGTTATTCGATATTATCCAAATTTATAGACATAAATAAAAAGGATCTTAATTATTAAAAATATTTGTTTGTAGTTGAAAACTTTCAGACACTTCAGTAATCTCCAAATAATATTTTTTTTTAGTAAGATTATATTTGAATTTATGTTACTATGAGCTTATTTTCTCTGAGAATAAAATATTATAAAAATATTATTAAAGAATTTCAGCAACATTTAAATGCTCTGAAATTTCTTGGGAGAGGTATATTTATTTCGAACTATTGGCCTAACTAAGAACGCCTGGTAGGCACATTATTCTAGCCTCTATTTATGAAGTAACAATAAAACCATAGGATTACAGTATATTTACGAGTCTGACCGCATCTGGGAACACAACACCGGGTAGCAGCCATATTTCAAAATCCAAATCACTTAGCGAAACAAAATTCCGTTAACAAGGTAGCCGGGGTCAAATATTCGAAGCAGAATCGTCGTTGTCAATGTCGTAGCCAAAAGTTTTTAGAAGTAAGCAAAATACGGAGTAACACAACATTCGAGAAACAAAACTGAAAAACGAATGACGCGAATGACGAAACTGTAAACTGGAAAGACTTTCATTTGACAGTTGACACATTTATTGACTGTTACGTTTCATTTTTTTACATAATAATGATTACACTGCATTCATTTTACGTTATTATACAGTTCCCGTGTTTATTTAATAGTAACAATAAGTATATGTCTAATGTAATGATTTTATTATAACATTTGTATTTTTTTTCACGATATAAATTTGTTGATTTAAGAAACATAATGCGTGGAACGAATCTTAAGATTGCGTCAGGGTTGCAAGGAATAAGAATTCATAATTATATTATTTTCGCTAACACTGCCATCTATCGTCTTGTTTGGTAATTATTTTTTTCATACAACCAAAAAATGTTCTAACTGAATACACTCTGGTCCGGTTGTTAATTATTATATTTTTTTGTATTCGTTTTTATTTATTTTTATCATGTCGCCACAAAAGTAATTTCAATAAATGTATTAGTTTTCTTAAAAATAACTGTTGCATTTTAGTATATAAATACAATTTCCAATTACACAATTATAGCTTAAATTAATATATTTAAAAATCATGATATAAGACTGTCGTATTGTGTTTGTGTTTAGTGTCGGAAGTTTTCAAAGTGATTTATAATTGTTTAAATTCTAAAATCTTTGCTAAATCCATCACAAAATGGTGCGGTACTTGGTTGTTAAAGCGATAGTGGTGTGAAAATAACAGGATTATCATTCCATGGGTAAGTAAATAACTTTAGTAACAATTAATAGTATCCAGCAGTATTTAAATTAACTAGTTTGCTATAAAATCTTATAAAAGAGATAACACTGTAATACATTGTAGTTATACATTTGTTTATCTCAATGTTATTGTAATTATAATAAACACGTAAACTTTATAACCTTTTTTTTTTTTAATTTATTCTTGTCCATGGATACATGTCCTTCAGACGCATACATTTTTATATAAACAACTTCCTTATTATTTAAATTAAACCAAATACATCAAAAAAAAATTCTTTATAGTAGTATTAATGTATTTATAAAGAGCTTTATACATTTCAAAATTAGCTAGCAAATCCTGCAATTGGGTATTTGACTGTTGTAGCAATAAAATATAAAATGCTTTGAATATGATAGCTTATTGGCAAACAATAATTATACATATTTTTTTGTACATTAAGATAAATTGTAAACATTTTAAATATCTAAAATAAGTTTTGGATTTTATTATCTGTGGGTACAAGTAATAAAACGCGAGTGGTTGTCACTAAGATTCGTGCACAGATTATTATTTATTATTTATTAGATCACGATTCGTGTGACGTCACGTTTTAAACAATACCTCTGTTATTCTCTAGTCTGCTATCATCTGCTATTGAAAACCTTGGCAATTACATTGAAAATAATTTATTCATTGATTTTAATTAAATTATCATAGTTCTTGGTTGTAAGACATATTACAAAATGGAATCAGGGTACTCAAAAGCTAATAGTGCAAATTTGCCGAAAGTGGATTCATATATGGTGGAAAATTTCTTTGTATGTAATCCTGATTTTTGTTCTGCCGAATTTAGGAACGCGAAAACTTCAGTGTAAGTACACAAATATGCAAAGTTAAACAACTTCATGTATTTGTACAAGTTGTATAACTATCTTTGTTTGCATTTTATTTAACAAATCGATAAATAAACAACATAGAAATTCATGTTTTGTTTCTATTTCAGATCCTCGCAACAATCGTAAGGCGATGAAGCTATAGGGTACGTTCAGCTGAAGAGGGAGGCGAACTTCTGCATTGTTAAATGTGAAATATGGCCATACACAGTGATTATGGTTGTAGATGAAAAAAAAGGTGTAGTAACAAGTGTGCAGTATAATGACCGTCCTGCTTCCCAAGGATGTTGCAAACACTCAGTGGCTTTTCTTATGTGGTCTCACAGATAGAGTGAGGAACCATCTTGCACTGCCACAGAATGCTACTGGAAAAAATCAAACCTTACTAAAGTGGGTAGCACCCTGAAATTCATAAAAATTAAAGAAATGGACAATAATAGTAATGTACCTACCAAACACGAAAAAAGTGCATTGCATGATTTTTTCGAACAAAGTAAGTATTAAGAGAAAATTGCAAATTTGCCAAATTTTAAAACATCAACTTGAGGATGAAGAATATATTGTTAACTTACTCTCATTACATAATTTAAGCTCCATATTTAATTCTGCAAATGACTTGATCATTTTATAAATAAAATATATCCAGTTTTTACAGAACCAAATATCCAAAATGTAGAAGAATCACACACAGTGGGACACAGTAGCAATGAAAAAGGGCAGAAAATCAGAAGGTAATGTGAGGCAGCAAAAAGCAGTATGTGGAAATAAATCAGTGGGGGCTGTTTATTTCTCAAGAGTATCCTATGATAGCAGGATCACCCGATGGAATTTTAAATGGCAATACTGTTATAGAAATTAAGTGTCCAATTAGTGAAAAAACATATAAATAATATTTTGTTTCTACTTACACTGTAATAGCTCCAAGATATTATGCGTAAGTGCAGTTGCAAATGCACATTACGAAATTAAAAAAATGTTTGTTCTGTGTGGCAACATAGGACTTTGAAACAAATAACCAAATTACTATGGTGCCTTTACAATACAGTGATAATTATGTTTTAATTCTAATTCTAAATTTATTTATTACCGTTAATAACTTTTTGGAAAACTTAAGTGTATCCATTATAAATATTAATAAATATTAAATTAAATATTAAATTAAATTAAATTATTCAGGAAGAGTACCAAATAAAACAATAAATTTTAACAAATAATGAGTTTTTTATTATACTGTCTTGTAAATTAATTAAAGCACATGCAAGAACTACACAATCATCTCATTACTAATCTAAAAAGAATACCTCGGTGTCATAGTTATACTATGGTACGTCTACAAAGCTGAGGTCTCGGGTTCGAATCCTGGGTCGGGCAAAGTGATATTGGGATTTTCTATTCATTATCAGACCGGAGTCAGGAATTTGTGCCTGATATGGCGATAGGCTCGCCCCCTATCACATCATGTGACGGAACATACAAGGCGAAATGTGGGTGTCCTGGTGGCGCCTCTGCCTACCCCTTCTGGGATAAAGGCATGAGTTTATGTATGTCATCTAAAGGTTTTAACAATTTATAACTGATAATATATTATGATCAGACTCCAAAACAAAAACTATATTTACAATCGCTAAAAGATAATTTATTTAAAAGAACAGAGGCCGGCGAGAAAGACCTGGTTATTAAATATATTAAGGGTGTACCTACAATAACAGTTAATAAAATCCCACAAAAAAACCTGTATTTAACTCTAAACAAAATTTCATTACAGTAAATAGAACAGAGTACATAGTATATCATAAGATAGTTGACAAATATGAAGATATGCCATTACATTCGTCATCCTTAAGATTCTTCTATGCCAACTTACGTAGTATCCGCACAGCTGGCAAAATCGATGAGATACAGTGTATAATAAAAGCAATACCAAAGACTACTCACATATGTATTTTTACCGAGACATGGATTACATCCGAAACCGACGCCAAAATATATAATTTACCAGACTATACCCATATTTATAATTACAGGCAGGATAGCAAGGGCGGTGGAGTGTCTATATATGTACATAAAAGTATAACATATAAAGTTACAGAAACATTGATTGAAAATGGAAACCATTACTTATGGATATATATAGATAAACTATCTCTTCATATTGGATGTATATATAAACCTGGTGAGACAAATGTTAACAAATTTCTGGAGATTTATACCCCACAGCTGGAACAGCGTAGAAGAGCGGTTGTGTTTGGAGACATGAACGTTGATCTACTTAGCTCGGAAAACCACGTTAAGCAATACTCAAATGATATACAGGAAGCCGGGTACGAAATACTTAATAATATAAATCGAGCATACAGTACTCGTGTAACTAGCACTACCAGCACTATACTGGATCATGTATGTACTAACATCAATAATCACTCATTTTCCATGTCTATAATTGATTCCTCTCTATCAGACCATAAACAAATATATCTAGAAATTGGTAAATTAGCACCACAATTAAATAAAATATCAAAATACAAAGCAATAGATTACGCAAAACTTCACAAAGAGGCTCTAGAGGCGAAATATAATAATGCAGATGATGATTACCACTGCTTGGAGAAATTTATTTTGGAACTAGTAACAAAAAGTAAAGTAGAAAAGACTAAAATATTAAACCCACCAAAAAGGGATTGGATAAACAAAGATGTTATAAATTCAATTAATTTACGCAATGTTTATTGGCAACAAATGAAGTCCAATCCAAGCAATAAAGATGTACAGAAGAACTTTTTGAATGAAAAAAACAAAGTAAACAACATGATCAAGAAGTGCAAGAAAAACTATTTTTACAATTTATTTAATAACAATAAGCACCCTAAGAAAATGTGGGAACTAATTAATAGTTTAGCATTAAATAAAACTAAAGACAGCAGTGATCCCCCTAAACTAATATGGAATTCTACCCCTATCACGGAAGGTAATGCAATTTGTATTCACTTTAATTCTTATTTTTCATCAATTGGTGCTGATTTAGCGAATAAAATACCAAATTTTTATCATGTTAATACGGGTAATATATTAATGTACGAAAGTAGTTTTACACATCATAATACACTTAATAAACTCACACCATGTACTACAGAAGAATTATCAAGAATCATTGACAATCTAGACAGTAATACTAGCACAGGCTTGGATGGCATTAGCACTAAAGCATTAAAATGTCTAAAAAACATAATTGTTGATAGGTTGGTGATCTGTATTAACGTTTGCCTGGTGCGCGGAGTCTTTCCTGATACCCTTAAGATTGCCAAGGTTAGCCCTATATATAAGTCCAATAGTAGATCAGATCCTAATAACTACCGCCCAGTATCTGTCTTACCTGTTATTTCAAAAATATTTGAGAGAATTTTATATGACCGCTTAAATACTTACTTAAAAGAAAAAGATATTTTAATTGAACAACAATATGGTTTCCGTCCAAAATCAAGTACCCTATCTGCTGCAATAGACTTGATAACCAAAATCAAGACTCATATTGATAAGAAAAATATAGCCTTAGGTATTTTTATTGACTTGAAAAAAGCCTTTGATACGGTAAGTCACAAAAAACTATTACTAAAATTACATAATATAGGTGTAACAGGTACAGCACTTGACATATTTTCATCATATTTACAAAACAGGAAGCAGATAGTAAAAATTAATAATTTTATTAGTTCCACCAAAGACATTTCCTACGGTATACCTCAAGGGTCCATACTTGGTCCTTTATTGTTTCTTTTGTACATAAACAATATTAACAAAATTGGACTTACCGGGCATCTTACTCTATATGCTGATGATACATGCCTCTTTTATTTCGATAAATGTATTCATGATATTATAACAGATGCACAAAAAGATCTTGATCTACTCAATGAATGGCTAAAACACAATTTATTAACAGTAAACACATCTAAAACATCATTTATGATTTTTAAAGCAAAAAACAAGCAAATACCGGATTTTACACCACTAACTATAAATCACGACATATTAAAACACACCCACCAAGAAAAATATCTTGGTCAGTGGATAGACGATAAACTTACTTGGAAAGTACATATTGATCATGTTAAAACAAAACTTAATTCAATATTAGGAGCTTTATGTAAATCATCCAATTATATTCCAAATACAATCCGTACAATTATTTATAATTCACTAATTAAATCTCATCTAGAATATTTGATCGAAATATGGGGGTCGGCTCCCACAACCAACCTAAACCCTCTACAAAGGACTCAAAATAAAATTATTAAAGTACTACATAAATATGACTTCCGTACTCCCACTACCAAATTGTATCACGAAACAAAATTATTAAATATTAAACAACTTTATACATATTACACTTGTATTCTCATTAAAAATATCCACAATAATTATATCCAGACAAATATTCAGTTACCTACACAATGTCATAATTATAATCTAAGAAATAAACACAAACTTCAGTTAATTAATGTACGCACTAATTATGGGAAGAAAACTATATTGTTTGAGGGAGTGCAGCTGTTTAATAAATTACCTAACGACATAAAAGAATGTGACTCAATAAAACAGTTTAAAAATGGACTTAAAAAATATGTGTGTAAAGTGTGACTGTATTGTGCACCCAGCGTCCTAGATATAAGTTGTATTGTTGATTTGATTTATATCTCATTGTAAGTGAACTGTATGTTTTTATGAGAATAAATTCTTTAAACCTATAACAGAATGAGGTTTGAACATAGAATATTCTTCACAAAAGAAAATCGTAGATTTAGGTGATGTAAAGTTCAGATATCTACGAGCTAACTGTAACCACTGTTTTCTACGTTTACGACATTTAGGCACGTGTATAAAAAAATTTCTAGGCATGTAACTGTAGTACTTCTACACATTGGCACTGCACAAGTCCTGTATGTTGCCATATTATCAATTTAACTGAACAAAGTTGAATCAGCATAGAGCTATGTCTTATATAAAGCATCGCGTCTTTCACAATTCACAGACCATATTATTTATTTTGTATAACCTGACGTCACTGCTGAAAATGTCACGTGACTTACTGTTTTGGTGAGCCAGTTTTTAGTACAGGTTGGCAAAAAAATGTAAAAATAAATGGAGGCGCCACTGAGCTGTTTATATGGCATCCCTGTATAGTTCGGTTTTTAGTTTTGATACTTAGTTTAAAATAAGATAAAAACATTCAATTAAATATAATTCAATCAAATTACATTATTTAATAGCGGATAATTAACTAAAATGTTAACTTGAATAGTCACTATAAAAACGTATAAAGATCGAACTTCATCGAAAATCGACTCTTGATTTTAATTTAAGACTGAATGTTGGTAGGTTTATATAAAATGATTATACAGGGTATATCAAGACTGCGACCGAAAACGAAACCAGGTGGTAGTATTAGTGACTTCAGACACAACGCAAGCAAAAATTTCGCAAAAAAAATCGACAACTTTTTTTTAAAATTTTTTACTTATCGGCGTATTTGAGTAATAAATACATAGTTTTCCTAAAATAATGATGCAGACCTCTTTATTTTTCAACACTCAATGGTACGTAATGGTTTAAATTATTATTTTCGCAAAAACTAGGTATTTACCACCCAAACAAGATGATTTTTAAAAAAATCTAAAAAAATATCTGTTGCTGTTTTGGTGAAATGTTTATTTGCGTCGTGTCTGTAACCACTAAAACTACCACCTGGCTTCGTTTTCGGTCGCGGTCTTGAGATACCCTGTATAAAATATTACTTTAATTATTTGGGTGTAATGTTTACAGTTTGACATCCGAGTTATGATAAGGGTGTGTTTGTCTTATAAAAAAGTAAACCAATATTTATTCATTTTATTAGTTTATTAAGAACTTTAGTAACAACATTGTAATTTTCAGATAAAACATTTCTCAGTGTGTCTTTCAGTCTGAGCAACTCCCTTCTAAATATTCGATATCCGAACATATCGATTCAGAACTTTTCTCAGAATATGTTTACGACTTCCATTGAAATTCAGTTCGTCCCTTACCCCCGGAAGAAAATTTCGCAATTTTAGGACCTGAAAATAAAGTAAATACTTAGTTATAGAAAATATTCATATGTATCCAACATTTATTGTTATTATTCCTCTTTATTTGAAATCTTAGTTTTTATACATATATGAAAAAACTAAGATTATAAAAACCAAATGCATATAAAAAAATATTATTATAAACTATAATATACAAGAAAGATTACAACTTCAAGCTAAATTACATTAAAGTAGTACCTGTTTTCTCCCTGTGTAGAGGAACTGAACTTTTTGCCTGATGGCACATAAATCAAAGTTTCATTTTCGGACGACCTTGTTTATGTTTTCCAGGTGTGGAGAATACACCCTTATTTAGTTGCTCTTCACGAGCAAGTTTTTTTTGTGTAATCCACGGGCATTTTTGTTTCGGGTCTGGGTGTTTGTGAGACGAAAAATATGTCGCAGTTTCTGACGCCCACAACAGAACACAAGATTCTATCTTAGTGTGGGGTCAGGACTATAATAATAATAATACTCTTACAGAAGGCAGTAATACTCAATACGTGCAGAATAGTACTCTTACAGAAGGCAGTAATACTCAATACGTGCAGAATAGTCAGGAAGTTTCTCTCTATAGAGTAGAAAGAAACTTCCCCATGAATACCACTGAAGTACTTTGGCCAAAAGCTCGGTAATTCAGTGTTCTACCCTAAATTTAGGAGACTGTATTAAACTTAAAATACATATATATAATAATAATAATAATAATAATAATAATAATAATAATAATAATAATAATAATAATAATAATAATAATAATAATAATAATAATAATAATAATAATAATAATAATAATAATAATAATAATAATAATAATAATAATAATAATAATAATAATAATAATAATAATAATAATAATAATAATAATAATAATAATAATAATAATAATAATAATAATAATAATAATAATAATAATAATAATAATAATAATAATAATAATAATAATAATAATAATAATAATAATAATAATAATAATAATAATAATAATAATAATAATAATAATAATAATAATAATAATAATAATAATAATAATAATAATAATAATAATAATAATAATAATAATAATAATAATAATAATAATAATAATAATAATAATAATAATAATAATAATAATAATAATAATAATAATAATAATAATAATAATAATAATAATAATAATAATAATAATAATAATAATAATAATAATAATAATAATAATAATAATAATAATAATAATAATAATAATAATAATAATAATAATAATAATAATAATAATAATAATAATAATAATAATAATAATAATAATAATAATAATAATAATAATAATAATAATAATAATAATAATAATAATAATAATAATAATAATAATAATAATAATAATAATAATAATAATAATAATAATAATAATAATAATAATAATAATAATAATAATAATAATAATAATAATAATAATAATAATAATAATAATAATAATAATAATAATAATAATAATAATAATAATAATAATAATAATAATAATAATAATAATAATAATAATAATAATAATAATAATAATAATAATAATAATAATAATAATAATAATAATAATAATAATAATAATAATAATAATAAAATATCTTCAATAGGAGTTGTCCCGAAAAATATCTTCAATAGGAGTTGTCCCGAAATCACTGCATAACAGTTTATCCGAATTAGGCCTACATAAACTTAGCTATATTTCCCTCCAAAAATCCATTATCCTAGACACATGTGCAATAGTACGACGATTCCTTAACAATACCATGAGTTTTACCCAACAGCAATCTCAAGTGCAGTCCAATACATAACAGTAACTTTAAATTAATAGTGTGAAGTAGGTTCCTAGGCAATATGCCCGTTCCTATAACACATAAAATAATCCAGACTTAGTCTGAGAAAACCAAACGGTTGAAATAATAATAATAATAATATAATAATAATAACATTTATTTCAGATAAACATCCATACATTGAAATAACACTTAGAACAACCAGTAATCTATGACAAACTTATAAGATATGAGACCAGTATTACATGAGACAGATACAATTTATCTTAAAACTAGCACTTATATTCTAATAATTTGGTGTTGTAATGAAAACTTACTAAACTAATGAGAACTAACTACTGAACATATCTGAATGCCGACCGATGAGTCGTCATCCAGTGCCACACCAATTTGCTGTCGAGCCTGTGCCCCACAATAGACACTATACTGTTGGGGCTACCACGCACTCGCCGCATTAAAGATGCCATTCGTTGCCTTAGTATGGCGTAAAAATCAGGTACTCTTGCTCCCGCAAACATACCGGAGGCACTACAGAATCGCGGCAGCCCCAGCATTACCCGAAACGCATTATTATATTGGATACGCAGAGCGTTGAAAGAACTTAGTGTATAATTAACCCACAGAGCGCACGAGTACAGTGACTCGCAATAAGCCCTGAACAATGTAATTTTGACGTCTCTAGTACATCGCGCAAATCTGCGGGCCAACATGTTGCACCGAACCGTCAACGCTCTGCGCTCCCTCTCCAGGTCTATGTCATCAGTCAGTCTATCAGTAACCCAATGCCCCAAGTACTTAAAGCGTGTTACTTGAGATAGTGTCGCGCCTCTCAAGGTGACTGGAGGTACATTGTCGTAGGTTTTATTACCTGCTTTAAATACTAACAACTCGCTTTTGGTTGAATTGTACTTGAGACCATGAGTCACCGCATATTCCTCACATAAATGAAGAAGTCTTCTTAGGGCACTGATACTTGGGCTCAACAACACCATATCGTCGGCGTAACTGATGTTATTTATACAGTGACCATCTATGGAGCATCCAAGTTTAGTGGCGCTGAGCCCACATATCAATTGGTTTATATATAGGTTGAAGAGCTTTGGAGAACTAAGTCCCCCCTGTCTCACGCCGCACTCCAGCCTGTACGCGTCTGATGCAACACCGTCCCATTTCACACAGTTGTTTTGGTTAGCATACCAATACTTTAGCATATCAATAATATCCCCTGGAACATTTGTATCAAGAGCCAGTTTTCTCCAAAGACAATCATACGAGACCAGATCAAATGCCTTTGACAGATCCAAAAAACATGCATACACGGGCGTTTTTCGTTTAGTGTAGTATTGGACAGTCTGCTTGAGACAGTGGATAGCCGTCTCAGTTGATAATTGTGGCTTAAAACCAAATTGTGCATCATGCAACGCTATATGTCGATCCAGCTGTTTATCAATCAGACCGTCCAACACCTTAGCCATAACAGTTGCCAAGGAAATAGGCCGATAGTTACTTTGATCATTTGAATCTCCAGTTTTGTTTTTAATGATTGGTACAACTATTGTTTTCATTAGGTCATCTGGAAGGTAGGAGTGACCCATACACAATCCAAAAAAACATTGCTAGGACTACTGGTAAATGCTTTCCGGCATATCGCAGATGCTCTACGCTCAGACTATCATGTCCCGGTGACTTTCCTGTTTTCAAACTTTTTATTACTGTATTTACTTCCTTGGCTGTGTATCTTATTGGCACATTTCTAGAGCTATCCAAGGAAAGTTTTTCATTGGTTGATGGTCCTAATGGGGAGTTAACCATAAAAGAGGATTTGAATAAGTTGGCAATTTGCTTACGATCACTAATACCATTCACAGTCACAGGCAAACTCGACTTCGGATTCAGTCTGTTCGTTGCTTTCCAGAAACTCCTAAAGTTTTTAGCATTATGATGATTTGCAATGATGTCCATCCGTACTTTATCTGAATTATTTTGGCACCACTTTAATTTATTTTTAAATAATTTTCTACTCTCAGACATTTGCGAATGTAACTGCCCAGTTCTCGGTTTACCTGCTGTCATCCAGTTCTGAAAATCCAGTCGTGCTTGCCTGTGTGCGTTTTTCACATGTTTATTCCAGCCTACTTTATGGAATTTCTTTCGAGATATCACCTTATTATAACTTAAAGTAGCCGCCTCTGAAAGAATATTCACAACCATTTTATACATATTTTCTATCACCTTATAGTGCTCCTCATTTTTACATGAACCATCGCAACATTTTGTAAGTTCTGACGGAAAATTAATCTCACGTAATTTTGAATTGCAGTGTTTAAAGTAAATATTAATTTGTTCAGTGTCCCTTTCCCCCCATTTTACAGAGTTGTATTGTAGTAATTTAGGAGCAAATTTAGGTCTTAAGCTATCTAAATTGCATTTTATAATTAAGGGCAAGTGATCCGACCATGAGACATTATAAAGCACCCTGATTTCCTCGATAGTATTCCACGCCGCTTCAGTTGCCACACAGTGATCTAACCAACTGGTGGTACCATGAGCATCACTTATATATGTATATGTGTCTGATTCCATGCCTAGTAACATTATATCAGCACACCTCCATTTGACTTCACTCGAAAAATTTGATAGTTCCCGACCAAATAAATTACCGGGCTGTGCGTTAAAATCCCCTAATATATATACAGCATCTACGTCACTGTTTTCTATGGTAGCGTTTATTTCACCTATTTGTCTATTTCTCCCGCCAAACAGCAGTGTTAATGCGCTGTTGTGTTCCGGTTTGAAGGACATTGTAGCCAGAGTAACTACTGGACATATTGAGACTTAACATCTTATGTCTCAGGATGGCGAGCGCAGTGGAATTCCAAGCATTGCCTTGTATTTCATGGTGTTGTTTGGTTTTGCTACTGTCCATGAGCGGTCATATCGCTTACCATCAGGCGAATGGCATGCTCGTCTCGCCATTCATTGCAATAAAAAAAAAAAAAACCTAGGCAATTAACAAATTCGCTAAGATTATCTGTGGATTCAGTTGGCATGTAGACAGAAAATACCATGAATGACCTAACACCTGATCTGACCTTTATAGCAACAAGGCGTGTACTCTCACATTGAACAACTGAGACAGACGGATAAGCATTTTTGCGCCAGAGTATTGCAACTCCACCGTAAGGTCGACCGCGCAATATTCCGGTCGATGTATCTACTGCTGAGGTGCCAACATAATCAAAACCCGAGTCAATAGTACTCAATAAGGGAATATCATGTGGCATTAGCCACGTCTCTTGTATAGCAACAATATCTGATGTGTGACATAACATTCTCACATAATCAATAGATCTTAATACAGACTTACAATTAAAACTTACAAAAGTACTCACATTTGTCCTGGATATATTATTATTGCACGCCATTTTTATTTTGATAATTATAATTAACAAGTTTCCTAAAGTCTATAAATTTACGAAATGCAATACCTTCCGGCCACAGTTTGTCATCCAAAAATACCGCTAATTTATGCTTAGGCACAAATATTTTATATGCATCATAATCCTTCACTTGTTTCATTTGAATTTTTTCTACAACTACATTTAATTGAGTTTTCATTTTTATATACGAATTTATATCGTTTTCAGTAGTACTTTTATTTACATTATTGATAAATAGTGGTATTTTTAGATCAGCAGCTCTGAAGTTACCTCTATCATCATTATCATTTTTTGCACTTCCCGTGCGACCTATAAATCTGTACCTGAATTTTTTCTTTTGTACAACTATCCAATCTTCCTTCTCATCGCGTCTTTCTTGCAATATAACCGCTGTTTCATGTTTCTTTGGTGTAGACGCAGTTATAGCGTAGGTTCTTCCCTCTCTCGTTTCCTTACCAATAGTAGTGCGGTTTTGGTCATCTAACAGCATACTATTTTGAAGTCCTCCTGTTTGTAATGTCGAAACCATCATGTGATTTGAGTCCTCAACACGCAATGTACGCGAGTGCGCAGTGTCGGATGCTAGCGGCCTTGTTGCAGGTGCCGAAACCGGGGTGAGGGCCTCCACGTGTATAACAGAATTCTGTGACTTCGATGAATCGTGGCTGTCATGAGCATTACATAATATATCTTCGTTTGGTATGTGTGAAAGAGATAGGTATGGTTCGGCAGTACTGTTGACTTCTGTGATAATGTGAGGTAGGTCATTAACCAAAAGATTTGTTGTTACGTTTTTAGAGCTTTTTAAGTGTCCTTTCACAGCCATGAGGTCGTCTTTAGTGACATAAGTTTCTTTCAAAACATTTATTTCGTTCCGAAGCATTAAAATATCCTTTAGTAGACGAGTGGCATCTATATGATCAAAAGTGACTGGTGGGAGTTTATGTAGTTCTCGTGCTACAAATATCGGCACTACCTCAGGATCGGTTTCTTTCAACAAAGTAATGATATCAAACAAATCCCTCTCAGTCTTTGCAATTCCTCTTCTTGCCACTTTGCGTTTCGACGACGGCACCGAGTCAAAAAGTAACTTCTTTGCTAATAGCACATCTTTTTTTTTTTTTTTTAATCTTTATTTTAAGGGGTTTTTATCCATAATGGACATGCCAACCCCATCATAACATTTAATCGTATAATAACTCTTAAGTAATCAAACGGCAAAATTCTATTGCCACATCCGATTTTGGATTTGATAAAATTTCCTGAATGAGGCCTAAATCGTATCTATTCAATTTCCATTTGCTCAGCAGTAACTCGCGGTCATCTTTATTCCTGACACATTCCTAGCACATCTTCGGCATTAAAAGATGTATGTGACTGTTGGGTGTATTTATTATTATTAAGAGAAAAACCTCCACTTTTTGAATCAGAAATAGTGTTCAAAGATATAACTAATTATTGGTGAATCAAGTAAAAAAGTATCAAGTTGTGGTAGTCAATCTCTAAACTGATTCTATCACTTGAATGTAAACATAACCTAGAGGCTTGATAAGAAAATTGCTAATTATGAAAGAATACTTAGGACAAGAATTAAAAACCACTCTACATCCATAGAATAATATAAGATTGACTGAAATATAACAAAACTAAACTTCCACTTACCAGTCATATCGGCGATTCTTTGGTAAACATCATCGAGGTCCGACAAACTTGTTTTTGCTTAATATTTTGCAAGACAGCGTGGGTAAACTTTATTAATAATTTCCCTTGCGGAACTTCTAATAGTTTTATTCATTTTGTATCACTATTCGCTTCAAATAAAGGTTCTCACTGCAAGTATTTGGCTAAAAACTAAATCTTCAGCGCGGAATCCAATGAAAATTCACAAATGTCAAAGATGTACATAACAATGTGGCCAGGTGAAATAAAGTATTAGTTCCGTTTTTACACTTTTTTGCCAATCTGTAATAAAGAAAATCATTTTATTCGTAGTAAATAGGGGCTAAAAAATATATATATTTAATTGAGAGGGGTTTAGAATAGGAGACTGTCCCGCCCTCACACCCGCCACTGCAACTCCTGTAAGCCAGGATCAACAGTGGCACGCATTTTAATGACACTGAACATTGAAGCCCAGCGCGTCTCCGGGAATGTCTAACTTGTCTTTATCCCGCAACGAAATCAATCAAAAAAGTTAAATTAATAGGAGGAGTTGGAAATAAATTATTGTCCACTTCCCTCCCTAATAAAGCGGGTGACAAAAACAATGAACTAAAGAGGTAAATAACCTCGCATAAAGACGTTTACAGCCAGATAAGCCAGCTGTAAAGCACCACGGATTAGTCATTATAATATTTAAATGGGACCTATAATGTAAGCTGTTATACTTGATTCCAATAATAGGTATGGCAAAATCGCCGGAAAGCACGGAAATTCTTCCTAGTCTCCACAAGGTCCGTGTAGTATACAACTCCAGATGTTATTTGCATACTATCTAGCATGGTTTTACGCTCATTCTGCCAAAGACTACACTCCCACAGTATATGATGCGCGGACTGCTCATATTCGCAATAAGGTGTTGAACATGAGCACGCAGGCGAATCAACGAGCTTAAATGAGTACAGTTTAGACTTAAAGTTACCATGGCCCGTAAGAAACTGTGATACGTAATAATCGATATCTAGCCAAGTCTTAGTCAAACGATCACGCACGCATGGAAAATATTGGTATAGATGCCGACCCTTCAAAGATAAATCCCATCTATTTTGCCATTCATCTATTAGTTCGTTATATACAACTGAGAGCGGCTTAAATAATCTGTCTACTTTTAAAAGTTCACGTGAATTTAAGAATCTTTTGTCCATATTCTCTCTAGTTGAGTAATACATCGCGGCGCGACGTTGTACCTCCAGGTCGACTGGAAGTACACCCGCCAGGACTGGCAAAGCTTCGGTACTAACAGTTCTATACGCCTTACACAAGAATATCAACGCCAAACGTTGGCTCTGGAGCAATTTCCGTCGCACAGCACCGATAGTGGCCCTATCAGCCCATACGGGGGATCCGTAAGTATTACATCCTAAGTAAGTCGCTCCATAGATGGTTTTTAAAGTATTGAAAGATAGCCCCCACGTTGATTTCGATATTCTTGTCAAAGCAAAAAAGTTATTTTTCGATTTTTCCCCGACTTTCTTAATATGTTCAAGAAAGGAAAAATTCCTTTCCAAAATTAGACCAAGATAACAAACTGATTCTTTTTTCTTTACGGTGATATTATTAAATTTAATTCGCGGCGGTGATTTTAAAATTCCTTTTAGAAGTAATTGGAACGTTTTATGTGGTGCGAACTGTAAGCGATTTCGATCGCCCCAATCAGATATTAATTTTAAACACGTGTCTGCCATATTTTCGAGTCCCGACCTACTGTTTGACTCAATAAGCAAGAGGCCATCGTCCGCATATCCAATCAAAGAACACCCCGACGGTAAGGGAATTGTAAGAAAATCGTCGAAGCCTAAATTCCATAAATAAGGACCCAAGACCGAGCCTTGTGGACAGCCCATCGACAGTGGCTTCGACACGGCATGGTGTCCAAGTTTAAGTTTTGTTGTTCCGTGCGAGAAATACGAGTATATAAGTGAATATATATTTTTAAAGCAACCTCGCAATTTCAACTTAAGAAGCAGCATTGGCCACCAAGCATTGTCGAAAGCACCGGAGATGTCCAGGAAAATACCGAGTACATATTTGCGTATCGATGTACTTACTCTTCTTCTAACCGAAATTGCCGCGTCAATAGTCGACCTACCCATAGTAAAACCGAACTGTTTTTCATGGAATATTGGTCCACCTGGTAGCAATCGAGGGACGGTAAGACGTTCTAAAAGTTTACCTAGCGACGGCAAGAGTGTAATGGGTCTGTAAGACTTAGGATCTTGAGGAGATTTATCGCCACCCTTGGGTATTATCCGAATGAAACCGGTACGCCAGACTCGCGGAAATACCCCTTCAGCAATACATCGATTAAAAACAGTTAGTACTGCATTGCCGGCCGATTTACACGCTTCTTTGATCATTTTGTTGGATATTTTATCGTCACCGGAAGCCTTGTTTAGGGGCAAAGATCGAACTATTTCACTAAATTCATCAAATGATGAGAGATTTGAATCGCAAGAGTTTGGCAGTTCCGCGGCCCACATCCTAATCTGCTTGTGGTATTCTGTGTCATTCCCAACATTATCATCCGGTATTAATGATTGTAACAAAGCTTCCGTTGTCTCCTCAATGCCAGTTGTGTAGTTGTTATTAATTTTTATATTCTCAATATAAGCTAAATTGATTGACCGATTAGCTTTAAACTCATGGTATAAAGGAGACCACGGACCTTCACTATCTAACCGGGCTACAATTTTACGTAATAAATTGCCTTTAGATTTTTGGACAGCCGCTCTATAATGTGATCTGGCAACTCTCAGTTCATTAAAAGCAGATGTAATTGCTTCCCCTGTAATACGACGTTTTTTAAGCCCGTTGAACCGCCTACGCGCTCTGCGAAAAGTTCGACGTAGTTGGACTAGTAAGTCATTCCACCAATCACACCTCCGAGTCTTTGTGATGGGACCTCGACCAATGGTAACGTCCGCGCAATACGTAAACGTGTCCGACATAATCTCGGCACAAGTCTCAGCTGACAGATCATCGCGAGTGAAGTCCCTGGCATGCTGAGCAAATAAAGAGCTAAATAAATCCCAGTTGGCACCTATGGATTTATATCTAAAATTACAATTTGTATGTACCGGACTCTGTGTCACTCTAGGCAAGAACTCGTACACAATCAGGCGATGGTCACTACACGACGCGTCCGGCAGGACGCGCCACCTATCAATACGGACGTCTCCACTAGAAAGTGTGACGTCAATAGAGGATTCGCCCATAGGGCAGCTGTAAGTAGGTGGTGCATCGGGGGTGTTATGAACTTCGAGGTTCATCTCTGCAATGAAATCTTCTACAGCGCAACGTCGCTCGGTATCGGTGGAGCGATATTTGCCATACCAAAGGATTGATGACGCATTAACGTCAGCACCTATAATAATTTTATGTCCAGCGAGGGACCGCAAGACATAGCGGAGGTGATGCAAGTGGGAACCCACAGGGTCGGAGTATTGAAAATAACAGCTCACAAGAAAAACCTTACAGATCGGATTCGACACCTCCGCGACAGCACAGTGTGACGTCATAAGATTACGTACTGAGGTAACGGTAAGATTTGAACCCGACACGAAAATACCTGCTCGTGAGTTGTTATCGAGTTGTATCACCCTACTACGTAATCGCGCATGTTGGAAATGTCACTTATTGATGCTTTATCATTTAATGGCTTAGTTCAATGTAATCCAGTTGCTAATAGTAATCAGCGTATTCTTGACTTGGTGTGTTCCAACTACCCTAATACAATATCTATAACTGAGATTTCTGAGCCATTAATTGTCATAGATAAACATCATCCAGCTCTATCAATTAAAATTACTACCCAAATGTGCTGTCAATTAAAGCCTAAGTTTAATGAAAGTTACAATTACAATTTATGTAATTTTACATCTGTAAATGACGACCTTGCACGAATTGATTGGTCTCAGTCATGGAAGGATGTCACATCGGTCAATGAGATGGTTGAAATCTTTTACAAACATCTTAATACTATCATAGACAAACACACTCCCAGGCGTCGTTGCAAAAACACAAGGTACCCTATTTGGTTTAGCAGATCATTGATTAAAGTGATAAAGGAAAAATCGAAATATCATTCCAAATACAAAAAATATAATAATCCCATGGATAAATATATCTACGCAATGTTACGCTCTCGTTGCGATAATATGATTAAGGAATGTTATAATGCTTTTAAGAAACGGGCGGCTGAAAACATTCGTAAAAACCCCAAATATCTTTGGACATTTATAAATAAACAAAAGTCAAATAGTGTTACGATTCCGAATGAAATGACCTCAAAAGGAAAACTAATTTCGGGTGGTCAAAATATTTGTAATGCTTTTTCTGAATATTTTTATTCCATCTATCGGGAAAGTGATATTACTGTGGTTCCTGAAATGGACGAGGTTTTTGATGGTGTAATGCCGGCATTTGGTGGATGTAAAATAAGTGAACGGGAAGTATATAAACGTTTGCTGAGTCTTAATTGTAATAAAAGTGTTGGTCCAGACTCAATTCCTGCTATTTTTCTCAAGATGTGTGCAGATAACCTACATATACCTCTTGCTGAAATATTTAATCGGTCAATTATTTCTGGGATTTTTCCGGAAGCGTGGAAGATAGCACACATATTTCCTATCCACAAGTCTGGTCCGGTTGATGACGTTTGGCATTACAGACCGATTTCAATCTTATCAACTTGTGGTAAAGTACTGGAGAGTGTAATACATAGTAAGATATACTCGCATACCTGCCAAAACATTCACCAAAACCAGCACGGGTTCCGCCCAAAAAAATCAACAACTACGAATCTTGCCTCCTACGCTGCAGATATTGCGGATGCGCTTGATAAGAAAAAAGAAGTGCATGCTGTTTACACGGATTTTCGTAAGGCATTCGACTTAGTCCGACACGACACACTTTTAAAAAAATTAAGGAACTTTGGTATCCATGGTTCACTGCTAAGGTGGTGCGAATCTTATCTGAGACATCGGTCTCAGTTGGTGTCCCTGTATGGATATAAGTCGGTTACTCGTGGTGTCCCCTCAGGAGTACCACAGAGTCACACCCAAATGCGAGCCGCATTTGGGTCCTCTCTTTTTCATAATTTTTATTAACGATCTTTGCCAGGTTATTGAATCTCCCTTTAAAATGTACGCTGATGACTTGAAAGTATATCGTGTAATAGAGTCTCTTTCGGATATTGAATTGCTGCAAAACGACCTCAACCGTATACAAAACTGGTGTATACAAAACACAATGGAATTGAACACCGAAAAGTGTTACCATATAAAATTTTCCAACAAGCACTTGCCTACTCCTGCAACATACTTTATTAAAGGCATGCCTCTATCTGAGGTGACCAATATCCGGGATCTAGGAGTAATATTTGACAACCGCCTTAGCTTTAGATTGCATTTTGATACCATTGTAAAGAAAGCATCTCAACTATCAGGTTTTATTAGCCGCCAATGTAAAATATTCCAGGAACCCAATCTAAGTATTTTGGTATATTCCAGTTTAATAAGGAGTATACTCGAATATTGCAGCACTATATGGAACCCTGGATATCAGGTTCATTCTGACCGACTAGAGCGCATCCAGAAACGCTTTCTGTATTTTATAACTTACAGTTCGAATAAATGTAAAGAACTCAAATCTTATAAGGATCGTTTGGATTTTTTCCGTATGACGTCTCTCCAAAATCGCAGAAAGATACTTGATATCGCTTTTTTGTATAAGATTATAAACTGTTACGTAGATTGTCCCGAGTTGCTGCATCGATTGAAAATTCAAGTCCCTCGTAGTGGTAGTCGGCTCCAAAACCGAAAGACATTTGTAGTTCCTTTCCACACCACCAATGTTGGCCAACACTCGTGTATCTCTCGCATCACATCGTCTTATAATTCCATCAGTAGTAATTTAGACATTTTTACTGGTTCTTTGACCTCATTAAAGGATAAGGTTCATAAATTGTACTTGATTTGATTCATTAGCAATAAGTAGTTCTTAAGCACCGATATCTTTTTTTTTTATATAGAATTTATCTGTTGAGCTTTTTATCTTGTTTTTAGTGTAAGCTGTCTTCACTTTAATAGGTTATAAATTGTCCGTATGTTATATTGTTGAACAGTTATATGTACTTTCTATTTTGTAACCAGTTTGTGAAGCAAATAAAAAAAAAAAAAAAAAAATGTTGGTATTGCTCTTGAACCAGCACGACATTCAGTTTATAATCGCGAATTAACATGTCTAATTCTGACGTCGCTACCCTATCGTTATGAAGATTTAACTGACCGATTGCAAAGTTATCCATATTTATTTAATATTGGGTCGACAAAACTAATTGCTCGAGCTTATTCTTGTATGTTGGGCATTCCTGAGACCCACAACGATGATCGTGTGTTTTTTTAAAACGTTTGCAAGGCGCACATACAGGCTTAAACTCCGGGTTCGATTTTTGCGGGCACGCCTTAGTTTCGTGTGACTCAGCACAGATGGCGCACGTTGGTGTTTTTACTGTACAAAACTTTTGTACATGCCCGTAATATTGACAATTCATACAACGAACTACATCAATGTCATCGATAAAACGGCAGGTGGCCCAATCAATGAAAAGTTTGTCCTTCGTATTCATTAAGTGTTTACGAACCTCTGAATCTAATTCTAAGCCTATCCATTTCCGACCGTTTTCTAAAATTCGTCTGCGGGTTATTTTAACGGACTTTGAAAAGTCATCCTCCTTTATAGGCAATTCGTCCTTGATGTTTTGACGATATAATGCGGTTAAGAAAGCGCGGTCTTCCATGGAGGATGGCACATCTTTAACTAAAATACGGGGACGGCGGCCCTTTGGTTTTTCGAGACGCAGCCCCGCCGATTTTATCGCGGCGACGGATTCCAATTTTTTTATTTGTGACTCATTACCGAGGCGCAGAGCAACACCGGACTTAGAGGTTTTTTTAACACCCACATTTGGAACCCATCATCACTAGGCTTAATTGCCTTAAAGAGCGCCTGTTTAGTCGCGGATGATGTCGGTAGATCAGCTGACCGTTCACTCGTCGGGTAAGCTATTACGCACGGAAGGGGGGCGCGCGGCTCCACTACCGGAGTGGGTTTAGCTAAACGCAATTTTAAATTATTGGCAAAAGTCTTATTGGATTCTGCGGTGGAAATGTTAACGCGTTTATATTGATCTAACTCGCGTTGCATATTAGCCAACTTGGTTTCATTGCACGATGATTTTAACGCGAGTAACGAAACAATCGAAGTTACTCGTTGCGTAATGTCTAACACCGCCGATCTATTTGCAATATTCATGCGCGAGCCCTGGTCATTAACGAGTTCGTTAATCTTTGACAAATAGCTCGATACTTCCGACACCATATCGCAATAGTCCGCGCGGCCCGCGTCGCTGCCGTTATCTACAGACAAAGTATCCGCCGATTCCGATAGTTGTAGACGTTTGGATTTTACGGGGGAGACATATGTTGGCGAATTAACATCGCTAAATAACCGTTTTGCCGAACTTGGTGACCGAGGCGTGAGCCTACTTTGAACGAAAGGGTCTGGCCCAGGGTCGGGCGGATCGTTACTATGGGTCGACATTGACTTTACAGAAGTTAAATTCAATTAATTTATAATGTTTATTGACACTAACAAGAACTAATTAATGTTAAACAAAACAGCTGACTGACCGGCCGGGCGATATTTTATTTCGCGGTACCCACTATAGAAAAATAAAATGACTTACCGAGAATAAATTTGAATAAATCCACGAAATAAACGAAATAAAACTTTATAAACTTACGAATCCTTGCGTACAATAAGAAACCAAACAACTATAAACAACTCACGAACCGATAATCGTCTTAAAACACACAAAACACAATTATTATTGAGGAGCACGTAAACACGTCACTGTACTGTGCCCCCGCGGGAGGGGAAGTGAGAGGGGTTTAGAATAGTCTTATCTAGATTTTAAAACATACATACATACATAAACTCACGCCTTTATCCCCGAAGGGGTAGGCAGAGGCGCCACTAGGACACCCACATTTCGCCCTGCATGTTCCGTCCCACGATGTGATAGGGGGCGAGCCTATCGCCATATCGGGCACAAATTCCTGACTCCGGGCTGATAATGAATAGAAAAATCCAATATCACTTTGCCCGACCCGGGACTCGAACCCGAGACCTCAGCTTTGTAACCGTACCGTAATACAACTACGCCACCGAGGCAGTCGTTTTAAAACACTTTTGAGAAAAGTGTCAAGTAGCCAATGTGCGGGGTAAACTTGTATCTGTGTTTGTATCATTGTTTTTATTGGAAGTCTGTGTTATGTTGTCAAATATGTCATTTACAAATAATAAACGGGCAATTCCAAAAGCAGGACATTGAAGTATAATATGGTTTAAATCGGCATTATTATGATTACAGTACGTACAATTGCTGTTGCTTAGGATTTTTAATCGGTGTAAATGAGCTGGGATTAAACAATTTCCCAATCTCATACGGGTTATGCATGTAATGAACTTTCTGTCTATGAATTGATGTTTATCGTACCAGGGTTTTGTTGGCATTTGTTTTTGAACTATCTTGTACCATTTGCCTTTTGTCTGGACGGTTATGTCCCAATACTCCCTCCATATGTCGCTCCTTGAATACAAAAGGGACACAAATCGAAATCCATAAATTTTACAGGACAGCCAAAACAAATTTTTGAAACTGTATTTTTATAATATTTCATATATTTATTAATTAAATGTAAGATGTTAATATATCATTAGATGCGTATTTTTTAGCTCTATCTATCTACAATATAAACTTTGTAATAGCTGTTACCTATTAAGAAAAAAAAGCATAAAAGTCCCTTTTGCATTCAAAATTTGAACCAATACTATAAAAAATATGTCAAAAATTAAACACAGTTTTACAAATAAAAATGGTTTATTGTACCTTTTTGGTAAAAAACCGTATCAAAAGGTTTAATCCTATTACAAAGTAAAAACATAAGTGAATGGACACCAGGAAAGCATTGTATTAAAAAATCTAAACTAAAAAATCTTAACTTATTATTAAGTAATATAATTGATATCAACTTTGTACGTAACTATTATTCAGTAAAATTAAACATCTCTCTAAAACAATTATATTTGTAAGAATAATAGAAAAAACAAGAGATAAAACTGTAATCTATATCTATATCAGCCCATATACGTCCCACTGCAGGGCACGGGCCTACTCTACAATCAAGAGAATCGATTGAGAGTGTTTAGGCCATATAGTCCACCACGCTGGCCTAGTGCGGGTTGGCGGACTTACATGCCGTAGAAATTCTTTAAAATCGCTACGGTATGCAGGTTTCCTCACGATGTTTTCCTTCACCGTTAAAGTGCGTGGTGATTGACTAACAATACACACATAACTCCGAAAAGTCAGAGGTGTGCCCTGGGATTTGAACCCGCGACCACCGTAAACATGTAGGCAGTCGCGTCTGGTCCGTTACCAACAGGCCACCACGCACTTAACTATAATAATCATTATCAAAATATACATAAAATAACCATATTCATTAATAAATTCTCTAAAAAACTCAAAAAATAATCAACTGACGACACTAATTTGTCTCTCTTTAACATTAATAATTTAAACCAAACGAAATACGAGATCAGTTCTAAAGGCACATAATTCAGTAGCAAAATATTATAGCTTATATGTAATAATACTATTGCACAATAACAATCTAAGTAGTCTTACAAAATCACAGTTATAAACAATTTAAGGTACTTTTTACGTAAACTATTTTAAGTTACAATTTATAATCGTTATTTATTATTGTTATGTAAATGTTTGTATGAAATTTATAAGTCTATAATATCAAAAGGAACTTATAAATTAACTATTCTAAATATTATCACAATTAGGTATCTATTATTAAAATTACTTTTCGTAAAAGCTTTGGTAAAGACTGAGTGCAGCTGGAGTATAAAAGAAAGTTTTATTTTGCACATTATTATTGTGGCCAGGCAATGCTTGAACTTTTTCCGATTCTTGAACGGAGGTTGCCATATTCAAAATCTTTCGTGCTCTATTCATTTTGTCAATCTGTAAAAAAAACATCTTTAACTAAAAAACATAAAGTATCCACAATTCTATACATATATTATACAGTCCTTAGTACATACACACAATACATACATACACTAAAACATACACACAATCAAATACATAACAATCCTTAATATAACATTTTCAATACTAATTTGCCAGGAATAACACCTTAATTATATTTAACAAATTTAAGCTACCACCTCATACTTAACATTCAAATTCACAGTCAAATTCACTTAAAATATGGGGCAATGCATCTTAATCACATATTTTTCAACATTTACGAATATCTACCCATATTATATGTACAGTATGTACACTTGAACGATAATAGTTAGTCGAAGTGCTCAAGGAAAGAATCACTGAATTTAATAAGTTTAATACGTAAAATATTACAAGTAAAGTTAGGCAATTCGTTCCGCTATGTATGTGTTTAGTATGCAGTTATAATAGCACTTAAATGCTTTATTGATTGAAGTAATATTTATATCGGCGCGTGGCGTGACGTATACACGCACCGCGCTGTATCAGCAAATATGTACAGTCGAAACTGTACATCTTGGCAACGCCAAAAAAAGGACCTAGTTAATACATAGCAAAATAAAAAGCCATTACAAATAAAAATTATACACGATTAATCAAAGTTGAACGCGATATTCCTCGTTCCGGTGCTCGAGTTGTAATGTGATCCCCTTGTTCGATTCTCCGTGCAGGTACCGTCGGTCGGTCTGGCATCGCAATGCCGATGTATGTACTGTAGTTCGATGTCTTCAGTTCCTTGGTCTTCAGAAGATTTAGTTTTCTTCTTCACGACACGCTGCGAACAGTACTTTCTTGCAACCACTACTATAAGAGTTATAATTGCGGCCGCTAATAATAAGTAGTTGATGACATAATGATGCACGTCATGACCCGTCATCATAGGCAATTTTTCATGTTCTCTTTGGATCATAATATTCCTTTCAATCTTCTCAATATCCAAATCTGTTGATGGAACCTTGTTTGGCGCATAATGATAGCTTAAGTTCACTATCTTATTTATTGAGGAGTTTAATGTTAGAACACTGAAATCGTAATCCATTTTCACGCGACTTCCGTAGTGACTGTGGGCATAGATAGTCAAATCCTTGGACTGCAACACACAACCTTGTGGTAATGACACAATTCCTGATGACGTCATTGTTTTTGATGTGACTTCATTCATGCATATAGTGCGCAATGTACACGTACTGCAACATATGGCTAGCCAATTGTTTGTTTTGTGTAACTCTATCCACGCGTCCTTGCATGGCACGTGTTGGATGTCACAGGGCTCCGTGTTTTCATGTGATAGCAATCTCGCTTCACACGGAGCATTGTTGCTATGCAATTTAAACCAAGGTAGACCTTTCTTGCAAATCAGCATGTCAGCTTTTTGCGGCATGCATTCTTTAAAGTTGTCCTGGTTCATAGAGATATAGAGATTTTCCTTGAAATTGATAGCGATGAACTCGGATGTTGTGATTACATAATCCGCTTCTAATTTATTAATATTCATAGGTAATGGTATAGCTCTGTACAGCGTAAAGTCTTCATTAGCCACCAGCGGTAAGTGCGTCTCAAAAAGAAAGTAATTTTCGGTAATTCTAGCTTTAACATAAATTAATTTGTAGATTTCCTTAAATCTTCTTTGTAATTTTCTACAGGTAAGGACAATGTTTTCGGTAAATGTCCTGTAATTTCATTTAGAGTTTGTATTAATCGGAGAGGTGTTATCAAATGTAAGTCTATATGTCCTTGATAGACATTAGTGAGGGAGTTGAACAGCATTTCTTGAAATCCTTTCAAGCTATTGATTAATAAGTAAGCTGTCAACGATGCAGAGTTGAAGTAGGCAGTCCCAGACAAAATTTCGATTTCCGTTTCCAGGTGACGCATATTATGGTTGCTTTCATTAATAAACTTATCAATCATATTGAATTGATGCTGTATGTTGTCTTCGCTTTTCTTTAGAACCTTGTTCTCTAGTTCAACAATTGTTGTCTGATTTTTGATAAGTTCTAATAAGTAGTCTTCATTGCTCTGGAGGGCGTGAATATCTTGTTGATATTTTTCGGCGAAACGTTGGTCTAATATACCGAATAGGCTATTCGCTATATACCCCACTCCATCGATTAAACCCCGTTTCTTCCTATTGGTAAGATGTTTGTGAGGGTTAACAAGAATGCTATTGTAATGTCTGAGAAGTTCCATTTCGTGTTCTAATTGCTCCATGGTTGTTTGGCATTGTATTAATTTAGCTTCGTTACATAAATTCTTCACTGTTTCAAAATAATCTTCCATTCGACGAGATCCTTCCCAATACGTTGTTAAGTTATAGTACATTATTAAAACCCATTCATCACGGACCATTTGCATTTTGCCAATAGTGTCGTAGTAAATAGGTCGCTCACGTTCCAGTGTTGTAATCTGAGCGGCAGGTGCGTCGTCTTGAATGAAACCATATGATATCGGTAGTAACGTAAACATCATTAATAAAGTTGTTAGTAAATGACTAGTAATAGTACAAGACTTTCGCCTTTTCTCTCTTGGTTTTGTGTCTTGAATTTTAGGCTCTACCTTTTCAGTTTCTATCTCTGAGTTAAATGGTAATGGTGAAAGCTTCACAACAGGGCGCTTGATTGTCCCCATTTGAGTTTTCAGAGTAGTAACTCGGACATAGCCATCGGAGCCTGGATGGGTTGTTATCACGCGTCCCAGAGCCCATTTTCCAGGTGGCAAGTTGTTGTCTTTCACTAGCACAATATCTCCTTCTTGTATGTTTCTTACTGGTTTGTTCCATTTACTGCGCGTTTGAAGTTGAGTAAGGTAATCGCTGGACCAATTTTTCCAGTATTGGTGAAACATATGTTCGATTAACTGCCACCTGCGACGTATATCGATGTTCGTAACGTCATTGTAATCCGATAGTGGCAATGACATTATTGAAGTTCCAGTAAGGAAATGGCCGGGCGTCAGGCAATTGTAGAACTCCTCCGGGTCTTCGGTTAGCGGACACAATGGTCTGGAGTTCAAACAAGCTTCGATCTTGGCTAATAGCGTGGTAAACTCCTCGTAGGTGAGTTTTTGATCACCTAGAATTCGCCGCAGATGGTGCTTCATAGATTTGACCGCAGCTTCCCACAGACCTCCCGCACTGGGCCACGCCGGAGCATTGAAGTGCCACACGACCTCTAGTTTGGCTAGTTCATCGAAAAACTGTGGCGATAATATTTTCTTGAATTCGTCAAATTCTTGACGTAACACCTTTGCTGCGCCGACAAAATTTGTACCGCAATCTGAGTACATATGCTTAGGGGTGCCACGCCGCGCACAAAGACGTTGAAACGCTGCTATAAACGTCTCCGTGCTGAGGTCTGACACAAGTTCGATATGAACGGCTTTAGTGGCCATGCATACGAAGATGGCAATGTACCCCTTTGAGGTCTTAGCGCCTCTTCCCTTGTTTAGCTTGACGTCAACGTGACCGGAGAAATCCACCCCAGTATGGGTAAATGGTCTGCACGGAGTAACTCTTTGGTATGGTAAGTTACCCATCAGTTGGTGTTGATCTGTTTGGGCGAACCGGTGACAACGCACACATCGCCGCAATAGAGATTTGACAGCCCTATTGCCTCCGACGATCCAATATCGCTGCCTCAAATGAGCCAAAGTTAGCCGGGCTCCTCCGTGCAACATCCTAGCATGTGCTTCTTCTATTAAAAAAATTCTTCTTTCGGCGGTGTCCATTTCCAGGAATTTGTCACACTGCATTAAAACGTGGTTTCTTTCGCAGTGTGGGCATTTTCCATATACAGCATGATGGTTGTATATTTTCTTAAAATCAAAACTCAATTTTTTAGCAGGTTGCTTGTTTGATGATATTGTGTGTGAAAACTTTCCAGATGTTGTATTGGATTTCTTGGCGGTTTTTATAGTGTCATACGCCATAAATTTATTTTCCAAGAAAAGTAAAAAATCTTGTAATTTTTAAATCTCCCTATGGTTTTGTATCTCTCTTGTGTAATCATTAAACGTTGTGGGATCCAGTTTATTAGACATTAGGTACACAATAATTGGGTCCCACGTGGATGTGTCTATTCCAATGTTGGATATTCCGTTCATGCATTCGGTAATAACATCATGCATTTTCTTTAGGTTGTATGAATCTGGGTGGACTATTACAGGAAGATTAGTAATAATGTTCATAAACGATGTAAACTGCTGACGCCGATTATCGTAACGCTGGCATAATATGTCCCAGCATGAGTCATAATTTTCAGCACTGACGGATAAATGCTGTATTAAACCTTCTGCTTCGCCCCGTAACTTGGTTTTGAGGTGCTGCATTTTCTGCGATTTATTCACGGTCGGATTGTTGTGAATCATTTCGACGAAAAGGTTTTTGAAGGATATCCATTTGTTGTAACTTCCTGAAAATTCTGGTATTTCTATTTTAGGAACAGTCTGTTGATAGTGAGTTGTAGACCATATGGCGCAATGGATTTTTCTTTTCAACTCGTCGTACTTCTGTTCGATTTCCAGGAACATTTCATAGTAATGGTTATTAGATCCTTGCAACTCAAAATCTATTTCCCAGTGCAGTTTGTCAATCGGTTTCCATTTAGATTTAAGTGTAGTCAAGCTATCTTCCAGTTCCCATTTTTCAACATTAGGGGCTACATCGATTTTGGACATAGCCCTGTAGATGGCGTTAAAGTTGCGCTCCTAACTGTTGAGTAGATGTTGTATGTTGGCAGTATTGCCTTCCTCTGGATCTGAAGCATCTCCACTGGCAGTTCCAGTTAAGTCGAATTTGACAGTTTGTTTCCGTTTCTCCAGAGATGTCAGCCTTTTAGTTATTTCAGATTTTATTGCTATGTAAAGATCCTTAGTTCTGCCATAGACATCGTCGACAAAGTAATTGATGCTCTTATCTTCACACTCAAGCACCAACAAAGCATGTCTCGCGTCGAATTCCTTCCATAGATCTTCTAGCGTTGACAAACGTTTGTTCAGATATTCGGTGGTTTTCCGTGTTATAGAATCCTTGCGATAATTCGCACAGAAGGTCTTGATGTTCTCGAAGCAGTTAGACTGAAGCTCAAGCTTGTTCATTCTGACTCTTTATGTTTTAGTTGATGAAAGTAAATGTTGCGTAACTCACGAGTACTGGCACGTAGTTGACGGTGACAGCCGTAGAGCGTAGCGATGGTTCACGACACGAAGACCACGTAGTTGACAGCGGTCTTCTTCACTTCAAGCCTTGAAATGGTCGCTTTGTAGAACTCAACACCCTTGCACTCTATGCACAGTATGTGCGCCTTCTCAATCCGACTGGGGAGACCCGCTTCTGGGAGGCCAGCCGAACCGATTCGCTACCGTGTTAAGAGACACAAAGATGCTAAGTTCTTAAGGATCGAAGGACCAAAAAATGTACAGTATGTACACTTGAACGATAATAGTTAGTCGAAGTGCTCAAGGAAAGAATCACTGAATTTAATAAGTTTAATACGTAAAATATTACAAGTAAAGTTAGGCAATTCGTTCCGCTATGTATGTGTTTAGTATGCAGTTATAATAGCACTTAAATGCTTTATTGATTGAAGTAATATTTATATCGGCGCGTGGCGTGACGTATACACGCACCGCGCTGTATCAGCAAATATGTACAGTCGAAACTGTACATTATATTAGTGTTTATAGGTCCCTATAAACACTCACTGATATTATTTAAAAAACTTTAAATTAGTGACGAAAGCTACAAGGACAGGGCTTCAATTTATAATATTATTAATTTACAAAGAAATAAGATTTTAAGTAAAAAATCACTGAAGTAATAAGAATAGAACAAAATTAACATCAAAATGGTAATTTTTATTTTTAAAATAGTAACGAACACTAAAATTATTATCATGCAAAACGGCCATATTTCTGGCCTTCCCATTCTAGCACGCTAAAAATAATTATTTATTCCACTATAATTTAATGCAAAAGGCACGGATTTCAAAATATGCTACTGTTGTATTATAAAATATAATTATACTTAACTAATATTGGATTACAAAAAGGACGCATTTCATATATGGCAATTTTGTATTACAAAATATAATAACAAATACTAATTTTAGAATGCAAAACGGACGTTTTCCAAAATATGGCACTTTTGTATTATATATTATGGTTACAAATACTAATGTTAGAATGCAAAACGGACGTTTTCCAAAATATGGCACTTTTGTATTGTAAAATATAATCACACTTACCTGAAATTTTGAATCCAACACAGACGTATTTTGGATTGTGGCACTTTTTCACGCAATCGACGTGCGTTTGCGTTGAATCTCCGGGCGCAAATAACAAAATGGCGGTTTTGCACTGAAATTACCTGTCAAAGTGAGCTAATGCAAAAATGGCGGTAAGTCAGTGCAGCCATAATATAAGCAAAAATGATGGGAGTTTTTTTTTCACTATAAAATATAGTCGGTTCAGGTGTCATTTTTGCAATAAAACGATTTTCATTTTTTTTAAATTGTGGCCCTTTTGTATTCAAGGAGCGATGTGTTTATTAATCTTTTTAAAGTAACCGTAATAGTCGGTAAAAGGTACTTGAATGAACTCTGTATGATCCTCGTCAGGTTCCGCATGAGTTGCTTCATCCGCTATCTCATTTCCACGTATGCCACTGTGCGAGGGAACCCATAAAAATTCAATATTTACATGTTTTTCGTCCCCTAATTTTAACAATAGATGTCTTATTTTATAAAGCAAGTAGTTCGTTTTAAATGAAATATCAATTCTTTTTATTGAATAAAGCACACTTTTCGAGTCAGATACTATTAAAATATTATTTGCATTAGTAATTACTAATGTATTTACATGCAGCAATGCAGAGTAAATTGCATATATTTCTGCTGTAAATATGCTACAGTTGCTATAAATTTTTATACATTTTGTATACTTTAATTGAGGATCATAAAATGCTGCTGTACAATAGTTATCACTCTTAGATCCATCTGTATATAAGAAATAATAATTAATTTTGTTGTTTTTGAATTCTAAAAAATCTGTATTGTTATTAATAACTATTTCATGAACAGTTACCCTAGAAGAATCAATAAGAACTCTAAATGGATTAGTATATAACGGCCAATTGTTACAAGTTTGAATGCAAACTGAATTATGTTTTACATAGTTATAAATTGTTTGAATTTCAGGTATTGTCCCATGAACTATTGAGGAAGCAGTCACTACATTGGAAGAGAGCAATCCTGTGGATAATGGATTAATTTCGAGTTTATTATGAAGAAGACTACTTTTTAATGACACAATTTTCAAATAAAATCTTTGAGCCAAATGATACCTTCGTAATGCCAGAGGAGGTATACAAGTTTCTATCTCTAAAGAAATAATAGGTGTAGACCGCATTGCCCCACAAATTAATCTTAAACCAATATTCTGGATGACATCCAATTTTTTTAAAAGGGAGTTGCTAGCATTCATGTATGCTAAACTGCTATAGTCAAAGTGGCTTCTAACTATACTTTTATATAGCATAGCCATTGTTTTCGGGTCAGAACCCCAAAAAGTGCCTGCTAAGTATCTCAATAAATTAACGCCTTTGAATGCATTTTTGCAAATATATTTAATGTGCTAATCAAATTTGAGTTTATCATCAATAATAACCCCTAAAAATTTATGCTGTTTCACTATTGGAATCTGTACTGTATTGTAATAAATATTAATGTCAGTAATGTTGAACTGTCTGCTAAAAACTAAAATTGAACTTTTTGAAGGGTTAATATCAAGCTTAAGCTTGTTATTATAGTAGCAGTACAGCTGTTTTAATGCAGTGTTTATGTTACTTTGAGCAACATCCAAATTTTGGTTACTACTATATAAAAGTAAGTCATCTGCGAATTGTAAGACCTTCACATTCGTATTGTCAACAAATTTTGTTTTTTCTGAGGTATACAAATTATACAATAGCGGGGACAATGTGGCCCCTTGCATTACACCTCTGTTTACACTTTTGGGTCCATGTAGTTGGTTATTATATTTTACAAATACAGTTCTGTCACTCATAAAGTAATAAAGCCATTTTAATACATGAGCAGGCACATCTGTGTCCCTTAAAACTTGAATCAACTCTTTAATATTTTTTTTTTATTTATTTATATTTATTTACAGAAAATATAACATGTTTTTTGATAATACAAGTGGACTCTGCATATTTTGATTTCAGGAAGGCGTTCGACACCGTCGATAATGATATATTGTTAAGGAAATTTGCCGCAATAGGATTTACCCCCCATCTTTTAAAATTCTTCGCCAACTATCTTAGTGATCGCAGACAGTACTTAGAATACGCTGGACATGAGTCTAAACCCTATTTCACCTTCTCGGGCGTGAGTCAGGGCAGCAATCTGGGGCCTCTGGAGTTCATTATTATGATCAACGACCTACCTTCCATAATAAAGGAGGCGGAGTGTTTATTGTTTGCAGACGACCTCAAAATATTTCTCTCGATATCTGAGGTCTCTGATTGTGAGCGGCTTCAACGCGATATTGATAGAGTGGTGCAATGGAGTGAGGTCAATAAATTGTACTTCAATGTCGCTAAATGTGGTGTGATGACATATTCCCGCGCGCGAGTACCTCTCCACCATTCATACACTTTTTTTTTTTTTTTTTTTTTCTCTTGGGGAAAATCCTCATTGGATACCCGACTATCTGGATAGAACGGGCATGCCGGACTCTTACCGGCTAAAAAACCCCATGTCTCCATCTGCACTTTGGAGGCACTTTGGGACCTCAATACGAACACACCAAAGTGCCTCCAGCGCGCGAGCTTTAAACTCTCACCAACAAAAACTCCACAACGGTGCTACGCGGAAGAAACAGGGCGATTTCTTCCACCACCGTTGCGTCTCCGTCTCCGAGCGGGATCAGCTCTTTCGCGATCACGCTCCGCAGCCTCTGTGAAGCATTACAACTTCACAAAAGAGGGCCACGGCTTTCCATTTTGACTCTCCCTCCAGCATTGCCCTTATGACTGCTGGAAGAGAGAGATCACCTCCAATTCGAGAGACCAGGCCCTGTCGCTTCACTTCCCACGCAGAACATTGCGCGATAGTGTGGGCAGCTGAATCCGGTTCTCCACTATTGCAGTGGTGACAATTCGCCGTTGATTCACGCCCTATCTTATTCAGATAATCACCGAAACATCCATGCCCGGTGATTACCTGAGTAAGTCGAAAAGTGAGTCGTCCGTCTTTTCGTGCCATCCAGGCTTCGAAGACCGGCAGGACTGCTTCGACAACGCGTTTGTGCACATAAGGCTCTTCACAGAGTCTTGAATGCCACGTCGCGAATGTGTTTAAATGTTCCTGCCGTCTTATCGACACTTCAAGCGCCATTGTTGTTGGCAAGACTTCGCTTGTCTGGCGGACGGCGCGAATTCGTGCATAGACCTTTGCATCCATGTCCGCAAGGATGTCCAACGGCGGAAATCGTGCTAGGAGAGTCGCCGCCTCAAAAGATATCGTGCGGTATCCTCGTGCAATTCTAATGGCCATCTTGCGCTGTATTCTATAGAATTTCGTCCTACACCGGCGCAGGCTAAGTCGTTTCGACCAAACAGGCGCCCCGTAGAGGGCCATAGATCGCACGACACCCGCATAGAGGCGGCGGACCCCCTCTTCTGGCCCTCCTAGATTAGGCAATAGTCTATGCATGGCCCCAGCCGCCTTCTCAATGCGGAGAACAAGACGCTCAAAGTGCTCCTCGAAACCCCAACGACCGTCCAGCGTAAGGCCTAAATACTTAATGTACCGGCCCACATTAACTTCTGAGTCACCCACACCATTCATACACTATGGACGCCGCAGTTATACCTCGCGTTAAGGACGTCCGGGACTTGGGAGTTCGAATGGTATCAGAATTAACGTTTCGAAGCCATATAATCGACATTTGTAAAAAATCTTTTAAAAACCTCGGTTTTATTTTGAGACAAGGCAAGAATTTTTACAGCATCTCAGCAATTAAGATTTTATTCAATGCGCTTGTTCGCAGTAGGATCGAAACGAACTCCATCATATGGAATCCCCATGAGGCTAAATATAACCTCATGGTGGAAAAACTACAAAATAAATTTACACGGTTTCTATATTGGAAAGAATATGGTGTTTATCCGTACTACCCGCTGATGTATCCAAGCCAATTCGTTATGGGCATGGTTGGTTACTGTAGGCTAGGGGTTAGGAGGGATGTCGCCCTGGTCAAGTACGTGTTTAAAGTGTGGCGCGGGTGGGTACACCACCCAGAGGTGTTGTCGGCGCTACAGCTGTGCGTACCCGTCAGCCGCGTCGGCACTCGTCGCCAACCGCTGATGTTCCACGTCAATTTATTTAGGACTAATATACTGAAATTTGCACCCCTGTCGCGCGCTGTAAGACTTCTCAACACCATCGCTGAGGACATTGATCTCAATTGTTGCAGTCTGCCCAAATTCACGGAAGTGGCACAACAATGTTTAGAGAGATGGTACGAATGTTAGAATAATAATTAGCTTTTTATTGTTTAAATTTTTATTTTTGTTTGAATTGTTTAATTTTATTTTGAATGTTTATTGTTTTATTTATTTTTAATTTCATAATTTCATATGTATAGTTTTAGAGTTATTTTCTTTTATATTGATATAGCGTCGTGTTGGCCTCGGCTGTAAGATGTTATATTTTCTGTAAATAAATATAAATAAAAAAAATTCGGAGTCGTGCGTTCAGCGACTCGGATTAAGGCGGTATCATTCGAAAACCGGCATGACTATAACTGGCATCGGCGACAAAAATGAGCAGCCTCGCGGAAGTGTTTTGTGTGAAGTTACGCCGCATAACAAATCAGAGCCTAAATTGTTTATCGAAGCTCTTATCCTACCAAAACTAACAAATTATTTACCGAACATTCCAAGCTCTGTCGAGCATATTCCTCATCTTAAAAATCTTCCTCTGGCGGACCCAGAATTGCGTTCTGCGCGTCCCGTCGAACTTCTACTGGGATCAGATTACACTGACCTGATATTATTACATGGTATCATTAAAGGCCCACAGGGTACACCTGTGGCAATCAAAAGTATTTTTGGTTATTTACTTAATGGCAAAATTTCCCATTCATCGCCAACACAAGTTTGCATGAACGTTAGCACATATCAGTTGGATATGCAATTACAAAGTTTCTGGGAGCTTGAGTCAGTGCCTGGCTCAAAGCCTCTCACTAAAGAAGAAGCGTTATGTTAGTCGATTTTCGTCAAAACCCACACACGTGATGATTGTGGGAAATACATTGTCTCACTTCCCTTTAAGGAACATGCACCTCCTCTCGGCGATTCTCGCCAAACTGCTTTTCGTCGGTTGTATAGGCTTGAACAACGGCTTTCCCTTGATCCCTATTTGCGAGAAGAATATAGTAAATGTCTTAGAGAGTATGAGACATTGGGTCATATGGAACTGGTTGGTGAACATAATGCGTCTGATAAGATTCCTTATTACATTCCTCACCATTGCGTGGTGAAAGGGAGTTCTGCCACTACTAAATTGCGAGTAGTATTTGATGCCTCGTGTAAAACGACAAATGGTCGTTCTCTCAATGATAATTTACTTATTGGTCAAAAATTGCAGCATGACATTAGTGAAGTTCTTTTAAAATTCCGACTACACAAGATAGTGTTCACGGCTGATATAAAAATGATGTATCGATTTATTCAAATAAGATCAGAAGATCGTGATTTTCAACGCATACTTTGGAGATACTCTTTCGAACAACCGGTAAAGGAATACCGACTTTGCACGGTTACTTTCGGTGTCGCTTCAGCACCATTTTTGGCACTTCGTACAGTTCGCCAATTAGCGATTGATTAAGCTGACTCTTTTCCACTTGCTTCGCAAGCACTGCTGAATGACGTTTTTGTCGATGACATTGTTTCAGGCGCTAACACTTTAGAGGACGCTCTTGTGTTGAAGCGCGAACTTATTGGTATTTGCAAGGTTCTTTTGAACTCCGGAAATGGACAAGCAATTGTGACGAATTTTTGTCAACTATACGTAATGACAATCCAAATTCAGAAGAAGAAGCCCTAATTCTTTCTGCTTTCAACACTGATACATCAATTAAGGTTTTAGGCCTTAAATGGAATCCTCAGTCTGATTCTTTTTCTTATCAGGTTATGACTCCTTATGCGTTATGTACGAAACGCAAAATGCTTTCGGAAATATCCAAGATTTATGATCCACTTGGCTTTCTCAGCCCGATCATACTTTTTGTCAAACATCTAATTCAACTATTATGGATATCGGGTACGGAGTGGGATGAAACCCCTCCGAAAGAAATTTCTGATGTTTGGTTTACTTTCATATCAGAACTTCCACTTCTTGAAACTATTTCATTGCCACGTTTCGTGTTGCCTAATCACAACAGGAACATTCAAATTCATGGTTTCTCAGATGCATCTGAAAAGGCTTACGCCGCCTGCGTATATTTACGTACCGTTGATACTCAAGGTATTTTACATGTTTACCTTCTTCTTGCCAGGACAAAGGTTGCTCCTTTAAAACGTATCACAATTCCACGCTTAGAGCTGTGTGGAGCTTTGCTCTTATCAAAATTGATACAAAAATAATAATAATAATAATAATAATAATAAATACACCCAACAGTCACATACATAGTCCTGACCCCACACTAAGATCGAGTCTTGTGTCGTGGGTATCAGGAACTACGAGAGACTTTTCGGTCTCACAAACACCCAGACCAGAAACAAATACTTGTGGTTCTCACAAACATTTGTCTCGGTGCGGGGATCGAACCCGCGGCCTCTCGTTTCACAGGCGGCGTCTAACCAACTGCGCCACGGAGGCTGTCAATTATATTAACGTATAATGCTTTTTTGTCTATTAACAATGTGTATGCTTGGAGTGATTCTGCAGTAACCCTTGCGTGGTTGCGTTCTTCGTGACACGAATGGCGCACCTTCGTGTCCAATCGTGTAACGGAGATAACAAACCGTGTACCAGCTGCTTACTGGCGTCACGTACGCTCTGAGGATAACCCCGCGGATCCAGCATCCCGAGGTGTACTTTTGTCAAATTTAGACATGACCCTATGGTTTAATGGACCTGGTTGGCTCAAGCGGCCTCAATCAGAGTGGCCCATTTCAAGTGTTGATTTGCACACAAATGAAGAACGACGTCAGCACGTTCTCGTCTCTCAACAAGTCACTCCGGACTTAAAATTTCTGGAACGATTTTCATCATTTTCAAAATTATTACGCGTTATTTCTTTAATTTTTCGCTATTATCACAAATGTCGTAAGACACAAATTTATTCATATCAGTATGTTACGGTTTCAGAAATAAAATTCGCTTTAACTCGAGTTATCAATCTCGTACAATTGGAACAATTTGCTGAAGATATTTCGCGACTTAAATTTAATAAAGTTTGTTCAAACAAATTGCGAAAACTTAAACCCTTCCTTGACGATGCTGGGCTTCTCAGGGTCGGCGGCAGGATACAACGAGCTCATATATCTTATGATGCTAAACATCAAATTATTTACCTAAAAAACACATCATTACAACTTTACTTATTGACCATTATCATAAATTATATTTGCACGTTGGTCCTCAAACTTTGCAATTTTTATTATTTCAAAAGTATTGGATAATATCTGCCCGCGATGCAATCCGTATGCGCACGCGTCGTTGTGTTCGATGCTTTCGCACGCGACCGTCTGCTCCGCAGCCACCCATGGCTCCTCTTCCTGCTGCAAGAGTGAGCGCTCTTCGGCCGTTCTTACACGTGGGCGTAGACTTCGCCGGGCATTTCAATTTAAAATCGTCCAAATTGCGTAATGCCAAAATTTACAAATCCTACGTATGTGTCTTTGTCTGCATGTTAACAAAGGCCGTACACCTTGAACTAGTTCCTGACTTATCAACAGATTCATTTCTAAATGCTTTACGTCGTTTTATTTCTAGACGTGGGTTGTGTACAGATATTTACTCCGACTGCGGTCGAAACTTTGTAGGCTGTCATAGTTATCTCAAAGATTTGTACGCATTCTTGCAAAGCACTTCTAATCAAGATATCATTAATAAAATTAGCTGATTTTTCAATAACTTGGCACTTTAACCCGCCGTATGCTAGTCATTTTGGTGGTATATTCGAAGCAGCGGTTAAAAGTATGAAAACCCATTTGTATCGGGTCGTAGGACAACTTACATTAAATTATGACGAAATGAATACACTTCTGTGTCAGATAGAAGCCGTCCTTAACTCCAGGCCGCTTTGTTTACAGAGCAACGATCCCTCTGATCCGTTACCTCTAACACCGGGTCATTTCTTAGTCGGGCAACCATTAACATCGTCACCCGAAATCGATTTTTCTGCTGACTCTGTCACTCGACTTGTTCGATGGCAAATTATCCAGCAAGCTGTACAACACTTTTGGAAACGGTGGAGTGTTGAATACCTTCACCAACTTCAACAAAGAAGTAAATGGTTTCACAACACTACCAACAAAACCCTTAAAGTAGGTTCCGTTGTTGTGTTACTTGATAATACATTGCCGCCGCTACAGTGGCGTTTAGCTCGCGTACATCAACTCCATCCGGGTGTAGATGGTATTACACGGGTTGTCACAGTACGCACTGGTGACTCGTTCACTAAACGACCTGTCGTAAAGGTCTGTCCTCTCCCTATCGAGTAGTTTTATTTTTATTTTATTATTTTTATTAAATATATCTTAGTCCAATATTAACAGCTGTTACGATTTATTTTAGTTTCCGTTTTTCATTAAAATATATTATTTTAAGGTCGGCGGTATGTTCCGTACTCTAGCACAAGCCTGCAAAATTAAATATTATGTATTTCAAAATTAAAACATGACTGTATTTCCGAACGCATCTTAAGACGCGGCTAGTAGTGTCAACGCGGTACGCACTTCCTTCCGGGTCCGACCGCCATAACTGTTGCAACGCATTTGCGTGTGCGCCGCGCCATAAATCTAAATCAATACTTATTCACGCTATCAAGGTTATAATAATACCTATTACCAAGCGCTAGCAGTGCCTTTCAAATTATTTGAGGCGACCAGCAACCTTGGATCTCACCAGCACGAGGGGTACCCCGAAGATCAGCGGTGCCGCGAGGTGCAGGTGAGTGCAGCATACAGTTGTGATACAGTCCACTATCAAAGTTCCGTAACACTTACTATACTGGTTGAACATTAGACTTTAAATTAATATGATGCTTGTAAATATTTGTAGTTGAAATGAAATGAAAATGAAAATAATTTATTGAATCCATTAAAATGTTCAACATTGTTTAGATTCAGTCATTTTTTGAACTACCACCCGGTTCGGAAAGCGGTTTTCACTAGAGAAGAACGGGCAAGAAACTCTAGTGTTGCTCTTTTCAAAACCAGTTTACAATGTATGATTATTACAAAAATTACAAGTTGGTTTAAATCAGAGCAGTTCATTAATAACTTGTTATGATTTGCAAGTAGGATATATTTGAATACGAATAAGTTTACTTTATATTTAATATGGCTGAGAGAAACGTAACGAAGTAACCCATAACGAAGAATCAGTATACTCTGTTTTGCCAACGCAATAAATAATTATAAAAGCGTTAAGTAATCTATTCATCAATTACAAAGTAAGCAAATCGGACAGACCAGTCCACACAAGCAGCACCCGTTCACGAGTATGACGCATGTGCCAGCCATCGGCCTCCTCAACCATGCTACAGGGAAGTGACCGACCCGGCACACGACGCCACCGCAAGAATAGACTTTTAAGCGAGCATGACTTATCCAATCGCTTACAAAGCAAAACAAAATAGTTTAAGTTACTTAATATAAATGAAATTATACAGAGCACACTAATACCTCCGCTCCAAGATACTATATATTTAATTAATTTTATACTATACTATTCCCAAGCCTTATTATCATCTAGATATTCTGAAATTTTATAATAAGCTTTATTGCATAATTTTTGCTTGATAGTAGCTTTGAATTTTTCAATACTTAAGGCTTTAATATGAGTGGGAACTTTGTTATAAAAGTGTATACAGTAACCCTTAAAAGACTTGCTGATCCTGTGGAGTCTGGTCTTATGAGTAGCTAAATTGTTCTTATTTCTAGTATTTTTATTGTGAATATCGCTAATCTTTCGAAAGTTTTCTTTATTTTTATGGACATACATTAAATTTTCAAAAATATATTGTGATGCCACTGTCATTATATTTATTTCTTTAAATTTTTCTCTAAGAGAATATCTGGACCCTAGCGAATAAATTGATCTTATAGCTCGCTTTTGGAGAACAACGATGGTATTAATGTCAGCAGCACCACCCCACAGTAAAATTCCATAACTCATCAGACTATGAAAGTAGGCAAAATATACCAATCGAGCTGTATCAATATCAGTCAATTGACGTATCTTACCCACCGCGTAGACTGCGGCGCTCAGCTTTTTAGCTAAAGCGACTATATGAGGACCCCATTGAAGTTTGGGATCTAATGTGATTCCCAAGAACTTAGTTGTATCCACAAGGCTCAACTCATCCCCATTCAAAAGAATGTTAGCGTTAACTTTTTTGACATTAGGAGTCACAAACCGTACACATTTAGTTTTCTGACTATTTAGTAACAAGTTGTTAACGCTAAACCAATGTACGATTTTTGTGAGGGTGTGGTTTACATCGTCAATAATGGGTTGATGTCGATTCAGTTTAAATAATAAAGAAGTATCATCTGCAAACAACACGACCTCACAGTTGTCCCTTATAAAAAAAGGTAAGTCATTAATGTAGATTAAAAAGAGGAAGGGTCCAAGAATCGAGCCCTGCGGAACTCCCATAGTAACAACAGACCCAGGAGATCTTTTTCCGTTGACATCTACATTTTGGACCCTATTACTTAAATACGACTTGCATAAATCAAGCGCAACGCCATTTACACCGTAGTGGCTTAATTTCCTGATAAGAATTTCATGGTGAACACAATCAAATGCTTTGGATAAATCACAGAACACACCTAAAGCGTCCTGTGAATTCTCCCAAGCATCAAATATGTTATGTATAAGCTCCACACCAGCATCAGTAGTGGAGCGACCCCGAGTGAAACCAAATTGTTTACCATGAAGTATTTTATTTTTTGAAAAATAAATTTGAATTTGATGAAGCATCAGTTTTTCAAAAATTTTGCTTAATGAAGGTAGTACTGAGATAGGTCTATAGTTGGAGGGGTCATCTGTACTACCAGATTTAAAAAGAGGTATAATTTTACTTAACTTCATTTTATCAGGAAATATACCACTGTTTATACAAGCATTAAAAATTACAGCTAACTGGGGAGCTAAGACTGGTATTGCAGCATTTAATATTTTTGTTGAGATTCCCCAAAGGTCACATGTATTTTTAATATTAATTAACTTAAATGTTTTTATAATATCCACACTGTCAACGCAATGGAACGCAAATGAATCTCTACCACCAGGTACACTTTCTTCCAGTAATTTTTCTGCTATGCAAGGAGATGAATTTAAACTTTTTGTTATGGAAACTGGTACATCTGAGAAAAAGTTCTCGAAAGCTCTAGCTACTTCAAAATCAGATTTAAAGATATGATTATTTATATTAAGGCTAAACTCTGTGTCACGAGGTTTAGCTTTACCAGTTTCTTTCCTAATCACACTCCAAGTCATTTTAATTTTATTTTTGGAGTTTTTTATTTTAGTGCTCAAATATAGTGACTTTGCTCTCAAACAAACTTGTTTAAATATTTTCGAGTAATTTTTGACATACAATTTAAATTTCTCACTATGATTATATGTTCTTTCATGGTATAGATCATATAATTTATCTCTACTTCTATGTATGCCTATAGTAGCCCAACTGTTGAAGCATGTTTTCTTACCAGCTGAAATGGACCTGGCTGCAAAAATTGATTTGTATTCCTCACAAAATATGTTAAATACACAATTATATACTTCATTAGGGTCATTACCCTTTACAATTGTGGTAAATTTTTCGGATATTTTGGTTTTAAACTTTTCTAACCGGGTCTTTGTTACCGGAACAACAATAAGTTTCTCGAGTGATTGCTTCTGGAATTCACTGCTAAATGTGACAAGTTGTCCACAATGATCAGAGTCTAGTTTATTAATAATGTTACTATTAATTGGCACTATATCAGTGAACACATTATCTATGCAGGTAGCACTGATATTAGTTATTCTAGTCGGCTCTGAAAAAAGGTTAACTAAATCAAATGATAAAAAGAGATTTTTTAACTTTACAGTCATTAAAGTGTTTTCTAGTAAATTAATATTAAAGTCACCACACACCAGCAATCTTTTATTGGATTTACTCAATTTCCTCAATGCATCTTCCATTATTGTCTCGAAACTATCGTATGATGAAGAGGGCGGTCTGTATACACTTACAATGATGAACTGCTCCGACTCTATACATGATATTTCTATGGTTTGCTCCACAGAGAGGCTCACTATATCCTTTCGTTCTTTGTATTTAATATTCTTATTTATTAGTATTAGTGAGCCACCATGTATTGCACTTTTCCTACAAAAGTTGCTACCAACTATATGATTTTTAAAATTGAACATGAGTTGTTCAGTTCTCAGCCAATGTTCTGTAATGCAAAGTATATCAATTTCCTGACAACTCATGAACAATTCCATTTGCAATTCCTTGCCTAGCATGCCCTGACTATTTTGATGGACTAGTTTTAAAATATTGTTGTCATCCATATTGCAAACACTATTCCGACTAATGGGTGGAGAGTAATTAATATCAATGTCATTTAAAATTGAATTTGTATTTTAAAAAATGTTATTAATGTTATTATTATTATTCATTGCTTTTAAAGTCAGATTGCAAGAGGTGAACTCTATTGTCGCAATTTCTAATTTAAATAATTTGTTGGAATAGACACAAGTGTATCATTCCGTGTCATGGATGTAAACTGCTCAATAAAAGCAGGTGGAGTAGCCAAGTGTTTGGCTTTGTCTAATATACTTAAATATAGCATTCTTGCTATATGTCGTTTCATTACATTTGAATAAATATTTCTATTTAATTTATACTAACTATAGTAAGTATTCATGTCAAGTTTTGTAAATTTAGTATTATTATTAAGGGCCTCCTTTAAAATAGAATTTAGTTTAAATCTAATATTATTTTCCATGTGTGACAATCTTTTTTCGTAAGAATAAGAATAAGAATAAGAATAAGAATAAGAACAAGAACAAGAACAAGAACAAGAACAAGAACAAGAACAAGAACAAGAACAAGAACAAGAACAAGAACAAGAACAAGAACAAGAACAAGAACAAGAACAAGAACAAGAACAAGAACAAGAACAAGAACAAGAACAAGAACAAGAACAAGAACAAGAACAAGAACAAGAACAAGAACAAGAACAAGAACAAGAACAAGAACAAGAACAAGAACAAGAACAAGAACAAGAACAAGAACAAGAACAAGAACAAGAACAAGAACAAGAACAAGAATAAGAATAAGAATAAGAATAATTTATTTGTATAACATAGGTAGGTACATTGATGATCTTAAATAAATATTATGAACTCTATGTTTTGCCATAAAGGCGTACAAATATTAATATTTAAAATTTTACAGTTACGGATTACATTGATAATAGTTAGTTATTATTAATTTAAGATAATTTACATTGACATTAATTTAAAACATAATTACGCAAAAATAAAGAAAAATAAAAACACTTATTCTAACACAACATTTAGGAACTGTTCAATACTGTAATAACACTTATCAATTAACATTTTAAATAGCGTTTTTTTTAATTTAGTTAAAGTCATATTCTTCAGATTGTTAGGTATTTTATTATAAATTTTTGGAGCCATACCAAAGAAACTTTTACTCATCAAAGCTGTTTTGCATTTTACGTGACATAGTTGATTTTTTTGTTTAGTGCGTATTGGATTTTTTTTAACTTCAGAGACTTTAACAAATAAGTTAGGATTGCTCTTCACAAATAATGCTGTTTCTAATATATATAAACTTGGTAAAGGTAGTACCTTAAGAGACTTGAAGTATGGGATACAGCTATCTGTTGTTTTTAGATTGCACATTGATCTTATACATCGCTTTTGTAATTTAAATATAAGCTCCCTATGAGTTGATAATCCCCAGAAAATAATACCGTACCTTAGCACTGAGGCAACTAGGCCATGATATGCCGTTAAAAGTGTATCAATATTAACTTTCCTTGACAACTGAAATAGTAAATAGGCGGCTTTGCTCAATCGTTTACATAACTCTTCGATATGGGTCTTCCAAGTGAGTTTATTGTCCAGCATAATACCTAAAAACTTAGTACTACTGACTTCCTCTATATCAGAGTTTTGAAATTTAACACTGACTGATGAGTTTGGAAGGCGTTGGGAGAAGTGCATAACTTTAGTTTTATTTAGATTAATGACTAGGTTATTATTTTTAAGCCACAGTATAGTATCAGACAGAGCGGAATTAATATCTGACTGATAATTTGTATGGTCTGTACATTTCACAATAATTGTGCTATCATCAGCAAAGAGGACCATTTTATGTCTTATATATGCAGGAAGATCATTAATATATATAAGAAACATTAGTGGACCCAATATGCTACCCTGAGGGACCCCAAATTTAATGTTCCTAGGTTTAGATGTGTATATTATTTCTAGTTTACTTTTAGGACATATTCTAGAGATTTCTGTACACTGACATCTGTTGCTTAAGTACGATTCTAGTAGTTTATGGATGTTTCCTCTTATTCCATACTTGTAGAGTTTTTGTAGCAATATTTTATGATCGACATAGTCAAATGCCTTTGTCATGTCTGTGTAAATAGCACACACTAGATTTTTGTTATCAACAGATGTCATTATGTTTGATAATAAGTCGTATAGTGCCATGTCAGTAGACTTATTTTTTCTAAATCCCTTTTGCTCAATACAGAACAATTTGTGTTTTTCTAAATATGAATACAAGGATTGATAAATTACTTTTTCTATGATTTTTGAAAATATAGGAATTTTGGCAATTGGTCTATAACTTTTTATATCGGTTTTGTCATTATTCTTAAATAATGGTTTAACAAGTACCTTCTTTAGTCTCTCTGGGAATATTCCATCTGTTATACATAAATTAATAATATGCGCCAGTGGTGGTGCTATAGTTTCCTTTACATGCTAAATAACTTTAGTAAGTACGCCGTCGTAGCCAACAGTGTTAGTGTTTTTAAGATTATTAATAATTTTTTCTATGTCCTGCTTCGTGACTGGAAGCATAAATAATGAGTTTTTTGTCATATTTTGAATTATATTTTTATTATTATTCAATTTTAAATCATTATTGATATTATTTTCTATTATGTCAATAAAATAATTATTAAATTCATTTGCAATGTCTCTAGGATCTGTAAAAGATGAATTGTTATGCGTTATACACATTATTGGGTCTTGTAGTGCACATAACTTTGATTTATTAATGATTTGCCATGCAGCTTTTGATTTACTTATGGAAGTTTTAATAAAATGATTATTTTGGGCTTTCTGGGTTAATTTAACGACTTTTTTATAGACTGTAGTAGCGATGCGCGATGACGAGAGGTTTCATTCGATTGTTTCGATTGTTCGAACATCTCGATGGTTCTCGATTGTTTCAACTTGGACTCGAGTCCGAATTGGTCTGTTATTGCGACTCGCGCGGCGCGTTCATTCGAGATTTGAGAGTAATCGAATGTTGTTACTCGATGGTTTAGACTCGAGTTCTTGACTTGCGTTGTGATTGCGAATTTAAACTAATAATTCTTTCAACAAGAGCAATCAATACCGCGACGTGAATAAAATATAAGTAGTTAACTTACGTACGAATAATTAGATAGAAGGAATCGTGAAATTAAATAAAACATATCGAGGCTTCTTCTTGAATCTGTTTTTTTTTATTAATTAGATATGTTACATACCTAGTTTTTTAAAATCTTATATAAATTTAAATGTAAAATCCGTTGGGCACGGGATAATCAACAATCTTAATAAACAACAATTACAAAATCGGTTCATAAAAGTCTTAATCTCTTTCTTAATATCAAATCACACACATATTACTTATTTAGGTTCTCTTTGTTAATATCAAATCACAGACATATTACTTATTTAGGTTATATTATTTAGGCTATTTAGATGGGCATTAATTTATTATGTAAGATGATTTAGTGCGTTCTTATTTAGGGTTCGGCCTGTTCTTATTTTTTCTTATAATAGGCGGTGAAGAGGGGGGGGGGGGGGGGGTAAAGAACTAGAAAATATAGTCTTACGTAATAAATGAATGGCCCCTTATCTATACGGCTTTATTTTAAGAATAATAAACTTGTTACGTGTATATTATAGGAACTGAATCAGTCGGGATTCTTATTAAAATATATGTATTTTAGACAACAATAACAAAATCAACAAAAATATGTACTTGTCAACACAACACACGATCTCTTAGAATGTACCTATAATTATATTATATATATATATATGTTATAATTATATTATAGTTACATTCTAGGAGTACTAAGATTATATAAAAACGATACGTAGAATTTATTTAATACCTAGGTAATTCAAATATCCAGACTTTCTAATTAACCAAGTTCTACATTCTCGCTCAAAAAAAGAAGTTGGTCTAATTTTTTTGGAGCTAATCTGTTTCGTCTATCATTAGTTATCATGCCAGCTTTACTAAACATTCTTTCAGATGGTACTGAAGTTGCAGGAATGTTAAGATACTTACAGGCTAGTTTATATAGGTGTGGAAAAGTATTGGAGTGCATTTTCCAAAATTCGAAGGGATTCTTTTTGCGATCAACATATGGCATTTCAAGGTACTGTTTTATAGTGCATATGGCATTGGTACTAGGAGTGATAGTTGAACGAATTGCGGAAACTTTTTGGTCGAAATCACTCCACAGTTCGTCATCATTTTTTTCTTGTGTAGAAAGGGTGCTTCTTGATGTGGCAATTGTAGGTGTTGGCATAGACACAGATACATTTTCAGAACTGCTAGCAGTTCCAATTAATGCGCTCAACTCTTCAGTTACCAATTGTTGAGCATTATCTGCGTTTTCTGAAGTACCAAAAGCGGCTTTTTTGAACCTAGGGTCCAAAAAAGTAGCCTTTGCAACGGTTTTAGTAGTTTCCAAAAATCCAAGACGCCTGGATATAGTTTCTAAAATCTTTAATTTAAGTTGTTTTCCAATGTCTGTAGTGCAATTTTTGTTTTTGATTTGGATTTGAAGTCCTCGAATTAATGGTGTTATTCTTGACATTGTTGGGTACATTTCGCCTGACAAATCTTCTGTCATAATTAATATTAATTTAAAAATTTGAACGCAGTCATCGATTGCTTCCCAATCTGACCCGTCTAGATTTCTCGGAGCATTTGGCAGTGATGAAAGGGCTGCTGACAGTGGCAGTTTCATTTTTGATAACCTTTCCATCATAATCACTGCAGAGTTCCATCTGGTGGGTACATCTTTCTTGAGCTTTAATTCCTGCACTCCCATCTGATGCTGTATTTCCCTCAATTTATATGCTGCCAAATTACTTTGTTTGAAGTACGTGACTAGCGATCGGCACTTTGAAAGTAAAGTTTCTAGAGATGGATTTTCTTTGATGCTATCTTGAACCGACAAATTGATCGTGTGAGCGACACATGGATGATGATACTTATGAAGATGTTCCGTGACAGCTTTTTTCATATTTGCAGCGTTATCAGTCACCACTGTAACTAACTTGTTGGTAATATTCCATTTTGCTAAAATATTTAAAATAGCTTGTGCGATATTAACAGCAGAATGATCAGTTTGCACTTCTTCGGTAGATAAAACTGCAAAACGAATTTGGAATTCGTATACATAATGTGCAGTCACCGTTATATAGGCTCTGTTACTATCAGATGACCACATGTCAGTGGTTGCAGAAATGTAGTCAGTTTTTTCAAATTGGTTTTTGAAACTGGTGCTTATTGATTCATATTCTTCGGATAACACGTTCTCCGACAGCACTTTTCGGGATGGTAACTTGTGTCTAGGGATATATTTTTTTACAAAAAAATTGAATCCACGGTTTTCAACCATTGACAACGGTTCACAGTCTACTGCAATCATACGTATTAAATCTTTGTCGAATTCGCGACGTTCATCGTCGGTTACCTCAGTCTGCGCTAAGCCGTATAATCTCATCTGCTTTATTCTTTTTGGAGGGGGTGCAATCTGGTTTGTTTCTTGCGTATTATTAATGGAGTTGATAGTGGCTGTTGTTGTGGGTGTGGATCTATGACCAGTAATTGTTGTTGAAACCACGGGCATTGCAGTGTCAGCTGACGATATAGTTGTAGGTAGTGCGGGATTCAAAGGATTATTTCCAGTTGCAGTTGGAGTTTGTTCTTCCAATGCTTGCGATAATTGAAGGGGATGTTTCCTTTTTAGATGATCATTGAGATTAGTTGTATTGCCGAAGTACTTGTAAACAGTTTTACACAATTTGCATTCCACTGATGTCACTTTACCGTTTACTAATTGTTTATTAAAAAACTTCCATACTATTGAACTTTTAAAAATACGTGGCATTTTAATTAATTAAAAAACTAGTTAAAAATAAAACAATGTATCGTAATTAATCGTAAGTAAAGGTATAAAAGTTCACAAATTACGCACGCCTCTAACTACTATATAACATGCACCTCGGCTCGATGCATGCAATCGACTCGGTGACCGAGTGCACAGACTATTAAACAAGAACCGAGCGAGACTCGGTGACTGATTCGAACGATCGAAAACTAACGGTCAAATCCATTGACTCGAAACAATCGAAAAACATCTCGATTGTTTTGTAGAACGGCGAGTCGATGGTTGACTCGATTGTTTATTTTAACGACTCCGATTCTTTCGATTGATATAACATCTCGGAATCGCCCATCGCTAGACTGTAGTATACGTTTTAAAAATAAGTTTGTTTTTTTGAGTAGGATTAAACCTATACGCCCATAATAGTTGCCTTTGTTTTCTACTACATCTTTTTATTCCACGTGATATCCATGTAAGGGAATGTAAACATTACAATATGCTTAACTTTTAAGGATGTTAGTTTGTTAAGACTTTCAGTATACTGGCATGTGTTTACAATACCCCTATTACCAATCAAAATTATCAATGTTGTATTTTTATTAAACTTATAATTTAAAATTTTATCCACAATTTGTGGGTAGGATAGCCCTGGCATACAATAATTTATAACTGTTTGTCCTGTCCTATTATTCAATATTTGACCTAACCCTTTCCCAATATTGTCGCTGAATAATATTATATTTTCATTTTCTACAACAGTATTGGTAGTACTGGGAGATTTCGATAACATATAATTATCCTTTTTGGGTGTTAAGGATAGTTTGACAGAACAATCACAGTTGCAAGTATGATTGTTCACTAATGAATTAAATCTTTCAGTGTTATAATTACATGTCTCCAATAAGTCATTTAGTGCTAATACATGTTCACTTATTTCCTTTTTTGAAATTTCATATTTATTAGTCATTGACTGTAATGACTCTTCGAGGCCTATTATTTCTAATTCCAATTTACTAATTTCACAATCATACTGTTTTTTGTTTAAATTTATTTCATCGTAACAGGACTGTAGCTGTTCCTTTAAATTAATTCTGTGTTTGTTATGTCTCAAATTTTTTGTATGTACTTTATTCTTACTAATTAATTTTTGAGTTTTTCTAATAAATTTATTTAAGTTTATATATTTCTTCAGTTTGTTCCTGCTGCACTTACCAATCCCTCTTGCATATTCATCACTGTTGTTAACAGTTGAGTCAGTAGTAATTATCGAGGGGGTGTGGTTATTAACAGCATGAACCAACTGCGGAGAGGTTGAAACTAATTCATCAAACAAACTCTGGTTTTGCAAGACAGTTTCATTATGTTTGTCTGATTCTAATTTAATTATTTCTTTATGGGCCTCCTGAAGTAAGATTTCTAATTCTGTGATCCTTTTGAGAGCTAACTCATATTCATCACAGCATTGGCCGAACCCTTCTACAATAGTTTGCAACCTCTCCCGATCATCTAGACATGCTTCTAACTGCATGTGTAATTCAGATAATTCACTTTTCAGTTTACAATTTTTGTCTGAAATCTCCAACAGTACCTTTTCATTGTCATCTCTCTCTCTCTGTTCAAATCCTCAACCAACTCCTTGGTAGCTTTTAGCTCCTTCAACGTCAGTTGGAGTTTAGTCTCCTCCTGACGAGAATAAGCCTTGCGAGTCAACATTGTGAGTTCTAGGGAATTACCTTGAAGATTAAGTAGGTACCAAGGCAAGATGATCGAAGATAATCACAAGTGTTGAAGTTAATTAGATATAAAATATAGACTGCTCACTTTATCAACTACAAGAAATGATTATAAAACAGAGAAATAGTGACTTACAAATTGAAAGTATACTATAATAAAATTCGAAATTTTGAAAATAATATCCGTTATAGGTTATGTCAAATGTCACTTGCCGGCACTTGCTGTTCTCGTTGATAACTTAGTAAATGTTAGTAAGTTTTTAATGCAAACACCATATGCCACACTTAACACTATACTTTACAACTTATTATTGGGAAAGAGCTCTAAAAATAAATAATTTTATATTAAAAAAATTGAGACACGAACAAAACAGCTGTTGACGTTAGTGTTGCCACCTTTTAAATCGAGTTTTTGTTGTTAATTTGTCTCCTGGTAACAAAAACACACTGCCCCTCCCGCGGGGGCACAGTACAGTGACGTGTTTACGTGCTCCTCAATAATAATTGTGTTTTGTTTGTTTTGAAGACGATTATCGGTTCGTGAGTTGTTTATTGTTGTTTGGTATCGTATTGTACGCAAGGATTCGTAAGTTTTTAAAGTTTTATTTCGTTTATTTCGTGGATTTATTCAAATTTATTCTCAGTAAGTACTTTTATTTTTCTATAGTGGGTACCGCGAAATAAAATATCGTCCGGCCGGTCAGTCAGCTGTTTGTTTAACATTAATTAGTTCTTGTTAGTGTCATTAACATTATAAATTAATTGAATTTACTTCTGTAAAGACAATGTCGACCCACAGTAACGATCCGCCCGACCCTGGGCCAGACCCTTTTGTTCAAAGTAGGCTCACGCCTCGGTCACCAAGTTCGGCAAAACGGCTATTCAGCGACGTTGATTCGCCAACATATGTCTCCCCCGTTAAATCAAAACGTCTACAATTGTCGGAATCGGCGGATACTTTGTCTGTAGACAACGGCAGCAATGTGAGCCGCGCGGACTATTGCGATATGGTGTCGGAAGTATCGAGCTATTTGTCGAAGATAAACGAACTCGTTAATGACCAGGGCTCGCGCATGAATATTGCAAATAGATCGGCGGTTTTAGACATTACACAACGAGTAACTTCGATTGTTTCGTTACTCGCGTTAAAATCTTCGTGCAATGAAACCAAGTTGGCTAATATGCAACGCGAGTTAGATCAATATAAACGCGTTAACATTTCCACCGCAGATTCCAATAAGATTTTAGCCGATAATTTAAAACTGCATTTAGCGAAACCCACTCCGGTAGTGGAGCCGCGCGCCCCCCTCCCGTGCGTAATAGCTTACCCGACAAGTGAACGGTCAGCTGATCTACCGACATCATCCGCGACTAAACAGGCGCTCTTTAAGGCAATTAAGCCTAGTGATGATGGATTCCAAATCGTGGGCGTTAAAAAAACTTCTAAGTCCGGTGTTGCTCTGCGCCTCGCTAACGAGTCACAAATAAAAAAAATTAGAATCCGTCGCCGCGATAAAATCGGCGGGGCTGCGTCTCGAAAAACCGAAGGGCCGCCGTCCCCGTATTCTAGTTAAAGATGTGCCTTCCTCCATGGAAGACCGCGCTTTCTTAACCGCATTATATCGTCAAAATATCAAGGACGAAATGCCTATAAAGGAGGATGACTTTTCAAAGTCCGTTAAAATAACCCGCAGACGAATTTTAGATAACGGTCGGAAATGGATAGGCTTAGAATTAGATTCAGAGGTTCGTAAACACTTGATGAATACAAAGGAAAAACTTTTCATTGATTGGGCCACCTGCCGTTTTATCGATGACATTGATGTAGTCCGTTGTTTGAATTGTCAGTATTACGGGCATGTAGAAAAGTTTTGTACAGTAAAAACACCAACGTGCGCCATCTGTGCTGAGTCACATGAAACTAAGGCGTGCCCGCAAAAATCGAACCCGGAGTTTAAGCCTGTATGTGCGCCTTGCAAACGATTTAAAAAAAACACGATCATCGTTGCGGGTCTCAGGAGTGCCCAACATACAAAAATAAGCTCGAGCAATTAGTTTTGTCGACCCAATATTAATTAAATATGGATAACTTTACAATCGGTCAGTTAAATCTTCATAACGATAGGGTAGCGACGTCAGAATTAGACACGTTAATTCGCGATTATAAGCTGAATGTCGTTCTGGTTCAAGAGCAATACCAACATGCGCGATTACGTAGTAGGGTGATACAACTCGATAACAACTCACGAGCAGGTATTTTCGTGTCGGGTTCAAATCTTACCGTTACCTCAGTACGTAATCTTATGACGTCACACTGTGCTGTCGCAGAGGTGTCGAGTCCGATTTGTAAGGTTTTTCTTGTGAGCTGTTATTTTCAATACTCCGACCCTGTGGGTCCCCACTTGCATCACCTCCGCTATGTCTTGCGGTCCCTCGCTGGACATAAAATTATTATAGGTGCTGACGTTAATGCGTCATCAATCCTTTGGTATGGAAAATATCGCTCCACCGATACCGAGCGACGTTGCGCTGTAGAAGATTTCATTGCAGAGATGAACCTCGAAGTACATAACACCCCCGATGCACCACCTACTTATAGCAGCCCTATGGGCGAATCCTCTATTGACGTCACACTTTCTAGTAGAGACGTCCGTATTGATAGGTGGCGCGTCCTGCCGGACGCGTCGTGTAGTGACCATCGCCTGATTGTGTACAAGTTCTTGCCTAGAGTGACACAGGGTCCGGTACATATAAATTGTAATTTTAGATATAAATCTATAGGTGCCAACTGGGATTTATTTAGCTCTTTATTTGCTCAGCATGCCAGGGACTTCACTCGCGATGATCTGTCAGCTGAAACTTGTGCCGAGATTATGTCGGACACGTATACGTATTGCGCGGACGTTACCATTGGTCGAGGTCCCATCACAAAGACTCGGAGGTGTGATTGGTGGAATGACTTGCTAGTCCAACTACGTCGAACTTTTCGCAGAGCGCGTAGGCGGTTTAACGGGCTTAAAAAACGCCGTATTACAGGAGAAGCAATTACATCTGCTTTTAATGAACTGAAAGTTGCTAGATCACATTATAGAGCGGCTGTACAAAAATCGAAAGGCAATTTAGTACGAAACATTGTAGCCCGGTTAGGTGCTGGCTTGCGGAGCCATAGCTTGACTGTTCAATCCATTTCGGCGCGAACCAAAAGGTTCTCTAACTCTTTTTTCTGCCGTACAGTCAAGCTGTGGAACGGTTTGCCACCGCACGTGTTCCCTCCTTCCTATAATCCTGGGTCCTTCCGCCGTAGCGTGAAGAGGCATCTCAGCGGGCCGGCATGATTGTGTCGAATGGTATGAGACTACCGTCTGATACCATTCGATACTCTATCTGGACGGCATTAGCACTTACCATCAGGTGCAATGCAGTCACTATGCCGTGCCAGTTTAAAAAAAAAAAAAAAAAAAAAAAAAAAAAAAAAAAAAAAAAAAAAAAAAAAAGATAGTGAAGGTCCGTGGTCTCCTTTATACCATGAGTTTAAAGCTAATAGGTCAATCAATTTGGCTTATATTGAGAATATAAAAATTAGTAACAACTACACAACTGGCATTGAGGAGACAACGGAAGCTTTGTTACAATCGTTAATACCGGACGATAATATTGGGAATGACACAGAATACCACAAGCAGATTAGGATGTGGGCCGCGGAACTGCCAAACTCTTGCGATTCAAATCTCTCATCCTTTGATGAATTTAGTGAAATAGTTCGATCTTTGCCCCTAAACAAGGCTTCCGGTGATGATAAAATATCCAACAAAATGATCAAAGAAGCGTGTAAATCGGCCGGCAATGCAGTACTAACTGTTTTTAATCGATGTATTGCTGAAGGGGTATTTCCACGAGTCTGGCGTACCGGTTTCATTCGGATAATTGGAAGCGATCATATGTAGTTCCTGTTTTTAAAGGAGGTAACAATCGTAATATATGTAATTATCGACCAATTTCTAAATTAAGCACTATTCCTAAAATGTTTGAACGAATAATTTATGACATTATTGCACCTATTGTAAGGCCCCACATTATTGAACAACAGCACGGTTTCTTGCGGAAAAAATCCACCGAAACCAATCTTTGTGAATTTGTAGACTTTATCACTGATGCCATAGAGAACCGTTTCCAGGTTGACGTATTATACACTGACTATTCTAAAGCATTTGACAAAATCAATCATGATATTCTAATTTCTAAACTATATAACTTTGGTATACATGGTGATTTACTCCGCTGGCTGAACTCTTATCTAGGGCAACGTAGTCAGGCTGTTACTGCAAAGGGTTTCTGCTCCTCTTTTACACCCGTCCCTTCAGGTGTCCCACAAGGCTCCCATTTGGGACCTTTGCTTTTTAATATATTTTTAAATGATAGGGGAGGGTGGGGTAATCACGGACGGCGGGTAATGCCGGACACGTCAGTTTAGGTGTGTTAGAACAGGATAGCAGATATTCTCAATGCTTGAATCGCGAGTCGAGTTCGAACGTAGTGCCGGACTGTGATTAGTGGAGTGAGGCTGCGCACGCTTTGCAAGGTAAGTAAAATTGAGTTTTTTTCAACAATTTCATCTAATTTTAGTGTAATATTGAAAAGTTGTATATTATGGCATTCATGGCATAGAAATCTGGTATCTTTTATGTATATCGACGTATAATTAGACAAGGTTTTAAAGTACTCGGCGCTTGCATCACTCGATTCTAACTTCAAATAAAAATTTAGTTTTGCGTATTTCTGTGTGTCGGCTAATGGCGGACGACTTAGATGGGGTAATCTCGACCGTCCGCAATTACCCCTACGTAGTTTTATTTTATCTTTTATTCTACCAGTTAACTGCGGTGGATTTTGTTTTCTTTGTACCTAACCTAAAATATTGTTTTAACAGACTCTAAGCCCTTGTGTTAGAAATATGTATACTTACTTACTATATCTATTTCAGATGCCACGACATTACCAAAGGAAGACTGAGACCAAATACGTATTAGAAGATTTAGAAAAAGCCGTTCACGATCTAAGGAACGAAATACTGTCGTTATGAAAGGCAACTATTACTTATTCTGTTCCAAAAAGTACAATACATGACTATCTCAAGAAAGAAATTATAAATGAACCAAAAACTGGAAGAAAAGCTATATTTACTGACGCACAAGAAAAAGAATTAGAACAACATATCATTCAGTGCAGCAAAGTATTTTATGGGTTAACAATAGAGATGGTGCGAAAAATTGCATTTAAATTTGCAGAAGTGAATAAATTGAAGCATAATTTTGACAAAACATCCCAAATGGCTGAAAAAGACTGGTTCTATGGATTTAAAAAACGACACCCTGCAATTTCGCTTCGTAAGCCCGAGTCTACTTCTATCAATAGAATAACAGCTTTTAATGAAACGGAGGTAAAAATGTTTTTCAACAAGACTTTCACTCTTGAGGAAAAAGAACAAAAAAAGAAATATAAGGAGCAGATAAAATAAACTGAAAAGACCGCAAATACAAATAAAGGAAAAAAAGGAGTGAAAAATCTTAGAGCATTTGCAGATAAGAATTTTGAAAAGAAGAAGCAAAAGAGTAATGTACCATGCAAAAAGAAAAAACTCGTTAAAGGAGCTACGACGGAGAAAGAGTATTATTGCCTGATTTGTGACGAGAAGTATGAAGATCCTCCAGGTGAGGATTGGATTCAATGTCACAAATGTAAGTTATGGGCCCACGAAAACGGCACGAGTGGCGAAAGCACATCAAAGGGTTTTCTCTGTGATTTTGTAGGAGTTAGACTATGTCCGTTATTACCCCAAAGCATCCGAGATTACCCCATACTGTGTTCGTATTTACCCCACGTGCTGTGGGGTAATCCCGGATACAAGGGTTTTGTTTTTTTGTCTCTAATTGATTTTATTTTGAAAATATTACTACGTCCAGTATGAGAACTGAAGACTTATTAGTTTAAGTAAACTTTTAGCAATAAATAGTATTCATAACTTAGTATGGTTTTGTTCTAGTTCAATTCTCCCTTAAGTGTTCGCAATTACCCCACCCTCCCCTATATCCAATATTTTTGTAAACTCCTTCATATTATACGCCGATGATAATATGAAGATTTATAAGGTCATTAAATCTGTTGATGACTGTTTACATTTGCAAATGGAACTGAATAAATTATCTGAATATTGTGATACTAATCAACTTTTCTTAAATGTTAATAAGTGTAACATAATTACTTATTCTCGTAAACAGTCAAATATTAATTATGGATATAACATCAATGGTGTATTGATTAATAGAGTTACAACTATCAGGGATCTGGGTGTCTACTTAGATTCTAAACTAACATTTAATATACATATTAATAATATTGTTACCAAATCTTATCGTCAATTAGGTTTTATTCTTAGAGTGGGCAGAGATTTTAAAAATGCCTCAACAATTGTACTTTTGTATAATGCTTTTGTTCGTTCTACCTTAGAATATGCTTCAGTTATTTGGAATCCGTACTACAATGTATATTTTAATCTAATCGAATATATTCAAAATAAATTTATGAAACATTTGAATTATCGCTTCAGTTGTCCCACTGCACCGGAATCTTCTAGATTACCACTAGTGGATCGAAGGAATATACGAGATCAGATTTTCCTTTTCAGAGTTATCCATAACCTCATTGATTCTCCTTATATTATGAGCAAAATAATATTTAAATGTCCTCGAACGAACTCACGAAATAGATCAGTTTTTCAACCCTCAACAGCTCGCACCAATTATGGATATAATTCATTCATTCGAAGAGCCTGTAATAATTATAATAAAAACTTCTCCGATATCGACATATTCTTTTTATCGTGTAGTAAATTTAAGCATTCACTTATAAATATAATTAAATCCAAATTGTAGTGTATTGCAATTGTCTCCTACATTAATCTTTCATTGTTTTGTTTTTATATTTCAATTTGAAATTTTATTGTTTTTTTTTTGTCGTTATTGTAATTTTAATATTTCTTTGCCATTTTTTAATTTTTGTTTATATATTATTCACTGCAGCACAGCGCAAAACTTGTTGTGATTTTTAGTTTCTAAATTTTAATGTTTTTTTTCGTACACTTGCTTTGTTTATGTAAAATTTAATTGTGGAAGCTTCACTGGATAGTGCATTATTAATTGTAATATGTCTATATGCTTTATTGTTCTGTATGTTTCCCAAATATTAATAAAAATAAATAAATAAATAAAATAATACCCAAGAGTGGCGATAAATCTCCTCAAGATCCTAAGTCTTACAGACCCATTACACTCTTGCCGTCGCTAGGTAAACTTTTAGAACGTCTTACCGTCCCTTGATTGCTACCAGGTGGACCAAAATTCCATGAAAAACGGTTCGGTTTTACTATGGGTAGGTCGACTATTGACGCGGCAATTTCGGTTAGGAGAAGAGTAAGTACATCGATACGCAAATATGTACTCGGTATTTTCCTGGACATCTCCGGTGCTTTCGACAATGCTTGGGGGCCAATGCTGCTTCTTAAGTTGAAATTGCGAGGTTGCTTTATAAATATATATTCACTTATATACTCGTATTTCTCGCACGGAACAACAAAACTTAAACTTGGACACCATGCCGTGTCGAAGCCACTGACGATGGGCTGTCCACAAGGCTCGGTCTTGGGTCCTTATTTATGGAATTTGGGCTTCGACGATTTTCTTACAATTCCCTTACCGTCAGGGTGTTCTTTGATTGGATATGCGGACGATGGCCTCTTGCTTATTGAGTCAAACAGTAGGTCGGGACTCGAAAATATGGCCGACACGTGTTTAAAATTAATATCTGATTGGGGCGATCGAAATCGCTTACAGTTCGCACCACATATAACGTTCCAATTACTTCTAAAAGGCATTCTAAAATCACCGCCGCGAATTAAATTTAATAATATCACCGTAAAGAAAAAATAATCAGTTTGTTATCTTGGTCTAATTTTGGACAGGAATTTTTCCTTTCTTGAACATATTAAGAAAGTCGGGGAAAAATCGAAAAATAACTTTTTTGCTTTGACAAGAATATCAAAATCAACGTGGGGGCTATCTTTCAATACATTAAAAACCATCTATGGAGCTACTTACTTAGGATGTATTACTTACGGATCCCCCGTATGGGCCGATAGAGCTACTATCGGTGCTGTGCGAAGGAAATTGCTCCAGAGCCAACGTTTGGCGTTGATATTCTTGTGTAAGGCATATAGGACTGTTAGTACCGAAGCGTTGCCTGTCCTAGCGGGTGTACTTCCAGTTGACCTGGAGGTACAACGTCGCGCCGCGATGTATTACTCTATCTCTATCTATCTATCTATATCAGCCCATATACGTCCCACTGCAGGGCACGGGCCTACTCTACAATCGAGGGAATCGATTGAGAGTGGTTAGGCCATATAGTCCACCACGCTGGCCTAGTGCGGGTTGGCGGACTTACATACCGTAGAAATTCTTTAAAATCGCTACGGTATGCAGGTTTCCTCACGATGTTTTCCTTCACCGTTAAAGTGCGTGGTGGCCTGTTGGTAACGGACGAGACGCGGCTGCCTACATGTTCGCGGTAGTGGCGGTACTTCCATACAAGCCCAAAAGCCCGGCTTGCCCTACTTAATACGTATATACTAAATTCTGAACGAAACCATTACATTCAATACAAAACAGTAATTACGAAACATCTACCATTTTTGAATTTACCGCGTTCCGTCGCGGCATGGCGCTCTTCAATGAAGCGCGAGCCGAAGCGCCGCCCGCGCTGCGCAACGCATTTAATAAATTCATTCAATAATTTTAACTCTCACGTTGAACGTAGCTCCACGCATTTTTTAAAAGACGGTACGCGCAAAACATATATCTGCCTTCTTCTCTCTCGTGTGCTTTTACGAGGCTTTTGGCAACGCATGCTATCTCTTTCACACTGACGGGTGATATGCTACACCATGGCACTACGAATGTATAGCTACAGATATCTATATATAGCAATAAAGTACTAAACCAAAAGCCCAGCTTTTGACCACAGAATTGTTTTGACTGAACATCGTACATTTGAAGGTCGTCATGTGTAACATTATTTGTTAACTAAATTATATTTATTGTTAATAAATTACGTTGGTTCTTTTTTAAAATTATTTAATCATTTTTGAATACAAATAATGAAGTTTTTATATTTATTTCATAAATTATAATTGCATGTTCTAATGTTTATTTTTTCGTTTACTAGCAATACTGTACGAATTACTACTAACTTCATAAGTATTTTGATTTTTGACATTGTGCAATTGTAAATAGTTCGGTTGAAGGTTAATTATTCGTTTTTTTAATGTTATTTAAACTTTTTGATACGAAAATGATTTGTATTGTTTCCTGTGATGGTTTTAGTGTGATGGTGAAAGTGTTCATTGCCGTTATAAAGGTAATTTAATTCAATTATATTGAAACTGGCGCGAAAACTACGCCGAGTTTGTGCATTTCTTAAATTCGTGGTAAATCACAAGAGGCATTTTATCGGTTTAGTTTACTTAACTACGTAATTCAATTTCTAAATGCTCCCATTCATATAGGTTATTATATTAAACAGTCGTGTTACATTTGCTTTTCAAGGGACACTTGTGTATTAGAATGTTTGGATTAATTCTTATGATTTCAATGAGTTTGTGGTCCTTTCAAAAGGCATGCTATTACTTGTAATTAAAATTACTTGTAAAAACTTAACGTTAATGTATTTAGGTATAACAATTTCTGTCCGCAATTTTGGTTAACTGCGCAGTCAAACACGGGAGCATAGTAGCCAATAGTAGCTATCGTTGTGCTCGTGTAATGCCGGGTATTCAAAGTGCTCAGTAGTTAGTGCATTAAAAAGTTACGGTTGCATGACCGCAGGCTATCTATATTTGTATTACCTAATCCTAATATTTTACAGATTGTGTGGTAGGTCTACCGCCGCGTCGTAAATTCGATTTCGTCGTTCTTAGTATTTTTGTCGTTCTAAATAAATATGTATTAAAACTAAAATAATATTGGGCTTGCCCTACTCCAGAACCCTAGGCACGCCACTGGTTCGCGGTGGTCGCGGGTTCAAATCCCAGGGCACACCTCTGACTTTTCGGGAGTTATGTGTGTATTGATAGTCAATCACCACGCACTTTAACGGTGAAGGATGTATTACTCAACTAGAGAGAATATGGACAAAAGATTCTTAAATTCACGTGAACTTGTAAAAGTAGACAGATTATTTAAGCCGCTCTCAATTGTATATAACGAATTAATAGATGAATGGCAGAATAGATGGAATGTATCTTTGAAGGGTCGGCATCTATACCAATATTTTCCATGCGTGCGTGATCGTTTGACAAAGACTTGGTAGTTACAAAGCCATGGTAACTTTAAGTCTAAACTGTACTTATTTAAGCTCGTTGATTCGCCTGCGTGCTCATGTTCAACACCTTATTGCGAATATGAGCAGTCCGCGCATCATGTACTTTGGGAGTGTAGTCTTTGGCAGAATGAGCGTAAAACCATGCTAGATAGTATGCAAATAACATCTGGTGTTGTATACTACATGGACCTTGTGGAGACTAGGAAGAATTTCCGTGCTTTCCGGCGATTTTGCCATACCTATTATTGGAATCAAGTATAACAGCTTACATATTAGGTCCCATTTAAATGTAATAATCACTATTCCGTGGTACTTTACAACTGGCTTCTCTGGCTGTAAATGTCTTTATGCGAGGTTGTTTGCCTCTTTAGTTCATTGTTTTGTCACCCGCTTTATTAGGGAGGGAAGTGGACAATAATTTATTTCCAACTCCTCCTATTAATTTAACTTTTTGATTGATTTCGTTGCGGGTTAAAGACAAGTTAGACATTCCCGGAGACGGGCCGAGCTTTAATGCTCAGTGTCATTAATATGCGTGCCACTGTTGATCCTGGCTCACAGGAGCTGCAGTGGCGGGTGTGAGGGCGGGACAGTCTCCTAACAAAAACACATCCGAAAATTTTGCACAATTTTTTTCAATAGCTAAATGCTCTTCACTATTCAAATGATTGAGATTTAATAAGCTAAACAATTTTTTAACACGGTCTGCGTGTAAATTAGGACATTCATTAAAAACACATATGTTATAATCGCTAACTTTTTGCAAAATTGGCTTAATATCTTCAATTTCAACCTCATTTTCACTGACATTTTTAATGACATTTAAAGGTTTGACTAATGTGCTAGCCAGAAAAATTCCTTCGCGTAATTCAGAAGTACATACTAAACACTCATCTGTTATGTCAGTCCGCACATAATGTACCGATTCAGACCTCGGCGGCAAAACAAAGCAATTTGATTTTCTTTCCTCATGTGATTTTAACGGCAACACGATATTTTCATTATGATTATTTTTAAATGTAATAGTTGAAAAATTAAGATCAAGAACAGCTTTATATTTAGAGAGATAATCTTGTCCTAAAATGGCATGTGCCTTACAAGGCAAGGAATTAAAAACATAAAACTTATGTGTAAACAAACATCCCGATGAATCATAACAACTCCTAATTGTTAAATAAACATATCCAATTGCTTCTATTGTGCCTCCGATTCCGTTTATCTTTACATTTTGTATATGGATCGGTATATTAAATGACTTGACTTGTTTATATTTGATAGCACAAATTGAAGCTCCAGTATCAATTAGGAATGAACAGCTATAATTACCAACTTGTAAATCAATGCAACAAGTACTGTCGCTTGCATAAATGTAACTGTTATTCACAAAAAAATGTACTTTGTTCATGAAATGAATTTTCCTCAGTCGTTTCCTTGTTTAGCACATTAACATTGGCATTTTGACGTGACTTTCTTTGAAATACTCTAGAATTATTATTAAAACTAGGGTACCTACCTCGGTATGACCGTGTCTGACCTCCCGAATTATTTTGATAAGGTTGGCCGCGGCCTCGGTAGAATGCAGCACCACGGTTGAAGTTGCGTCCCCTATTATTGTAGGCACGAGCGTCTCGATATTGACGGTTACCTCTGAAATGACTGTTATAGTTATAATTATCACCTGACGGAAAATAATTATGCCTTTTTTTCCTCATAGTCAACATTTCTCCTGGTTGAGATGGCATTGTTACCTCCTCGTCTATCGCTGCTTGTACAGCATCCGTCAATGAATCAAAATTGCGAGCGGCTATGATTGTACTAAGCCGTCTATTGCGCAACCCGTCGGCAAAACATTTAATAGCTTGTTTTTCATTTAATGGTTGTAAAATTGCAAGATGTTCCGTTTTGCCATCAGCCTGTGCAATAGACAAATCCATAAATATTTCAGACAATTCTTTACCATAATCATCGATAGACTTTTGATCTTGGCGCAAATTTTGTTACTTATTTTGTAACGCAATGTAACTCTTTTTAGGCAAAAGAATTGCGCGCATGTCAGCTAATAATGCATCTATGGATGTTTAATTAGATTTAAGTTTTAACTTAGTAGTATGTGAAAGACGATTTTTTAAAACAAACTTTATCAAATTAATTTGACACGCCTCGTTGTCCAAAAGAGAGCTATAGTATTCTATACCATCTATCAATTGCTTAGTCGTCAAAACATCATTGTCCATGACTGGTAACAAACTTAGGGCGGTTTTTAAATCGAACTCCATTTTGGAACTTAATTTCCTTTTAGATGTTGATTCTGATGATTTACTACTACTCATACTAGCAGTCAAATGTATATGTGTCTTATTACAAAATTATTTTATATCTCAATACAATACTTTTATTTTATCTTTATAATATTGTATTAATAATAAACTTTCTCCACTAAATTCCTCTTTACTAGTTTGTTTATTGATACTGGAAATTAAAATAGTATATCTATTAAACACAATATCTGCTTCTGTCTTTTAAGCGACTTGCAGTTCTCTTTTCATAATTCAACTTTACAAAATTTTCTTTAATAACCCTCAATTTTTCGAATATATTATTAAGCTCTAGGGCCATAACAAAACATCATACATTATTTAACTTAGTTCAGTAGCATAATAAAATAATAAAAGTATCTTAAATTATTATGGGTAAACACAATTTCTTTATATAAAGACACGTATAATAGTCACTAGTCAAAATTCCGTTGCACATGTACACATTTGATCACTTTTCACGCCTATTTTTCACTACTTTATCATCACGCACTTGTTTTCGGCACAAACACGTCGGTAGACATCCCTTTGGCTGCACATCGAACTCCTTCCGTGTCTTCTCTACGTCGAGTAAAAGACCTCAGGTTTTGTTGAATTATTCTATTGTCAATCCAATTATGGTGGCATCCCTTGTAGCACTTATATGCAAAATAAGCTGCACATATGACTGCCAACCCAAGAATTATCATCATAACCGTGCTTATGGGCGATAAATGAAATTGCAGTTGCTCGGTGTTAGCTGAATTAGTAGATCCGATTCCATTTTGATTAATGATGACTTCTTCGGCTTTGGGTGTGTTTGAGTTGCACATCTTTCTTCAGTATATTTAAATATTTGAATTAATACTTTGTTCGCTATCCACGCGCACGCAGCAAATGCGTCCAAAGCGCGACCCGATGCCCCGTGCCAAACATCAAACCTCTGACTGCTCCTTAGTAACTGCCTTTATTATAATGAACATTGGTATTTATATGAAATGAAATGAAATGAAATGAAAATATTTATTGAACCCATGAAATGTCATACATTATTTAGATTATATTTTATTATTATCATACATTATTTAGATTATATATTTTTATTATTTAGTCATACATTCAGTCACTTTTTTCCACTACCACCCGGTTCACAAGGCTGTTTTCGCCAGAGAAGAACGGGCAAGAAACTCTAGCGTTGCTCTTTTAAAACAAGTTTACAATACAGTATTTATACAGAGGTTGCAGCGTTAAATTCAGAGCAGTTCATAGATAATTTAGAATAGTAATGATGAATAGGGTAATTGGTCAAGTGATTTTGTACGGTTGAGTTAGGTAAGTAAAGTCGCCCAGAACGCGGAATCAGTACACTGTTTCACCAAAGCAATTAATTGAAATAAAAGTTTTAAAGTGATTAAAAGTTATCATTATAAGCAAATCGAGCAGACCAGTCCACACAAGCAGCACTCGTTCACGAGTATGACGCATGTGCCAGCCATCGGCCTCCTCAACCATGTTACAGGGAAGTGACCGACCCGGCACACGACGCCGCCGCAAGCACAGACGTTTTAGCGAGCATGACTTACTCAAATTGCTTACAACTACGATGAAATCAAATGAACGAATTATTACATCTATACTAAACAATGCACATCCGGTTGGGGGACTTATATTATGTTATGTTCCCAAGCCTTATTATCCTCTAGGTATTCTGAAATTTTATAGTAAGCTTTATTACACAACTGTCGCTTAACAGTGGATTTAAATTTGTTTATACTTAAGGCTTTTAAGTGAGTGGGAACTTTATTATAGAAGTGTATACAGTAACCCTTAAAAGATTTGCTGATTTTGTGGAGCCTGGTCTTATGACTGACTAGATTATTTCTATTTCTAGTATTTTTGTCATGAACATCGCTTAACTTTTTAAATTTCTCTATATTTTTATGGACATACATAAGATTAGTAAATATGAATTCAGATGCTACTGTCATTATGTTTATTTCTTTGAATTTTTCCCTCAGAGATTGTTTGGAGCTTAGTGAATAAATAGATCTTATGGCTCGCTTTTGGAGAACAAAGATTGCATTAATGTCAGCAGCACCACCCCACAGCAAAATTCCATAACTCATAAAGGCTATGAAAGTAAGCAAAATAGACCAATCGAGCCGTATCAATGTCAGTCAATTGGCGAATCTTGCCCACCGCATAAACAGCAGCACTCAGCTTTTTTGCTAAGGCAGTTATGTGGGGACCCCATTGAAGTTTAGGATCCAATGTAATTCCCAAGAATTTGGTAGTCTCCACAAGGCTCAACACATCCCCATTCATCAAGATGTTGGCATTAACTTTCTTTACATTAGGTGTCACGAACCGTATACATTTCGTTTTCTGACTATTCAATAATAAATTGTTCACGCCAAACCAATGGACTATATTTGAGAGAGTGTGGTTTACATCGTCAAGGAATGGTTGATGTCGTTTTACTTTAAATATTAATGAAGTATCATCAGCAAACAACACTACCTCACATTTGTCCCTTATAAAATAAGGTAAGTCGTTAATATAAATCAAAAATAGAAAGGGTCCAAGAATCGAGCCCTGCGGAACTCCCATAGTAACAACAGATCCAGGATATCTTTTTCCGTTGACATCAACGCTCTGAACCCTATTACTTAAATATGATTTACATAATTCAAGAGCAGGACCATTAATTCCATAGTGGCTCAATTTCCTGACAAGAATATCATGGTGAACACAATCAAATGCCTTGGATAGATCACAGAATACACCTAAAGCATCCTGAGAATTCTCCCAAGCATCAAAAATGTTATTTATAAGCTCCACACCAGCATCAGTAGTGGAGCGACCCCGAGTGAAACCAAATTGTTTACCATGAAGTATATTATTCGTTTTAAAATATCTTTGTAATTGTAATAGCATCAATTTTTCAAAAATTTTACTTAATGAAGGCAGTACTGAAATAGGTCTAAAATTTGAGGGGTCATCTGTACTACCAGATTTAAAAAGTGGTATGATCTTGCTGAGTTTCATTTTATCAGGAAATATGCCACTATTAATACAAGTGTTGAAAACTATAGCTAGCTGGGGTGCTAATACAGGTATTACAGATTTGAGTATTTTTGTAGAGATTCCCCAGAGATCACATGTATTTTTAATGTTTATTAATTTAAACGTTTTTATAATGTCCATACTGTCAACGAATTGAAATGCAAATGAATCCCCACATCCAGGCACACTTTCCTGCAGTAACTTATGAGCTATGTAAGGGGATGAATTTAAGTTTGTCGTTATGGAAACTGGTATATCTGTGAAGAAATTTTCAAAAGCTCTAGCTACATCTATATCAGAGTTAATAATAATATTATTAATATTTAAGCTAAACTCGGTGTTACGAGGTTTAGCTCTCCCAGTTTCCTTATTAATTACACTCCATGTCATTTTAATTTTATTTTTGGAGTTTTTAATTTTATTCTTCAAATATAGTGATTTAGCTTTAAAACAAACTTGTTTGAATAGCTTGGAATATTTTTTGACATAATTTTTAAATTCCTCACTATGATTATAAGTCCTTTCAGAATAAAGATTATATAATTTCTCCCTACTTCTGTGGATACCAACAGTGGCCCAATTGTTGAAGCAAGTTTTTTTGGCTGTGGAAACCGACCTGGATGTGAAGATTGAATTAAATTCCTTACAAAATATGTTAAATACAGAATTATAAAGAATATTAGGGTCGTTACCCTGTACAAGTATATTGAATTTGTCTAATGATTTGTTTCTTAGTTTCTCTAACCGGGTCTTTGTTACCGGAACAATGTTAAGTTTTTTAATGTATGTTTGCTGGAATTCACCTATAAATGTGACTAGTTGTCCACAATGGTCAGAATCTAACTTCGTAATAATAGATTTATTAATTGGCATAATATCAGTGAATACATTATCTATACAAGTAGCACTAGTGTTGGTTATCCTAGTTGGCTCCAAGAATAGATGGACTAAATCAAATGACAAAAAGAGATTTTTTAACCTTCCAGTCATAGCAGACGTTTCTAACATATTAACGTTAAAATCGCCACACACCAATAATCTTTTATTTGTTTTATTTAGTTTCCTCAATGCATCTTCAAGTATTAATTCAAAATTATCATACAATGAGGCGGGCGGTCTGTATACACTTACAACTATGAACTGCTCTGACTCTATACATGACATTTCTATTATTTGCTCCACAGAGAGACTCACTATATCCTTACGTTCTTTAAATTTAATATTCTTATTAATTAAAATTAGTGAGCCACCATGTATAGCATTTTTTCTGCAAAAATTGCTACCAACTATATGATTTTTGAAATTGAACATGAGCTGTTCAGTTCTTAGCCAATGTTCTGTTAGACATAGTATATCAATATTTTGACAACTCATGAACAATTCCATTTGTAATTCTTTACCTAACATGCCCTGACTATTTTGATGCACTAGGTTGATTATATTTCTTTCACCCATATTGTGAACACTATTCCAACTAATGGGTGGTGAGGTATTTATATCATTAGAAATATTATTATTATTTAAGTTCATGTCATTATTATTTGATAATGTAGATTTCTGACGGCAAGAGGTGGACTCTATTGTCTGACTAACTAATTTAAATAATTATTGGAAATATCATTAGGAATAGATACAGGTGTATCATTCCCTGTCTCAAAATATGTCAACTGCTCAATAGAAGCAGGAGGAGTAGCCAAGCTTTTGGCTTTGTCTAATATATTAAAACATAGCAATTTTGCTATATGTCTTTTTATAAAATATGGATAATTTTTTTTATTTAAATTAATCTTACTAAAGTAAGTATTTATGTCAAATTTGGTAAATTTATTATTGTTTCTGTTAAGGGCCTCATTTAAAATAGTGTTTAACTTAAATCTAATATTCTTTTCCACGTGTGACAATCTCTTATCATAGGGGAATGCAAACATTACAATATGCTTAACATTTAAAGATGTTAGTATGTTAAGACTCTTTGTATACTGGCGTGTGTTTACATTACCCCTATCACCAATCAGAACTATTAAAGTTGAGTTTTGACTAAATTTATAACTTATAATTTTTTCAATAATTTGTGGGTAGGAAAGCCCTGGCATACAATAGTTTACAACTTTTTGTCCTGTCCTATTAATCAACATTTGACCTAACCCTTGGACTTGCGTTTTTGCCAGGGGAGGAAACTGTCAGTGTCATCCCCAAAATTTCGTTTTCGCGGTTTATTTGATAATTCCACTAACATTTTTTTGTCAATTAGTTTAGTTCTGTGTTGTGTGTTCGTCCAGTGAATGTGGTAAGATTAATACCTAATAACTTGTGCTGTTTAATAATTATTTTATAAGTTTATTTTTCTTTTTGCAAAATGGAGGTAGAACCTCCTGACCCTCCAGATCCCCCTAATCCCCCTAATATTAATAGGGCTCCATCTGTAGCTCCAATTAAAAGACGACTTGACGCAGACTCACCAATTAATCCCAAGAAATCTATAAAAGACATCGATTCGGCCTCAGCCTCCATCCAACGTCTATATATTCATCCAATGCTAGTAGTAGGCATCAACACTTACACAGAGTCTGACAAAGGGCCATTTATCGTCCAAATATCCAGGATCGAACCTGACCCTTCGTCTGGTTTAACCATTCGCCCTATTAAGTTTGGACAACTACTGTTCAAAAACAAAATTAAAAATATAAAACCCGACGGAGTAAAGCGTGTTGGTAGAAATAAAATCTCTGTAGAATTCATGTCTGCAGCAGATGCAAACAATTTTATCATTAACCCTATCCTCACTGACAACCACTATTCTGCGATTATCCCCTCCTATAACATTACCCGTATGGGTATTGTTAAAAATATCCCGGTAGATTTCTCTATGGACGAGTTTGTGGAGAGCCTTGTATTACCCAAAGGATGTGGCACTGTCCTTAAAGCTCGTCGTCTGAGCAGAAAAATCATAAACAATGACGAAGTATCGTGGTCACCTACCCAAACTGTAGTATTGACATTTCAGGGGCAAGTTCTTCCTGAAAGAATTTTTTCATTTCACACATCGCTCCCAGTAGAAATCTATCAATACCCAACTATCCAATGTGTTAACTGTTGCCTTTTCGGTCATGTTAAAAGTCAATGCAGATCCTCACCTAAATGTTTTAAATGTTCTCAACCCCATGAAGGTCATTCATGTGACATTCCTGAAAACAAAGCAACTTGTTTGTTTTGTTCAGGTTGTCATTTTTCCACCAACAAATGCTGCCCTGAACATGACAGACAGGTTTCCATTAAAAAAACAATGGCTCAAAAGGGAATTTCATATGAGGAAGCTCAACACCAGTTCCCTAGATTAAATAAAAAAACTTATTCAGAGATTTTAGCTTCCCCCAATATTAATATTAATCCTCCATCTCCCCATGCAAACCCCCACACTCCTAACTCAATCCCTCCTTCTCAATCCTATACTAAAACTACTTACACTAATCCCCGTCCAAGAGTCCCATTAGGTAAAACTTTCAATAAGTCCCTACACCAATCCATAATTTCTGACTTACCATCTTCCCAACCAAATGGCTGTGGCCTTGCAAATACTCCTTCATCTTCCCCACAAACAGACCAATACGACAGTCTAATTAACTTTATTCTTCAGATGGTTTTAGATTTTGTTATGCAAAATAATTATTCACTACCGCCCAACGTTGCCAATGTAATTTCTTCCCTTACTAAAATTATTAACCATCATGGACCCAGAGACAGTCATAGTCCAATGGAATAGTCAAAGCCTACGCCCCAAAAAACATGAATTAATATACCTTATCTCAAAATTTTATCCCATTGTTTTATCTGTAGCAGAGACTTGGTTGGTGCCTGGAACTCGCTTTGGAGTATCAGGCTACTCTTGTCTCCGGGATGATCGTGCTGATGGCTATGCAGGGTGTGCTCTACTTATAAGATCGTCCTTGCCTTTCTCCCAAATCCTTATCCCTTCCCATAGTCCTAATTTTAATGTTGTAGCAGTTCGAGTTTTAAATATATCCTTTATATCTTTTTACATTCCTCACCCTAATAGAACCCTACTTTCTGATATCCAACTTATAATCTCAACACTTCCTTCTCCTGTCGTTGTTATGGGTGATTTTAACGCCCACCACTCATCCTGGGGTGGTAGCCATAATGACTTATTTGCCTGTTCCCTCATAGACATCTTTGATGAGTGCAACTTATGCATATTGAATGATGGCTCACCTACCCGTAGAGTTATGCCTTCTCAAAACCCTAATAGTGCAGTGGACCTTACTCTCTGCTCGTCTAACCTTTCATCCCTTTTGTGTTGGTCCATTCTTGACAGTACTCATGGTAGTGACCACTTCCCTATAGTCCTTAAAATCCCTAATAGGGTAATCCCGGTTTCCAATATTTCCCCTTCTATTAAGTATATCCTGTCTAGAGCAGACTGGGATTCTTATTCCTTTTATCTTGATTCCCTATTAGATTCCCTCCCCATCCTTGATATTAATTCCCTCCCGGTAGGATACTCTGAGTACTTACAAGCTATAACAACCAGTGCCAATAAGCATGTTCCCAAAAAAATAAATAAAAAAAAATACAGAATTTCTACGCCTTGGTGGGATTCCGATTGCAGCTTGGTCATTAGGGAAAGAAAAGAGGCGGAAAAATTATATAATTCAATGATGACTGTAGAAAACTTTATTAATTACCGTCATAAAGCAGCGAAGGCAAAAAAAACTCTTACTTCCAAAAAACGTATTGGGTGGCATAAGTTCTGTGAATCGTTATCCCCTAGAACCCCTCCCAGTTTAGTGTGGAAACAAGTTAAAATTTATAGAGGTTCCCTCCACACGGAAAACATTTTAAGTAATGACCCATCACCTTGGCTGAGCGATTTTGCCGATAAACTCGCTCCTCCCTCAGTTCCCAATTTTGACATGATACCATCATCCTCTATTCCCTATACTCTGCCCTCTTTTTTGGATTGTGAGTTTTCTTTTGTAGAATTGAAATTGGCTTTGGATGGTCTATCTGACTCCTCTCCTGGGATGGATGGCATCCCATATTCCTTTATCACTAAATCATCTGACAAAAACAAACAATACTTTTTAAAATTGATTAACTGTATATATAATTCGCAACAAATTCCAGAACAAATGAAAACACAAATAATCCTGCCAATTCCAAAACCTGGAAGAAACCCTACAGATCCCAATAGCTATAGACCGATAGCACTTTCTTCAACTTTAGTTAAGATTATTGAGCACATCGCTCCTTGAATACAAAAGGGCCACAATTCAAAAAAAAATGAAAATCGTTTTATTGCAAAAATGACACCTGAACCGACTATATTTTATAGTGAAAAAAAAACTCCCATCATTTTTGCTTATATTATGGCTGCTCTGACTTACCGCCCTTTTTTCATTAGCTCACTTTGACTGGTAATTTCAGTGCAAAACTGCCATTTTGTTAGTTGCGGCCCGGAGATTCAACGCAAACGCACGTCGTTTGCGTGAAAAAGTGCCACAATCCAAAATACGTCTGCGTTGGATTCAAAATTTCAGGTAAGTGAGATTATAATTTACAATACAAAAGTGCCATATTTTGGAAAACGTCCGTTTTGCATTTTAACATTAGTATTTGTAACCATAATATATAATACAAAAGTGCCATATTTTGGAAAACGTCCGTTTTGCATTCTAACATTAGTATTTGTTATTATATTTTGTAATACAAAATTGCCATATTTGAAATGCGTCCTTTTTTGTAATCCAATATTAGTTAAGTATAATTATTATTATAATACAACAGTAGCATATTTTGAAATACGTCCCTTTTGCATTAAATTATAGTGGAATAAATAATTATTTTTAGCGTGCTAGAATGGGAAGGCCAGAAATATGGCCGTTTTGCATGATAATAATTTTAGTTTTCGTTACAATTTTTAAAATAAATATTACCATATTGATGTTAATTTTGTTCTATTCTTATTACTTCAGTGATTTTTAACTTAAAAATCATACAAATGTATTTATTTGTTTTTAAATTAATAATATAAACTAAATTGAAGCCCTGTCCCTGTAGCTTTCGTCACTGTTTTATTAAATAATATCAGTGAGTGTTTATAGGGACCTATAATAATATGGGTAGATATTCGTAAATGTTGAAAAATATGTGATTAAGATGCATTGCCCCATATTTTCTGTGAATTTGAATGTTAAATATGAGGTGGTAGCTTAAATTTGTTAAATATAATTAAGGTGTTATTCCTGGCAAATTAGTATTGAAAATGTTATATTATGGATTGTTTTGTATTTGATTGTGTGTATGTTTTAGTGTATGTATGTATTGTGTGTATGTACTAAGGACTGTATAATATATGTATAGAATTGTGGGTATTTTATGTTTTTTAGTTATAAAACGTTAAAGATGTTTTTTTTACAGATTGACAAAATGAATAGAGCACGAAAAGTTTTGAATATGGCAACCTCCGTTCAAGAACCGGAAAAAGTTCAAGCATTACCTGGCCATAATAATAATGTGCAAAATAAAACTTTCTTTAATACTCCAGCTGCACTCAGTCTTTACCAAAGCTTTTACGAAAATTTGTAATTTTAATAATTGATACCTAATTGTGATAATATTTAGAATAGTTAATTTTAAAAGTTCCTTTTGATAATAAAGACATATAAACATACAAACATTTGCATAACAAAAATAAATAACGATTATAAATTGTAACTTAAAATAGTTTACGTAAAAAGTGACTTAAATTGTTTATAACTGTGATTTTGTAAGACTACTTAGATTGTTATTGTGCAATAGTATTATTACATATAAGCTATAATATTTTGCTACTGCATTATGTGCCTTTAGAACTGATCTCGTATTTTGTTTTGTTTAAATTATTAATGTTAAAGAGAGATAAATTAGTGTCGTCAGTTGATTATTTTTTGAGTTTTTTAGAGAATTTATTTATCGCAAATAACATGCGAAGGTAGCTGCTCTGGGGAAATACGCCGAAGGTCCGGTATGGCTAAAAGTGCGATGACCAATCTTGAGAGGATCTGGAAAAACCGAAGCATACGCCGTGAAACCAAAGTGCGCTTAATACGGGCGCTAGTTTTTTCCATATTCCTTTACGGAGCAGAGACATGGTGCTTGAAGAGCTGCGATCTGAAGAAATTTATGCCTTTGAGATGTGGGTGTGGCGGAGAATGCTCCGTATACCATGGACCGCCATGAGAACCAATGAGTCTATTTTAATCGAACTAAATATTCAAAAGAGACTCTCTGCCATTTGTCAGGAACGTGTTTTGAGCTTCTTTGGACACATCATGCGGTCTCCCAGACATGAATTAGAGAAGCTCATAATAATGGGACGAATAGAAGGCAAGCGCGCCAGAGGCAGAACACCAGCCAAATGGTCGGACATTGTGAAGAAGGCGGTTGGTGGTAGCCTATACCACGCGGTCCATGCCACCCAGGACCGAACACGTTGGAGGAACATCACATGTGGTCGCGATCCTCAGTAGTGAGGGAACGATGATTATTAAGAGAATTTATTAATGAATATGGTTATTTTATGTATATTTTGATAATGATTATTACAGTTTTATCTCTTGTTTTTTCTATTATTCTTACAAATATAACTGTTTTAGAGAGATGTTTAATTTTACTGAATAATAGTTACGTACAAAGTTGATCTCAATTATATTACTTAATAATAAGTAAAGATTTTTTAGTTTAGATTTTTTAATACAATGTTTTTCTGGTGTCCATTTACTTATGTTTTTACTTAGTAATAAGATTAAACTTTTTGATACGGTTTTTTACCAAAAAGGTACAATAAACCATTTTTATTTGTAAAACTGTGTTTAATTTTTGACATATTTTTTATAATATTGGTTCAAATTTTGAATGCAAAAGGGACTTTTATGCTTTTTTTTCTTAATAGGTAACAGCTATTACAAAGTTTATATTGTAGATAGATAGAGCTAAAAAATACGCATCTAATGATATATTAACATCTTATATTTAATTAATAAATATATGAAATATTATAAAAAAACAGTTTCAAAAATTTGTTTTGGCTGTCCTGTAAAATTTATGGATTTCGATTTGTGTCCCTTTTGTATTCAAGGAGCGACATGTTAAAGCACAGATTAGAATGGTACCTAGAAAATAACAATTATTTATCGGATTCTCAATTCGGATTCAGAAAAGACATGAGTACTATGGACAGTCTAGGTATCTTTACAACAGATGTCCATACAGCATTCCTTGAAAAAAAAATCCTGGTCGGCGTCTTCTTGGATGTAGAGGCCGCATATGATAATGTTGCACTTTCAGTCCTCAGGAATAAACTAATTCAGCTGAGGATTCCTGTTAAGTTAGTATTTTTCATATGCAATCTCCTTATGGAGCGAAGGATCATTTTTAAAACTCAAGGCTCATTTTTATTCCCTATGACTGTGTGGAAGGGCTTACCCCAAGGGTCAGTTTTAAGTCCTATTCTGTATAACATCTATACGCGAGATCTTGATCAATCTGTCAACCAACATTGTTCCATTCTCCAATATGCAGATGATCTCGCACTCTATGCATCTTCTGAGAATCCAGATAACATAGCTTCATGTTTGAACAACGCTTTAACTTCCCTTGGTTCCTGGCTAGGTAACCACGGTCTCTCTTTGGCTGCTTCTAAGTGCAGCACTGTCGTATTTACAAAGCGACGAAATGTTCCTACCATTAATTTATTTGTCGGAGATGAACTAATACGACAAGATACCAAAGTAAAATTTTTGGGTGTTTGGTTGGACTCCAAGCTATCAGGAGCCTCTCACTGTGACTACATATATTCTAAGTCTGAAAAAAATATAAACATTTTACGTTCTTTGGCTGGAGTTTGGTGGGGCTCTCACCCCTTTACCCAAAAAATATTATATAATGCCATAATACGCAGTAATTTAGATTATGGATCTTTCCTCTTAGATCCTGGAAACAAGGGAGCTTTGGAAAAACTTTCAAAAATCCAATCTAAATGTCTTCGTATAATTCTTGGTGCAATGAGATCTTCCCCAATAAATGCCATGCAAATAGAATGCGTTGATCCCCCTCTTTATTTGCGTAGACAATTTATTTCGGATAGGTTTTTATTTAAACTTTCCCAAAATTCCCGTCATCCCCTCCTTAATAAACTCAGTTTTCTTTTTTCTTTGATAGAAAGGAAAGGATATCAATCTATCTTCGATTTACCTTGTCTAGTCCGCAGCTTCATTAAATTATCTCGCCTCCCAGACCCAATCTTACAATTTCCCTCTAATTTAATTTTTTCCCTTCCTTATAATGTTTTAACTTTTTCTCCAAGGGTATTTTTGGACTTTGGTGTTCAGAAATATTCTGTAGGAGCAGACAAAATGGTAAAAGACAAGTTATCCTCAGAATTTTCAGGTTGGATATCACTTTTTACTGACGCTTCTAAACTTTCAAATGATGGTATTGTTGGATCTGCAGTTTGGATCCCTAGCTCCAAAATTATTTTAAGTTATAAATGCCCCTCCATTACCCCAATCTTTTCCGGAGAGGCCATTGCTATTCTAGAAGCGATTAAATTCGTAACTTCCCATAAATTAACAAATTCTATAATTTTAACCGACTCCAAAAGCTGCTTACAATCCATAATTTCCAATCCGTTCAAAGCAAAATCCAGATACCCTGTCATCCTGAAAATTAAAGAGGCTCTGTTTATATGTCATCAACTCAATATAAACGTTGTGCTAGCCTGGATACCCGGTCACTCTGGTATAACAGGGAATGAAACAGCAGACTCCTGCGCCAAACAGGCCATTAACATTGGTATTTTAGATCATTTTAAAATTAATCCTCTCGATATCTGCTCTAACATGAAAAATTCTATGATGGTCGCTTGGAATAAAGAATGGCAGATCACGAGAAAAAGAAAGGGAAAATTTTACGGTAGCATCCAACCAGACATTCCATCAAAACCTTGGTTTTCAGTGTTTCAAACAATTGATAAATATATTTCGTCTACAGTCTGCAGAATTCGCCTTAATCATTGTTGCACTCCAGTTCACCTAGCTAAAATCAGGGTGCGGGATCATTCCCTATGTGAATGCGGTCTGGACGAGGGTAATCTTGACCACATTTTTTTCAACTGTCCCAATTTAATTCTTTCCCTATATGACATCCTTCCTCCTGAAATCCCTCGACCCACTAACATGAAAACCCTTCTTAGTCTCACCTTTTCCCCATTTATCCACCTGTTGTGTAAATGTATAAGGGTTAATAGTATTAAATTGTAAGTTTATTATATTTTATTTTATATAATATCTTTAAATAAATTTCACCTCATTTTTCGTAATTTTTACCCGTTTTTAACATTTAGAATTAACATTGATATAATAATAATTATGTATATATACTTTGTCTCATTTATATTATGTAATTTTTCAAGCTAAAAACTGGAAATTCTGTTTCGGCTGGTATTTAATACGTGACATTGGCAGAATTGGGGTATGGCAACACCGCAAAAGCCAATTTAAGAAGAACTGAACTGAACTGACCTAACCCTTTCCCAATATTGTCGCTAAATATTATTATGTTTTCTTTTTCTACAACTGTATTCGGGGTACTGGGAGATTTCAAGGTAAATTCATTATTTTTTTTCGGTGTTAACAGTTTGGTAGAACGATTGCAGTTGCAAGTATGATTGTCCATTAATGAATTAAATCGTTCTGTATTGTAATGACATGTCTCCACTAAGTCATTTAGGGCTAAGACATGTTCACTTATTTCTTTTTTTGACAGTTCATATTTATTAGAAATTGACTTTAGTGATTTTTCAAGGCCTATTATTTCTAACTCTAATTTACTAATTTCACAGTCATACTGTTTTTTGTTTGAATTATTTTTTTTGTAACAGGACTGTAACTGTTCCTTCAAGTTAATTCTAGATCTGTTATGTCTCAAACTTTTTGTATGGATTTTATTTTTACAAATTAATTTCTGAGTCTTTCTAATTAATTTATTCAAGTTAATATATTTCTTCAGTTTGTTCCTGCTGCATTTGCCAATCCCTTTTGTATATTCATCACTGTTGTTAACAGTTGAGTCAGTATTTGTTGAAGGGGTGTGGTTATTAACAGCATGAACCAACTGCGGAGAGGTTGAAACTAATTCTTCAAACAAACTCTGATTTTGCAAGACAGTTTCATTGAGTTTATCTGATTCTAATTTATTTATTTCTTTATGGGCTTCCTGAAGTAAGATTTCTAATTCAGTGATCCGATTTAGAGCTGACTCATATTCATCACTGCATTGGCCAAATCCTTCTATGATAGTTTGCAACCTCTCCCGATCATCTATACATGCTTCTAACTGTATGTGTAACTCAGTTAACTCACTTTTAAGTTTACAATTTTTTTCTGAAATCTCCAACAGTACCCTTTCATTGTCATCTCTCTCTCTGTTCAGATCCTCAACCAACTCCTTGGTAGCTTTTAGCTCCTTCAACGTCAGTTGGAGTTTAGTCTCCTCCTGACGAGAATAGGCCCTGCGAGTCATCATTGTAAATTCTTGGGAATTACTTTGTATATTATGTAGGTACCTACCAAGGTAGGTTGATTGAAGATAACCGTGTGTTAAAGTTTATAAAATAAAAAATCGGTATTATTCCCTTTGCTAACTATAAGAAATTATTATAAAACAGAGAAATAGTGACTTACAAATTGAAATTAAACTATGTAAACTTTTGAATTTTGAAATTATTTTCCGTTGAGGTTATGTTAAATGTCACTTGCCGGCACTTGCTGTTTTCGGTATTAACTTAGTAAATATTAGTAAGATTTAATACTAACACAATATGCCACACTTAACACTATACTTTATAACTAATTATATTGGGAAAGGGCTCTAAAAATAAATAATTTTAAATAAAAAGTTTGAGACACGAACAAAACAGCTGTTGACGTTAGTGTTGCCACACGCGAAAAACGGAATATAATAAGGAATATATATATTTTATACTTGCTATACCATATACTACAACATTATGTAGTGAAAATAAAACAAATCAGATACACAAGGCCAGTGTGAACGGCGATTGAGAGTCGGTTAGGGTCGACTTCATCGAAACTACGCCGCATCGGTGATACCCTAAACAAGGGTCATGTCAGAAGAACCCTTATCAACGAGAATGCATGAAGAGATTGATGAAAGTGTACGAAGTGAATGTGAGGATCGAGTAAATCGAGGATCGATGATACACCCGTACTATCTGTTTATAATATTCTGTTATTATATTTTATTTTAAATCGCCAGATAAACATGGCTTTAATAGTAAATAATTACTAAGATGACTTTAAATCAGAAGAAAAAATGGACCTGTATTGAATGTAAATGCAAACAACCAAAACTGGATAATTCGAACACTCCGGCTCCACCAAGTAGCGAGGAAATAATAACTAATACTTCGACCAATGTTAGAAGTTATGACATTCATTTGGATCCCAATATCTCTTTTGAACAGCTTAGTAACACAGGATATAATTATGATGATCAAAATGACAATGTTAAAATTCGCACGTCGGGCACCAAAACCAGTCGGAATAGCGGTGGGGTATGTTATGATGAATGTACGTTTCCTGACGATATTTATATGGATAATTTACGTAAGGTAATCAGGGAGGAATTAAAACTGGCCATAAATGAGCGCCTGACAAATATTATTAGCACCGCTGTGGCAGAGCAGGTTGCTTTAATTATGAAAACAGTCGACGCGGATTTAAACAATCGAATAATTGAGCTTGAAAGGAAGTTTGCAAAATTAGAAAATAGCCTCGTGCAGGACTCAAGCAAATTTATTGAACAGCAATCATATTGTAGCCCCAGTTATCTAACTGAGTCGACATCTGAGTCTTCCAGCTCTAACACTTTTTTTTTTACTGTCCCGCCCTCACACCCGCCACTGCAACTCCTGTAAGCCAGGATCAACAGTGGCACGCATATTAATGACACTGAGCATTGAAGCTCAGCGCGTCTCCGGGAATGTCTAACTTGTCTTTAACCCGCAACGAAATCAATCAAAAAGTTAAATTAATAGGAGGAGTTGGAAATAAATTATTGTCCACTTCCCTCCCTAATAAAGCGGGTGACAAAACAATGAACTAAAGAGGCAAACAACCTCGCATAAAGACATTTACAGCCAGAGAAGCCAGCTGTAAAGCACCACGGAATAGTGATTATTACATTTAAATGGGACCTAATATGTAAGCTGTTATACTTGATTCCAATAATAGGTATGGCAAAATCGCCGGAAAGCACGGAAATTCTTCCTAGTCTCCACAAGGTCCATGTAGTATACAACACCAGATGTTATTTGCATACTATCTAGCATGGTTTTACGCTCATTCTGCCAAAGACTACACTCCCAAAGTACATGATGCGCGGACTGCTCATATTCGCAATAAGGTGTTGAACATGAGCACGCAGGCGAATCAACGAGCTTAAATGAGTACAGTTTAGACTTAAAGTTACCATGGCCCGTAAGAAACTGTGATACGTAATAATCGATATCTAGCCAAGTCTTTGTCAAACGATCACGCACGCATGGAAAATATTGGTATAGATGCCGACCCTTCAAAGATACATCCCATCTATTCTGCCATTCATCTATTAATTCGTTATATACAACTGAGAGCGGCTTAAATAATCTGTCTACTTTTACAAGTTCACGTGAATTTAAGAATCTTTTGTCCATATTCTCTCTAGTTGAGTAATACATCGCGGCGCGACGTTGTACCTCCAGGTCAACTGGAAGTACACCCGCAAGGACAGGCAACGCTTCGGTACTAACAGTCCTATATGCCTTACACAAGAATATCAACGCCAAACGTTGGCTCTGGAGCAATTTCCTTCGCACAGCACCGACAGTAGCCCTATCGGCCCATACGGGGGATCCGTAAGTAATACATCCTAAGTAAGTCGCTCCATAGATGGTTTTTAATGTATTGAAAGAAAGCCCCCACGTTGATTTTGATATTCTTGTCAAAGCAAAAAAGTTATTTTTCGATTTTTCCCCGACTTTCTTAATATGTTCAAGAAAGGAAAAATTCCTTTCCAAAATTAGACCAAGATAACAAACTGATTCTTTTTTCTTTACGGTAATATTATTAAATTTAATTCGCGGCGGTGATTTTAGAATTCCTTTTAGAAGTAATTGGAACGTTTTATGTGGTGCGAACTGTAAGCGATTTCGATCCCCCCAATCAGATATTAAATTTAAACACGTGTCGGCCATATTTTCGAGTCCCGACCTACTGTTTGACTCAATAAGCAAGAGGCCATCGTCCGCATATCCAATCAAAGAACACCCTGACGGTAAGGGAATTGTAAGAAAATCGTCGAAGCCCAAATTCCATAAATAAGGACCCAAGACCGAGCCTTGTGGACAGCCCATCGTCAGTGGCTTCGACACGGCATGGTGTCCAAGTTTAAGTTTTGTTGTTCCGTGCGAGAAATACGAGTATATAAGTGAATATATGTTTTTAAAGCAACCTCGCAATTTCAACTTAAGAAGCAGCATTGGCCACCAAGCATTGTCGAAAGCACCGGAGATGTCCAGGAAAATACCGAGTACATATTTGCGTATCGATGTACTTACTCTTCTCCTAACCGAAATTGCCGCATCAATAGTCGACCTACCCATAGTAAAACCGAACTGTTTTTCATGGAATTTTGGTCCACCTGGTAGCAATCGAGGGACGGTAAGACGTTCTAAAAGTTTACCTAGCGACGGCAAGAGTGTAATGGGTCTGTAAGACTTAGGATCTTGAGGAGATTTATCGCCACTCTTGGGTATTATCCGAATGAAACCGGTACGCCAGACTCGCGGAAATACCCCTTCAGCAATACATCGATTAAAAACAGTTAGTACTGCATTGCCGGCCGATTTACACGCTTCTTTGATCATTTTGTTGGATATTTTATCATCACCGGAAGCCTTGTTTAGGGGCAAAGATCGAACTATTTCACTAAATTCATCAAATGATGAGAGATTTGAATCGCAAGAGTTTGGCAGTTCCGCGGCCCACATCCTAATCTGCTTGTGGTATTCCGTGTCATTCCCAACATTATCGTCCGGTATTAACGATTGTAACAAAGCTTCCGTTGTCTCCTCAATGCCAGTTGTGTAGTTGTTATTAATTTTTATATTCTCAATATAAGCCAAATTGATTGACCTGTTTGCTTTAAACTCATGGTATAAAGGAGACCACGGACCTTCACTATCTAACCGGGCTACAATTTTTCGTAATAAATTGCCTTTCGATTTTTGTACAGCCGCTCTATAATGTGATCTGGCAACTTTCAGTTCATTAAAAGCAGATGTAATTGCTTCCCCTGTAATACGGCGTTTTTTAAGCCCGTTAAACCGCCGACGCGCTCTGCGAAAAGTTCGCCGTAGTTGGACTAGTAAGTCATTCCACCAATCACACCTCCGAGTCTTTGTGATGGGACCTCGACCAATGGTAACGTCCGCGCAATACGTAAACGTGTCCGACATAATCTCGGCACAAGTCTCAGCTGACAGATCATCGCGAGTGAAGTCCCTGGCATGCTGAGCAAATAAAGAGCTAAATAAATCCCAGTTGGCACCTATAGACTTATATCTAAAATTACAATTTATATGTACCGGACCCTGTGTCACTCTAGGCAAGAACTCGTACACAATCAGGCGATGGTCACTACACGACGCGTCCGGCAGGACGCGCCACCTATCAATACGGACGTCTCCACTAGAAAGTGTGACGTCAATAGAGGATTCGCCCATAGGGCTGCTATAAGTAGGTGGTGCATCGGGGGTGTTATGTACTTCGAGGTTCATCTCTGCAATGAAATCTTCTACAGCGCAACGTCGCTCGGTATCGGTGGAGCGATATTTTCCATACCAAAGGATTGAAGACGCATTAACGTCAGCACCTATAATAATTTTATGTCCAGCGAGGGACCGCAAGACATAACGGAGGTGATGCAAGTGGGGACCCACAGGGTCGGAGTATTGAAAATAACAGCTCACAAGAAAAACCTTACAGATCGGACTCGACACCTCTGCGACAGCACAGTGTGACGTCATAAGATTACGTACTGAGGTAACGGTAAGATTTGAACCCGACACGAAAATACCTGCTCGTGAGTTGTTATCGAGTTGTATCACCCTACTACGTAATCGCGCATGTTGGTATTGCTCTTGAACCACAACGACATTCAGCTTATAATCGCGAATTAACGTGTCTAATTCTGACGTCGCTACCCTATCGTTATGAAGATTTAACTGACCGATTGTAAAGTTATCCATATTTAATTAGTATTGGGTCGACAAAACTAATTGCTCGAGCTTATTTTTGTATGTTGGGCACTCCTGAGACCCACAACGATGATCGTGTTTTTTTTTAAATCGTTTGCAAGGCGCACATACAGGCTTAAACTCCGGGTTCGATTTTTGCGGGCACGCCTTAGTTTCATGTGACTCAGCACAGATGGCGCACGTTGGTGTTTTTACTGTACAAAACTTTTGTACATGCCCGTAATACTGACAATTTAAACAACGGACTACATCAATGTCATCGATAAAACGGCAGGTGGCCCAATCAATGAAAAGTTTGTCCTTTGTATTCATCAAGTGTTTACGAACCTCTGAATCTAATTCTAAGCCTATCCATTTCCGACCGTTATCTAAAATTCGTCTGCGGGTTATTTTAACGGACGGACAGCTCTAACACTTTATCACATAATGCAATCATACAACAGCGTTCATGTGCATCGGTCACTGATCAACCGCAGTTTTCTAATTTACGTACAGCAATTATTCCGGAGTCAAGTGAGTATTCGGATACCAATATTAATATTGCACATTTAGTATCTGCGTCGCATGGGAAAAATACAGAGACTACAAAAAAACTCAATTGGACCAGCGGGGTTATGCGAGGCTCAGCCTCTCTCTTGGCTCCACCCAACTGGAGGCTTCTGAACGTTGGCGGTACATGCACCTCTTCTACATATGTAAAGATAGGCACAACAGAAGAGAAAGTGCGCCACCACCTCCAGGCTATCTGCGGCAGTGATGTTTGTACAGTTGAAAGCCTTAAAGCACGCGGTTTTTTTTTTTTTTTTTTTTCCGCTAGGTGGCGCGCTATAGTACACATTTAGCTTATGTGGGTTCTGTGATTTTTTGTAAAGTAAAATATTCTCGAGTGTTAATTACCTAAATTAGTGTGTGCAAAACATCGTTAGTGCTCCGCTGCTTCCGCAAAAGTATTATTGTGATACTATAACTATAAGTGGCATAAAAAAGAACAAATCTGTTTTGGCCGTTATCCGTATTTCAAACTTTCAAGTGCTGTTTCACTGGTGATTTTACCCTGAGCTGTCTGTCTGTGAGTACTGACTATCTACTACAGTGGAAATTATCTCTGGAATACGAAAAATAAACCGGTTACTATTATATATTTTAGTATATCGTAAATTAATAATAACGATTGAAATAAAACTATTTTATACGGATTTTATCGCGCATCTCCAAGCATTACCTTCGCTTTGACCAGCCCCAAATCCTCGCCAAAGAACACCGTTTCCTGCCCAGGATGTTTCGCGAGGCTATTGAAATTAAAAAACATCCAAATTTCAATAGAGAAGATGGCTTGAAGCTTGCACCAACATGGGATCCAATTCTACATTTAATTAAATCGGAACCCAAAAGACCAGCTGCCAGACCTCAAGACACAGTGAGCTCCTTCTGCGTAGATCGGATCGCAAAAACTAGCTAACTTTTTAAATTAACTTTTTAATTTAATAAATATAAATTAAGGGTAGTTTAATTGTAACAGTCACTGAGCGGATGACTAATACCTCAGTCTGCCCCGTGACCATGAAAGCTGTAAAGTAATCGAAACGTCGGGAAGTTAAAAAATGTAAAAATTAAACCAAATCGCGATAAAATCCGTATAAAATAGTTTTATTTCAATGTGTAACATTCGCGTAAATCTAAGAAACCATTATGCAAACCAGTACGGACTGCAAATTGCAAACAAAATACGCCGGTTGGAGAATTTGAAAACTAAGCGCGCAAGAAATATATCATCATTGAATTTCTTGAAGAGATGCCGTGATCATAATCTCATCCCCACGTGTGTGAAGATATCACCGAAGAAAACCATACGAGGGAGCGCTAAAATTCTAAGCCAGGCGAGTAAAAAACTGTTACAAGCTACCATACATGAAACACGATCTGACCTACATTACTTAAATAATTGTATCGAAAAATCATCCAATGAGTTAAAGACAGTATTAACATCATTTGATTTTAAAAATTGCATGGACACATTAAATAAAAGAGAAACATCTAAATATAACGAATGCAAAAATAAACACATAAATAAATATGATAAACTTTCATCAAAATCAAATGTCAAAAATTCTAACAACTCCGAGTGCAGGCACGGAACGCACCCTAACACAGATAACACGCACTCCGACGCAGACAAACAACGCGCGGTCATTAATCTGTCAAAACATACATTGGATGAAAACACAGTTCACATGCCCGACTAACCTCTTAATTATACATTTTGCCCTTCTATAATCTGTGTTCCAATGATACATGACTTTTGCACCCCCCCGCGCACACATCGCATTCCCTGCGGTCACCTATCGGTGGGCGGTACCTAATTCCGCGGCGTCTACGCCGCCATTGTTGATTGTTTAATGGCGGCTGTGTTTGCGGCGGTTACCTGTGCATTACAAGTACTGCGTCGATTAAGTGAACTTATCCTTTCCATAGTGTTTTAAAACAAAAGTATAACTTTCTCGTGGTGAACGGTGGTTTTGCTTTGAGGAAAATGACAGTGTTGTGTTGGCAAATGCCTAAATTCGCGACCAGACGCTATATTATTTAAGATTCCGAGAAATGAGAAAAGACACAATGTGTGGTTGCAATGTCTTCAAATATTCATTTGACTTTGTAAGCTGTGACGACAACCAACAGTATATTCTTAATAATTATATTAATATTGTTGTGAAATTTACCATAATGAATTGGTGCAAAACAATTATTAGGATTTTAAAGGGTACCGACATTTCTAGGTTAATTATAAGGACGATGTTACCAAAATTACAACAAAAAGCTTTAGAGATGTACAAAAATAAATAAATAAATCATTTAATAAATAATTATAAGGGTTTTATTTACAATTCATAAATCTATTATCAAAAAGTTGCATTTATTTTATTATTTTGCTATTTCTCTATAAATCACTATAATGTGATTTATAGAGACTTAGCAAAATAATAAAATTGATGAAATTTAGAAATTACCCTGTGGAGCCACGCGCAGCGCTCGTAACAAGGCTGAATACAACTTCTGCCTTTGCCTGCTCCACGTATCATGTTTAAGAAGAAAATAACTGTCATGTAATTCTAGCGAATGATTGAATGAATGAGACTGGGCTAAAAAAAATGTAGGCGAGTTGGTCGTCTGTTTACTCCTTAGTCTGTGACAGTTCAGGTTTTGTCAAGAGGTCTAAATTTTGCCGTAACTCCACGTAGGATACCGTATGAAGATATTATTTGTAACGTTGAGAACAGTCTCTTCATTAACAATTTGAAAAAGGAAGATTCGGAGGCGATACGTCAAGATATATCATCTTTATTACGACGAAACAAAGTGCCGAAACCAAATCTTCCAAAACATCTATTTATCGCTTTAAAGAACCTGCGATCTATGAAGGATTTAACTGTTCTCCGTGCAGATAAAGGGAATGCGACAGTAGTGATGGACACTTCAGATTACAACAACAAAATCGAACAACTCTTATCGGATGACACTACATACAAAATGGTCAAATCAGACCCGACCACCAGGATTTTAAAGGCCACTAGCTCTTTAATAATCAAGTACTCAGAGAAGTTAGATCTGAACGCTAAGTCACTCATCCCATCGTGTGCAAAACCTCCTAAATTGTATGGATTACCAAAAATACACAAGGAAAATGCTCCACTACGTCCCATTGTGAGCCAGATCGACACACCAACCTACAGATTGGCTCAGCACGTAGCACAAGTGCTTTCACCACTGAGAGGAAACACTAGAGCATCTGTGAAGGATTCATACCAATTTGTCAGTGATATTAAACACCTACAATTAGCTGACAATGAAACAATGGTTAGTTTTGATGTCCAGTCACTTTTTACAAGCTTACCAGTACAAGACTGCATCAAAATTGTCACTAAGAAGTTAACAGAGAATGACATGCCACTAGAATATGCAGAATTACTCAAACATTGCCTCACATCTGGCTACATGTTGTGGAACAATCAATACTATGTACAAATGGATGGTGTCGCTATGGGCTCACCTGTATCTCCAGTAGTCGCCGATATTTTCATGGAGGACTTTGAGGAGACAGCCCTTAGTACAGCCCCGGTCTCGCCAAGATTTTACAAGCGGTATGTAGATGATACTTTCACAATTTTACCAACTGACCAAGTAACTGCATTTTTAAATCACCTCAACTCCATTAACAATAAAATTCAATTTACTATGGAGTTGGAACAAAACAAATCTCTTGCTTTCTTAGATGTTTTAGTAATCCGTAATCCTGATCAGTCCTAAGTTCATACTGTGTATAGGAAAAAGACCCATACAGATAAATATCTGAACGGTGATTCTCACCACCATCCAAAACAGTTAGCTACCGTGGGTAAATCTTTGTTTCAGAGAGCACAAGGAATCTGTGACGAGAAACACCTGGCAACTGAGCTGCAACACGTCAAGCAAGTACTGTGAGACAACAAGCTCCAAATTCCACGCCGCCGTCACAGAAACCGAGTGAAACCAGCCACAGTTGAACGGGTCCCGGTTATATTGCCATACATAAAAGGAGTCACGGACAAGATTGGCTACATCCTGAAGCGTGCTTCTATTAAAACATACTACAAGCCGCCTAAGAAGATTAGTCAATTCTTACCACCTGTCAAGTGTCATATACCTTTACAAGAACCGGGAGTATATAAAATAGATTGCGACTGTGGCCTCTCTTACATCGGCCAAACCAAACGAAGCATAGGGACCCGCGTAAAAGAACACATAGCTGACGTCAAACACCGACGCTCAACGAAGTCTGCAGTTGCTGAACACATAGAGGAAGGCTCCAAGCATTACCTTCGCTTTGACCAGCCCCAAATCCTCGCCAAAGAACACCGTTTCCTGCCCAGGATGTTTCGCGAGGCTATTGAAATTAAAAAACATCCAAATTTCAATAGAGAAGATGGCTTGAAGCTTGCACCAACATGGGATCCAATTCTACATTTAATTAAATCGGAACCCAAAAGACCAGCTGCCAGACCTCAAGACACAGTGAGCTCCTTCTGCGTAGATCGGATCGCAAAAACTAGCTAACTTTTTAAATTAACTTTTTAATTTAATAAATATAAATTAAGGGTAGTTTAATTGTAACAGTCACTGAGCGGATGACTAATACCTCAGTCTGCCCCGTGACCATGAAAGCTGTAAAGTAATCGAAACGTCGGGAAGTTAAAAAATGTAAAAATTAAACCAAATCGCGATAAAATCCGTATAAAATAGTTTTATTTCAATGTGTAACATTCGCGTAAATCTAAGAAACCATTATAATAATAACGATCCCAATCAACTGGCGCCATCTCTGATCATCGGCAATGTAACTGAATTTCCAACTGAGATATTCCGATTAAACTCCTAGCCTTACATCCGATAGAGGGCGCTAGTAATACAATACATTACTATGCTTTGCGGTGCTTGTAACGAAGCTATAGACTATGGATGTGGTTCGGAAGAAGCAATCACAGTTAGCTGCGCCTCGTGTTTGATGAAGTTCCATCTCGGTTGTCTTAGCCTTTCAAGAGTCGACAGCAAGACTGCTCGTACTGGCGGGCTTAATAACTACAGTTGCCCATCTTGCAAAGTCAAAACAAAGCAACGTTTCACAGATTCGACTCCGGTTCGGACAGGGAAACAGCGGAATGACCATCCAACTGATACTTCCGATGACATGGCCTCTACAAATAAGCCAGTTGAGGTTACATCCTCCCCAATTCCTGAGAGCGTACTTACCTCCTTTACCCAAACGCTATTACAACTCCAGGGTGCCTTCAACACAATGAAAGAAGAATTCTGTGCCTTTACTATCTCCCTCAGTTCGACCTCTGATGATATTGAACTTTTCCGGAAAGAAATGAGTGAAGTAAAAAAGGAACTCAAGGAGTTGGATCGCTACAGGGCCGAAGTCACTGAGCTGCGTGCAGAAGTGTCTGAACTCAGACAAGAACTAGAATCCAGGAAACAGCGTGAATATCTTAAGGACATAGAAATATCGGGAATTATAGAACATCGAGGTGAAAATCTTCCACAATTGGTGTCTAACATCTCCACTAAACTAGGACTAACGCTGTCCCCCCATTACATCGTGGATATAAAACGTGTTGGAAAACGCAGTAATGTAACGGAAGGCAATGCTAGACCTCGACCAGTGATTATCTCCTTCACAAGGCGTGCACCGCGTGATCATCTGCTTCGCGCTGCTAGGGTACGTCGTGGTCTATCAACAGACATGATTGAAGTCCCCGGTAACCTCCGCCGAGTCTATGTAAATGAACATTTAACAAAACCAAATAGGATACTTTTCAGTAAGGCACGCGCTATAGGCTTAGAGTTAAAATTCAAGTATGTGTGGACGGCCAATGGGGCTATACTAATGAGAAGAACCGAAACTAGTTCGGTTCTTCGAGTTAACTCATTAGATATCCTAATCAAACTAGTCGGGCAACAATCAACCAACAATGGTCCGACCAACACTCATTGTCCCTAACCCGTGTGCTTCTATTAAATGCCGTCCTTATCGTAGCTTTTTTATAATTGATCTCTTTATAACACTATATTCTGATTATATTACTAAGACATGTAACATTATATTCTTTTGGTTTCTGATATTTATATTAAATAAGGTCTTAATTTATAACCACTTAGATAAAGCCCTCTGTATGTACTTCATTGGTTATGTACAAGCATTTTTAATAACGTGTTATAATATGGTGTTGATTTTTAACAATGTACTTGATGTATTTTTAGAGAGGGTTTTTAATTTTAATTTTTTTGTCGTTAATTCACCGTTTGTTAAGTTGATTTTGGTAATTTTGATGCATTTTTTATTTAAGTTTATATACCTGGAGCAAATTGGACATAGAACTGTGATATTTTGTGATACCTCAATTTATTATGTCAACAATTTTAACCTCTTATTGATGTCCAACCCCTTTTATAATTATTGCATTAATGTCTTATTGAACTTCCTCTCCTCCTCAAATCCAGCATCTTGTACTGCAGCCGCTCTATTAAAAACACACTCTTATGCATGTATAATGGCCACAGTCAATATATCTATGCCTAAACAGGATGTTATGTATACAACTTTCTTACTAGTTTATTCTCATATTATCATGATTTTCAATATTCCAAACACTTACTATAACAGACATAAGCTTAGCACATTATGGATAGAGTAGATTTACAGGACAAAATAGATAATTCATTTCATATTAAATGTCATAACATAAAAGTTTTAGAAAACTGTAGAAGTATATTATCGAAAAGTATTAAGTTCAAAATACTTACATTGAATATTAGAACATTGACTGCCTCGGTGGCGTAGTTGTATTACGGTACGGTTACAAAGCTGAGGTCTCGGGTTCGAATCCCGGGTCGGGCAAAGTGATATTGGATTTTTCTATTCATTATCAGCCCGGAGTCAGGAATTTGTGCCCGATATGGCGATGGGCTCGCCCCCTATCACATCATGGGACGAAACATACAAGGCGAAATGTGGGTGTCCTGGTGACGCCTCTGCCTACCCCTTCGGGGATAAAGGCGTGAGTTTATGTATGTATTATTATTATTATGCATCCTTCAAATTGGGTGTGCCCAGTAAACTAGCAGATCAGGTGCTGAATTCCAGACATTGGGCGGCGGACATATGCATTAAACCATGGAGACAAAACTTTCGTAAGAAAAACACTGTGGCATTTCAAGAACCAAATGAAAAATAAACAAATTTCAATACTGTATCAGAATGTAAGAGGCCTACGGTCAAAAACTGATTTTTTTTACAGTTATATTTCTTTGTGTTCTTGTGATATTGTAGCGCTTACTGAAACCTTTTTGAACAGCTCTGTCTATGATAGTGAACTCTTCCCCCACAACTATGTGGTAATACGACATGATAGAGTTGGAGATGTTGGATGGGGAGGTGTTTCACTGGCAGTAAGAGACACTTACACAGTAAAAAGAGTTACTGATATAGATGGCTTATCAGATGACAAGGAGCTAATATTTGTGGTAGTATCTTGTAAAAATATAAAATTATTTATCTGTCTTGTATATTTACCACCTAGCTATAACGATAAGCAATATTTAGAAGTATTGGATTGTATTGAAGGTGCTATTTGTAGGTACTCAGAGTACAAAGTTCTTGTTATTGGAGATTTTAATCTTCGGTCTTGCAATGTTTCAGTTGTTACACAATATAACTACTTCAAAGAGTATTGTCAATTACGTCAACATAACAATAATTGTAACAAATATGGTGGCATCCTAGATTTGGTTTTAACTAATATTGACACGGACCGCGTTAGTGTTACATCGGATGTTGAACCTCTTGTGCCAATGGATTCCTATCATCCGCCCTTAGAAGTAATGCTTACTTTACCGAAAAGTTCAGTAACAGGTATTCCGCCAACAACAGCTCCTCAACAAATTAGTTCCGATTGGAACTACAGAAAAGCTAATTTTCCTAAATTATACGGAGACCTAATGTGCCTAGACTGGACAGACCTGAAATATCAAGAGGACGTAAATACAGCTATTGGATTTTTTGATGATAAACTGTACAGTACTATTAATAAACATGTCCCACAAAAAAAAGTATACTAAAATTGCTGTAAATACGTATACCCTATGTGGTAGAACACTAATATCATTCATTACATAAAACTAAAGGCCTTCAACTTAAAAAAATACAAACTACTTGGACTAGAAATGAATAGGGAATTATTCAAATATTATAGAGGAAAAGTCAAAAAACTTGTTAACATAGCTTTTAAAAACTATACTATAAAGTCTGTTGAAAGTGACATTGCACGTGACCCTACTAAATTTTGGAAATATGTTAAAGATAAGAGGACGTGTCGACATCCTTGTACAGAATTTAATTATAATAATAAACCAGTTAATGGTCAACAAGCTGTTGATGCGTTCGCAGAGTATTTTAGCTCCGTTTTTCACAGTAATTCCCCAAGGCTAAGCCCAGAGGAGGCTGATCGTATTGCTACTGACAAAGGTTGTGTCCCGAGCATTAGTGTTGACTTTGTCACCGGGCGAGAACTGTGTAGGGCAGTCCGCCGATTAAAGGCTTCGGCTGCCTATGGCCCTGACGGTATACCGGCGTTTATCGTTAAAGATTGCTTACAGGTGCTGGAAGAACCCCTCATATATTTGTATAATCTTTCTCTCCGGCACTGTATCTATCCCACTAGGTGGAAGGTATCTAGAGTTACTCCAATACCGAAAACTGGATCATCGACTGATGTCGCTAATTTTAGACCCATAGCAGTACTCTCAGTATTTGGAAAGATATTTGAATCCATAATTAATTCTGGCATTTCCACACAGATCAATAAATGCTTAAATGATTCCCAACATGGTTTTCGTCCTTCACGATCCACTCTTACAAATCATGTTGTCTTTGCTGACTATGTAAGCGCAAACATGGCAGCAGGTTGTCGTGTGGATGCGGCATACTTCGACTTCAAGAAAGCATTTGACCTCGTGGATAATGACATTCTGTTACAAAAGTTCTCGACTCTCGGGTTTACTCCACGGCTTATTAGGTTCTTTGCCGACTACCTAAAAGACCGTAAACAATATGTCCGAATGGCACAATACACTTCCCAAGAATATTACACCCGTTCTGGCGTTAGTCAGGGAAGTACATTGGGGCCTACACAATTTTTGATCATGGTAAATGATCTGCCCAATGTTCTGCATAAAGCAAAGTGTTTAATGTTTGCCGATGATAATGGTTTCTTAGATTTACGCGAATGTTACACATTGAAATAAAACTATTTTATACGGATTTTATCGCGATTTGGTTTAATTTTTACATTTTTTAACTTCCCGACGTTTCGATTACTTTACAGCTTTCGTGGTCACGGGGCGGACTGAGGTATTAGTCATCCGCTCAGTGACTGTTACAATTAAACTACCCTTAATTTATAATTATTAAATTAAAAAAGTTAATTTAAAAAGTTAGCTAGTATTTGCGATCCGATCTACGCAGAAGGAGCTCAAGTTAAAAAATGTAAAAATTAAACCAAATCGCGATAAAATCCGTATAAAATAGTTTTATTTCAATGTGTAACATTCGCGTAAATCTAAGAAACCATTATCTCTTTTCTCTGTTTTATGGCTCGGTTACATTGGTCGATAAAGTGCATAGGAGAAGCCATAGTAGACACAATTTCAAAAGACAACATTTCCCGGCACCTCCCATGCGGACCTAACCGACTTAAAATAACATCTCCCACAGGCGTGCGTATGACATGCGTAAATAGAACTCTGGACATCATATGGACACGTGGACATCATAAACCATTTATGATCTCATTTCTTGTGTCAATGTGAATTCTATAATTTGTGTAATAAACTGCTTATATTGAGTTTATTATACAAATGATTACCTTTCACAATAATCCTAAACACTACGCCGGTGCTTTTAATATTTATTTACTTTCCAAGATCCAATATGATTAATTTGGTATTCCGGAATTTGGGTCTTTCAAACGTTCGTGTATATTCGGCTTATAAGAACATCGCATGCAGGATGATATAATAGATATAACTCATATCTGCGCTTGAAAAATCAACAATGGATAAATAACGCACAAATATCAACGATTACAGTTATATATGTTCTTCATATCTTCGTCAGACACATGCAAATGTGTGATGTGTCCTTTGCATTTCCATTGCCGTCACTTGACTACCGGATTATATGACCATATCTCATCGATAATTACAGCTATGATAGCTATACGATTTTCAAAAACAATTGTATCGATCTTTCCATCTAGACAACTATTAGCTTTCGTCATAGGTATTTTGATGTTGCTATTTTAATTCAAAAACCAACCTCTTCCCATAGCTTATTTAGATATCTCTTTAGAAATCTCTTATATGCACTGTCAGCTTTATGTACCTTATTATACTAGTTTTTATTATAAATGAAGAGCGTAAAATACGTCAAAATATTATTATTGACTATATGTACAGATAACTTTAAGGCCAAGTATGCGGAATAAATGAAATGAAATGAAATGAAATGAAATGAAATGAAATGAAATGAAATGAAATGAAATGAAATGAAATGAAATGAAATGAAATGAAATGAAATGAAATGAAATGAAATGAAATGAAATGAAATGAAATGAAATGAAATGAAATGAAATGAAATGAAATGAAATGAAATGAAATGAAATGAAATGAAATGAAATGAAATGAAATGAAATGAAATGAAATGAAATGAAATGAAATGAAATGAAATGAAATGAAATGAAATGAAATGAAATGAAATGAAATGAAATGAAATGAAATGAAATGAAATGAAATGAAATGAAATGAAATGAAATGAAATGAAATGAAATGAAATGAAATGAAATGAAATGAAATGAAATGAAATGAAATGAAATGAAATGAAATGAAATGAAATGAAATGAAATGAAATGAAATGAAATGAAATGAAATGAAATGAAATGAAATGAAATGAAATGAAATGAAATGAAATGAAATGAAATGAAATGAAATGAAATGAAATGAAATGAAATGAAATGAAATGAAATGAAATGAAATGAAATGAAATGAAATGAAATGAAATGAAATGAAATGAAATGAAATGAAATGAAATGAAATGAAATGAAATGAAATGAAATGAAATGAAATGAAATGAAATGAAATGAAATGAAATGAAATGAAATGAAATGAAATGAAATGAAATGAAATGAAATGAAATGAAATGAAATGAAATGAAATGAAATGAAATGAAATGAAATGAAATGAAATGAAATGAAATGAAATGAAATGAAATGAAATGAAATGAAATGAAATGAAATGAAATGAAATGAAATGAAATGAAATGAAATGAAATGAAATGAAATGAAATGAAATGAAATGAAATGAAATGAAATGAAATGAAATGAAATGAAATGAAATGAAATGAAATGAAATGAAATGAAATGAAATGAAATGAAATGAAATGAAATGAAATGAAATGAAATGAAATGAAATGAAATGAAATGAAATGAAATGAAATGAAATGAAATGAAATGAAATGAAATGAAATGAAATGAAATGAAATGAAATGAAATGAAATGAAATGAAATGAAATGAAATGAAATGAAATGAAATGAAATGAAATGAAATGAAATGAAATGAAATGAAATGAAATGAAATGAAATGAAATGAAATGAAATGAAATGAAATGAAATGAAATGAAATGAAATGAAATGAAATGAAATGAAATGAAATGAAATGAAATGAAATGAAATGAAATGAAATGAAATGAAATGAAATGAAATGAAATGAAATGAAATGAAATGAAATGAAATGAAATGAAATGAAATGAAATGAAATGAAATGAAATGAAATGAAATGAAATGAAATGAAATGAAATGAAATGAAATGAAATGAAATGAAATGAAATGAAATGAAATGAAATGAAATGAAATGAAATGAAATGAAATGAAATGAAATGAAATGAAATGAAATGAAATGAAATGAAATGAAATGAAATGAAATGAAAATATTTATTGAACCCATGAAATGTCATACATTATTTAGATTCAGTCACTTTTTTCCACTACCACCCGGTTCACAAGGCTGTTTTCGCCAGAGAAGAACGGGCAAGAAACTCTAGCGTTGCTCTTTTAAAACAAGTTTACAATACAGTATTTATACAGAGGTTGCAGCGTTAAATTCAGAGCAGTTCATAGATAATTTAGAATAGTAATGATGAATAGGGTAATTGGTCAAGTGATTTTGTACGGTTGAGTTAGGTAAGTAAAGTCGCCCAGAACGCGGAATCAGTACACTGTTTCAAATGTAGACCAAATCGTGTGACTCGACTAGCATTATGCTTGAGAACTGATATGCTCATAGGGCTTCTAGAACCACCAATGAATGTAGAAAAATAACAGTGAATACAGCTGAATAATATAAGTAATAAGTATACCCATTGTCACAAATATCGGCCGGAATTCGCATAAAGATACAAGTCTGATGTCGTTAGTATTCGAAACAAATATTTGAGGATTTCGCAAAGATTTATCTCGATGCTGGGATCTAAATTATAGAATATTGTATCACAGCCATGAATACTGCCTAAAACTATAAACTTGTAACAATAGTCCATCCATTTGGGACTACTTTTTTATTGATTGTTCTAGAAACTTCTTGATCATATCAATCGTTCAGAAAGCGTAATCAGACCCGGAAATTGTTAATATACCGGGTATATCAAGACTGCGACCGAAAACGAAGCCAGGTGGTAGTTTTAGTGGTTACAAACACGATGCAAATAAAAATTTCGCCAAAACAGTGACAGATCTTTTTTTAGATTTTTTTGAAAATCATCGTGTTTTGGTGGTAAATACCTAGTTTTTGCGAAAATACTAATTTAAACCTTTACGTACCATTTCGTGTTTAAAATTAAAGAGGTGTACATCTTTATTTTAGGAAAACTATGTATGAATCACCCAAATATGACGATAAGTAAAAAATTACAAAAAAAAAGTTGTCGATTTTTTTTGCGAAATTTTTACTTGCATTGTGTCTGAAGTCACTAATACTACCACCTGGCTTTGTTTTCGGTCGCGGTCTTGATATACCCTGTATGATACTAACTTTAAGTCAAAAACAATGTAAATATATTGAGCTATTATGTGGATATTTATGATTAGGGTTAATTATTATATATAAGGAGGGGAAGGCGCTTTATGAGGGAGAGTGTGCCCAGGCGTTTGCGTCATATTTCCATTTCGTGTACAGTGGTGTTCGGCCGGCATTGGACGCGGTGGCCGCCGTGCGCAAGGCGGGCGCGAGCGCGGGCGCGGCTCGCGTGCACGTCGCTCAGCTGACGGAGCGGCGCGCGAGCTGCGCGGCGCCATTGGCCGCATCAAGCCGAAATATTCGGTTGGCCCCGACGGCATACCACCATATATTGTTAAGGACTGCAGTTCCGTATTTGAAAACCCCTTGTTGCACATATTTAATTTATGTTTAAAGGAGGGTCGTTATCCACATGACTGGAAACTAACCAGAGTTATCCCTGTTCCGAAAGGAGCAGCCAATTCGGATGTCAGCGGGTATAGACCAGTTGCGGTCCTGTCGGCGTTCGCCAAAGTATTCGAAACGGCCCTGTATACAAGTATAACACTTAAGTGAGCCCCTGGCTCACCAATGCACAACACGGCTTTCGTCCAGGGAGAGGTACGGGGAGTAACTTGCTGTCATTTGTGACGTGTCTAACGCCAGTCATAGATGGCGGAGGACAAGTTGACTCCGCTTATTTTGACTTTCGAAAGGCGTTTGACACGGTCGATAACGATGTATTGTTGAAGAAATTTGCAGCGATAGGTTTCACCCCCACCTTTTACAATTTTTTGCAAACTACCTTGGCGATCGCCGACAATATGTAGAATACACCGGGTATAATTCTAGGCCGTATTATACTTTTTCGGGCGTTAGTCAGGGAAGCAATCTTGGGCCTTTAAGAATAAGAATAAGAATAATTTATTTGTATTACATAGGTAGGTACATTGATGATCTTAAATAAATATTATGAGCTCTATGTTTTGCCATAAAGGCGTACAAATATTAATATTTAAAATTTTACAGCTACGAATTATATTGATAATAGTTAATTATTATTAATTTAAGATAATTTACATTGACATTAATTTAAAATATATCCCCCCATCTTTCTAGTCAAATGCGCTTCTCCTTTATGCAAACCATTGGCTATTATATTTAATTACTCCCTTAATATAGGTATCTTCCCGGATAGCTGGAAACGGGCAAGAATAGTACCAGTATTCAAAAATGGTAAAAGAGATCAGGTTGCTAACTATCGCTCAATTTCTAATCTGTGCACGATGTCAAAAGTTTTCGAAAAAATAGTTTACCCGATTATCTATGAAAATGTAAAATATCTTTTATCTCCATACCAACACGGATTTTTGAAAAACAAATCTACAACGACTAATCTAATGAATTACATTTCTGATTTGATGGTTCCAGTAGACAATAATGTGCAGGTGGATGCAATCTATACAGACTTTTCGAAAGCTTTTGACAAAGTCAACCATCAAATTTTAATTAAAAAATTGAACGACTTGGGTATTAGCGGAGCCCTCCAAAGATGGTGTCATTCATATAGCTGACAAATCGTATCTCTGCAGTAGCCATTGATGATTGTCAATCTGATCCTTTTATTTCGACTTCAGGTGTACCTCAGGGTTCGAACCTAGGACCTTTGTTCTTTAATATTTTTGTTAATGACTTGCCTGACATATTCCTATATTCTAAGGTATACATGTTCGCAGACGATCTAAAAATAATCAAGGACATACATAGCTTTGCAGACGTCTTGCTGTTACAGGAAGACTTAAACAGATTAGTTGTATGGTGCAACGACAACCGTATGTTCCTGAATCCAACAAAATGCCTTCATATTAAATTTACCAGGAAACGAGCTATCACTACCAGTTCCTACTCCATTTCTAATGTTATCTTAAAAGAGATCTCATCAGTCCGTGACCTAGGGATAACTATTGACACCAAATTACAATTCAGTCCACAGATTACCAATATTGTGAAATGAAATGAAATGAAATTCTTTTTTATTATTGGTCACGTAGGCAATTAAATAGCTCTTATGACAAGTCAATACACATAGTACTTATTTTCTATTTACAAGATATTCGTTGTAATTTTTATATTAATTTTATTATATTAAGTATTATGTTACTTATTAGTATTTTATGGTATTTTTTTTCCTTAGGAAATACATTATTTACGATAATCGAGGTCTAAGTGGACCATAAGTGTGAATTCAGCTTTCCGTGTATTAGGTTTTGTCCTTAGACAAGGTAGGAATTTTCATAAAATATCAACAATACTAACACTCTACAACGTTTATGTAAGAAGCAAATTAGAATACTGTTGTCAGGTCTGGGCTCCTTACTACCAAGTCCATATTAACCACATAGAAAAAAATCAAAAGCGGCTACTTAAACATTTAGCTTACAGATTCAAAATACCCAGAACAATAAAATCCTATCAAGAACGGCTAGACTATTTTAAAGTCAAACCCTTACACATTAGAAGAATCATACTCGATCTCAAATTTCTTCACAAATTATTCCACAACAAAATTGACTGTCCAGATTTATTGTATAGATTTAATATTACCGTACCTCGTAGATCCCCGCGCTATCCTTCCCCATTTTTAAGCATCCCAAAATTCAAAACGAATCTTGGAAAGAACACCCCAATCGCGCGCATAACCCGACATTATAATTCATACGTAAACAAACATATCAAACTTGACCTTATAACTATTATTCCTCACACATTTAACACTCTTTTAAAAGAAATTATATAAAATATACATAAATTCCAAAATAAATTCCAATATTGGCACATAGCCTTTACTTATATTGTCTTCTCCGTTATTATTGTCTTTTTATTGTCGTATTTTATAGTTCAATTTTGTATTTAATTTATTTGATACTGTAAAGATTTTGATAATTATTGTGTAACTATGTTTTGTGTTTTTTTTTTTTTTTCAAAAAAATTGCAGTACCTATACATTTTTTTTTGTATTTCGTTTAGTTTAGTTTAGCACTTACAGTGATAAATTTAGTTTTGAGATTGTCATTTGCAGAGCTCTTATGTTGTTGCTTTGTTATGTTTTCATTATGTTTTCGTTATAACGTTATTAATCCTCTATACTTTTATAATTGTTAGTAGTTTTAATTTTTAGTTCTGTCTTAAGTTCTTCACTTATTTATTTTAAAACATGTTGTGTACATCGTCCTGGAGATACAATTAGAAAATGTAACAAATGTAATTCCTCATCAATATAAAAAAAAATTGTATTCTCTGTTGATGAACCTCAATAAATAAAATAAAATAAAAAATACAACTACACAAAACCAAGAAAAATAAAAACACTTATTCTAACACATCATTTAGGAACTGTTCAATACTGTAATAACACTTATCAATTAACATTTTAAATAGCGTTTTTTTTTTAATTTAGTTAAAGTCATATTCTTCAGATTGTCAGGTATTTTATTATACATTTTTGGAGCCATACCAAAGAAACTTTTACTCATCAAAGCTGTTTTGCATTTTACGTGACATTGTTGATTTTTTTGTTTAGTGCGTATTGGATTTTTTTTAACTTCAGAGACTTTAACAAATAAGTTAGGATTGCTCTTCACAAATAATGCTGTTTCTAATATGTATAAACTTGGTAAAGGTAGTACCTTAATAGACTTGAAGTATGGGATACAGCTATCTGTTGTTTTTAGATTGCACATTGATCTTATACATCGCTTATGTAATTTAAATACATATAAGCTCCCTATGAGTTGATAGTCCCCAGAAAATAATACCGTACCTTAGCACTGAGGCAACTTGCCCATGATATGCCGTTAAAAGTGTATCAATATTATCTTTCCTTGACAACTGAAACAGTAAATAGGCGGCTTTGCTCAATCGTTTATATAACTCTTCGATATGGGTCTTCCAAGTGAGTTTATTGTCCAGCATAATACCTAAAAACTTAGTACTACTGACTTCCTCTATATCATAGTTTTGAAATTTTACACTGACTGATGAGTTTGGAAGGCGTTGGAAGAAGTGCATAACTTTAGTTTTATTTAGATTTATGGCTAGGTTATTATTTTTAAGCCACAGTATAGTATCAGACAGAGCGGAATTAATATCTGACTGATAATTTGTATGGTCTGTACATTTCACAATAATTGTGCTATCATCAGCGAAGAGGACCATTTTATGTCTTATACAGCGTGATATTGACACCCCCTAACTTAAATTAAACCATGAGCATCGCATAGTAAGGGATATTATTTGCACGTATAGGCATTGTCGTAGAAGTAAAAACTAAAAAGTTGATTTTTCAAACAAATTAGAAGTCAAAATAATGACATTGAATTTAAACAGCCTATATTTACATTTACCTGGTATACAGCGTCCGCACGGAGCGGAGCGGCAACATCGCAATATTCCCGCGTTTATGAAAACAGCCGACCCGCTAGCCGTGCTAGCCTAGCACGGGCGGCGCTGCGATCGCGGGAAAAATCTTCCCAAGTCACATATTTTTCATAGTAATCACAGTTCACACAACACATAAATACATAAAATTAACTAATTCAAATTGTTGTGTTTTATGCACCAAATCTCTCACAATATGTTCTGAGGGCCATGACGGCGTTTTGATTACACTCACCATACAACAACACCATATCTGTGTATTCCACAGTACTATAAGTATTCGTTATTGTATTAAGAATACGCGCAATACAATAATACTGAACAACTTAAATCTGCAAAAACTAAAATGTACTTATAAACACTAATACGAACACCTAAATAATAATCATATCAATAAACATTATATCGTGACGTCACGTCAAGTGACACGGGTGATATTAGCTCCGCGCAAATTTAAGTTTAAAATTTAGATAATTCGTAGTAAATCGAATGTAAAGTGCATGGAACCTTTCATTATAGCCTAATAACTCCGTACTCCGTTTCTCCAATTAAGTGTTGTGAAAAGTGCTAATAACACAAACTCTAGTCAAGGCCTTCAAACAGTCGTGTACTAAAAAGTGAATCCAATTTATGGATTAAAAAATAACCAGGACCTGATAGAACATTGCACTTAATTACCTTGTGATACAAAAATAGTGTAAAAAAAAAGATAAAAGTGTAATAATTGTGATATAAACAATTCGTAGCGGTAACCATACCCACATATAAATTTAAATAAAGACGCTAAATTAACAGGACTTAAAATAATATTCAATAATTTCGACAAGTCTGGTGGAGTGACGCTTGCCCTGGTGATATCAACGCGGCATCGGTTCTAACTTGACACTGAGTGCGCGCCCGGGTGTTCAAATCCTACTCTAGCTGCATTCCTTTTTTTTTTTTTTGTATTTTTAAAGTGTACGTACTACAGTACAATTAAAACATACGATTTCCAAAGATCGAGAGTTTTACCTAGTGCTTGAAAGTTGTTTTGAAGAATGGAGTATGTCTGTTGTCATAAGCCGTACAATAACGCACGAGACAGCAAAAGATTGCTACTTATTTGTTCGTCGTGCAAAAGTAACTATCATGTTGCGTGTGTTTTCCCAAATAGAAAAGATTGGATACCTGATATTGAATTAAAATCTAAATGGGTTTGTCCTGACTGTAATCTACCGAAGCCGCGCAACAATAATGATGACACCCCTATACGTGGTCATACACGCATTGAGTCCTTTGACCTCACAACTAAATCTGTAAGCTCTCAGCCTACCGAGTCTGAGACTAATATGCAGGTCGTGCCATTGGACCAGGTTCGTAGTATTATTCGTGAGGAAATCCAACGTGCAGTCTTCAATACAACCTTACAAGAGCTCAAAAACGAAGTCGCTACTCTAAAAGAAAGTGTAAAATTTATTAGCGAAATGTATGACAGCGTTGAAAAACGGTTGGATGAAACCAATGTTCAGATAAAGGTAATACCGGAACTCCAGAAGAATTTTAGTGGTCTGGATTCTACGTTACAACGCTTGCAATGCGAACTTGATATAAAGGATCAATGGGCGAGAAGATCTAATGTAGAGGTAATAGGTCTTCCAGAGAAAAAAGGGGAAAACCTTTTGGAACGCTTATCCAGACTTGCAAAACATGCCGATTTTCAGCTGGACCCAGAGACTGATATAGATTTTATAACAAGAGTTGCTCCAATGGACAAAAGTAATAAGAAACCGAAGCCCGTTATCATCCGCTTTATTTCCCGATACAGAAAGGATGAGTTTTTATCTAAAATTCGTAGTATTAAGGACTTCCGAGCTTCGGATATAGGATTTCCTCAAGATTCATCTAGACTATACTTCAATGATCACCTTACTAAATCAAATAAAACCCTTTTGCTGTCAGTTAAAAAAATAGCTAGCGAAAAACTTTATAAATATGTATGGGTTCGTAATTGTTGTATAATGGTACGTAAATCTGATGTGAGTCCTGTAATGCATATTCTTTGTCCAGATGATTTAAAAAAGATAAAGTAGGGATTACTTTTATCTTTTATTACTCAAGCGTTTGTTATTATCGTTTCATCCAGATAACTGTAATTACTGATAAACTGTATTTTCTTAATTATTCAAAGGCTAAGAGAAAGCATTGTTTTTTTATCGTATTAATTTTAATGTTTATTAGTAAATCAATTTTATTCACATGTAGTTGTTACTTTAAGATTACATTCTGTTTATTAACCGACTTCAGAGGAGGTTATCAATTCGTACATTTTTTTTTCTTATGTATGTTCACCGATTACTCTGAGATTTCTAAGTCGATTTACGTAATTCTTCTTTAGTTGGGTGCAAAATAGCTGCCATTTGGTCCCATAAAAATTTGGTGAAGACCTGATGAATATCTTCGGACCTGGAGAGTAGAACTCCTCAAAATTGAGTAGATTTCCAATGGTTCTTTTTGTAACAGGTTGAGTATTAAAGTCAAATTTTAGTAAGGTAGAGATAAAAGGGTGGAGGGTGAGGAGGGGGGGTGAGAAAATGAAAATAATGTAAATACTTAATATCTTCGGCAGCTTTGAACCGGTTTTAGTTTTTCTTCTTTAGTTTGATGTGGAATAGTTGTCATTTGGTCCCATACAAAATTGGTGAAGACCTGATGAATATCTTCGGACCTAGACAGTAGAACTTCTCAAAATTGAGTAGGTTTCCAATAGTTCTTTTTTAACAGGTTCAGTACTAACGTCGAACTATAGTGAGGCAGAAGAAATGGTGGGGGTGAGGCGGAGGGTGAGAAAATTAAGTTACTGTAGGCGTTTTGCTCTTATGAGCGTTGTTAACGAAAATTGAGTTTAGCTCACACTAAAAAGTAAAAAATAAAAAAACTACGTTTAAAAAAAACCGACTTCAACTACTAAAATGTATAAAATAACTTAATAAAGATATAATTTAATACACCTCTTGTGCAAACCTATACCTTTCATATCAATAAAATACAATTATTTATATGTGCTACCTATTGATAGGTTTGAAGTCGGTGCCAAGCCTTAACAAAATAAAACTTAACATTATACACAGCTTAGTTCCTGTTAAGATTGTTTTACGCTAAAGATTAACCCACATAAATAATCGTATTTAAGCAATGTGCATTTATGTGAAACAGATGAAAACTTTACGACAAATATATATATTTATAATATTAATACCTGAATAGGGTTATATTAAACCTATATTATGCTTATATATGAATATATTTGTGGCCCTGAAAAGGACATTTTGGTTTGCGTATTGGTACCTATGTTTTGAAAACAAACTAATAATGGAATTAAGTAATAATGAATTATATAAATAACTTATATACTATACCTTCGTGCAGCAGATAAATTGTACAAATCTATAATATATAAATTAGGTTACAACGAATCAAAATTTTACTATATTTCGAGACTACCGTCTACGTCGTTTGCCCGCTTGGGTTGTTTTCATTGTTCTAGACTAGAGTTTTTCAATATTTTTGAATATGCGACACTTTTTCAGGTTAAAAACTTCTGGCGACCCCCATGAGCGATAGACAGACTAAAAGTTAGTGATTTACAAGACACTGTGTTAATGAGTTTCTCCATTTTGGTACCTAAATTTATTATGAACACCTATACTCTGTAAGAATGGTGACTTCTTGAGTAAGGCTCGCAGGTGGTCGCGACCCACAGATTTAAAAACACTGTTGTAGACAAAGCTATCCCGCTCAAGGTCACGCGCGGCGAGTGTAGGTACAGGTACTATTCTATTTGGCTTGGCACCGACTTCAAACCTATCAATAGGTAGCACATATAAATAATTGTATTTTATTGATATGAAAGGTATAGGTTTGCACAAGAGGTGTATTAAATTATATCTTTATTATTAGTATGTATATTACACCCTGAGTGTTACATTGTCGGAGAATTTTTTTCCTTATCTAATACGTGTCTAAATGACTGTGTAACTTGTTTTGAATTTTATTTTTATATTGTTCTTAGTGCGAGCTGGTTTTTATTGATTTATGATAATATTAAAATATTGTTTCTTTTCATCAATTTTAAATGTTTTATCGTTGCGTATTTTAGAAATGACTAGTTTAACTATATTATATCAGAATGTACGTGGTCTGAGGAGCAAAACTAATGTTTTTTATAGAAATATTCTTTCGTGTGATTCGGATATCATTTGCTTAAGTGAAACGTGGCTGTTAACCGGGATATACAACTCGGAACTTTTTGATGAGCGATTTGTGGTATATCGGTGCGACCGTGATTATGCATCTAGGAAAGACTGCATGGGTGGCGGTGTGCTTATTGCTGTGCGTAAAGGAATCGTAGTCTCTTCGGTTGATACACTCCCGTCAAATCATGAGCGTTCAGGTGACATTATCTCTATTTGTATTTCCACTCAAAAAAAAAAAAAAAAAGTCAAAGTCACATTTATTGCTGTTATTTTCCGCATAGTTCTACCCAATTTGATAATGAAGTAATTTTTTTTGAATCAGTTTCTAAAAATACAATATGTTATCCTGACGATAACTTTATCATTGTAGGTGACTTTAATATAAGTAATGCTAACTGGACTTCTGGAAATAGCGAACAAATGTTATGCATTGATGACAATAACAATAATTCCCTAGTGCTTGCTTTGTCTATGTTCTTATCTTTTAATGGTTTTAAACAATTTAATGCGATTCCAAATTCTAATATGAGATATTTTGATTTAGTTATGAGTAATTGTGAATGTAATATTAATAAATCAATGTTTCCGCTGGTTAAAGAAGATTACCACCACCCATCCCTTGAAATAATAGTTATTGGTATCTATCCTAAAACTCTCCGTTCCTCTCCTGGTACTATTCGATTGTTTCATAAATGTGATTATAATGCCATTGATCAGGCTCTTTCAGAAATCAACTGGGATACATGTTTTGATAAAATGAATATTGAGCTTTCGATTGCTACTTTTTATGATATTTTAGATAAGATAATTTCGGATCATGTTCCTACGAGATTTTTACGCGCGGACTCGAACTATCCTATTTGGTAAACTTCTTCTTTAATTAAAGTTGTCAGAGAAAAACTTAAGTATCACAAAAGGTGGAAGTGCTATAGGCGTCAAGCTGACTATCGAAGCTTCTCTATTCTCAGAGAAAGACAAAAAAATCTTGAAGTTGCTTGTTATAAAGCCTTCATTGAAAATACTGAAAATAATATATCAAAATGTAGCAAGCACTTCTGGAAGTTCGTAAAATCTAAGAAGAGATAAGGAGATTTGCCTGAGCACTTATTTTTAAATGATATGTCTACCTCTGATGGAAATACAATTTGTGATCTGTTTAACGAACATTTTAAATCTTCATTCCAACTAAGTAATATAACTACAAATTTACCTTTGTCCGAAAGCAATATAAAAACGAATTCCTGTGCTGATATATCGTCTCTTTTTATTAGCAAGAATGTTGTGATGAAGTATCTTAAATCTCTGGACGTTAGTATAGGCGCTGGACCGGACGGTATCCCGCCGCTCTTTCTGCGTCAATGTTATAAAAGTATCAGCCACCCACTTTTTCTACTTTTTAACTTATCATTAAGATCTGGAATAATGCCTAAGATATGGAAAAAGTCCTTTGTAGTACCTGTATTTAAAAGTGGTGATAAACACCATCGGCCTTATTACAAAACGTGAACTAACTAAAGTACCGAGTTTAGTATCAGGTTTAGACTACGAACCAAATGAAACGTTATTACAAAACAAGATTTAAGGCGAGTGCGAGCATTATCTATGGTACCAAAAGTTAAACCACCGAGACCCCTAGTTTAGCTCCTGTACTAACCTCGAAACGTCAATTATTAAATTCGTATTGATTGGGTCAAAAGCTATTTATTACACTGATTATTAACAAGATGATGGCTTTGGACTAACCTTTTCTTCAGAAGTCCAATTTTCACCCCTTTTCTTCTTTGAATGCTCCATATTTCGACTTGATTAAATGACGTATACGTTGCGTACGAGATTTCACAAAAACTATTGCACTTGTGACGCTGTTGCCAAGCTTATATATTAAAAAAGAACAACCTTTCTTTATGTTACTTTAACTGCTATTAAAAATAACAAATAATAAGCCGACATGTCGATAATATGCAAGTATGCACGCAAAACATTTCAACAATGAACAACGTTTATTTATATTACTTAAAGTACTGTTAAATAGAATCAATAATAATCCGATATGTAAACATTTCGCTATTATTCAAGTACGCGCGCCACACAATTCATTCCTTTGTACGCTAGTTATATAAATAACTCAACAGTGAAACAAAACCAAAATTACGCCACTTTAAATTATTTTGATTAGGGATATATGTATATACATATTCTAATGGTAAAATTGTATATATTTATCATGATGATTTCCATAAAAGTTACATTTTATTTAACATTTTACTATTTCTATGCACAAGTTTATGTTAAATGGAACGGTGCATATATCGGTGAGTGAATGAAATAATGGATCAGTTTAATTTTTTGCTTGTAATCTGTGGAAATCAAGAACTATCTGCGGTACTATAAAGTCCTCAGTTGGTCTTGGATTTGTAATAAGAATGAATTTTAGTCTAAGAACTGACTTTAATACCGTAACAATCCTAAACTTTTTAGTTCTAGTTTAAATCCAGTACTAAGCTATCTTTTTGTAATAAGGCCGAATGTGGTGAATTATCGTCCTATATAAACTAAGCACGATTCCGAAAATGTTTGAACGTATCATTTTTGATAGAATTTTTCCTTTAGTTAGGCCATTTATAATTCAGGAGCAACACAGCTTCCTTAGTCAGAGGTCCACGGACACTAATCTTTTGGAGTTTGTTGATTATATCACTAATGCTATGGAGGAGGGGTACCAAGTAGATGTGGTTTATACCGATTATTCAAAAGCATTTGACAGGATCAACCATGATATTCTAATTAAGAAACTTTTAAATTTTGGCATTCACGGTGATCTACTTAGATGGCTCGAATCTTATCTTAGGGATCGTAGTCAGGCCATTACAGTCAAGGGATTTTGCTCTAGTTTTACTCCTATTCCATCAGGAGTACCACAAGGATCGCACCTGGGCCCGCTGCTTTTCAACATTTTTATCAATGATGTATCTTGTATTTTTAAGTATTCAAAATTTCTGTTATATGCGGATGATAAAAAAATATTTAAAGTTATCAAATCCTTGCATGACTGTATTGAACTTCAAGAAGATATCACAAGACTATCAACCTATTGTCACAATAATGTAATCTCTCTCAATATAAAAAAAATGTAATGTTATTACCTTTTCACGAAAAAAAACTAATATATTATTTAACTATAATATAAATAATCAAATTTTAGAAAGAGTCACATTAGTTAAAGATTTAGGTGTATATCTGGATTCAAAACTCAATTTTAATAGTCATATAGAGAGAACTGCCGCCAAAGCTTCCCGTATGTTGGGCTTTGTATTTAGACTAGGTAAAGATTTTAAAAGAATACCTATCGACTCTACAGCTTATACCGGGTATATCAAAACTGCGACCGAAAACGAAGCCAGGTGGTAGTATTAGTGACTTCAGACACAATGCAAGTAAAAATTTCGCAAAAAAAATCGACAACTTTTTTTTTGTAATTTTTTACTTTTCGTCGTATTTAGGTGATAAATACATATTTTCCTAAAATAATGATGCAGACCTTTTTATTTTTCAACACTCAATGGTACGTAAGGGTTTAAATTATTATTTTCACAAAAACTAAGGATTTACCACCTAAAATCGATGATTTTTAAAAAATTGCAAAAAATGATCTGTCGCTTTTTTTGCGAAAATTTTAGTTGCGTCGTGTCTGTAACCACTAAAACTACCACCTGGCTTCGTCTTCGGTCGCGGTCTTGAGATACCCTGTATATAATTCTTTTGTACTTTCAACCCTAGAATATGGCTCAGCAGTATGGAATCCACAATACCAGATACATATAAATCAATTAGAGAAAATTCAAAATAGATTCCTTAGGCATTTGAAATTTGTTTTTTGTAATTCAGATTCGTCACAAACTTATAAGTTAAAAACTCTTGCCGATCGAAGAACATTTAAAGACCAAGTATTATTGTATAAAATAATTAATTCATATGTAGACTCACCCTACCTTCTGAGCAAAATCTTTCTTAAGTGTCCTCGCATTTCCGCACGAAATAAACAGACCTTCCCACAGACTACAGCTCGTACTAATTACTCATCTAATAGATTCATTTATAGATCGTCACACAATTATAACACTTTTTTCTCCGACATTGATATTTTCTATGAATCACTTTTTCGTTTTAAGAAAGCAGTTATGGCTAAGGATTGCAATGTTACTTAATTAATAGCTCAATGAAATTGTTTTTATTTTTATATAGTTTAATTTTTCCATAATTTAAAGTGAAGTGTAAGTTAAATACTACTGTTACTTCTGTTTTCTGTTTTGTATTCATTGTCTAGTGTAATATTCCCGTTCACTTGTTTCTAATAATACAGGGTATATCAAGACCGCGACCGAAAACAAAGCCAGGAGGTAGTATTAGTGATATCAAACACAATGCAAGTAAAAATTGTACAAAAAAAAATCGTCAATTTTTTTTGTAATATTTTACATATCGTCGTATTCGAGTGATTAAACATAGTTTTTCTAAAATAATGACGTACGTCGCTTAATTTTTAAACACGCAATGGTACGTAAGGGTTTAAATTACTATTTTTGCAATAACTAGCTATTTACCACTCAAAAACGATGATTTTTGAAAAATTTTAAAAAAAATCTGTCGCTTATTTTGCAAAATTTTTAGTTGCATTGTGTCTGCAGCCGCTATAACTACCACCTGGCTTCGTTTTCGGTCGCGGTCTTGATATACCCTGTATGTATTAGCTTTTGGTGGAAACTTTGTTGGATTATGTTTCATATTTATATATCTATGATTAATTGTAATAGTTCTGTATGTTTCCCTAATATACATAAACAAAAATAAATAAATAAAATAAAAAGAACAGTTAAAACACAAAAACTAACAACTAATAATAAAGTACTTAATTGCAATATGTGTTTCTATCACTTAAACACTCTTAACTATTCACTTACTTAACACAAAATACAAATAACAACAGAATTTAAAATACTAACAAAATGGCGATTTCTGCGCGCGCGCGTGTTTTTGTTTACATTACTAATTGAACGCAATAAACCGAACACTGAGCGTGCCGCCGCGCCGCTATACATTTATTTATTTATTTATTTATATACACTTTATTGCACACACACAAAAAAAATACAAATAAAAAGAAAATCACATACATAAAAAGTACAATTGGCGGTCTTATCGCTCAAAGGCAATATCTTACAGACAACCATGGGATGGATTTTTGAAAAGGATTAACAGAGGGCAGTTTAAAGTGTAAGAGATAGAAGTAACACTGAATAATAAATCAAATACAAATAATCTAATAGCTACAAGTAATAAAATAAAGTAAAGTAGTATATATATATATATATATATATATATATATATATATATATACCGCGTTGATACGACGGATGGGCATTAAATTACACTACATTAGGATTTGCTAAAAACTTAAAGATCCCTAAGGATTGATTGGATGGGTTGGTTGATGCAGTAATTACGTAACTGGATTGGACAATAGTATTTAAAATGAGATACTCTGATTGGCGTAAAAATACTTTATGTGATTGGTAGTTTAAAATAAGAGCCGTGATTACAATATCTTGAAATCGATATCGATTACTTGTAGTTTAGTCAAATGTGTTAACTTTACTTTTCTAAGCAATTTTACCCGTAAGTAGTTCATTAATTAAACAATCTACAGCAGCGAATGCATACGTGTATTTTGTATAAAATTACGATTTCTCAAAGTGGTTTACTTTGGAAACATTAAATATTGTCAAGTTATTGAAATCAGAAACATACCCAAAATAAATACCGAAACAAAAAACTGCCTCCGAGAATTAGTACTAAATATGGGCAAAAGTCTAAACATTAACGTTGAAAATAATAATATTAAAGATATATATAGAGTTAATTCGAAAGGGTCAAACCATTCAGTTTATGTGGATTTCAACTGTGTTGATATCAAGGAACAGGTCATTAAAACTATAAAACAATTCAACAAAAACAGGAAACCAGAGGAGAAGTTAAATACGAAACATCTAAATATTCAACAACCAGTACAACCAGTTTATGTATCCGAGGCATTAACATTTAAAAATCAAAAATTATACTATCTGGCCAGGAACTTTCAAAAGACTTATGACTATGCTTTCTGCTGGACTTCCCAAGGAGTAGTATATCTACGGAAATGTGAGGCCACACCCCAATATCGCATTTTTTCCGAAATGGACCTGAATAAGCTCAGAGGCGCCGCATGACTGACCGACAAGGAAATCACTTATATTATCGGCGGAAACTGTTTGTCTTTTTTATGCAAAATTGTACTATTTATTTTTCTATCGCCTTCAATAATATTAAAGACCTATGTACTAACATTGACGAAGTTCATATGTCTAAATCAATGACCTGTAGTAACATTGAAGAGTGCCATAAATTATTACCGGATACTGCTGAAAGACGACTCACTGTATTAACCCAAAATATTCGCAGTATTCATTGCAATATGTCGGGTTTTGAGCTAGAATTATCGAGGTTAAAAATAAATTGTTCCATAATAGTACAGTAACAGAATGCTGGTTATCCGATAAAACCAATATTCATATCCTAAATGGATATCAATCTCACTACACTAAAAGAAATAATAAACAAAATGATGGTGTAGTATTGTTCATAAAAAATGATCTCTTTTTTATAGTGAAAGAGCCCAATTTTTTAGAGGGAAACTGCTTAGTGGCTACGTATGGCAGCGAAACTGTTATAGTAGCTGTATATAGGTCTCCATCTTATAAAAACGTAGACCTCTTTTTAAAGTCCCTCGATGAAATACTTACAAAATTAAAATATTTTCAAAACATCACTGTCGTTGGAGATATAAATATTCCCATAAACGTCGAAAAAATTTATCAGAATGGTGAACATTACCTAAACTTAGCCGCTGTTCATGGACTACTACCTACGCACACACTAGTAACACGGGAGCAAAGTGGCACATGTATCGACCATATTCTGCTTAAATCTAAGCACAGCGCTGTCACGCTTATACCGCAGACTACTCTAACGGACCACTACCCAGTGGTCTCATGCATCAGCTTAAAAAAACGCTCTCAACTCTTACAAACCATGGAAACCAGAACTACAATTGACTATGTCAATCTGAAAAAAGACATATTAGCCATTGATCTTAACCCGGTCTATCAATCACTTGATCCAGAATTCGCAATAAACTACCTCATAACTGAAATGCAAACAGCAATAGAAAAAAATACGCACGCTATTAAATGTTGACATCGCGTCGTAAGAATCTGTTAAAACCCTGGATGACACCTGGTTTATTACGTTGTATTAAACATAGAGATAAATTGCACCAAAAACTTAAATTAACTCCGGCAAACGATATACTTAAAAATCTTACACACGATATAGGAATTTCTGTAATACAATTTAAAAAAATGTTAAGAGATTGTACGAGAAAAAGCAAGTGGAACTGAAAAGAAATAATCCTAAAAAACTATGGTATCTTATCAAAGACATTGCAGGCATGACCAAAGAAAAGGACAGAACTGAAAATCTCCTAACATTACAGTCGACTCCCAAACAATCACTTAATTATATTAATAAATATTTTATAAATATTGGCAAAACTCTAGCGGATGCTTGTGTACAAAAGGACCAGATTTCCACACAGGAAAAAAATAATGAATCCTTCTCATCTACAACTTTTTCATTTGTCCTCGACGATACGGATGAGCAAGAGATTGACATGCTTATTCGTGATCTTAAGACTGAATGTGCAGTTGGCTGGGATTCAATATCAAACAGGATTTTAAAAGAGAACAAAAATTTCCTCGTGCCGCCTATTGCTATGATTTTCAACTTATGTTTAAATACCGGTATTTTTCCCCAACACTTTAAAAAAGCTATAGTACGACCGATTTTTAAGGGTGGTGTTAGAGATTCTATAAGCAGCTACAGACCTATTTCAGTTTTACCATCTTTGTCTAAATTATTGGAAAAAATAATCAACAACAGATTAATGAACTATGTCGAAAAAAATAATCTGCTTTCTAAAAATCAATTCGGTTTCAGGAAAAATAAATCAACTGACGATGCAGTGCATAAACTAACCACATATATTACCACTAATTTGAATAGTCGTAACAAATGTTTATCCATATTTCTAGATTTAGCAAAGGCGTTCGATACGATCTCAATCCCCACTTTGATCCAGAAACTCGAGTACTACGGTATTAGAGGTACACGACTAAAACTATTCGAAAGCTACCTTTCAAATAGATATCAATGCATAAAAGTCGGTAATTACATAAGTGAAGAATTGGAAATAAATTATGGAGTCCCACAGGGTAGTATCCTAGGTCCTACACTGTTCTTGATATACATAAATGGATTAACAAACTTAGAAATTCCAAATGGCACAATTATCTCTTATGCAGATGATACCGCTCTTGTTTTTTCAGCGCGTACCTGGGATGATGTTTTTAACTCTGCACAAAGGGGTTTCAATACAGTGAAACTTTGGTTGCACCGAAATATGCTAACACTAAATATTGACAAGACGAAATACGTAATATTTAACATTCGTAGACAAATTGGGCGCAATAATAAATCATTGCATCCTAGCACACGAATGCACAAGAAATATTCACAACATTTGTTCTTGTCCAAAATTAGCAGATACAGACTCAGTTAAATATTTGGGTATAATAATAGATAGTAACCTAAGTTTCAAAACCCACATCAAGTTACTATGCGCAAGAGTACGAAAGCTTATCTTTGCTTTTAAAAACTTGCGCCACGTTGTAGACCACCCCCTGTTAATGCAGCTTTACTACACCTTATGTCAATCGATTGTTACTTATTGTATAACATCTTGGGGAGGGGTTCCGAAAACGTCAATGAAAAAACTAGAAATCGCTCAACGTACCATATTAAAAATAATTCATTTTAAGTCTATTTTTTTTCCTACGATAAAACTCTATGAAACAAGCAAAGTCCTTGCTGTGCGACAACTATTTTTTGTAAGTACTATTAAAAAAACAGCATAAAGAGCTGACATATGATCCAAAAATATTAAATACGCGAAGATCATACGCAGTCTGTGTTCGAAAAGTTATCCCGAAAACCTCATTTGTTAGGAGATTCTACATCGCTCTTGCTCCTTTTTTGTACAATAAGATCAACCGAATTCTTAACATTTATCCGATAACTGCAACTAAATGTAAAATTAAAATTACCAACTATTTACAAAAACTCACGTATGAAGAAACTGAAAACCTAATTAACATACCTACCTAACCTAAAATAACAGATTTCTAAATTAAAGCAGGAATACTATAACATGTACACATACACAGTACACACACCCTCGGACAATCACACATTCACAACACACCTTACACACTCAGAGGTCATCACATCACACACGTAGTTTTCTTTTTCCTTTTTTCTAGTTTCTAAAAAGCTTATAAATGTTAAAATAATTTGATTTATTATTTACCTTAAGTTTCTAGAACTTGGTATGGCTGTTCTAATTAAGACACCTTTATTGTTTCTTGTATAAGATAAAGCATACACTGGGAAAGGCACTGAAAGCCGATATACAGGTATATACCTAGTTCGGCTTCAGAAGCGCCCAACGACATAAAATTGTATCACATTAGCTTTAAGACCTTTTGTTTGTATAAATGCTGTACCTCAAGTTGTTGAAATAAATAAATTATTATTATTAATAATAAATTATTATTATTATTTTCAGGAAATGTAGTCAGATATCTTTTTAAATTTTATTTTTGTTCAAGATGAAAAGCTGTAAGATCCCTTTTTGATACTCCGGGGAAGCCGAGAGAGGTATATCATTCCGGATATTGTGGCCGAGCTGGATCCCTAGCAATACCAACGCCAACATATCAGTATGCTAAAAACCCCTTGATGACCGGTTGGGTTTTAATTATTGAAGATGTTCCAAATTATTAAAACCAACCGTAAGCAATAAAAACGAATTACTATGATATTTCTGAAATACTATTAAGTTTCCAGTCAACTCAAATTAAATAATATTGAGATAAAAAATGTCGATTAAGTGTCCTCGAATAATTTCACAACACTACTTCAAAAATGTTTCGTATGCTGTCACTTTCTTATAATTATACTTACTCCAAGGGCGAAAAAGGGACAGCATATTATGATATAAAAAGATGTATGATCTGGCATCAAGTGATTATAGTAAATTCAAAGTACAGAAGGAACATGGCGCGTTATGATACGTTTACGTAAAATTGTTTTGAAAATGTTAAATTGAAATATTGCGTGTTGGATTCAAACATTACTTAAAATTGAATGCATACATACATACATAATCATCACGCCTGTATCCCATAGGGGTAGGCAGAGACTATGGATCGCCACTTTGCTCGATCCTGACATACAACTTTCGCTTCATCCACTTTCATTATTCTCTTCATGCATTCTCGTCGGTTCAGGGTACTTTTGACCTGACCCTTCTTGAGGGTATCATCGATTTGGATGGTGTAGGTTCGATGAGGTCGACCCCTACCGACCTTAGTTATTCTCCTTTCCTCCATCCTCTCTACATGACCAAACCATCGTAACATGCCTTTGTCAATTCTTGTTACTACATCCTCTTTCACTTGTAACGTTGTACTCAAATACATCAAAATATTTATTTTATTTAGCCTTAATAACAATTTTCCTGGTCAAGCAATTCTTCTATTCTACAAACTTATATATTAATAACTAGTTCTTCACGTAAATATAATATTAATTTTAAAACTACAACCAACGTTACGCTCGGCAGTGCGCCGGCGCGGGCGCTGTACTGATCGGAGTACCGTTACATTATACGTCATCGATGCGACATGACGAAGCAATTGGCGTGTGCGTCGGCCCCGGTCAGTCACCTTCCAATCGTCCTCCGTAACGGACTATTACACAAGTTTGCGTTCACGTATTACGTGTCGTCTTACGCGCTTGTGTTTCGTACTTATTAAAAAGTTTAAATTGTACGCTAAAATTATTTTACCTACGGTAAACCTCCACATAGTTTGGAATACATATAATTATATTGCACCCCGATGGGTAAGTGTTGAACAAGGTATTTGAAATGTAACTGCCAATTATATTGCTCATTGGTTTGTCCATTGTTCATCATATCATCATACTTTTCAAATTTTGTGCTTTATTAGAATAGTATTGTAGATGTTTATTGTTTCTAGTATTTTAAATTAACGTAAATTTGTTATTAAGAAGCTGATATCTTTTTTTGCTGTTACCTACCTACTCTCATTTTTTTTTTTTAATTAGAACGCTTGTATCTTCTTCATCACTATTATATTGGCCATTAGCTTATTATTGCTTGTAGTGTAATAACCGTTCTGATGCTTAGTATAAACACCGCACCAACTGCTTACGGGTCCCGTCTGTAAGGACTTGGTTTGGGTTCGATTCCGGTCTAAGCACCTACATGATTTCCTGTGGACGTATTTTACAGGGTGCAACATTACCATTTAAGTGGTCTTGTCGAATCCGGCTGGTCAGTCGACGGATTACCGCCAACGTCGAGCCCCAGACCTCCACATCGGTTGCTGTGTCACCCAATTGTGCAAGACCCCCACCAGCAGAACAACACCTTGGCTGCCGTGCCCTCGTGCAAGATCCGGGACGCTTGAACATCCTCCCAAGGACGGTACCAAGCGTGGCAAAAATCCAGACGGCAGAGATCCTACCCCCTGTATAATTTTTTAATATATTTTTTTTGTGGACGTGGTTTTTTTTCCTTTCATTAAGTATTTTTTTTGCAAACGTCACACTGGCGCCTTTTACGTGGTTCTACTGGAGTCTGGTTTTTGCTTCGTATAGTAGTTGTGTTGTGTTTTTTTTTTTTTGTGAACGTTATATTTTATTTTTTTTGGTTGCCGGTAACTAAGGTGCTTTTGGCGGTTATTAGCATTTTTCAATTATTGCCGCTCAATGTTAACATTATTGAGACTGTCAAATGCACATTAGTTGCAATTTTTTTCTTTTGCTTATTTTTATTTTTTTTAGTTAATGTAGTTGTTTTACAACCGTAACGTATTTGCTTTTTTTTTTTTTGTAACAGAACGGTGTAGATTAGTTTTATTATACCTTGTTCAACAGCTTCCTTATTGTGGTGCATTTTATTTCTTTTTTTTATTAACATGGCTTATCCTGTTAAATTTTTATCTTTGCAAAAATCGGAATTAGAGTATGAAGTACAAATTAGAGGCACTACACCTGCTGCTACTGTTCAGGAACTGAGGAAACAGATTTCGAAACTAGGCCCACTTTTTCCATCTGAGGATATTCTGGATAGCCCACTTTCATTTACTGATGACTTGAGAGGAGCTGGTGACGTCATCACCAAAGTTAAGACTTATTTGGACTCCTCCCTGGATAAGACGACCTTATTGCGGGTTCAAAACCTCCTTCATCATCTATACCATCGTCTTAGTCGACTAATTTGTGATGAATCAACTCGTAACACACGCGAAGCCCTTGTATCGGAATTCAAAATATTGTTTGAACGTTATAATTCAGTTAAAGATAAGGGACTTGACCCTCTTTTAGCTTCCACTTCTAGTACCGAACCAAAATTAGATATTACACCTTTAAATATTAATGTGACCTGTGAGCGTGGTATGGCTGGTGAAATTAGTAAAGTTAAATTCGATGGTAAGACCTGTGTTCGTGCATTTACTCAACGTATTACTGAATTTAGTAATGCCAGAAATATTTCTAATGCAAAACTACTTTCGCTTTGTACAGAAATATTTACTGGGGATGCGTTGCATTGGTACCGTGCGGTTAAGGATCGAGTGTCTAGCTGGGATGAGCTTCTTGCGCTGCTTAAACAAGACTTTGATCAAGCTGATTATGACTATAGGCTACTCAGTGAGATACGAGCTAGGACACAAGGTGAATCGGAAAATATCACCATATATTTATCTGTAATGTCCGGACTATTTTCCCGGTTATCGAAACCTTTATCAAGTGAAGACAAGCTAGAGATAATTCTTCATAATATACGGCCATGTTACGCAAGTACACTAGCTTCAGTCCCAGAAGTTGCAGATTTAGATACCTTAGGTTCCTTATGTCGTAATTACGAAAACATACAAGCACGTCTTGCTGGCTTTAAAGAACCACCAAAAAAAACTTCAGAAACACTAGCACCAGAATTTGCTTACATTAATCATTCTACTAATAAATCAAATAGCCAACATTTTAAATATAATTCAAATTTTAATCATTATATTAAACAATCATACAATAATAATAATAATACAAATAAAAACAACAGAAATTATGTACACACAGTTCAAAATTCTAATCCTAAAACGCCTTATTGTCCCAGATGTCGTAATAATACCCACAATTTACGGCAATGCACTGCCAATAAAGATGATGTCCATTGTTTTGTTTGTGGTTTTAAGGGCGTCAAAACACCTCAATGCCCTAATTGCAACAAACAAAAGGCAAGTATGTCAAAAAACGTATAGACTTGCAGAATTGTGACACTCAGAGTAAAAAGTTTGACAGTAATGATTGGAAACAATGGCTTAAAACTGTCGAATTCTATTTTAACACATATAGGACTCACACAGTTCTGCAAAATCAACCCATTAATGACCCGAGGCCTTATGCCAAAATACAAATTTATCATTTGAAATTAATTGGTCTTTTAGATTCTGGCTCCGCAGTAACTATCATAGGTAACAATATGTACAGGCTCTTGGAAAATCATAATTTGAAATTACATACGGACTTATGCATAACAGTTACAGCGGCAGGTGGTCAATCAATGTCTAGTATTGGTTACATGAATTTGCCAATACATTTTGAAAATAACTTTCACATTATTACAGCTTACGTTGTGCCGGACGTTAACGTCGATTTCCTGTTAGGAATAGATTTCTGGCGCAAGTTTAAGATCTTTCCCAATCACTTATCTAGTGTCACCTTTTCGAATGTAGCCACCTTGAACGCTGGCCTTGATATCGAACATTCTTCTTTTATTCAGGCTTACGATCAATTAAGTGATTCGGAAAAATCCGTAGCTGACAATATTATCGGCCAATTCAAGGACATATCTGCTGAGCTTAGGGGATTGGGTAAAACAAAGTTAATTACGCATCGTATTGACACAGGAGATGCCAAGCCAATCCGTCAACGATACTACCGTATGTCGCCTGAGAAGCAGCGTATTTTAATGGAACAGGTAGACGAGATGTTAAGTTTGGATGTGATCGAACCTTGTGAGAGCGCTTGGTCGTCCCCAGTCCTTATTGTCACTAAAAGAAATGGCGAACCTCGTTTCTGCCTCGACAGTCGGAAATTAAATTCGGTGACAAAACGTGATGCATACAATTTACCCTACGTGTCGGAAATCTTGGATAATCTTCGCGATGCTCGCTACCTAACTAGCATTGATTTGTCCAAGGCGTTCTGGCAGATACCAATCGCGCCCGAAGACCGCGAAAAGACAGCATTCTACGTACCAAGTCGTGGCACATTCTGTTTTAAGCGCACCGCATTCGGCCTCACTAATGCTCCTGCCACTCAGCAAAGATTAGTTGACCTACTGTTCGCAGACTTTGACCTACAGGTATTCGCATATCTTGATGATATAATAATTATCAGCAATGATTTTAATTCACACGTGTCACTCCTTTTGCGCGTTCTGGAGAAGTTGAAATATGCCAACTTAACAATTAACTTGGAGAAATGCAAGTTTTTTCGCAGTCAACTTAAATACTTGGGCTATGTGGTTGATAGTTGTGGACTACGTACCGACCCGGATAAAGTAGAAGCTATCCTGAATTACCCAACACCTACGAGTCGCAAGGAAATAAAACGCTTTCTCGGTACGGCAACCTGGTATCGTCGCTTCGTCCCCAATTTCAGCACAATAGCCGGCCCGCTTAATAGGTTAACTTCAAATAAAAAGGGTGGACCACCTTTTGCCTGGTCCCCGGAAGCCGACGCAGCTTTTAAGAAGCTTAAGGAATGCCTGGTTTCTGCTCCTGTACTTTCCTGCCCTGATAATAGCAAGTCTTTTGAGGTGCATACCGATGCCAGCAACTATGGTGTGGGCGCTATGCTAACTCAAGTTGTAGATGATAAGGAGCATCCAGTAGCCTACATGAGCAAGTCATTATCAGCGGCGGAAAGGAACTACAGCATTACAGAACGAGAAGCCCTAGCTGTCCTGACAGCCTTAGAGCATTGGAGATGTTACTTGGAGAATGGGAAGCCCTTCACTGTTTACACCGACCACAGTGCCTTAAAATGGTTCCTCTCCTTGAAAAACCCTACTGGAAGGTTAGCTCGTTGGGGAGTTCGGTTGTGCGCGTTCAATTTTGAAATTAAACATCGTCGCGGCGTAGACAACGTGATTCCCGACGCGTTATCGCGATCCGTTGCAATAAATACAGTAAATACTGCAGGTTTCTATATTAACACTTCCGATTCTTGGTATAAAAATATTTACAACTCTTGTCTCACGAACCCACAAAATTTTCCAAATTTCTTAATAAAACATAATACCTTATTTAGACTTACTAAAAACAAGCACCACTTAGATCCTGAATTCTCATGGAAAGAAGTAATACCAAGCGAGTTACGTGACCAGGTTATTAGAGATAATCATGCAGAACCTGCGGCCGGACATCTTGGCGTCTTTAAAACGTATCATCGGATAGCGTTGCGTTATTTTTGGCCAGGTATGCATCAGGATGTAGTTAAATTCGTTGGCTCCTGTGACAAGTGTCTCGCGTATAAAGCTCAAAATCACCAAACATTGGGTGAAATGGGTAGACCTAAGCAATGTTGCAGGCCTTTTCAGATGCTCTCCATTGACTTAATGGGCCCTTTGCCCACCACCCGTAAACAGAACAATTATATTTTAGTAGTCACGTGCTGTTTTTCAAAATTTTGCCTTGTATTTCCCTTACGCTCTGCTACCTCTCAAACTGTCACGAAATTGTTGGAGGACTCAGTGTTCCTGGTGCATGGAGTGCCTCAAACAATAATTTTAGATAACGGTAGTCAGTTTATCAGTAGAATCACGGAATCTCTTTTTAAACAATATAATATTCCGAATATTTTCTTTACGCCTAAGTATACCCCACAAGTAAACACCGTTGAACGTTACAACAGAACCATCATCACATGTCTGTCAACATTTGTAGAGGACGACCATCGTTCCTGGGATGTTTTCATTCCCAAAGTTCAGTTCGCAATCAATAGTTCAGTGAGTGAAGCAACTGGCTACACTCCCTCATTTCTAGTGTTTGGAAGAGAGTTGGTGACTTGCGGCACGCACTATACTGATACTGAACTAGGCGATGAAATTTTATTCCTTCCTCGCGACATTTATGCGGAAAACTTAGGATGTCATAGGGAAATATTTAACGATGTTCAAGTAAAGCTTTGGCGTGCTCACGCAAAGAATTCTACACACTACAACCTCCGTCGAAAATCTGTAGAATTTAAGGTCGGAGACATCGTTTTCAAACGTGCGTATGTCCTAAGTGATAAAGATAAGCACTTTAGTAAAAAGCTAGCTCCCAAGTTCATTAAATGTAAGATTACTGAAAAAAAGTCACCTCTAGTATATGTTTTGTCGGATATGTCAGGTAAAAGTTTGGGAACATGGCATATAAAGGATTTGAAGTTAATAGGTTCTAACATAGTGTAAAAACAGGTTTAATCATCGAGTTCTTCTTGGCATTGCTCCCCTAGTCATAATTTTCACCCTCATAACTTAAAAGTGTAGTACGGGTCACTAATTTTGAAATTGGTTACCTCGGAAATGTAAGTAGGACGACAGTTTACTGTACTGTAGTAACTGCCGTTGTTTGATTGCGCGAAGAATGAAAGATTGAATTTTGAATGAGCAAGTGCTATCACGGAGACTAGAAGTGCGGATTTTATTTTTAGGAAATAAAATCCTTCAGTGGCAGTGGGGGTAGTGTAACGTTGTACTCAAATACATCAAAATATTTATTTTATTTAGCCTTAATAACAATTTTCCTGGTCAAGCAATTCTTCTATTCTACAAACTTATATATTAATAACTAGTTCTTCACGTAAATATAATATTAATTTTAAAACTACAACCAACGTTACGCTCGGCAGTGCGCCGGCGCGGGCGCTGTACTGATCGGAGTACCGTTACATTATACGTCATCGATGCGACATGACGAAGCAATTGGCGTGTGCGTCGGCCCCGGTCAGTCACCTTCCAATCGTCCTCCGTAACGGACTATTACACAAGTTTGCGTTCACGTATTACGTGTCGTCTTACGCGCTTGTGTTTCGTACTTATTAAAAAGTTTAAATTGTACGCTAAAATTATTTTACCTACGGTAAACCTCCACATAGTTTGGAATACATATAATTATATTGCACCCCGATGGGTAAGTGTTGAACAAGGTATTTGAAATGTAACTGCCAATTATATTGCTCATTGGTTTGTCCATTGTTCATCATATCATCATACTTTTCAAATTTTGTGCTTTATTAGAATAGTATTGTAGATGTTTATTGTTTCTAGTATTTTAAATTAACGTAAATTTGTTATTAAGAAGCTGATATCTTTTTTTGCTGTTACCTACCTACTCTCATTTTTTTTTTTTAATTAGAACGCTTGTATCTTCTTCATCACTATTATATTGGCCATTAGCTTATTATTGATTGTAGTGTAATAACCGTTCTGATGCTTAGTATAAACACCGCACCAACTGCTTACGGGTCCCGTCTGTAAGGACTTGGTTTGGGTTCGATTCCGGTCTAAGCACCTACATGATTTCCTGTGGACGTATTTTACAGGGTGCAACATTACCATTTAAGTGGTCTTGTCGAATCCGGCTGGTCAGTCGACGGATTACCGCCAACGTCGAGCCCCAGACCTCCACATCGGTTGCTGTGTCACCCAATTGTGCAAGACCCCCACCAGCAGAACAACACCTTGGCTGCCGTGCCCTCGTGCAAGATCCGGGACGCTTGAACATCCTCCCAAGGACGGTACCAAGCGTGGCAAAAATCCAGACGGCAGAGATCCTACCCCCTGTATAATTTTTTAATATATTTTTTTTGTGGACGTGGTTTTTTTTCCTTTCATTAAGTATTTTTTTTGCAAACGTCACACACTCCACAAGTTTTCATCACCACGCTATTCCGCACTCTGTCACGCAAACTCACAAATTGAATGCATATTGTTTAAAAATAAAGCTGGAATAAATTTTATTCTTGATGCATAGTTTTATTCACGTATTTTTATTTGGACCGATTTTCACGTGCCGAAGAATAGTTTTTTTGATGATTATGATTACAATTTAAGTATTTGTATTGTGCAATTAAAATGCTTTGTATGTATGTCCGATATTCAAGAAACCTTATAATGTAATGCCATTTTGATAGTATTGGAATTTGAGAGTACCTAGTAGTTAGTGTATGTATTTGATTAAATCCTTACTAAAAGGTGACCTGTTAAACCCCAGTTAATCATAAGTACTTACTTATAAAATAACAATCCCCATTTTGTTCTAGACTACATTAATAATTATTATTTTAGTGTAGAACATATTGAGTGATCTGTATTTCGCCAAGTTTTATGTTTGCGGGGTCAAAGTTCTTTGTCAGCTGAGCGGCAAAACTATTCGTGCATGTACAGACTGATCGAAAATTGCGAAATACAAAACCGTGATTTTTGACAAAACTACCAGGTGGATTTTTATGTAACTTATTACAATGTTTCCTGGGATGCTCACGAACATGTGGACAAAATTATGTCACATATGTCAATATCACGCTGTATATGCATGTCCTAAAATAGTGAACACAGCGTTCTGTTATAAGGACTCTTCTTATATGGTTTTTAAAAAAAACTATTTTTAATTTTACACATATATTCGGAAAATTACAATGAAATAAGGGTCTGAGGGCAAACCGCGCGAGTGGTTCGAGTTAGCTAATAAGACTGGCTGTCTGTTCCCAACAGTCGTATTTATATCAATCTTATTTGGTTATATATGCAATTCGGGGTGCACTAGTATGCATGATCCCTTACTGTACAGGGGTATAACACCTCCCCCCATAGAATGAACTTTTGTGAGTAGGATATACAAAGTTCATACAGAATTTTAAAAGTGTGTTCTTAGATTTGGTAACGGAATTTCTTCTACTTCGGGGTCATTTATAGGTTCTGACTGGTTTGGGTCAACAGTTTTAATATTTGGTTTGCCTGCAGACTTACAGAGTTTATAATAATAAGAATACATTTTATAGGAAATAAAAGAGATACAAACTATTAAAATAATTATGATTGTAGTCATATAATGTGTCCCATACCTTACAATATGCGGTTAAGTTTCTATTGTTTTTACTTTATCTAATAGGGTATCCATTATAATTTTGTTTTTTGAATTGAATTCATCTAAATCAATATTATGTAAGTTGATAGGGGGCACATCAGATGTTACACTTTTAAATACTGATATATCGCAGCAGCTGTCATTTATTAAGTTAAAATCTGGTACGTGACCTATTGTGGATGTAAAGTTAACCTCGTGACCGCCTGCGTACTACACATAGAACGTAACAGAAAAAAAAACTACACTTTTTATATTGCTTGAGAAAGTAACATGTAATGACATCTATTGGTTTGTTAGGAAAGTAAACAAAAGTCATTTGACACGTTGACAGTTGATTTTTTTTGCAAAATTGCGTCGAGGAGCAGAAGTGTGAACGTGCGCTCGGGCAGAGGTAAGTTTAATCCTATTTAATGTATGTAATTTTCATCAATTTTATCAAAATTTTTGCGCCAATTGTTTGATAAACTAAATAAAATATAAATTACAGCATTATTTTTTGAAATAGAGCAATATCGTACATGTTGTGACACAGGTTTCTTTTACGTCCTCTGGGTAGAACGTATTCAGCCTATTGAGATAAGGTCAGGCAATTTTATGTCCTGCGTGTAGAACATTGTCAGATATCAATAGTATAAATATATTTTTTCTTTTTCAGGGTTATATGATGAAAATATATTGGAAGTCCTGCAAAACTCCGATATTGACTATGATTCTGATTTATCTGATAATGACCCAACTTATCAGCTTCAGAGTGACACGACACGACAAGAAGACCACTGTCTTTTGCAAGAAGTGTAATATATTTTATGCTTCATACCAAATAGGAACTGTTTTACTCATTTTCATGAGACTGATTAGATAACTAGATTTACTTATGATTACAATTTTTTTTTGTACTTGTTTCTAAGAATATTTATTAATAATAACTATATGGATAAGCGTTGATCTCAATTTGATTAGTAAGAAGTTTTTAGAATTTATTTTTGTTAAAAATTTATTCCTGATTAAAAATGTCAGTTCTTAGTTGAACAAAGATGCTATTTTGTGAAGTTTGAAACTTGTGTACTAATGTTAATCTCTATGAAAACTCATAGTAGAGGTTTGTAACAATTTATTTTTGTTTTAAATTTATTTTTAAATAAAAATGTTAACTCTCGCTGGAAGAAAGTTTATGTTTGTGGATTTTGATAAAAAAATTAAGTTTGTCTGACAGACTTGTACTTATAAGACGATTTTTTAAAATAAATGAGACTGCTTTTATAGTAATTAAAATGTTTTATTTTTTTTTAATCGTTTAGTTTTAATCGAATAATTTTTTTATGTTCTATGTGTAGTACAACCTTATAGAATCAATTTGTCCTATACAAAGAACGTAATGAAAATCCAAATTTTCCGGATAAATTTTTTTTCTCAAAATTTTCCTTGTATTCTTGGGCCCTCAGAAGTACACAGTAAAAAAATTAAAAAGAAAATCCAAAAATTCAAGTTTCTGTAGTCAGGAGGTTAAAAGTATTATATTTCGGGATTAAAATGGTGTTTTTACAAAATCCGATGCAGTCATCCGGGATGGTTACTATGCCTGTTCCTAGGATACTGTTTTCGGATAGAGGTTCACTTAAACAATCAATAGCCAACTTATTAGGGGAAGATTGTACATACAACCATCTGTTGTTTTCTAACGGTTTCCATGTATCTATATTTCCAAATATAAATTTTGGTCTGACATTCGGAAGGAATTTTATTAATAATTTTAGACATAATCTCGCTTTTACAACTGGGTTTTGCATCTGTCGAAAAAATATTGGATATGTCACAAATGTATGTGTTAGGTGGTACAATTTTACTATTTTCTAAATTATTTATTGATGTGCCTCCGAAAAACATACAGCATTGTTTAGAAGAAGTCGTGTATACTTTAGCCTTTTTATGTGCGGATATCCGGTCAATCGAGTGTATCTTCATGACTGTAGGTGGCGCCACCAGCTAGGACACGACCCAAGGAGGGGGTTGTGGCTTCTTCAGCGCTCATAGCGTTGTGTACTTTTGCCTAGTGCGGTCGATACTTCAGTTGTGAGCTCCGGTAAAAGTTAAGATTTCAGTTTAATAGTACAGTTCGATTATTATCAATAAGTGTTGTAATTTATTATTTAAAATTATAAGTCGGTCGTACCTACAACAAGTAATATATCCAGTAATAAGATGGATGAAACCGATTTAGCCGTTAACTCTATTCTCTCCAATTCGGCGACGCTCGAAAGGAATCCTAGTCGAGCAGAACAACAAAATCAGGGCTCCTCCAGCTACAACAGCTCATCAGACAGCGAACTAGAGGAGCCGCCGAGTAATAAAAGGAAATTGCATTCTCAGGTAACCGTCGACCCTCGGATCGACGTACTATGCAACCAGGTCAGTTTTCTTACTAATTACTTACTGCAACAGCAAGGTACAGCAGGTGCCGATGTTATACCTACTGACACGATTGAACATACCCACAACACCCACAGTGAATTTTTGACTAACCCGTTGGCCACTGCGTCAAAATCGCTAGATTTAGGACATTGTAAGACGGAATTTGATGATAAAAAAGTTCTCAAGCTAGCCGATGAGAAACGCTTGCGCCAGTTACTAGACCTCCAACATTTTAACTCTCCTGAATGGCAGCATATTCGTTACAAGAAGGCCTTAACAGATATGCTTGCATTTCCCGGTTTTTGTAATTTAAAAATTAACGACGAAATGCGTAGTCTGTCTAAAGGCAAAGATTTCCTGGCCTCAACAGAGGAAGTTATTGCTGCAATCACCAACGCATTGTTGCATCAAAGGGAACTGTTACAATCGGGCTTACAAAACATTGTCTATTGGTCGCATAAAAATCCAATTGAACTAACTCCAGATACCCTCTTCAATAAGATTAATGAGACCTTCGGAAATTCGTCCTCTTCTTTCAAATTGTCTGAACAGACATTGCAAATTGTATGTGGCAAGCACTCCGAGTGCATTGAAACAAGACGTAAGAGACTCTTAAACGAGATCCCTGATAAAAATGTCCAAGCTGCTCTTAATAATATACCGCCTAGTGAAGAGTTTTTATTTGACAAAACGAAACTGGCTTCACTTGTTCAATCCTTTGGGGGTCCTCATATGTGGTTGTCACCTCCACGACCACCAAAAAATAACCAATTACCTTCCAAACGTAGATTTAACGAATCTACATCATCAACATCAAGGTTTAGAACTTAAACTCAGTACAAAAATAATTTTAATAATGACACACACAGAAAGCAACAACCGAAGCGTCCATACAAGGGTAAAGCAGACAATTACAAACAAATAAAAAGATCCTTTCGTAACAAGGAAGGAACAAAATGACTATCCGACTCGGTTCAAAGCAGGTTGCCTGGTGACCTTCAAACACCATTGGAAAGCAATTGGAGCAAACAAATTTATAATATCGGCAATCACTGGTTTTCGAATACCACTACACAAGAAACCTCCTCTTATAATGCCAACAACAAGGGTCATGAGGCAATATGCGACCACACCATCACCGGCAAAATCTCAAATAATTCAAGATCTGTTAGATCAAAACGTTTTGGTACCGGTAGTCAGAAAAACACCGAGTTTCATATCCAAGGTTTTCCTCCGAAAGAAAAGCGACGGCTCTCTGCGACCTATTTTCGATCTTCGCAACCTAAACAAATACTTACGGATCCCCCGTATGGGCCGATAGGGCTACTATCGGTGCTGTGCGAAGGAAATTGCTCCAGAGCCAACGTTTGGCGTTCATATTCTTGTGTAAGGCATATAGGATTGTTAGTACCGAAGCGTTGCCTGTCCTAGCGGGTGTACTTCCAGTTGACCTGGAGGTACAACGTCGCGCCGCGATGTATTACTCAACTAGAGAGAATATGAACAAAAGATTCTTAAATTCACGTGAACTTGTAAAAGTAGACAGATTATTTAAGCCGCTCTCAGTTGTATATAACGAATTAATAGATGAATGGCAGAATAGATGGGAGGTATCTTTGAAGGGTCGGCATCTATACCAATATTTTCCATGCGTGCGTGATCGTTTGACAAAGACTTGGCTAGATATCGATTATTACGTATCACAGTTTCTTACGGGCCATGGTAACTTTAAGTCTAAACTGTACTCATTTAAGCTCGTTGATTCGCCTGCGTGCTCATGTTCAACACCTTATTGCGAATATGAGCAGTCCGCGCATCATGTACTTTGGGAGTGTAGTCTTTGGCAGAATGAGCGTAAAACCATGCTAGATAGTATGCAAATAACATCTGGTGTTGTATACTACATGGACCTTGTGGAGACTAGGAAGAATTTCCGTGCTTTCCGGCGATTTTGCCATACCTATTATTGGAATCAAGTATAACAGCTTACATATTAGGTCCCATTTAAATGTAATAATCACTATTCCGTGGTGCTTTACAGCTGGCTTCTCTGGCTGTAAATGTCTTTATGCGAGGTTGTTTGCCTCTTTAGTTCATTGTTTTGTCACCCGCTTTATTAGGGAGGGAAGTGGACAATAATTTATTTCCAACTCCTCCTATTAATTTAACTTTTTGATTGATTTCGTTGCGGGTTAAAGACAAGTTAGACATTCCCGGAGACGCGCTGAGCTTCAATGCTCAGTGTCATTAATATGCGTGCCACTGTTGATCCTGGCTTACAGGAGTTGCAGTGGCGGGTGTGAGGGCGGGACAGTAAAAAAAAAACCTAAACAAATACGTGAAGACGAAGCATTTCCGCTTAATTTCACACACGTCAGTACCAGACTTCCTGCACCATGGAGACTGGATGATAAAACTGGATATATCTCAAGCCTACTTTCATGTACCAACAGCGGAACCGCACAGACCATTCTTAAGAGTCAGTTACCAGGGACAATTGTTCGAGATGACGTGCCTACCTTTTGGCCTGGCCTCGGCGCCTCACCTGTTCTCCTCTATAACGTGTTGGGTCGCGGAGACCCTCCGTTCAAAGGGATGTCGGGTTCTAGTCTATCTAGACGACTACCTTTTGGTCAACCAACACCATTCCAAGTTATGTCTTCAGGCTGCGGAAGCCGTGAGGCACTTGGAACAGCTGGGCTGGAGTATCAATTACCAAAAATCTGTCTTGAAACCAACCCAAGATTTAGAGTACCTTGGCATTCGTTGGCAGACGGCAAAAAATACGATGTCCTTGCCGTTAACAAAGAGACAAAAGCTCAACAACATGTTGGATCGCTGCTTGCGGAAAAGTCAGTTAAATCTCCGGCAGCTGCAGAGCATATTAGGTCGACTCAACTTCGACAGTTTTGTCGTGCCTCGGGGCAGGTTGCACAGTCGCAACATTCAAATCTTCTTGCGACAATTCGACAAAACGAGACCTCACCAAAAGCAGCCAACGCCAAGAGTGGTGTATCGAGAGATGAGATGGTGGCGCGGAGCCACATGTCACTGCTCGACAATACACAAAAAACCTGCCACCCATTTCCTTGCGACGGACGCATCGGACTTGGGTTGGGGAGCCCAGCTGGATGGCATACTAATGTCAGGTGTTTGGTCAACTTACCAAAAAAGGTGGCACAGCAACAAGAAGGAGCTATATGCTGTAATAGCAGCAATCACAAGAAAGGTAGGAACACTGCAAAATTCACATGTCCTAATACAATCGGACAATCGAACCCTGATTGCTTATATCCGAAAGGAGGGCGGAACAAGGTCAATCGCGCTGCTAGCCCTGACCTTCAAACTGCTACACCTGACAGACAAATTCAACATCACCTTGTCGGCACATTTTCTGCTAGGTCGATACAATATAATAGCGGACAGGCTATCCCGAGGGAAACAGCCCGCAGAATGGCATCTACTGCCCCCAGCGACTACGGAAGTCTTTCAAAAGTGGGGCCAACCGGAAATAGACTTATTCGCAAGTCAAAAGTCTGCCGTAGTAGAAAATTACGTCTCGATAGACTCCAGAGATCGATCAGCAAGCTATACAGACGCCTTCAGCAGAACATGGTCGTACAATCTCGCATGGGTGTTCCCTCCTGCCAACCTTCTGCCCAGAGTACTGGCTCACCTAAACAGTGCAATAGGAACCTATCTGATAATAGCACCGGAATGGCCACGAGTCTTCTGGTTCCAAGACTTGAAATCGAGGGCGCTGGACCAGCCACACTCACTTCAGAACCTATCAGAGACCCTAATAGATGTGACAACCTCCTCCACAAGTGCAGACCTTAACCCTGCATGTTTGGAAAATTGGGGGTGAGGCACACAAATAAAGGACTGGTCAACGCAAGAGAAGGACCTTTTGAGAAATAGCTGGAGACAATCCACTTTGTCAACATATCTACCAGCTCTTAAAAGATGGCTGACATGGTGCTCCAACTCTCACGTTGATCCTAAATGTCCCCTACCTGCTGACGTGGCCAGATTTTTAATACATCTTTTCCTAAGGGAAAATTTGTCATACAGTACAATTATTCTGGTACATAAATCAGCAGTCTCAACTTTTTGCGGACCTCGCGTTGAACAACAGTCCTTTACAAATTTTATTTTAAAACACACCCTTAAAGCAATAGGCGCCTCTAAACCCAAGGTAGTTAAACTACCTACCACATGGGACCCTAGAATAGTTCTAGACTGGCTCTCGTCAAACCCACCTAAAGATACTCTTTTCGACCTAAATCGTAGAACAGCCATGATACTGTTATTAGCGTCGGGGCGCAGAGTGCACGACCTTACTCTGCTTAAAATCTCGAGTGATAGTTTTTTCGATAACGGACACGATATAATATATTTCATTCCGGCTTTCGGATCCAAGACCGATACCCATTTACATCGTCAATCCGCGTGGAAACTTTCTAAACACCAAGATAGTAACATATGCCCAATAACATTAGTGAGGGCCTTGATACAAAAAACTATACCGCAAAGATCAAATGTCAAAGACCTAAATAATCTTTTTATTACAATAGGCAATAAACCAAAAGTAGCCTCACATACCGTAATAGAGAATTGGGTTCGGACAGTACTTAAAGATATTGGCATTAATGCACCACCGGGAAGCTGCAGATCAGCAGTAGCATCCCTAGGATGGTTAGATAATGTTCCTATCGACGAGATATTATCCCGTGGTAATTGGAGATCCTCCACCACATTTTTTAACCATTACTGTCGCAAAATAAAGCTCCCGAAAGATAGTCCTAAATCCCCTAATGCATTTTTTAAGACTTTCTGCACAACCTAAATTAACACAAGGGATAGATATAATAATGTATACTTGTATAAATTATTGTTGATTCCTGGTGATTTAAACATAGTATTTTTGTTACATAATATTAATCTAGCTATAAGATATGATCATGTGTATAATAGTATTGGTATTTATTACATATAACATGTATAATATTACTAACTATATAGCATTACAGTTATTAGAATGTATAACTGATATAATATTGTATGGTAATAAAGTCTATAATGTTATTAAACATAGGTATTTAATTTCATCATAGCGTTGTGTATTAATTATGATTCACCAGCAGATAACAAACACGTCTTCTAAACAATGCTGTATGTTTTCCGGAGGCACATCAATATAACGGTTTTACACAACAATAAAACCGATATTATGTGCCGAAAAGGAAAACATACAGCATTGCAGGAAGTTCTTTTTTTTTTTTTTTTTTATTGCCGTTATAGGCAGACGAGCTAGCGGCCCGCCTGATGGTAAGCGGCTACCGCTGCCCAGAGAACTTCGCAGTGCCAGGGGTCCAGCACAACAAAATCGCTGCCTACCTTAAGGAGAGTACTCTCTTTAAGCCTCTTTTGAAGAAGGACAGGTCATAGCGCTCAGGGAACACCGATGCAGGGAGTTCATTCCAGAGCTTGCACGTACGTGGTAAGAAAGAACGCTGAAAACGTACCGTTCGGGAGCGGTACGCTTCCAGGTGGTAGGAATGAACTCTGCTGCGGTGACGGGTGGTGCGATGGTAGAAGGGCGACGTTGGTACCATCTCAAACAATTCCTCGGAGCACTCCCCATGGAACAGACGATAGAACACACAGAGAGACCCGAAGTCTCTCCGCAGTCCTAACGGTTCCAATTTGTCCGTAAGATTGGGATCATCGACTATTCGACAAGCTCGTCGCTGTAAGGAGTCAAGTGGGTTGAGCTGGTATTTTGGGGCACCTGCCCAGAGGTGAGAGCAGTACTCCACGTGGGGCCGGATTTGTGCTTTGTAGAGCGTCAATCTGTGACCCGACGTGAAGTACCGCTTGGCTCTGTTCAGGATACCCAACTTTCTGCTCGCCAGTTTGGCTTTGTCCTCCAAATGACTCCTAAAGTCGACATTGCTTGATATTTCGACGCCGAGGATCCCAATACTTTCGGATCTTTGGAGAGTAACTCCTTGGAATTGCGGCGCCATGACAAAAGGGTCCTTCTTCGCAGTGAATGCGCAAACTTGTGTCTTCGAGGGGTTAAATTGAACTAAGTTCAATTCACCCCATTCGGAGACCCGCCCCAGAGATCTCTCGACTTCAGACACAAGTTGAGACCGTCTTTCCTCAATGGAACCTCGAGAGAGACTCTGATGGCCGATGTATCGCGCGTCACACGTACTATCATCCGCATAACAATGCATGCTGTCGGTAGACAACATGTCATTGATATGCAGGATGAAGAGTGTAGGCGATAGCACCGATCCTTGTGGAACACCAGCGTTAATGGTCTTGGTCTCGGAGCAACAGCCGTCCACTACGACTTTTATGCTCCGACCATCCAAAAAGCTGGCGATCCACTTGCAGAGTCCCTCAGGGATACCATACGCAGGTAGCTTCGCTAGAAGGGCGCCATGCCACACTCGATCGAACGCCTTCGCTATGTCAAGGCCGACCGCAATCGCCTCACCCCCACTCTCCAAAGCCTCCGCCCAACGGTGCGTGAGGTACACGAGGAGGTCACCAGCTGAACGACCGTGACGGAAACCGTACTGGCGGTCACTAATCAGCTGGCGGTCCTCAAGATACCTCAGGAGCTGAGTGTTTATAACTCGCTCCAAGACCTTGGAGAGTAAGGATGTGACAGCAATCGGCCTGTAGCACAAAGGGTCCGATCGGTCACCCTTTTTGGGTACTGGGTGGACATGGGCGACCTTCCACGAAGCCGGAACCCGGTTGGTTTTGTAGGAAAGACGGTAAAGGCGCGTTAGCACGGGGGTCAACTCAGGGGCGCACGTCTTAAGAACCACTGCGGGGATACAGTCTGGCCCACTCGACTTATGGATGTCGAGAGCCATGAGCTCCCGTCTGACAGCACGCTGGGTGATTTTAATATCAGACAGGAGACTCTCACACCAAGGGATGTTCGGCGGTGTGGCTCCCCCGTCATCCAAAGTCGAGTTCGAGGCGAAGAATTGGGCCAAGAGATCGGCCTTCTCCTTTGCACTATGGGCCAAACTGTTATCAGGTTTACGCAGTGGTGGGAGACTGGATAGGCAGAAATTGCCCTCCACAGCCTTAGCGAGCGACCAAAAAGCACGGCTCCCAGAGGGATATCTTTGGAGCCGCTCGCCAATTCTTCCTGGTGAAGACTATGAGCGCTGAAGAAGCCACAACCCCTTGGTCCTTGGGTCGTGTCCTAGCTGGTGGCGCCACCTACAGTCATGAAGATACACTCGATTGACCGGATATCCGCACATGAAAAGGCTAAAGTATACACGACTTCTTCTAAACAATGCTGTTTTCCTTTTCGGCACATAATATCGGTTTTATTGTTGTGTAAAACCGTTATATTCTGCAATAATGTGACCTGTCTTTAGTTATGGCTATGTACTTTGTGTCTGGTATTATCAAACTAAATGCATTTGGTTCTTGTGGATTGTAAGGAGTAGGTAAGGGTAAGGTGTGGAATAGTACATAATTTTCTATCGCAACCAATGGTATTTGAAGCAAAAATACGATTCTATTGTTCATATAATAACATATTATATTACACATGTTCAAAATTTGGTAGATTAATTTTATATCTAATGAAATTGGCAGCTCCAAGTTGTTGGGTAAATGTCGATAATTATCGGCAATTTCTCTATACAATTCCTGTGGTGTTGCAATGGCTGGGTGTAATATATTTTGATTACTGAATAAAATGGCATTCGTTATGTCTTCTAATTGAAATGACAAGGTAAGTTTACGGTCAGTTCACGTCAGACTATCGTATAAGCAGGTTGTGTTTAAGTTACTCAAAAAGTAAAAAAAAAAAAAAGTAATACTACCCACTATGGCTCTTAAGAAATGTGCAAATTGTAACAAGAATATTACCAAGAAAACACCCGGCCTAGAGTGTAGCAGGTGTGAAAGAATAGTTCACGCGGATCCAGTGTGTGCTAAACTCTCCAATAAGCAATTAAATACTCTTCGTAATTCTCCGGGCATTGAATGGAGCTGTGAAGAATGTCTAAAAAACATCAACCGCAGGACTTCGTTTGTTATCCCGGACGAAGAGGATGAAGAAGAATTCGAGATTGGTACCAATGCTAACATCCAAACTGTAGATTCTCGAAAACTCGTACAGGACATCAGTCGAGAAATCAAAAAAACCTTTCGAGAGGAGATAGGACACCTCGAGTCCTCGCTTCAGTTTCTAAGTGATCAAGTTTGTTCAATGGGACAATCAATAAAGAGTCACGAAAATATCATTAGAGACCTTGAAAGGAAAAATTTAGACCTACTTAACAAAAATAAGAACCTAGAACTGAGAGTTAGTGTCCTGGAACGAGGGGCAGAAAGCATGGAGCAGAAGTCCTTATCCACTTTTTTTTAAAATTTTTTTTATTGCCGTTATAGGCAGACGAGCTAGCGGCCCGCCTGATGGTAAGCGGCTACCGCTGCCCAGAGAACTTCGCAGTGCCAGGGGTCCAGCACAACAAAATCGCTGCCTACCTTAAGGAGAGTACTCTCTTTAAGCCTCTTTTGAAGAAGGACAGGTCATAGCGCTCAGGGAACACCGATGCAGGGAGTTCATTCCAGAGCTTGCACGTACGTGGTAAGAAAGAACGCTGAAAACGTACCGTTCGGGAGCGGTACGCTTACAGGTGGTAGGAATGAACTCTGCTGCGGTGACGGGTGGTGCGATGGTAGAAGGGCGACGTTGGTACCATCTCAAACAATTCCTCGGAGCACTCCCCATGGAACAGACGATAGAACACACAGAGAGACCCGAAGTCTCTCCGCAGTCCTAACGGTTCCAATTTGTCCGTAAGATTGGGATCATCGACTATTCGACAAGCTCGTCGCTGTAAGGAGTCAAGTGGGTTGAGCTGGTATTTTGGGGCACCTGCCCAGAGGTGAGAGCAGTACTCCACGTGGGGCCGGATTTGTGCTTTGTAGAGCGTCAATCTGTGACCCGACGTGAAGTACCGCTTGGCTCTGTTCAGGATACCCAACTTTCTGCTCGCCAGTTTGGCTTTGTCCTCCAAATGACTCCTAAAGTCGACATTGCTTGATATTTCGACGCCGAGGATCCCAATACTTTCGGATCTTTGGAGAGTAACTCCTTGGAATTGCGGCGCCATGACAAAAGGGTCCTTCTTTGCAGTGAATGCGCAAACTTGTGTCTTCGAGGGGTTAAATTGAACTAAGTTCAATTCACCCCATTCGGAGACCCGCCCCAGAGATCTCTCGACTTCAGACACAAGTTGAGACCGTCTTTCCTTAATGGAAGCTCGAGAGAGACTCTGATGGCCCATGTATCGCGCGTCACACGTACTATCATCCGCATAACAATGCATGCTGTCGGTAGACAACATGTCATTGATATGCAGGATGAAGAGTGTCGGCGATAGCACCGATCCTTGTGGAACACCAGCGTTAATGGTCTTGGTCTCGGAGCAACAGCCGTCCACTACGACTTTTATGCTCCGACCATCCAAAAAGCTGGCGATCCACTTGCAGAGTCCCTCAGGGATACCATACGCAGGTAGCTTCGCTAGAAGGGCGCCATGCCACACTCGATCGAACGCCTTCGCTATGTCAAGGCCGACCGCAATCGCCTCACCCCCACCCTCCAAAGCCTCCGCTCAACGGTGCGTGAGGTACACGAGGAGATCACCAGCTGAACGACCGTGACGGAAACCGTATTGGCGGTCACTAATCAGCTGGCGGTCCTCAAGATACCTCAGGAGCTGAGTGTTTATAACTCGCTCCAAGACCTTGGAGAGTAAGGATGTGACAGCAATCGGCCTGGAGCACAAAGGGTCCGATCGGTCACCCTTTTTGGGTACTGGGTGGACATGGGCGACCTTCCACGAAGCCGGAACCCGGTTGGTTTTGTAGGAAAGACGGTAAAGGCGCGTTAGCACGGGGGTCAACTCAGGGGCGCACGTCTTAAGAACCACTGCGGGGATACAGTCTGGCCCACTCGACTTATGGATGTCGAGAGCCATGAGCTCCCGTCTGACAGCACGCTGGGTGATTTTAATATCAGACAGGAGACTCTCACACCAAGGGATGTTCGGCGGTGTGGCTCCCCCGTCATCCAAAGTCGAGTTCGAGGCAAAGAATTTGGCCAAAAGATCGGCCTTCTCCCTTGCACTATGGGCCAAACTGTTATCAGGTTTACGCAGTGGTGGGACACTGGATAGGCAGAAATTGCCCTCCACAGCCTTAGCGAGTGACTTCAATGGAGGTAGCTGGCTTGCCCGAGATTCCCCCTAAAGAACTAGAAACATTTCTAAGGTCAGTAGCTCTAACGCTTGATATGAATATAGAAGACGTCCAGTCATTAAAACGCTTACCCGGACCGAAGGATAAATCAACTACAATTCTTGTGGAGATGAAAACGAAATCTGCTCGAGACCAATGGATTACTGCTGGAAAAGAGAAATGTCTCACCGTGGGACAAATACTACCAAACGCAACTAAGGAATATATCGAAAATCGTATATTCTTTAGAGAAGCCCTAACAAAAAACTTAAAAACGCTATTGTTCAACACTAAATCTACCCTGCGTAAGTCCTTTGAATTTATTTGGTGTAAAAATGGCAAAATCTGCGTTAGAAAAAACGGCACTAGTAAAATTTATTATATTCACAATGTCCAAGATATTAAAGAACTGCAGAACAAAACCCTTACTTCTACTCCATTATAAATTAAATGCCTATTTTTTACCCTTCAATATATATTATATATAATATAAATATGGATAATCAAATTACAGAATTATTTAATTGTACCTCTATAAAATGTTTTCTAAAACAAATACCAAATAGATGTAACCTGAATATGTCTTGCTTACATTTTAACATACGATCGTTAAAAAAAAAAATTGTTAAGCTACTAGAAATAATCCATAACTGTGTATTTTCACTTGATGTAATTATAATCACTGAAGTAGGGATTTTTAGCAGTACTGCACATCTATACACAATACCTGGTTATAATATGTATTCAAAACTCCGCTCTCATAGACGGGGAGGCGGTATTGTTATTTATGTTAAAAATCATATGAAATTTACTACACTACAATACGAAACAACCACATTTGAAAGTTTGACCGGAAAATTGAAATTTAGTACCTGTGATGTAACCCTATTAGCCGTTTATAGACCACCATCAACAAATAAACATAGTTTTATTACGGAGCTAGGCAAGCACACCTCCTTATTTGATTCTAAGTCCAATCTAATTTTAATTGGTGATACGAACATAGACCTGAAATCCATCTCAACATACAAAGACCTATATCTAGACACACTGAGTGAACGCGGGTTGACGTGTGGTATATCCGACTTTACTAGAATCGAAACAAGACTTAACGTCGTCACTAAAACTTGTATAGACCATATTTTTGCGCGCTTCCCTACGCACTATCAATACTCAGCGGTGATGGATGTTGTACTGGCAGACCACCGAGCAATTATGTTTACCTGCGTTAGTAATGACACACCAAGCCGAATGCTTGCACAGCGTGTTTTAAAACAAATAATCGATTACAAAATATTGTACCAGGAACTATCAAAAGTGAACTGGAAAGATATTATGAAAGCAAACTGCCCTGTAAACATTTATAACTTTATCGACAATGCTTTTAATAACGCTAATAAGTTGGCAACCAAAACCAAAATATATAAAGTAACGAAAAATAGTGAAACTAAGGTACCATGGGTAGACGAACAAGTTTCCAAATTATGTAAAAACGTGATAAATTATTTAGCCTGTGGAGAAAAAATACAAATAATTTTAAACTTAGACTATACTACAACAAAACTCGGAATAAAATACATAAAATATTGGAGTACAAAAGAAATACATACTATTTAAATAAAATAAATGACAACTTTAAAAACACAAAGAAAATCTACCAAATAGTTAATAGAATGTTAGGACGTCTATCATTATCTCTTGATGATACAATATTAAAATCGTTTGATAAGCAAGGACTCGGTGTTAAAACTATTGCAGATAATTTTGCCTCAAGCTTTGACAGAGCAGTGAAGGATATTGTCCCAAAATGTGCAATTAAGTTGGTTGATTTCGATAACTGCCACAAACAAACGGAATCAACTATATTCTTCCAAAAAGCCTGTGTCAATAAAGTACACAGAATTATACAAAAACTTAATTCTAGGAAAGCCCCTGGAGCCGATAATGTGACAGTTTCAGGGATTAAATTAGGAGGTAAAAAGCTATCATCGGCTATCTCTCATTTAATAAATTGTAGCGTTAAATCAGGGGTATATCCCGACCTGCTAAAAGTAGGATGTGTCAGACCTATATACAAAAAAGGGAAACATGACGCCTACGCGAATTATAGACCAATTACATTACTTCCGTCAATCGATAAAATAGTGGAAAGATATATCTGCGACCAAATTCATGACTTCTATAGTAAACATAATGTTATTACCTCCAACCAATATGGTTTTCAAAAAGGGAAAGGATCGTGTGACCTGTTATCTAAATTTAGTGACATAGTAAATGAAAACTTAAATAAAAAAAAAGTAGTACTAGCCCTATTTATTGATTTCTCTCGTGCTTTTGATACCTTAGATCATAAACAATTAATAGACAAATTGGATAATTGTGGAGTGCGTGGTCCATTACTTAGGTGGTGTGCGAATTACCAGAAAAACCGAATTTATACAGTAAAAATTAATAACATTCATAGTAGGCCGATAAACGTCACGGAAGGTACAGCACAAGGCTCAGTCCTAGGCCCGTTACATTTCCTAACATATGTAAATGATATGTGTAATTGTTTGAAACACAGCACATGCTTCCAGTTTGCAGACGATACGTGTATTATAGTAGCTGATGATGATCCACTAAAGGCTAGCGCCTTGTTGCAGGATGATTTTAATAATTTAAATAAATGGTGCCATGACGCGGGGTTAGTTTTAAATGCTGAGAAAACTAAATTACTCACTATTAAATCGCCACATCTAAAACGATCTACCAAAGCAAATATTGTGGCACATGATCACCACTGCTTGCATACTCAAAGCTTTTTCACTTGTAACTGCGCTAGTATCGAACTTGTTAATAAGCACACTTACCTAGGCTTAATAATTGACAATAAACTTAGCTGGAGTTATCACATTGAAAATATTTGTAACAAACTCAGACAATTTTTAGCGAATATTACTGTACTAAAAGACCGTATTCCTTTTAAAGTAAAATTAATGTTATATTACTCATTGGCTGATTCCTATATACAATATGGCCTAACCAGTTATGGAAGAACATTCAAAACGTATTTAAATCAAATACAAAAACTCCAATTAAAAATTATAAAAAACATAGTGTCAAAAAAAAATTATCTCCGATTTCATAATGACCCTTTGACACTGTTTGATCATTGTAAAATCCTACCGATACATACCAAATTTAATTACATGCTACTTAAAGAACAATTCTTTAATAAAACACTCCAACACGAAATTAAACATCCTTTGTATACACGCGCAGTTGCAAGTAATCGGCTTTGTACAACTAGCGCTTACAATGTGTACGGTGAACGAACTACCTCCTACTTGATTCCACGATTATTAAATGACCTACCTACCAGTGGCGTGCCTAGGGTTTTGGAGTAGGGCAAGCCGAATATTTTTTTACGTTTAATTAATATTATTTAACACAAAGTTACTAAGAACGAAGAAAATTAATTTATAATACGTCGGCAAACCTTCAACACAATCTTAAGATTAAAACAATTAATATAGATTACTTGTGAACATGCATCCGTAACTTTTCATTCATCATTGCATTTCTATTGCCGTCACTATTCTGAGGTGCCGTGTTCGACTTCGAGGTTAACCGAAATTGCAGACAGAAATTATTATTAACGCATTCATGTTTAAATGTTTTTCTGAATTTAAAATAATAGATTGCCTTTTGAAAGGACCACCTAAATTTATGAAAATTTAATGAAAGCATTATAATCCAAACAATCTACAACACAAGACGTGTCATATAAAAACATATGAATCACGATTGTTTAATAGCTTTAAAGGGAGCATGTAGTAATAAAAGTACGTAGTTTATTAAACTGACCTGAAGAAATGTCTATTGTGATTTACCGCGACTTACTAAATGTACAAACCCGGCATAGGTTTCGCGCCGGTTTATTTTTCAATATAATTGAATGAATTTACCTTTTTACCGGCAATGAACGCTTTCACCATCGCACTCAAACCATCATAGAAAACAATACAACTCATAATAGTATCAAAGAGTTTAAATAACATAAAAAAACTAAACATTAACCTTAAACAAAACACAACACAACTCATAAATCATAATACAAATGAAGTTAGTAGAAAAATGTGCTGTATTGCCAGTAAACGTGAAATAAACAATACAAAAGATACAATTTATTAAAAGAAATATTAAAACTTCATTATTTGTTCTAAAAAAAATATTAGAAATAATTTCTAAAAGGAACCAACTTAATTTAATAACAATAGATATAATTGATTTAACAAATAATCACGTGACGACCATGCAACGCACGATGTTTTTACATCATCAAGGCCGAAGCCGGGCATTTCGTGTACAGTGAACAGCTATATAACATATCTATAGCTATACATTCGTAGCGATCGAGTAATATCATTTCCCCATACAGTTCACGCGTTGCTAGAAGCCCCGTAAAAGCACACGAGAGAGAAAAGGATAGATATATGTGCTGTGTGCTCCGTCTTTTCAAGTTCAGTATAGTTTTAATGAATGAATATTACGCGGCGCTTCGGCGCTGGCGTCTCATTGAATCGCGGCGCGGGAAATTCAAAAAATTTAAATGCTAGATGTTTTCTAATAAATGACTGTTGTATTGAATGTAATAGTTTGTATTCAATATGGAGTAAATACGTATTATGTAGGGCAAGCCAGGCTTTTGGGCTTGTATGGAAGTACCGCCACTACTACCTACCAACGTACGAGACTGTATTACACCAATTAATATAAAAACAAAATTAAAGGAATATTATTTTAGAACGATTAAAGGGAACAATAATAAATAGATTAATGTTGCGCTTGCCTAGTTTCTCGTACGGTGCACTTATATCTAATTAACGTAATTACTTATTTTAATGTAAAATAATGTAATTTAGACTAACCCATTATATTGTTGGCCTGATGCGAACTTGTAAATTTATATAGCATTAGGATAAACCTCAGTGGTTTTTAATGCATATACTAACAATAATTAATGTACCTTTGTTGTTAATAAATAAATAAAAAAAAAAAAAAAAAAAAAGAAGTAGGTATTGAAGTTTCGAGGTGAGAAAATATTATTGTTACAGTTTCATTATAATTTGACATGATAGAAGTGGTAACCAAAATGTTCTCTTTCATTAAAGAGGTGAGAGCTTTTACGTCTGTTTGTGCTTTTTCGATGGCTTCATCATACTTCAGAGCGTCATCTTTGTCAAGAGTGCCAAAAATGTGTTTCATAACAGTGCCTATTCCACCAAACCAAGCGCTACGTTTGACCCTGTTTTCTGATAGGTATGCTATGGATTCGAATTCTTTATTCATATCGTGAAATCGTGCTGTTAAAGGTTTAAGCATATTGTGGCATTCTATATCTACTTCCCTAATCTGAGTTTTGCCACATAGTTGTTTTGTATTTTCCAAGGAGTCTCTAATGTTTGTAATATGTGGACCTAAGTGCGATATATCTACAGGGATTAAAATTTTCAATAAGGCATTTTTAATTTTTAAAGTTCCTAGGTGATCGAAATAGACACCTGCACTTGAAGTGATTGGTTGAACATAATCTTGGTGAGGCTGCTTTTGGGTTGAACTGTAAATAAGAATTGTCTAAGGTAAGTACTAAGTATACATATTGTATAATATATATATATATGTATGTATATGTGTATATATATTTCCTACGTTTATTATTTTTTTTTTTTAAATATTTATTTATTGTGTAATGTATATAAAATTCTTACAGCTAAAACAAGAAAAATATCATGTCGCACCAGGAATGTTTTGGATTTCGACATGTTTTACTTCATCGAAATGGTGCTTTACGTGTTTTCTATTTATGAGTAACGATAACGTATGGTTACCGTGTACTTTGACCACTTTGTATGGGCCTTTCCATACAGGTGATAGGGCTTTTCGTAGCCGAGCGTGATTTTTTAGCATGACGTAATCACCGATTCGGTACGTCACAGGTCGAGTTTTTGAATCGTAATAAGTTTTAGAGTTTGCTTTCGATTTTTCGATGTATTCCCTGGCCTTGTCGCGAGTATGCTTCATTCGATGCTGTAGCATCTTTACATATTCAGGATAAGTAGGGTTAGATACATCATATATGGAATCTGGGATGTTTGGTTTGTGCCCAAAGAGCAATTCGAATGGTGAGTAATGTGTAGTTGAATGTATGGCAGTGTTATATGCCAACATAGCTGTATAAACGTATCGAGGCCAGTTGTCTTGGTTCTCGTTTGCGTATGGTTTAAGGTACTCTTTAAGGGTAGAATGTGACCTTTCTAAGGCGCCTTGAGTCTGAGGATAGTAAGGAGTCGACCACAACTGCTTGATTTTAAGGAATTCACACGTTTTCTTAAAAAGTTCGGCTGTGAAGATTGTGCCCTGGTCTGTAAGTATATGTTTAGGAATTCCGAATAGTGATATAAAGTGTAAGAGACATTCGCACGACTCCTCGGCCGTATTGCAACGTAAAAGATATGCTAGTGAAAATTTAGTAAGGTCGTCCTGCATTGTAAGTATGTATCTTAGTTTGGCACTGCCGGCTTCCGGTAGAGGACCTACTATGTCTAGGGATAGCCTTTCAAAGGGTGAAGTTGACGTGGAAGTTATTACCATGGGTGCCCTATTGACCTTGCGCAAGGCTTTATTTAGCTGACAAGATTGGCATTTTTTAATGTAATTTTCTATGTCGCTACGCATGTTTTTCCAGTAGTACCTTTCTATAATGCGGTTCAACATTCTAATAGAGCCAAGATGCCCTGCAATGGGTAAATCGTGGTTACTTTTTAGAATTTTCGGAATTTCGCTTAAAGTAGGGTATATTATGTTATTATGGTAGATGTGTATTTTTATGTTGGTACCGTCAAACAAATAACTGAATATGTTATATATTTTAATAAAGGAATGTCTATCAAATGGATTTTTTAAATCGGATGTACTTATTTCGTTTATAGCAGCGTAAGACATCATTATCTCGTCCCGTGCATATTTTAAAGATTTGAATATGTCGGAATATGGGCAGTCATCAAAATGGTGAACCTTTATGAAAAGAAACAGATAAGTTTTGTCAGCGATTTTTAACGGTGAGCACGTGTATAATGTTCTTTCTCTTTTCAGGAATAGTTCCCGTTCAGGCTCCGGACAGTTCGCGAGGATTTCTTCGACGTAAGGCATCGACTCATCAGTGTCGATTGAGGTGAGTATAATTATTAATTTTTGTGTGCATTTGAGCAAGTTCTCATTGTGTTCAGTGATAGGAAGTGTCGTGTACCTTTACGGGTGATTTAAGGAATTTGTTATAGGTTTCATCGGATAGAGGTAGGTTTTTCAGTGTTGGAGGAGACACGTTTGCGTCGGATTCATCGGGAGCAGGTAAGTTTTCAGGATTTGATCGACTTGTGGAAGGTTCCGGTTCTGGTGATCTAAGAAGAGGTAAGTCAGGAAATTCATTTTCGATATTTTCTTTCAGGACATCGGGTACATTGGAAGGAGGGTTGATGTAAGTGGGCGGCAGAACACCGTCAAGTAGATTTTCAGGATTTAAGGTCAACAGGTCATCGGGATTAAAAGGTACAGATAAGTTTTCAGGACTAGTAGAAGGCAATTGAGAGTCATTAGGATTATTTCGAGGTGGTATTATATCACCGTCTTCAAGCGATAAGGGATCGTCTGGATAATCAGAAGCAGGCATTATGTCATCGGCATTAAATGACGCTGGTGATATTAAGAGGTCCATTAGATCTTCGTCTGGTTCGTGATTGGGATTTGTTACAGGCACAGGATTACGAGGAGATTTTCCGGATTGAATGGGATTAACTGGAAAACGGGAAAGTGCATCGGCGTTCGAATTTATTTTGCCCTTTTTGTATTGGATTTCATAGTCGAACTCCTCGAGTTTTAAACGCCATCGGATAAGTCTAGATCCTGGGTCTTTGCATTTGAACAGCCATTGAAGTGGTTTATGGTCGGTTATTATTTTAAAACGGCGACCATATAGGTAGGGACGGAATACTTTTGTTCCGTAAATTATAGCAAGACATTCTTTTTCAGTGACGCTATAATTGCATTCTGCTTTGTTTAGTGTACGAGACGCAAATGCGATAGGCCGATCTTGACCTATTGGACCTTGAGAGAGGGTAGCCGAAATGGCGAAGTTAGAAGCATCGCAACTGAGTATGAATGGTATGTTAAAGTCTGGATATACAAGAACGGGTGCTGTGATGAGCTTTTCCTTTAAGGTTTCGAATGCCAGCTGTTGTTCATTCTGCCAAAGAAATTGAGAGTCCTTTTTCAGGAGTGAAGTAAGTGATTTGGCGATCTTGGAGAAATTAGGGATAAATCTTCTATAGTAGGAGACGAGACCTAGGAAGGATTTAATATCCTTTGGAGACTTTGGTGTTGGGAAGTTGGTTACGGCTTTTAGTTTTTCAGGATTGGGTCTTACCCCATCGTCACTTATAATGTGACCTAGGTAACCGACTTCCTTTCGGAGGAATTCGCACTTGTCGGGTTGTAGTTTGAGATTGAAAGATCTTAGCCTTTGAAATACGGAAATAAGATTTTCGATATGACTTGGAAGATCGACAGAATAAATAACGATATCGTCCAAGTAAACAAAGCAACGCATCCCTTGTAATCCCGACAGACAAGTGTTCATAAGTTTTTGGAATGTAGAAGGGGCATTCTTCAGTCCAAACGGCATGCGGTTAAATTGGAAATGGCCTTGTGGCACGGAGAATGCTGTTTTTTCAGCGTCATTAGGAGACATACGGACTTGGTGAAAACCGGATGCCAAGTCGAGAGTGGAGAAATATCGGCTTTTGCCGAGTTGATCTAGTATTTCCGATATTTGCGGGATAGGGTATATTTCTCCGATAGTGATATCGTTTAGTTTCCTATAGTCGATGACTACCCGCCATTTACGTTCCCCGGATGCATCTACTTTCTTAGGTACAACCCATATTGGGGATGACCAAGGTGATACGGATGGCTCGATTATTCCCTGGTCAAGCATTTTATCGACTTGATTTTCCACTTCCTTCTTATGACATTCTGGGAATCTGTAAGATTTAGTATGGATGGGGGCAGAGGATGTAGTTCGAGTTTCGTGAGCTATGGCATTAGTAAAAGAAAGGTTATCACCAGGAATATAAAAAATGTCAGAGAATTCGGCATAAGTTTCTAACAGTCTTGCTTTTTCCTCTTCGTTAAGATGTGAGATTCTAAGGGAGTTTAATACCTCTTTACTACGATGTAGTGTTTTTGGAGAATCAGTTCTAGAATAGGCAACACACGACTTTATATCAAATTCTTCGAGTTTTAGTCTGAGATTAGAATTAATAGTGACCGGATCTTCGGATGTATTCACTACAGTTATGTTGACTCTATGATTATTTTTGACTGAAACTAAACTATTTGCAATAAATACTTTATCGGAAATATGTTGATTGATCACTAGTCCTTCTTTAATTTCTGGGTTGTTTACTGTTGATTCAATTACTGTTTCAGTGCAGGGTGGAATGATATAGAAAGGATCAATGAAGTTTAATTTAATGACTATGGATTTCATTCGTAGTAAATCATTGCTGTAATCGATATTACAACCAAAAGATGTCAGGAAATCTGAACCTATTATGCCGTCATAGGGTAGGTTGATATCTCGGATAACATGGAATTTATAATTAATGGTATTATGACCTTGGAATTTTAGGCTTAGGTTGAAATGACCTATAGTAGAAGTCAGTTGGTCACTGGAGTCTATACCTTTGATTTTAATAGGTTCTTTGATTAGATTCACGGATTTAGTAATTGAATGTTGTTTGATTAAACAAACTGCAGAACCTGAGTCTATAAGAAATGTTAGAGCGTTGATAGATACTGGTGTTTTAAGGAAAATATGGGGTAGTGATCTTTTTGTTACATCAATATTTATTTCGTAGACATTAACGTTTTGGGATTTGGACTGGAATTTCATTAAGGATTGGTTGTTATTTTGAATTCTGGAGCTTAGATTTGGAGTACTTGTTTGGGGCTGGTTACCCTTGTGGCTCTTTGGATTTGGAGATGGAGCACTTGTTTGGGGCTGATTACCCTTGTGGCTCTTTGGATTTGGAGATGGAGCACTTGTTTGGGGCTGGTTACCCTTGTGGCTCTTTGGATTTGGAACAGTGCCGTAGTCATTTGGAGGATAAGTTAAGGATCGTCTTTTGGGTCTCACGAGGCACCACCGTGAGCCCTTTATTCGTTTAAATCATGATTTTCAAGAGTGTCGTCGACTTCATTTCGACCTTCATCTTCACAAGAAATTTCCATTATGTGATTAACGCGTGATTTTTCTGTGACACGATTACCCCTGTTAGGCCAAGAAGATGTTTGATTTTGTCGGAATTTACTGTTATTGTATTCACGTTTTCTACAGTCGCGAATATCGTGTCCGAAATTTTTGCAATATCTGCACTGGATATTTGCAAAATTGTTTTGCTTTTGTGAAGATGAGGGTTGTTGATGATTCAGTGTTAGTGAAATTTATGAATTGCGTTGCGAATTATTTTGTCTGGGCTTAGGTTCGGATGTTTGATTACGTTTGTATATAGTTTGCTGGATTCGTTCTTCTGAAATAGCAATATTTATGGCGTCATTCAGATTTTTGGGTGATTTACACCTAACGATATTTGATATTCTTGGGATTAACCCTATTAGGAAGTGATGGAGGGCTAAATCCTCCATGGCTGCAGTGCGGCCAGGGACTTCTCTTTGTTTAGTATTAGTAAGAGAAATCTCTGTCATAAGTTGGGAAAGACATGATTCAACCCTATTACCGTATTGTGTGACTGTTTCAGAAGGATTTTGTTTACACTCTTGTAGTTCCGTGAGTAAGTGGGTATAGTGTTTTCTTTCACTAAATTGTGTTTTCAAAAATTCTTTTAGCTGATCCCAATTATTAAATTCTTTAATTGAACAGGCTACTGCAGCTCTTTCTTGTAACTGGGAGAGGATATACTTGAAAAGTATCGATTTTTGTGAGTCTGTGGCTAATTCGTGAACGTTATTGCAATCGGTTATAAAAGCATTAAGAGTGTCCCTAGCGCCATTATATGGTTTGATAAATTTGAATAACACACTCAAGTTTAAGGCTTCGCTCGGTGGTTGTTTTTGCTTGGTGGATTTTGGATCTTGCGCAATCACGGAAGGTGACTGACATTTTTCACTTGCACCTGGAGCATCCACTTGGACGCTAATCTTAGTTTCCTCTTTGTTTGATCGAGACATTTTGGTTTTACAAGTGTCAAAGTAAAGTTCGAAAAAAAAAAGGAGAAGATACAAATTCCAAAAAGGTAGATTGAAATTGAAATTTCAGGACTACGAGTATAATGTAAAATAATTCACAAATATTTAATTAATGTGTACAATTCTAAATTGGAAATTAATTAAGGCAAAATTACTGATTTTACTTCGCGATTGTACTTATTTTAACAGATAGGACTTACAAAGTAGCAAGGCTGATAACGATGGCGACGAGTCCGAACGGAGAGTGCATTCCTATGCAGGAGATAATGGCGTATGCGATGCAGGAAATGTAGCGGCGCGACGCTACGCAGGCAGATTCCACCAAAGTTGTTTGTCTTGGTAGTTCCAGGAACTGAGAGCGGTTTTTGGAGATTTTCGGCAATAGCAATGTCTCGTAAAGTAACGTCTTTTCAGGATACACACTTAATTCGCGAATATTTTATATTTATTTACTTATTTATTTATTTTGAGTTAAAAACACCCCACAGGTAAGTATATTAATTATGTTATTTATAAATTTAGAGTCACAGGATTTGTAACACGAGATTAATTATTTATTATTTTTTTATTTTATTTCAGGATACGGAGTTATTTATTTATAGATTTAGAATTACAGAGTTAATAGCACTTCACTTCAACAGGATACTAAGTTATAGATTTAAAGTCACAGGATTTATAACACTAGATTAATTATTTAATTTTTATTTCAGGATACGGAGTTATTTATTTATAGATTTAGAATTATAGAGTTTATAGCACTTCACTTCAACAGGATACAAAGTTATAGATTTAAAGTCACAGGATTTGTAACACGAGATTAATTATATATATTTTTTTTATTTCAGGATACGGAGTTATTTATTTATAGATTTAGAATTACAGAGTTTATAGCACTTCACTTCAATAGGATACGGAGTTATAGATTTAAAGTCACAGGATTTGCAACACGATATTAATTATTTTTTTATTTTATTTCAGGATACGGAGTTATTTATTTATAGATTTAGAATTACTAAGTTTATAGCACTTCACTTCAGCAGGATACGGAGTTATAGATTTAAAGTCACAGGATTTGTAACACATTAATATATATATTTTATTTCAGGATACAGAGTTATTTATTTATAGATTTAGAATTATAAGATTTATAAAACTTCACTTCAGCAGGATACAGAGTTATAGATTTATGAGTCTTACGCGGATAAGACACTGGGGGATGTTCGCATCCCACCGCTGCCACCAAATGTTATAAGGACCCTTCTTATATGGTTTTAAAAAAAAACTATTTTTAATTTTACACATATATTCGGAAAATTACAATGAAATAAGGGTCTGAGGGCAAACCGCGCGAGTGGTTCGAGTTAGCTAATAAGACTGGCTGTCTGTTCCCAACAGTCGTATTTATATCAATCTTATTTGGTTATCTATGCAATTCGGGGTGCACTAGTATGCATGATCCCTTACTGTACAGGGGTATAACAGTTCGATAAAACAACTTAACTAATTATATTAATTTACTTACTAAGTTTAAGTACATAGAAAAAAGGGACAATAAGGATTAAAATCAAAGAAAACTAATAACAAACAACTGAACAACCTTACAACTGAACGGGTCGCTCCACAACAGATAAGTAGGAATACTTCTCCATAATAGGTGATTAAAACTATATAATTGCCACGCCACTTAGTGTACATAGTTAGGCAATAGGAATTTAACATTAAACGAACCGTAGAATATGGTATGTAGAGAACATGGTCAGAAGACCTACACTAATTCAAGCGTACTGCTTAAGGGCCACTAATGATCACAAAATCAATAATAACTGACCCTATAATTTAAGCCGTAAATAGGTACCTCAGGTAAGGAGGTAAGTGCCGGACCTGCCAAAATCCCGCACGAAAGCACTGCCACAATTTGATAACATTCAACAGTTATAAGTTCATAATTCACTTCATTAGACACGTAAAATGTACTATGTGTACATAGAGCCGTCGCTCGTTCTTCCGATGCAACGTGTTTGATTCAACTTGGCGTAATTTTGCACAACTCACTAAAGTATTCTACCGTTTTTAGCCACAAACCCATCATCATTGCAATGGCCAAAATACACTTAGATATTAAACTAACACTTCACAATAAATACCATGGGATATTCTGTGCGTCAAAATTCATAAAATTCAATTAAAATAACTGAAAACGAGTTGATAATAATAATGTATACGACAAATACATGTACACGCGAACGTAGTCTGAATTCAACTAATAAAAGATAAATGATTTTTTCGAAAACAGAAACATAAAGGCTTGTTCACATCAGACACATTTACACGTACTTCATTTCATAATTATTTTTTTAAATTTTTACACGTGTTTACTGTTTTCACTAATTTAATATCATAATATGCTATTTCTTAAGTAAACACTATTTATTCGGCTACAAAGATTTGTTTAAATTTCGCTTGTAGTATGAGATTTTAGTACATTTTTATCACTTTAAAGCAAAATCATTATTAATATTAATTAAATCATAAGCAACGGCAGTCTTGTAACTGAATGGATCAAATTATGTAACTATTTTAACACATTTAAATAAGATTAATATCTCTGGGGAGAGTAACGATCATTTTATCAATCCATTATGATCTTCCGTTTTTACGTAACTCTAATTATCCAAGTACCTAACCAAATTAAGATGTACTAAGTGTGAAGTGTGAACACACCCTAACGTGGCGGTCATTCTTTGAGTAACGCACACAAAACACCGCCAATGGCATTAGTGTCACTCACACTCGGAAGCCTGACTGCCTCGGTGGCGTAGTTGTATTACGGTACGGCTACAAAGCTGAGGTCTCGGGTTCGAGTCCCGGGTCGGTCAAAGTGGTATTGGATTTTTCTATTCATTATCAGCCCGGAGTCAGGAATTTGTGCCCGATATGGCGATAGGCTCGCCCCCTATCACATCATGGGACGGAACATACAAGGCGAAATGTGGGTGTCCTGGTGGCGCCTCTGCCTACCCCTTCGGGGATGAAGGCGTGAGTTTATGTATGTATGTATGTACACTCGGAAGCGGCGAGCTCAAAGGAAGAATACTCGAGCCGCACTAGTTCCGACAAAGTTCCGACGAGTACACAGTGACCTTCGGCTTCCTTTAAGAAATGGGCCGAATTCTGCAATCATTTTAATATCTTATTTTTTATTTATTAGTGTAATTGCGTAAAAAGAAATGTTTATGAATATGAATTACTTAGATAATTTAAATGTTTTGTATGAGTATTACTAAAACATTTGTAATTAATAAATTTGCAACCTAACACGGCTTAACCGAGGACCAGCGTGATTTCTTGGTATCGTACAGTTTGGATTTTTGACACCTTAAGGAAAAAAATGTCAAAACAGTCGATCCATGCACAATGCAACTATACCAAAAGTTATTATGTTGTTAATTTGTTGACACTATAAATCTAACTACGCTCCTGCTTAACTGTTTTATTTATGTGAAATGAAACAAAAAATACCTTTTTGTAAAATTAGAGAAGGACAAAGTGTACAGCTGAGAGTTCATGACCTGGCCTATGTGTAAAAAATGTTAAGGCGAAGTCAATGAAAATTTTGTTGCTGTTAAAAATGGTTTTCGTGGTATATTTCATTAACCACTTAATTAACGACGAAACGACAAAATACGTATATGTTATAATCTTGTTCTTTACCCATTCCAGTTGGATTTTTGCGAAAATGTGATGGTAATACTTGAAGCTTTAAACGGTCATAACTCAAAAACGGATAAATATTTTCCAAATATTATATTTTTATAATCATATTAATATTATGCCCTTGCATCCAACTTAGCAGGTGTTCCATTGTCTTGTACACGCTGTAGAATACTATACAAACAATCTGTCATGTATAAATCTAAGCACAACATTATGTATAGTATACTATACTATGGGTAAATAATAAAGTAAGGGGTGAATATATTTTTTTTTTTTTCAGTCTCTAATTTACCATAATATAAAGAATATTTAAGAAAAGTAAAGAATTTAAAGAAAAAAAATACTGCCAAATTAAGGGTTAAAGTAATTTAAGTTTTAAAAAGTAGATCTACAGATGGCGCACATTGTAATCATGGTGGAGCTACTTCCTTTCTATCCCTTTTTGATTATAAAACGATTTATCACCGTAAAAAAATAATAAACATTAATTTTAACCATATTAGATTTTCCATCAATTATTTAAAGCCTACATTCGTAATACTTAGTTGTTGTAGGTACACATTAGAGTTACCTGTGTGTAACGTAGCGTGAGGTATGTATGTGTGAGTTAGGAATGTGATGAGTGCGCATTATACAAAGTAACGCGGCTGCGCCCGCGGTTGGTTTAATGTACGGAGTCAGTCGTGAATAAACGTAATAACGTGTCACACGTGTTTTAACCAAACCTCATTCCTTGACCTAGTCCAGTAAAGTCCTAAAGTGGTGACCCCGACTCGAACAGGCGCGCGTATAAGTTTGAAAGATGAATCCCCAAAACCCGCAACAAAGTGCGTTTTTGCCCACGGTCGCTCGGGACGAAAAAAGCGACATGCGGGAAAAAGATGACGCAACACTGGCGACGATCACCGTCACATCTAGAGTTCCGGAATTTTGGACAGACCAACCACGACTCTGGTTCGTCCAATTTGAGGCAGCGGTACAGAACCAAAGGCTGAGTGATGCAGCAAAAAACAATTTGGTTATCACCAAATTAAGTAAGACTGCAATACAGCAAGTAAGTGACCTCATTCTGTCTCCACCAGAGACAAGGAAATACGAAACGCTGAAAGATCGCCTACTTCAAGTGTATGAAGAGTCCGAGACGCGACAGTTCCAGAAACTACTGGAGGAAATGGAACTTGGGAGCCAAAAACCGTCCCAACTACTACGGCGCATGAGAGAATTGGCGCGTGGGAAAATACCAGATCCGACTCTTCAAATAATGTGGAACAGGCATCTTCCGTCAGCGGTCCAAGCGGTACTAGCGGTGACGGACATAAAGGAATTAGAAAATCTGGCTGTAATGGCCGATAAGGTGATGGAGGCGTCCAGACCAGTCGAAGTTGCAGCGATTGCAACTCATGCAACATCCGTAGGTAACACCTAATATAAATAGGGATTTAATAGCGGCAGTAGAAAAATTGAGTGTCGAGGTTGCGGAATTACGCCACTCACGACACCAAACAAGAGGCCGCGGAGGACCAAGACGATTTATGCGTTCAAGGTCAAGGACGAAGGATACCAGCAAGACACGGAAGGACCAAGATTGGCTATGTTACTACCACCATAGGTATGGAGCCAAGGCCATAAAGTGCGTGGAGCCATGCAATTGGCGGCGATCAAGAGCAAGCCCCCAACCGCAGGAAAACTAGAATCGACGCATCCGAGGGTGGCGGCTTGTGTCGATACGTCCAATTACCGCCTATGTGTAAGTGATAAAAAAAGTGGACTAAAGTTTTTGATAGACACGGGCGCGGATATTTCGGTTATCCCAGTGTCAAGACAGTGCGTGTCCGGAAAGTGCAATAGTGTTAGTGCTTATAAAGTTTATGCACGGAAATAAAAACTTACGGTGTGCGTACGTTAGTTTTAGACCTTAATTTAAGAAGGGCATTTCGATGGACATTCATTGTAGCCGACATAAAACAACCCATAATCGGTGCTGATTTTTTAAGCCATTATAAGTTGTTAGTCGATTTAAGTGCGCGTAAATTAAGAGACTAAATCACTCAATTAAATGTTCTGACGTCAGTAATTCGTGATAGTAGCTGTGAATCGTCAATTAAGGCAGTAGATTGTAGAGATACATGGCACGAACTTCTACGTAACTATCCGGATTTGACTAGACCCGTATCATACAAAGATACGCCTAAACATTCGGTATGTCATGTCATCGAAACCACGGGACAGCCGGTCTATGCTAAAGCAAGACCCTTACCACCGGATAGGTACGTCAAAGTCAAAGAAGAATTTCGGATAATGACCGAATTAGGTATCTGTCGGCCGTCTAAGAGCGCATGGGCAAGCCCTTTGCACGTAGTTCCCAAGAAAAACGGGAATTACGACCCTGCGGTGACTATAGACGGCTGAACGCGATCACTAAGCCGGATCGTTATCCGATTCCTCGCCTACATGATTTCAAGTATATATTGGCTGGTAGGAAAACTATATTTACTAGGTTGGATTTAAACCGTGCTTAATGCTTATCATTTTATTCCAGTAGCTCAAGACGATGTCGAGAAAACTGCAATAATAACGCCTTTTGGGTTGTTCGAATTCCCACGGATGACATTCGGATTACGCAATGCAGCACAATCGTTCCAGAGATTTATGGATACGGTGGTATTGCAAGGGTTGGATTTTTTATTCAATTACATCGATGACGTCATAATCGCTAGTGTAAATCCCGAACAACACAAAGAGCATTTGAATACAGTTTTCCAAAGATTTAACAAATATGGTGTTACTATTAATGTTTCAAAATGTGCATTTGCTAAGTCTAATCTCGTGTTTCTAGGTTTTGAAGTGTCAGCGGATGGAGTTCGCCCGCTTGACGACAAAGTACAAGCTATTGTAAACTTCCCGAAACCGCAGACTGTAGCGCAACTGCGACGATTTCTAGGTATGATTAATTTTTACCGTTCACATATCCCTAGGGCTGTCGAGTATCAAACTGAGTTAAACAAGTATTTGCATAACTCCAAGAAAAATGACAAAACCATTATAGAGTGGACGGACACAGCAAACGAGGCATTTATGAAATGTAAGGAAAGCTTACAAAGCGCCGCTACATTATCATATCCTTTGCCTAACACTAAATTAGCACTGATGACAGACGCATCTAATACTTGCGTCGGCGCAGTTTTACAGCAATGTGTTGATAATGCTTGGCAACCGCTCGGATATTTTTCCAAGAAGTTAACGCAAACACAAAGTAATTATTCTACTTACGATAGGGAATTGTTAGCTGTATTCATGGCCATCAAACATTTTAAAAGTCTATTGGAAGGTCGATTATTAACCATTATGACAGATCACAAACCCTTAACTTACGCGTTTTCAAAAATAAATACTGATAAGGAAAGTCCCAGGAGAATCAGACAACTTTCATATATTAGCGAATTTACTACTGATATACAATATATAAGCGGTAGTAACAATGTTGTGGCTGACGCTTTATCGCGAGTCGAAACAATCAGTTGACCAACATTGTTAGATTTCTCAGAAGTAGCAAAACAACAAGCCACTGACGAATACTTACAGCAAGCATTGCGTCCAACCGAAAACAATGACGAATTTAACTTGCAGTTTAAGCAAATTAATATACCAAACGGAAACACAAAGGTTTACTGCGAAATCTCAACTAAGTATGTTAGACCATACTTGCCTAAAAATTTCAGAGAATTAGCATTCCATTCCGTTCATGATCTCAGTCACCCAGGTATTAAAGCTAGTAAACTATTAATTAAACAAAAATATTTTTGGCCTAACATGGACAGAGATATTGCACATTGGGCAAGATCATGTATTCGGTGTCAAAAAGTCAAAATCACAAGACACACGATATCAGGCTTAGGAGAATTTGAGAAATCCGAAAAATTTTCACACGTGCATATTGATATAGTAGGCCCGTTAAGTACATCAGCAGACGGCTATCGATACTGCGTAACGATGATAGACCGTTTCACTGGATGGCCCGAGGCATTTCCTGTACAGAATATTACAGCGGAAACAGTAACAAAGGTAGTTTTTGAAGGCTGGATAGCTCGTTATGGATGCCCTGAGAAGCTAACGAGCGACCAGGGTAGACAATTTGAGAGCGATCTTTTTCACAAGTTAATGAAATATTTAGGTATTCATAAATTGCGCACTACGCCTTATTACCCGCAAAGCAACGGCATGATAGAACGTTGGCACAGAGCACTTAAAGTAGCTCTTATGGCACGTTTAGACTGCAACACCTCATGGGTTGACGAATTGCCGGCTGCTCTATTAGGTTTGCGAGCTGCACCTAGGAGCGACAGTGGCGTGAGCACTGCAGAATTGACTTATGGTAAAACACTAAGGTTACCTGGTGATTTTTACGATACTGTAGCATTTGAAGGTTCAGAATCAGAATATTTGCAAAAACTTAAAGACTTAATAAATAAATTAAAACCTAGGACATCTAGTCACGCTAATTCTCGAACTCTGTTTGTACCCACTAATCTGGCGACATGCAAAAGTGTATTCGTCAGGAACAATATCATGCGAAAGTCACTACAACCTCCTTATGATGGCCCATTCCGCGTCATAGGAAGGAAAGGAAAGACATTTACAATTAAACAAGGAAATAGGGAAACAAATATTTCGATAGATAGGCTAAAACCTGCCTACGTCATTAATGATTCACAGACTACAGATCATAATTTAAATTGTACCAGTAATACGGATAATAAACATTGCAACAGAAATAATAAGGTATGTTTTGATAACCCAGATACTTCGAGCAAACTCTCAATTCCGAGAATGTCGCGAAGTGGCCGAGTTATTAAAACACCTTTGCGTTTTGCATAACTAAAATGTATAATTTTGTAGGCAAGCAAAATATTAAGTAGGCTAAGAGTCAATATTTTATTGTTTTTGCATATTTTAAGATATATAAGTCATGTGTTCTGTACAATATTTTATTCTGTAACATTCATCGGAACAATGGGCTGGGGCCAGAGCAAAGAAAAAAACAACGAGGGAGTTATCGCTCAAGCGTCGGTGAACAATGTGTTCACAGAGAAGCTCGACACGATGCACTGGTTGATCATCGCGGTGACAGTCACCGTAGCCGTCATCGTGGTATACGTCGCATGGACGCGATGCAGGAGCACAGCGAAGAGTTGGGTGCAGAAGCAACTCAACAACGGCAACTCACAACTGGTGGCGGTGCACACAGTTCCCAGGCAACAACCACCAGTGGCCCAGTACACAGCACAGTGAAGCAGCGGCGGAAGCTCAGTGTTCCGAAGGATGTAGTACAATATGTGTTAAACTTGTAAACTTTCTATTTTTAAACTTAGCTACAAGTTTTTTTGACTTTTTTTATATTTTTTTAATGCTATTTTACCTTTTTTTTATGCGTTTAAAAATGTTTACCTTTAATCTTAATTTTACTTTTACCTTATTACCAATTGTAGACATACCACATGTTGCATTTTTTAATAAAGGGGGGAGTACTGTAGGTACACATTAGAGTTACCTGTGTGTAACGTAGCGTGAGGTATGTATGTGTGAGTTAGGAATGTGATGAGTGCGCATCATACAAAGTAACGCGGCTGCGCCCGCGGTTGGTTTAATGTACGGAGTCAGTCGTGAATAAACGTAATAACGTGTCACACGTGTTTTAACCAAACCTCATTCCTTGACCTAGTCCAGTAAAGTCCTAAAGTTGTTATTTCCTTTTATTTAAGTTTCACATTACAACCGTACAGATGTCGCGCATCTTAAATATGTTGGAGCGATATCCTCTCGATGTTAAAAGGTTTTTAGGCTACAAAATAATTATCAATATTCATAAATAATAATGGAAACTTTCTTTCGCGTAATTTAAGATTTTATTATAAGATGTTACATAAGAATAGCTATTCTAAAGTGTTTAGTTTCCTTTGTTTATATTGAACCAATCGGAGCGCTGGATTTGTCGACTAATCAGCGCGATCATAGAATTTTCTTGTAGTAGGCTCCTGATGAGTTGAGCATTCAGTAATTCGCCTTCGAATGGAAAAGTTCTGTGAAAACTACTAAGTGTCTAAAATTAGTCTTTAAAAAAGTGTTTAAAATCAGTGTTTAAAATACAAGTGTTACAAGAAATGACTTGTGTTTAAATTATTAATTTATTATACAAAGGGTGAGAAATTAAAGTAAACGATGGACCTAACAAATAACCGCGATGTCAACCTCTCGCCAATAGAGTGCGCTGCTGCTGTAGTCCCAAATAATACTGAGGAATCATCTGTTTCGTTATATATATAAGAAACATTAGTGGACCCAATATGCTACCCTGAGGGACACCAAATTTAATGTTTCTAGGTTAAGATGTGTATATTATTTCTAGTTTACTTTTAGGACATATTCTAGAGATTTCTGTACACTGACATCTGTTGCATAAGTAGGATTCTAGTAGTTTATGGATGTTTCCTCTTATTCCATACTTGTAGAGTTTTTGTAGCAATATTTTATGATCGGCATAGTCAAATTTGTCATGTCTGTGTAAATAGCACACACTAGATTTTTGTTATCAACAGATGTCATTATGTTTGATAATAAGTCGTATAGTGCCATGTCGGTAGACTTATTTTTTCTAAATCCCTTTTGCTCAATACAGAACAATTTGTGTTTTTCTAAATATGAATACAAGGATTGATAAATTACTTTTTCTATGATTTTTGAAAATATAGGAATTTTGGCAATTGGTCTATAACTTTTTATATCGGTTTTGTCATTATTCTTAAATAATGGTTTAACAAGTACCTTCTGTCTCTCTGGGAATATTCCATCTGTTATACATAAATTAATAATATGCGCCAGTGGTGGTGCTATAGTTTCCTTTACATGCTTAATAACTTTAGTAAGTACGCCGTCGTAGCCAACAGTGTTAGCAAGTTGCGTTGCGGCATTCGTGCGCGATAGACGCGTTATTTAATCTACAGAGTATCCGTCGCGCCGTGTGTCTCGTTTCTCAACCGTATTTACGTCCATTTAAATAATGAAAGGTGTAAGTGTTTATAATGGAACTTAACAGTGATATTGATTCTGAGCAGTCAGACGATAACGACATAATACGTAACAATTCCTTTAATGAGCACGATATGGAAAACATGACACCGGGTGAGGATGAAGAGTACTTACAAAACAAAAATAAAAAATATACCCACGTTAAGCCAACAAAAAGATTAAGAGAGGAAAATGACCTGGAATGGAGTGAGGTGAAAAGAAAGGGCAAGAAGATGAAAGAGGAACAAACAAAGATAGAAGTTTATGTATCATGCAAAGAAAAGCTACCCAGACAATTTGCTTTAGCTAAGCTGCTAAAAGAAGAAGGCATAAAGGATATTATTAAAGTAAAATATTTGAATTATTACAAAATACGAATTGATTTTATTAATGAAATAGGTGCGGGTAGATTGGAAACAAACCAAGTATTTATTGATAAAGGGTGGAGATTCCAAAGGACGATGGAAGTAGCTTATTCCTATGGAGTTATAAAGGATGTCGATTTGGATCTGTCTGTTAAAGATGTTTGTGATAGCATAACTTGTCCCGGAAATGTGGAATTGGTTTCAGCGTATCGCTTAAAAAGGCGTAACAAGTATAATACGAGTGAAGAGGCATGGTTACCAAGTGAATCTGTGCGTCTATGTTTCAAAGGTGCAGGTATTCCAGCATATGTTTTTGTTGATGAGTTAAGAATAAAAGTGGAACCTTATATATTTCCCGTGACACAGTGCTCAAGATGTTGGAAATTCGGGCACACTGTAAAGACATGCACTAATAAAAATATTATTTGCCCTAAATGTGGGGATAATCACGCCAATTGTGAGACCAAAGTATTTAAATGTACAAATTGCAGTGGTAATCATATGGCGCTAGTTAAATTATGTCCTGTCTTTGTAAAAGAAAAACGAATCAGAGAAATTATGGCAGAATTTAACTGCACCTATCGAAAAGCCGTCTCTGCATATGTACCGCCGCGCACCCCGACTCGTGACTTGAAGGATATGCCAATATATTATAATGAACCTAGAATAAGACAAGATAATGTGATCACACCTTCAATGGCAGACGTTGTCAGAACCAAGGCTATTGTGCATAGCAATCCATATCCAGAAAATGTCCCCATTCTACCGCGAAAGGCTCAGCAAAAGATGGATACTTCGGACTTTGCTCCACTACCGGAACCGATAGCAAATGGATCCAATCACACTTCACCTGAAGATGCATCAACACAAAAGCGTTCCATCAATTTCGAAGAGCTTCTATCTAGATTAAGAGAGATAATATTTTTAAGAAGTGATACAATACAGTCTAAATTTAATATGGTTATTAAGTGTTGTGTATAGTGGTTGATTTTAGTTGTAGTGGATAATATCTCAGACTGGCCGATATATGCCAAAGCCTCTGCAATTGCTATAAGTTCAGCATACATTATACATACGTTTGATGTAATTTTTAATTTAATTGATGTACTTGTCTGCGGATCAAAAAATGCCGCACCATTACACTGATTATTTTTTGATCCATCAGTGAAAATCTTATAAAATGTGGAATAAGTACAGTTTAAAAATTGAACACATTTTAAATGAAGCTCGTAAATAGTGTAGCATCTTTTAGCTCTTTTGATTAAGTCTATCTCAGGTTTAACTAATTTAGATAAGTCCACATTGGTGACCCAAGTATCTAGAGAATACACTTCCAACTGAGGGCTTATGTATATTTTAGATTGCTTAAGCAATTGATGTACTAAAACTAGTAATGGTTTTCTTTTTCGTCTCCAGTAAGAATTTTGACAAAGAATATCTAGTTTATCCACCAAAGGTATAATTTTGTTCCCTGCTATTGACTTCGACTTTAGCCAAAATTTTCCTGCAAGATAGAATCTTCGAATATACAAGGGCGGAAGATACAATTCATTTTCCATGACGTGTATTGCGGTACTTTTAATAAATCCACCAATAACTCTCATAATTGTGTTTTGTATTCTATCTAATTTTATTAATTGTGTTTGACTAGCGTTATCATAAAAAAGGCTTCCATAATCTAATCGACTACGAATTAAAGCTATGTATAGTTGCTTCAAATAAACGGGATGAACACCCCAACTTGATCCGGTGAGAATTTTAAAACTATTTATGAATTTTGTTACTTTATCTACCGTTTTATTAATATGTATTGACCAGGAGAGACCGCGATCCAACCATAAGCCTAAGTATTTAATGTTGTCCACCACTGGCAATGTTCTTTCTTTTATCTTAAGACATACAAACTCTTTCTTGTAACCTCTTTTAAAAATACAAACCTTAGTTTTAGCAACAGATATTTCTAAACCCAAATCATAAAGTAAATTGCTTAATTGATTTAATGCCACCTGTAATTTTTGGACGACTATAGATGTATCATTGCCGGTGGTGAACAACAAAAAATCATCAGCGTATTGGGACACCGATACATTGTGGATATTCCTGCATATATATAAAGTGGCAATATTAAATAAAAGTGGGGATAGGGGGTCACCTTGTGCCAATCCCCGACCTGTTCTACGCGAAATAAATTTATCATTGTGGAGTCGTAAAGTGAGATACCGTTCTTTAAGAAAATTCCATATATAAGTACATATCTTTGTACCTATCCCTATTTTATCCATGATCCCAAACAGAGCACTTAGATCCACATTATTATAGGCGTCATTTATGTCTATGAAACATCCAACTGTGGTCAATTTCTTGGATAGATTTTGCTGAATTTCCAGTACTACACTACTTATATTGTCTACAGTAGAACGAGCTTTTCTAAAACCGGAGGTATTATCAGACAAAATATTATGTTTTTCGATAAACCATTCTAATCTTGTTCTTAGAATGGAATGAAAAACTTTGCAAAGGCAAGAAATCATGGATATAGGTCTTAATGATGACAGGTTATCGTTATCTCGTCCCGGCTTGGGAATTGGCACTATGGTAATATTTTTCCACTGTCTAGGAACAAATCCACATGTCAAGAATTAATTGTAAAGGTCGAGTAAAATCTGTTTTGCATTCTCTGAAAGGTGTTTTATCATCGAATATGAGATATTGTCGCTTCCTGAAGATGTATCCTTAGTTCGAATGCATTTCTCTAACTCTTGCATAGTAATATGGATCTCTAATCTAGTATTATCCGATAAAAATGAAGGATCCGCTGGACACACATAATCCGGTGCTAAATTTTTAAGCACACTGTTAGCTTTATCCTCTTCTACAACTAATCTTTTGCCTTTGTATCCTTTCAACCACCTCATTTTTCGCCACAGTTCATTATAAGATGATGTATTATTCAGCGAAGAACAGAATGATTGCCATGCTGCACTCTTGGCGTTCCGTATTAATTTTTGTGCAGTACTTATTTTGCCTTGTAATATTTCTAAATTCTGAGGTGTGGGATTACGACGAAAATGAGATAAAGCCAAGCGTCGTTCAGCAACACATTTTGACAAGTTTGTGTTCCAATATGGTTTAGGCACGAACCTAGCAGTAGGGTTTTGATTTATCTTTGTATAAGGTATGCATACATCCGCAGCCATATTAATATAATCAATAAAATTATCATAACATATTTGCAAATTATCGGACAATGTGAATTGGTTACAAAGGTCACGTATTAATTTACTATAGGTGTCCCAATCAGCATTCTTAAAATTTCTTTTAATGTGATTACTATTATAGGATGACGGAATATTGGTAATAATTTTAATAATCCGGTGGTCACTTCCTAATGTTTCGTTCATAATAGTCCAATCAAAAGTTAATGATAAATCTGACGAAATTAATGTCAAGTCTGGTGTAGATTGTTGCATTCTGTTATTAATTAATTTAACACGAGTTGGTGTGCCATTGTTTAAAGTTATGTACTGATTATATTTCGTCGTTTCATTCTTCAGATATTTTTAACTAGGTAGTCCCCTTTCCTTGCGCTAGCAACTTCGCACGTCATTTAGAATTTGTGTAAACAGTTTTTTTTTTTTTTTTTGCATACCCCCTATAGTTCACCTGGTTTCATCGGTCTTGTTAGTAGTCATTCCTTTTTCGTGCGCAACAACTATCGGATGTCTTTAATTTACATTAAATTTTAACTGTGTTTTAACGATGCCGAAACGGACCGCAGAAGAGAAAATTGAACAATAAAGAAACAAAATACGGAGATTAGAAAATAAGTCACGGCAACGACTAAGACGTATATCTTCGTCGTCAAACTCGGATCGCAACCCAAGTAAGTTCATAAACGTAATAAGAATATTATTTGACTTTATGCTACGCATAAATTCTTATTAAGCTCACTAATACAATACGCATGGAGAATGCCCGAGATGATATTACGAATGCACATTATAGTTGTTGCTATGCTACTAAGCTAGGAGGTTGTCCGCGATGGCAACACGAAAGTATTGCAATCAACAACCTGACTTATAGAACGAATCCCAACTGATAATACCGGGAGGTTATCCGAGATGATAACACAAAGGTCTTTTAATGAGCCGATTCACGGCTGACGCTGACTACCCACATAACATGTTACGTTATCATGTTCCAGCTTCGAGGGAGGTCGAAGAATGCGTGCCTGCAAATACAGTAACATACACGGAACCAGAATTACCAGTGGAACCAACAATAGAATGTAATACTGCGGAGACCTTGACCGATCCTTCTTTCGTCGAAAATGGAACGATGGTACCCGCAGTTATTACTTTAGAGCCGAATATTTTGGCTGCATTAGGAGAAACCATAGACGAAACTCCGGAATTCGGCGAGAAAATACACGAAAGTCTCTCGAAGATTTGGCATCCCCTACTAAGGAAAGGTATGTCCAAAGACGCCAGGGAAACGCTTATGAAGAATTATCTCGTCCCGGAAAATTGCTCTCTACTCCAAGCACCAACACTTAATCCGGAGATTGCAGCAGCCTTACCCGAATCCGGGCGAATTCGCGATAAGAAAATGACCTCTACGCAACAGCAGTTGGGCGTGGGCATTGCTGCAATCAATAGAGGCTTACATTTGCTCATAAATAATGAGGGCACAATAGAAGCCATCAAATTCATTAGTGATGGCTGTCGGATTTTATCCGACTTACACTATAGACATACTGAGACGAGAATAAAATTCATATTACCAGGGTTAGACAAATCTTTTTTACAATTCTTGGATCGTTCCGAACGCGATCAAACATTATTTGGACTTAATCTTCCAGAAAAGATAAAAGCTTCAAAAGCAATAGCTAAACAGGGAGAACAAATCAAGAAAAACTTGGTCCCATCGAAGCCTTCCACTTCTAATACGCGAACACAACCAGCAGCTAACCGCCCCAACTACCAGGGAAACTGGCAAGGACCTTCTCGCTTTCAGCCGAACAGGGGGGGGCGAGGGGGTCACAAACGCACCAGCCAGCGTACCCTTCCTGTACCCAGCCAATCGAAAGCCAGCTTCACTCAGAAACCACGTGCACCAACACGTCAATAAACCAGGTACATGGTGGTAGAATTCATTTTTATTACCAATGCTGGACAAAAATAACCAGCAGCAAGACCGTCCTTAAATGGATAAATCAAGGTGTAGATATACCTTTAAGTAAATGCATATTACAGCCTCACATAACCAAATCTACTTGGTCAAATATGGAGAAACAAGATATGTATATCGCTATTAATAAACTGTCAAGCCTAGGAGCAATTAGCCATTGTCAACCTATCAAAGACCAATTTTTGTCAAATATTTTTCTTGCACCTAAAGTAAATGGAGGACAAAGATTCATTTTAAATCTCAAACCATTTAATATTTTTATTAAAAAAAAATCATTTTAAAATGGAAGATTATAGGACAGCGTCAAAACTTATACCAAGGGACGGTTATTTGGCAACCGTTGACCTAAAAGAAGCCTATTATCTTGTACCCATTGCGAAATCATTCCGTAAATACTTACGTTTCGAATTCGATAATGAAACCTACGAATTCAACGTAATGCCCTATGGTCTTTCAATTGCTCCTAGAGTATTTACGAAAATAATGAAAGAAGTCATGACCTTTCTAAGATATAGGGGACATATGACAGTCGTATATCTCGATGATATATTATGTATTGGAAGAACATTTTCCGAATGCCTTAATAATGTGAATGGAATCTTGAGACTGTTAAAATGTCTCGGTTTCGTAATAAATTATGAAAAAAGTTCACTGGTTCCCCAACAACAATGTAAATATCTAGGTTTCATTTATAATACCACTAATCTTTTTATTTCTTTACCTGCCGACAAGCGTCAACACATAGCACAGCTTGTTAAAAAGTTCACAAAGTTACCTAATTGTTCGATTAGAGAGTTTGCTCATCTAATCGGCGTACTTACTGCAGCATGTCCTGCTGTTAAGTATGGGTGGTTGTATACCAAAATCCTAGAACGTCAAAAATATTTATTGCTTAAAAAATTTGAATATAATTATAATAGAAAAATAAAGTTAGAACAATACATACTTAAAGATTTAAATTGGTGGTCACAAAATATTTTTACTTGTAAAAATTTTATGAAAACTCCTAATTTTGATTTAGAAATATATTCAGACGCCTCCCAAACTGGATGGGGCGCCTACTGTAATGGTAATCGAGCCCATGGGCCATGGACGAAGACAGAAAGTGTTCGCCATATAAATTACTTACGAACTATTAGCAGTTTTTCTTGCATTAAAAACTTTTGCCAAACAATTATCAAACTGTGCTATCTTGTTAAGGGTTGATAACAATACAGCCTTAAGCTATGTTAATAGAATGGGAGGCATACAATACCCTCATTTAAATGATCTCAGTTATCAAATTTGGCATTGGTGCGAGGAACGGAACATATGGATTTTTGCATCATACATTAACACCAAATATAATATCGAAGCAGATACAGAATCCAGAAGAATAAATCCTGACATAGAATGGAGACTGTGTGACCAAGTATTTAAAACCATTATACACAAATTAGGTGAACCCGTCATAGACCTGTTTGCTTCCCGTTCCAATGCTAAATGCGACGTATACGCATCTTGGTTTCCCGACCCAGATGCAACGTTTGTCGATGCTTTTACAATTAATTGAAAAAACAAATTCTTCTATGCCTTTCCCCCATTTTCCCTTATAATTAAGTGTCTTTACAAAATATTGAGTGACAAAGCGTGTGGTATACTTGTGTTCCCGTGGTGGCCATCACAACCATGGTTTCCCCTATTGAAAGACTTGATTTCTTCTGAAATATTATATTTTGGACCAAACAAACACTTATTACAATCTTCTTCCAGGAACCTGTGTCACCCCCTACACAAGCATCTTATATTAGCTGCAGCGATACTCTGCGAGAAGCCTTCCTCCGCCGTAATATCCCATTCGACGCAATAGATCTCATGTTAGCATCACTTTCCGATAATACCAAAAGACAGTATTATGTCTCATACAAACTGTGGTGGCAGTTTTGTGAAAATAACCATACAAATATATTCGAAAGCACAGTAGCAAAGGTTTTATCTTTCCTTACGGAAGAATTTCATAAAGGAACTTCATACGGATCTCTCAACACACATAGATCCGCACTTTCTTTACTTTTGGGCAATAATATAGGTTCAAATGAATACATTAAACGTTTATTAAAAGGAGCTTACAAACTGAAACCCTCGAGGCCTAAGTATAGTCATACGTGGGACCCCCAGCAAGTTCTCAATCATATCTCTAAGTGGTACCCAAATAGAGGTCTCGAATTGAGCCAACTAACAAAGAAGTTAGTTATTTTGCTCGCTTTATGTACAGCACAATGCGTTCAAACTCTTTCTCTAATAAACATAAATAACATACACATTACAGCTGACGGTGTTAAAATTTTAATAACAGACGTTATTAAAACCTCAGCTCCAGGTCGAGATCAACCTATTCTCTTTCTTCCTTACTTTAAAGAAAATATAAATATCTGCCCTGCTACTGTTCTTTCGGATTATATGGTTGTTACTAAAAATTTAAGAGAAACAAATGAAAGCAAATCAGTGGCGAAGGGTGACATTTTTTAAAAGGGAAGCCGAAGCTCAAGTCACAAAATATGTTTATTTTCTTTATCCTGTTACTAGCTTCTGCCCGCAAACTTCGTCTGCGTGGTTAATTTTATTTGAAATCTACCATCCCGTCCCGTCCCATCCCGTTATATCCCGCCCGCCCCGTCTCATTCTCACTAATGGAATATAATCCGGTCCCATCCCATCTTTTTGAGTACTTATGAAAAAGTAGCAAATATATCGGAATTCCTTCTTCATCCCACGGAAACACTAAACTTTTCGGGATAAAAAGTAGCCTATGTTACTTCTTATACCTCCAAGAATATGTCTACAAAGTTTCATGATGATCGGTTGAGTGGTTTTGCGTTAAAGCGTAACAAAAAACTTACATTCACATTTATAATATTAGTAGGGTTAAGGGATTACGAAATGACTACAATGCGACTGATAGTAAGCGTAGTGCAGTCCGAATAGAGATCAAATTTACTGTGTGATGTTTCACAGAATAAACGCAAAACGCGACACATTTATGCACGTGTGTCCTTATATTCGGACCTTTGCAAATATCCTCCCACCAGCAAATTATTGCTCCGAGAATCTTACTCACCAAACCAAATTATTGGGTTTCATTTGGTAAGTGATATTGTGGCATCTGCCTATTGCGGCCGTCAATTAAATTTTAATATTTTCGTTACCTATGTATAATAATAATAATAATACACCCAACAGTCACATACATAGTCCTGACCCCACACTAAGATCGAGTCTTGTGTCGTGGGTATCAGAAACTACGAGAGACTTTTCGGTCTCACAAACACCCAGACCCGAAACAAATACCTGTGGATCACACAAATATTTGTTTCGGTGCGGGGATCGAACCCGCGGCCTCTCGTTTCACAGGCCGGCGTCTAACCAACTGCGCCACCGAGGCTGTCAATACTTACAATGTCCATGAAATAAAAACTAAAACATGCTTACATAATGAGAAAAATAAAAAAGTATATTTCTAAACCGCACGTGAATATAAGATTAATATAAAAGAAATAAAAACCTAGACTCAATGTTAACAAGTACGGTAGCCCCGCATTAATCAGTTGTAACAATAGTAAGACAATGTATTAATCAGGCGAGGGTCGAGCACGTCCTAAAATATAAACACTAAATTTATTTGTAAAATCGACAATCTAAACATATTAGTACGCTCCTAACGATTAGTAATTTCCATTAAAACCATAATATTAATATTACACAGTTTGTAATTAAAAACATTTAAAACCATGAATATATTGTAAAAATGTAAATACAACACTTATAAATACATTAGACTCCGCATTTAAGTAATATCTATACGTAAGTACACACGAAATGCCGGAGAAGCTCCGGCTTATTTCTTGCTTTTTTAACGTAAATTGAACCTTAAATCATTATAAATTTAAGGTACAATTTTGCGTGGTTTGTTGCATACTATACAATGCGTAAGGGGCGGCGCGGCGGCGGCGCGGTGGCGGCGGGGCGGCGGCGGGCGGCGGCGCACGGGCCGCGCTAGTGTTATTGAATAAGCCGAACAATTTTACAGGAATTCGCCAGAGGTCGCAGCGCGTCGCAATGTAAAAAGGGCTTACTGTGCCGCTTCCTAGTAATATTTACGTATCTGGCCGACAGATGTCGTTGAATGTAAAAAATAATAATTGAGTTTTGATATTAAATAAATAAGTTTGAATATATTGCTTGTTTATAGTGTAATGATAAATTACAAAAGGGAACCCGGCGGGAATTGGCTTCCATGGAGCCTTCGCCACTAAAGCAAATTAATATTAACAATTAAGAGACCTAACAGAGCGGCTACGGCTCAAACAATAAGCCGCTGGATCAAATTGGTACTATCAGAAAGCGGAGTAGATATTATGTTCACTGCTCACAGTACACGACACGCTTCTACTTCTTCTGCAAACTCCGCTGGAGTGTGTCTGGATACCATTCGTAAGACAGCGGGATGGACAAGCCGTTCTCAATCTTTTGCCAAGTTTTATAAACTTAGTATAATTAATCAGTCTGAGTTTGCAGAATCAGTATGTCTCAGAGTAGATTAGTCGATTACCTTACCTAATGTTAAATTGATTTAAGAACTTAGGCAAAATTAAACAATATATTAAAAAAAAAAAAAATTGGTTCTTCATTGCAAGTTATTTTTCGCAAACCTCATTATCTCTTAAAATCTACCTAGTTAAAAATATCTGAAGAATGAAACGACGAAATATAATAGATGATCAAACGAACTTCCAAGCGAAGTTCGATCATTATTATATGAGTCGTTTCATTGGAAGATATTAGGTTCCCAACCCACCCACGATCCCTTGAGGATTACAAAAAATCACATCTCTAAAAATAATGACTACTAACAAGACCGATGAAACCAGGTGAACTATAGGGGGTATGCAAAAAAAAAAAAAAACTGTTTACACAAATTCTAAATGTCGTGCGAAGTTGCTAGCGCAAGGAAAGGGGACTACCTAGTTAAAAATATCTTCGAATGAAACGACTCATATAATAATGATCGAACTTCGCTTGGAAGTTCGTTTGATCATCTATAAATAAATTTAGAATTCATAATAATGATTAACGATATACCGCCTGTCATAGAGGAGGCGCAATGTTTGTTGTTCGCAGACGACCTTAAATTGTTTCTATCGGTAGCGAACGTCTCCGACTGTGGGCGCCTCCAGCGGGATATTGACAGAGTGGTGCAGTGGAGTGAGCTCAACAAGTTATATTTTAATGTGACCAAATGCGGGGTGATGAGCTATACCCGCGCCCGTGCACCACTCAGCTGGCATAGTTTGCTATTCTCTGTGATGTGCTCTAACATGACTTAAATAGCCAATTCTGTTGGTGAAGGTCCGCGCACATTGGGGACACGTTAGAGCACCGTTCCTATAGTTATAGTTAATAGCCACTGGTGGTCGGGCTTTTATTCGATCTCGCTTGGCATCCAGCTCAGCACGCCGATGCAATTCGAATTGATGTACTTTTTGTTTCACGTGTGACCTCCATTTTTCACGGTCAGATGATAGGTCTTCCCACTGTGTTGGATCTATGTCACAGCCCTTCATGTGGCGCTTAAGCACATCCTTATATAGCAGGAGTTGTCCGCCATGCTTTCGCTTGCCCTCCTGTAGCTCGCAATAAAAGTTACGCTTGGCCACCCTATCTTTAGACATACGCGAGACGTGACCGCACCAACGAAGTTGCCTCCTCATGAGGTACGACTCAATGCCACCTACATTGGCTCGTCTCAATACTTCAGTGTTCCGTACACGATCTCTCCAGGTGATTTTAAGGATAGCACGAAGACATTTGAGGTGGTCAAGTTGTCTGATGTGACGGCGGTACGGAGTCCACGTTTCTGCGGAGTAAAGTATGTTAAACAAAACTACGGCCATGTAAACAGCGACTTTGGTACAGTCACCAACAAAAGTAGCTGAACACATTTAAAACGCCAAAAGTCATACACACATTAAGCAACAGAAGTCGGTGACGAGTGGCGGCCACAAAATTTCATGAACACCTTAAAGGTTATAAAAGTTGATGAACAGCAAAAGCAACAAAAGTTATTGAACAGCAAAAGCAACAAAAGTTGATGAACAGCAAAAGCAACAAAATTGCTGAACACTTATAAAAAGTAAGATTGCCGTAGATGTGTTCACCTACTTTTGTCGCGTTGTTATGTATTTATTTTTAAATTTTATTTCACATTTTCTTTTTTGGTTTTTCTCTGCACTGACATATTGTATTCTATTTTGAGAAATTATTATGTTTGCAGAGTTTGTCGTGTTCGTCTGTTATTGGCAAGTGTACTTTTATTGAACAATAAATTGTTAAACATCTAATAATACGCACATAATGTTATTGATATCGTGCTGTTGGTGTTCCAAATATAGTAAATACATGAAATAAAATACATAAATATTTATTTGGGGTGTTGTTCCGTGTCTAATAAATAATAATGTATAACAATATTGGCAAAAAATTGTGTATACAGTATAAGTGTTACTTCAATTTTGTTTGTACCGACTTCGTGTGTACGGTTTGGGTACTAATTTAAAAAAGTAAATTTATAAATATTTTTTTAATTGACCTACTTCACCCCACTACTGGGCGAAGATCTCCACCCTGTTCCTCCACAATTCGCATTCTAATGAGATTTCGGGCCACATGGGCTCGAAAGCATCTAGGTCGTCTCGCCAGCGTTTTTAGGTCTACCGCGGCGTTGTCGACCATCAGGTATCCATTGGGTAACGATATTTGCTCAACGCTCTGGATGCATTCGAGTCACATGGCCTGCCTAGTTCTATTTAAGGAGTGCTGTTTTGCTTCCCACGTCTGCCACGCCGGTTTTTAAGCGAATTTCGCTGTTTCGCACTCTGTCAGCCCGCCTTATTCCCAGGATGCTGTGCTCCATAGCTCTCTGACAAACCTTGAGCTGGGACTTTTGTGATTCGGTCAAAGACCAAGTCCGAGCTCCGTAGGGTAGAATAGGCAAGTTATAAATGTCGATGAGTTTCCTTTTTAAGGATATTGGAAGGTTCCAGTAGCTCTTCTAGGCATTTTCCATCCGGCGATGAATTTCTAGATCTTGCCGGCCTTGGAAGGAAACTAACTGGCCCAGATAGATTTACTCATCGACATAGTGTGTCCTCTCCATCCACTTGGATGTGGACTTTTGTTTTATTTGTCATGACTTTAGTCTTTGACCGATTCATCATTAGACCCACCCCGAGGCTTACCATATTTAACGTTTCAAGCATGCATTGGAGGTCTTGCGCCGATGATGCAAATAGTATATCATCGGTATCAATAGTACATAGTGTCATCGGCGAAGCGCAAGTTGGTAAGTTTCTTACTGCCGATATCGATACCCTTACTCCTCTTTGTATATGGTATGATGGACCAGTACGTTTAAGTTTAATGGTGACTGTGCTGTGATCATAAATATGCTGTAGTAAATCTATGTAGATTTTATTTATTCCCTGTCTATGTAGTGCTTGGAATATGGCTGAGTGATATACGCTGTCGAAGGCCTTTGTATAGTCTACAAAGGCAAGGTATAATAGTGTTTCATATTCCAGGTGTTTTTTCTATAATTTGATTCAAAGTGTGAAGGTGGTCCGCGGTGGAAAAGTTTGGGCGAAAACCGGCTTGTTCTGGGGGTTGGAGTAAATCAAGTGTGTTCTCTATTCGATTCTGTATTGTTTTTATGAACGCTTTATACAAGTGTGATGTTAGGCTTATGGGTCTGTAATTAGCGATATCAGCTTGTCTCCCTTTTTATCCAAAAGAATGATGTTGGACTTGCACATTTCATGGAAGTTTCCCAGTTGCAAGGATAGATTTGCTATGTAAGGAAGCAGCGTAGGTGATCCGATTCGAAAAGCCTCAGTTGTCATGCCATCTTCTCCAGGACTCCTATTGAATTTCCGCAGTAGCGGAGAGCTTTATAAGTCTCGCAGCCAGTTATGTAGGGAATAGTATCCGGATTCGGGCTGGAATAATCTGATTGAACTTCTTTGGTAGCGTCAGAATAAAGTTTTTGGTAAAATTTCGTGCATATTTCAATAAGCTTAGTGCGGTTACTATGTTTAATTCCTTCTTCATCTTTTAACTACATATTTATCCAACACCTTCCTGTAGATATCCCCTGTTTAGCTACCCTAAGCGGTGTATGTTTCTTTAAGGCCATTTCTATTAGATAACAATTATGCTTGCATAAATCATCCCATAAGCTACGTTTAATTTGTTTATTGATTTCGCAATATTCAACGGTATTTATTTTTGTATCTAATCTTTTCTGTAAAAACTGAACTGTTTTGGGTTTTAATTTAAGTTTATTGATTTTTTTTATCTTTTATCTTCTTGTTAGTTTTAAGTATTCCGTACATACTATATTTCCATATTGTTTCTCAACGGTATCGGAAACTTCCTTTTCTAGATGAGAAAAATAGTTAATGAGTTCAATGTTGTATTTATCTGCGTTATCAAGAAGATACATTTTGGATAGATTTTTCATCGGTTATTTAGATTTAATAGAGAACACATTACTTCCTACGGTCAGAATGCATATGTCGGAGCCGATACACTTCGTCCACAACAACAGCCCCGTGCATAAAGCTAGAAGATGTCAAACATGGTTCTGCAATAATGGAAATGCGATTATTGGGATACCGTTCCCACCGAAGAGTCCAGACTTGAATCCCATAGAAAATCTATGGGGTCTCATTGTCTAAGCCTGAGAACCCGACACGCCACGCACAAAGGAAGGCATTATAAGGCACGTGGAACGTATGCGGGATCCCTTCAGAGGAGGTGATGTATGTGCAAATATGGCAAATTCTATGCAAAGCCGACTACACGCCGTCATCGAAGCAAATGGAGGCCACACAAGAATTTAAAAATTTTAATATTTTCACAATATTTATTTATATTGTTGAATTTTATTTTATTTAATAAATTTTATTTTTATATTTATAAATTTACTTTTTTAAATTATTACCCAAGCCGTACACAAGTCGGTACAAACAAAATTGAAATAACACTAAATACATACACAATTTTTTGCCAATATTGTTATACATTATTATTTATTAGACACGGAACAACACCCCAAATAAATATTTATGTATTTTATTTCATGTATTTACTATATTTGGAACACCAACAGCACGATATCAATAACATTAGGTGCGTATTATTAGATGTTTAACAATTTATTGTTCAATAAAAGTACACTTGCCAATAACAGACGAACACGACAAACTCTGCAAACATAATAATTTCTCAAAATAGAATACAATATGTCAGTGCAGAGAAAAAGAAAAAAAGAAACTGTGAAATCACATTTAAACATAAATACATAACAACGCGACAAAAGTAGGTGAACACATCTACGGCAATCTTACTTTTTATAAGTGTTCAGCAATTTTGTTGCTTTTGCTGTTCATCAACTTTTGTTGCTTTTGCTGTTCATCAACTTTTGTTGCTTTTGCTGTTCAATAACTTTTGTTGCTTTTGCTGTTCATCAACTTTTATAACCTTTAAGGTGTTCATTAAATTTTGTGGCCGACACTCGTCACCGACTTCTGTTGCTTAATGTGTGTATGACTTTTGGCGTTTTAAATGTGTTCAGCTACTTTTGTTGGTGACTGTACATAACTTGAGGTCATGGGAACGAAAGATCTTGGTGTTCAGTTTACCAAACGCCGCGGCCGCAGCAGCGATCCTGCTGTTAATTTCGCAGTCAATATTACACTTAGCTGTTATCGTGCTCCCCAAATAACGAAAAGTATCGACTTGCTTCAACATATCTTCGTCGAGCTTAATGGTCATTGGACATAACTTCGGTCTTCCTGACGCTGATCTTAAGGCCGAATTTACAACATTGCTCGTGAAGACTCGTCACCAGCAGCTGAAGACTTTCTGGGGATTCTGCCACGAAACACAAGTCAAGTGATAAAAATTCTATTTAATGCGCTTGTTCGTAGTCGCCTGAAAACCAGCTCGGTAATATGGAATCCTCATGAGGCTAAATATTGCCTTATGGTGGAAAAACTTCAAAAAAAATTTACTCGTTTTCTTTATTATAAACAATACGGCGTGTATCCTTACTATCCTTTGATGTACCCTAGTATATTCGTGTTAGGCATGGTAGGATATTGTAGGCTGGAGGTGAGGAGAAATTTGGCCCTAGTGAAATACGTTGTTGCGTGTTTGAGTGATTAGTATAATATAATGCCGCCTTAGTTTTAAAAGCTGTCATGAGTCATGACATTATATTTTAGGTGAATGAATAAATAAAAATAAAAAATAAATATTTTAAGGAATGTGCATTTTAATCAACTTATAGTTAAGAGGGTGAATTATGCTTATTAGAGTTATAATGTTCAATTTCCATCCATCCATCCATCCATCAGCCAAAGGACGTCCACTGCTGAACATAGGCCTCTCCCAATGATTTCCACAGTGACCTGTTGGAGGCAGCCTGCATCCAGCGACGTCCCGCCGCCTTTACCAGGTCGTCTGACCATCTTGTGGATGGACGTCCTACGCTGCGCTTTCCGCTACGTGGCCTCCAATCGAGAACTTTTTGGCCCCATCGGCCATCAGTTCTCCGCGCTATGTGCCCCGCCCATTGCCACTTTAACTTACTAATCCGCTGGGCTATGTCGGTTACTTTAGTTCTCCTACGGATCTCCTCATTTCTGATTCGATCTCGTAGGGAAACCCCGAGCATAGCCCTCTCCATAGCTCGTTGAGTGACTTTGAGCCGCCTAATAAGGCCCATAGTGAGAGGCCACGTCTCGGTGCCGTATGTCATCACTGGCAACACACAACTATCGAAGACTTTCGATTTGAGGCCCTGAGGTATTTTGGACAAGAAGACGTCGCGTAGTTTCCCGAACGCTGCCTAACCGAGTTGGATTCGACGATTGACCTCTCTCTCGAAGTTGGACCTGCCTAACCGGACCACTTGTCCTAAATAGACATATTCGTCTACAACTTCAAGAGTCGAGCCCCCAACTCCAATGGGGGTGGGCACAACATGGACATTCGACATGATCTTCGTTTTGTCCATGTTCATTTTAAGACCCACCTGTTGGGAGACTCGATTGAGGTCTTCGAGCATAGTGCTAAGGTTCTCCAGCGATTCTGCCATGCCTACAATATCGTCGGCAAATCGAAGGTGAGTGATATACTCGCCGTTGATGTTGATGCCGAATCCTTTCCACTGCAAGAGCTTGAAGGCGTTTTCCAGCGCGGCAGTGAACAGTTTCGGAGATATGACATCTCCTTGTCTCACGCCTCTCTGTAGTGGAATAGCCTTCGTGCTCTGATCTTGTACTCGGACCGACATGGTGGCGTTGTTGTATATACACTTCAACACTTCGATGTACCGATAGTCTATGTGGCATCGCTGGAGAGACTCTAGCACAGCCCAGGTCTCGATCGAATCAAAGGCTTTCTCATAGTCCACAAACGCTAAACAAAGCGGCAAGTTATATTCCTCGGTTTTTTGTATAACTTGCCGAAGCGTATGAATGTGGTTTATGGTACTAAAGCCTTTTCGGAAACCGGCTTGTTCGGGAGGCTGGAAGTCATCAAACCTGCGTTCGAGACGATTTGTGATGACCCTCGAAAACAGCTTATAGACATGACTCAGGAGCGAGATGGGCCTATAGTTCTTCAGCAAAGTGTTATCACCTTTTTTGAAGAACAGTACCACCACGCTCCTGCTCCATGCCTCTGGCGTTGATCCCTCGAGGAGAACTTAATTGAAGAGCCTCTGAAGGACTTTCAGTATCGGCGCTCCGCCCGCTTTCAGAAGCTCTGAAGTGATTCCGTCCACACCCGGCGCCTTGTTGTTCTTAAGCTGCTTCAGAGCCATCTCAATCTCACACAGGCTGATGTCCGGGATATCATCGCTAAAGGGTCGGATCAATTGGGCTCTCGGGTCTTCGGCCGAGCTAACAGTAGGTTCGGCAACCGAGGTGTAAAGCTGTCCGTAGAACCTCTCGATCTCCCTTAAAACCTCTGCCCTCGTCGACACTACGCGGCCGCCATCCATCTTCAGCCTACACAACTGGCTTTGCTCAATAGACAAGTCTCTTGCAAACACTTTGGAGCCTCCATTCCGCTCAATTGTCTCTTTAATGCTCACAGTATTTTGAGCACGGACATCGTGTCGCAAGGACTTCCAGATCCGTCTATTGAGCTGCCTATATGCTTCGGCGTCATCGGAAGACTGCAGCGCCATAGATCGACGTTCGGCCATGAGGTCAAAAGTGTGGATCGAGAGTTTTTGTGGTCTATCTCTACGGCGAGGTCTAAAATACTTAGATCCCACCGTATGGACAGCTTCTACCAAACCGCTGCTTAGCTCATCCACTGCAAAGTTTTCTTTGCGACAATCAAAGCGATTTGCCAGCTCAAGTTGAAAGCTCTCGGGGTTTTGGATATGGGCACGAGTAGGTCGGAGCGTAGACTTCATCAAGCGACGCCTTTCTAATTGGACATTGATATTCAATGAGCCCCTTACCATTCGGTGATCACTGCCGGTTTTCACCCTGTTGATCACAGAGACATCACTGAACATCTGTCTATTCGTCGTCAAGATGAAATCTATCTCGTTTCTCGTAGAACCGTCAGGACTCAGCCAGGTCCATTTCCTGTGAGGCGGCTTCTGTAAAAAAGAGTTTATCGCAAAGAGTCCCTCTTTCTCCAGAAAGTCGGCCAGCCTCTGACGCCTGGGGTTCCGTTGCCCATGTCCAAATTGCCCCACTTTCAACTCTGCATCGCTTCTCATGCCCAACTTTGCGTTGAAGTCTCCCATAACAACATTGAAGTAGGTTTTGGAAGTATGTATGGCCCGACTAATGTCCTCATACATCTCCTCTACTTCTTCATCTGGGTGTGTCGAGGTCGGCGCGTATACCTGTATGACCTTCAACGAATATCTTTTTGATATTCTGAGTATAAGGTACACTACCCTGCTCGACACACTTTCGATGGATACGATGTTGTTGATGATAGACCAGTGGTCGAGAAATCCGACACCTCCTCGGGACTGTTGGTCGTCCCCCCGGTAGAAGAGCAGGTTACCGGACTTCAGGGTTATCGTATCCTCCCCGATTCTACGGACTTCCGATAACCCCAAAATGTCCCAGTGTAACCCACTTAATTCTTCTTCCAATTCGACAATCTTCTCGTCTGTCCTCAACGTGCGTATGTTGTGTGTTACCAGGGCCAGTCGTCGTCGGGGGTCGTAATGTTCAATTTAAGTACCTTTAAGTGCCGTGCTGTTTCCGGATTAGAATCGAACGGCTCCGAATCTTCCCGTGGATGTCGTAAGAGGCGACTAAGGGACGAGCAAATAAGTAGGAGCATTCTATTAGATCCTATGGAATGCTGTTACTATTAGTACAAGAAGCGAATTCCAACCGATATCTATCGCCTGACGAGCACTGACCATCAAGTGTTCGTGTATAGGAGAGATGACCTCAAGCATTCCACACCTATGCTTATAAAGTTATGTCTGTTGGTGGGTTTCTCGATGTAAATTATTGCATAAATTTCATGTTGTGACTGTTGAGACTTAACTACTGGTGGTAGGTCTCTCATATGTGAGAGGCTGCCTGGGTAGGTACCACCGCAATGTCTATTTCTCCCGCCAAACAGCAGTGTAAATGCGCTGTTGTGTTCCGGTTTGAAGGACATTGTAGCCAGAGTAACTACTGGACATATTGAGACTTAACATCTTATGTCTCAGGATGGCGAGCGCAGTGGAATGCCAAGCATTGCCTTGTAATTCATGGTGTTGTTTGGTTTTGCTACTGTCCATGAGCGATCGTATCGCTTACCATCAGGCGAATGGTATGCTCGTCTCGCCATACATAGCAATAAAAAAAAAAAAAAAAAAAAAAACATCTTATGTCTCAGGATGGTGAGCGTAATGGAATGCCAAGCAATGCTGTGTTAATTGTTATTCATGGTGTTGTTTTGTTTTCTACTCTCTATAAGCGATCGTATCGCTTACTATCAATCAATCACTAGAATTTGCAAAGAAAAGATATAAGTACTTTCGTGTTTTGACACGTGCAATATGATCCCAGATTTTTTATTTTTATTTTTATTTATTTTATTATTAAGAAACACTAACATTATGCTTACAATTATACAGAACATAAATATAGTACTATATACATGTATTTTTACTGGTAAACATAACAATTATGAGTGTTGACAAATTAGCTTAACAAAAAAAAACAACTCCATACACGGACACAAAAAATAACTGTAGAAGGTATATATTTAAACAAAAAAAAATTAATGGTTAATGTAAATTAAAAAATACGAAATAGAAGACGAAAACAAAATTAAATCACAAAATAAAATAATCGTAAAGTCAAAATTATGTGAATATAAAATTTATGAAAAAATACAAATACAGATTTAACGAGACATTGTTAAACTTTCCAAATGCAATGAGTTCTTAACTCTTCTATTCAAAAAATCGCTTTGCTCTGCAAAAAACAGTTGTGTCGTACTATTAATATAAGGATAATTTACTTTAATCTAATTTAGGTGTTACGGGACAATATGTGATGATAAGAATAACAGCTAAATAGAAACCTGTTAAAAATTCAAATGTTTTGGTAATTAGACCAACATTTCTTTTTTATACATACTTTAAGCGGTATCTTTAATTTTAATATAAAAGAAATAAAAATAACTCGTGACACACAAAGATTATTACAATTTAATAATTTACAAAATAACAAAATACATAGAAGCTTATAATGATTACATAAAATATAGCAACCTATGCACAAACCAAGATATACAAAATACCAGTGATGTGAACACTATGAAATCTCGAGTGAAAGTGAACGGCTCCGGTGGATCGCACTGTTTTCATACAGTTGTTGACATTTGAAATTTAAACATGGCGGCTTCATGATAATACGGCCTCTCCTGACGAGTGGTCGTCCTCGGCCGCCTCCCTAGTAGGAGATTCAGCGACATCCTCAGCAGGCATCTCAGCCACATCATCGCGCCGCTCAGCAAGTGGACTCTTGATAATATCAGGAGTCGAATCTTGATATTGAGTGTTCGGTGGATCCCCATGGTAGACCTTAGCTTGTTGATTAAGTGTGCTAGTAGATGGGCCAGCTTAAAAGTCATCTTCATTATCTAAGTGAAAACAAACAAGAAATTAGTATTTTACACAACTTAGCGACCAACAGGACATACATAAAAGTATATCCTGAGAGAATTTCGAATCGTCTTATCATGTCATTGCTATACTTCGATGACACAAAGCCCGTCATTTGAAGCTATAGCTTAATGCTATGCAAGCAAAATATGATAAAATCGTAGACAGAGGCACCCAGTTAGCATGTCTTCAGTAGAGCGATAGTTCAGTACTGCACATTATAACACATAGAAAGAAAGAAAGAAAGAAAGAAAACACATTTATTTGTCACTTATCACAACGCACACACTCATATAACATAAATTTACATACACCATACAGAAATAAAAAAAAAAAAAAGAAATAAAAAGTTTGTACGTCGCAAAAAAGTGACACGTAGGTGACCACTCAGCTTAATGTTGTACTGCAGCGCGAGCCACAGCGCAACGCTGGTTTTCAGTGGTCACCTTGAGTGACATACGAACGCCAGCCGACATATTAATATTATTTTAAAACATTGTATGTATTATTAATGCATTATTAAATAAAAAAGACAAAACAATTACTACAACAATAATTATAATAAAAAAAAGAATGACAAAAACTTCCTTGACTACACTTAAAGTAACCAACATATACAAACATAAAATAAAAAAGTTTATACAAATTAATAACAATAACAACAAGTAACAAGCCTTTGCACAGTTCTCTGTCCGCTTCGACACGCCAAGCACACCCAGGTCAGTTGCGCGCCTCGCCGCCCGCGCCCGCGCGAGCCTTAGCATTGCACAATGTACAGTCACCAACAAAAGTAGCTGAACACATTTAAAACGCCAAAAGTCATACACACATTAAGCAACAGAAGTCGGTGACGAGTGGCGGCCACAAAATTTCATGAACACCTTAAAGGTTATTAAAGTTGATGAACAGCAAAAGCAACAAAAGTTATTGAACAGCAAAAGCAACAAAAGTTGATGAACAGCAAAAGCAACAAAAGTTGATGAACAGCAAAAGCAACAAAATTGCTGAACACTTATAAAAAGTAAGATTGCCGTAGATGTGTTCACCTACTTTTGTCGCGTTGTTATGTATTTATTTTTAAATTTTATTTCACATTTTCTTTTTTGGTTTTTCTCTGCACTGACATATTGTATTCTATTTTGAGAAATTATTATGTTTGCAGAGTTTGTCGTGTTCGTCTGTTATTGGCAAGTGTACTTTTATTGAACAATAAATTGTTAAACATCTAATAATACGCACCTAATGTTATTGATTAAGTCCTTAAGATTGAAAATCCCCGTGCATTCTACTTCCTTTGTTGATAAATCTTTCACCGTACAAGCTGCTCGGTTGTGGAATGCTCTACCGGTTGCGATAAGAAGGGCCAAATCTCTGCCTATCTTTAAAAGGATGGTCAAAGAGCATTATTCCCAGGCTGAATGAGGACATTATAGTTGTATACGTTTTCCTCTGATTATTGATATTTAATTATATATTGTTTTTTGTATGTATGTATGTATGTGTATATGTATAAATATATATATGATTATGTATGTGTATTTTATGTAAGTATATGAATATGGTATATTAATTATTATTTCGTACACCTGACACTGCCCCAACTTTCGTTCATTTCTCTTATATCCATCCCATGGTTGTCTGTAAGAAATTGCCTTGTGCGATAAGACCGCCAATTGTACTTTTTTTTCGTGTATATTGTTTACCTTTTTTTTTTGTATATCCGGTGTACAATAAAGCCTTAAATAAATAAATATATAAATAAATTGATATCGTGCTGTTGGTGTTCCAAATATAGTAAATACATGAAATAAAACACATAAATATGACGGCGCCACCGTGTTTTGAGAGTGTAAAAGAAACGTCAAAAGTGATATTAGCACTGGACGGTAACATTTAGAATAGTGCGGTTTTGACGTTTCTTCACTCTGACGCAACTTCAGGCTCTTTTGTGCGCAGAGTAAAACGGACCATAATCCTTTTACATCTCGCGTAAGCAAGACGTGCCTGGTGGAGCGTCGTTACTTTATTATAATATTGAAAGTGCTGATTATTGTATTGTTAATATTTTGTTAAAACTATTATTCTTTCAAATACGTGGTTTTAATTCTCCTCGCCCGCCTACCTACGATCGCTCGGCAGCCACAAATGGATGCAGGAAACATTGATAATGGCCATGTGCCGTTAAATATTTATTTGGGGTCTTGTTCCGTGTATAATAAATAATAATGTATAACAATATTGGCAACAAATTGTGTATGTATAAGTGTTATTTCAATTTTGTTTGTACCGACTTCGTGTGTACGGTTTGGGTACTAATTTAAAAAAGTAAATTTATAAATATTTTTTTAATTGACCTACTTCATCCCACTACTGGGCGAAGATCTCCCCCCTGTTCCTCCACAATTCGCATTCTAACGAGATTTCGGGCCACATGGGCTCGAAAGCATCCAGGTCGTCTCGCCAGCGTTTTTAGGTCTACCGCGGCGTTGTCGACCATCAGGTATCCATTGGGTAACGATATTTGCCCAACGCTCTGGATGCATTCGAGTCACATGGCCTGCCTAGTTCTATTTAAGGAGTGCTGTTTTGCTTCCCACGTCTGCCACGCCGGTTTTTAAGCGAATTTCGCTGTTTCGCACTCTGTCAGTCCGCCTTATTCCCAGGATGCTGCGCTCCATAGCTCTCTGACAAACCTTGAGCTGGGACTTTTGTGATTCGGTCAAAGACTTTAGTCTTTGACCGATTCATCATTAGACCCACCCCGAGGCTTGCCATATTTAACGTTTCAAGCATGCATTGGAGGTCTTGCGCCGATGATGCAAATAGTATATCATCGGTATCAATAGTACATAGTGTCATCGGCGAAGCGCAAGTTGGTAAGTTTCTTACTGCCGATATCGATACCCTTACTCCTCTTTGTATATGGTATGATGGACCAGTACGTTTAAGTTTAATGGTGGCTGTGCTGTGATCATAAATATGCTGGAGTAAATCTATGTAGATTTTATTTATTCCCTGTCTATGTAGTGCTTGGAATATGGCTGAGTGATATACGCTGTCGAAGGCCTTTGTATAGTCTACAAAGGCAAGGTATAATAGTTTTTCATATTCCAGGTGTTTTTTCTATAATTTGATTCAAAGTGTGAAGGTGGTCCGCGGTGGAAAAGTTTTGGCGAAAACCGGGTTGTTCTGGGGGTTGGATTGAGTAAATCAAGTGTGTTCTCTATTCGATTCTGTATTGTTTTTATGAACGCATTATACAAGTGTGATGTTAGGCTTATGGGTCTGTAATTAGCGATATCAGCTTGTCTCCCTTTTTATCCAAAAGAATGATGTTGGACTGGCACATTTCATGGAAGTTTCCCAGTTGCAAGGATAGATTTGCTATGTAAGGAAGCAGCGTAGGTGATCCGATTCGAAAAGCCTCAGTTGTCATGCCATCTTCTCCAGGACTCCTATTGAATTGCATACTGCGGAGAGCTTTATAAGCCTCGCAGCCAGTTATGTAGGGAATAGTATCCGGATTCGGGCTGGAATAATCTGATTGAAGTTCTTTGGTAGCGTCAGAATAAAGTTTTTGGTAAAATTTCGTGCATATTTCAATAAGCTTAGTGCGGTTACTATGTTTGATTCCTTCTTCATCTTTTAACTACATATTTATCCAACACCTTCCTGTAGATATCCCCTGTTTAGCTACCCTAAGCGGTGTATGTTTCTTTAAGGCCATTTCTATTAGATAACAATTATGCTTGCATAAATCATCCCTTATGCTACGTTTAACTTGTTTATTGATTTCGCGATATTCAACGGTATTTATTTTTGTATCTAATCTTTTCAGTAAAAACTGAACTGTTTTGGGTTTTAATTTAAGTTTATTGATTTTTTTTATCTTTTATCTTATTGTTAGTTTTAAGTATTCCGTACATACTATATTTCCATATTGTTTCTCAACGGTATCGGAAACTTCCTTTTCTAGATGAGAAAAATAGTTAAAGAGTTCAATGTTGTATTTATCTGCGTTATCAAGAAGATAAATTTTGGATAGATTTTTCATCGGTTATTTAGATTTAATGGAGTTCTCCATTACATTCTCACATTACTTCCTACGGTCAGAATGCATATGTCGGAGCCGATACATTTCGTCCACAACAACAGCCCCGTGCATAAAGCTAGAAGATGTCAAACATGGTTCTGCAATAATGAAAATGCGATTATTGGGATACCGTTCCCACCGAAGAGTCCAGACTTGAATCCCATAGAAAATCTATGGGGTCTCATTGTCTAAGCCTGAGAGCCCGACACGCCACGCACAAAGGAAGGCATTATAAGGCACGTGGAACGTATGCGGGATCCCTTCAGAGGAGGTGATGTATGTGCAAATATGGCAAATTCTATGCAAAGCCGACTACAGGCCGTCATCGAAGCAAATGGAGGCCACACAAGAATTTAAAAATTATTATATTTTCACAATATTTATTTATATTGTTGAATTTTATTTTATTTAATAAATTTTATTTTTATATTTATAAATTTACTTTTTTAAATTATTACCCAAGCCGTACACATGAAGTCGGTACAAACAAAATTGAAATAACACTAAATACATACACAATTTTTTGCCAATATTGTTATACATTATTATTTATTATACACGGAACAACACCCCAAATAAATATTTATGTATTTTATTTCATGTATTTACTATATTTGGAACACCAACAGCACGATATCAATAACATTAGGTGCGTATTATTAGATGTTTAACAATTTATTGTTCAATAAAAGTACACTTGCCAATAACAGACGAACACGACAAACTCTGCAAACATAATAATTTCTCAAAATAGAATACAATATGTCAGTGCAGAGAAAAAGAAAAAAAGAAACTGTGAAATCACATTTAAAAATAAATACATAACAACGCGACAAAAGTAGGTGAACACATCTACGGCAATCTTACTTTTTATAAGTGTTCAGCAATTTTGTTGCTTTTGCTGTTCATCAACTTTTGTTGCTTTTGCTGTTCATCAACTTTTGTTGCTTTTGCTGTTCAATAACTTTTGTTGCTTTTGCTGTTCATCAACTTTTATAACCTTTAAGGTGTTCATTAAATTTTGTGGCCGACACTCGTCACCGACTTCTGTTGCTTAATGTGTGTATGACTTTTGGCGTTTTAAATGTGTTCAGCTACTTTTGTTGGTGACTGTACATACAGAAAATGCACTCTGCAGTCGCCCGACGACAGGGACGTGAGAGGACGTTCACGATCAACTTTAATAAGTAAGTCTCGAGGCGTGCGGCTAGTGCAATGCGTCGCAAACAAGGTGTTGGTGGCATGGCTATGTCGTGTTGGGAAGTAAAAAGTACTGTATACTTCCAAATGATTGTCTCGGGTAAGTACGACTTGCATAATATTGTTTATAGAACAATAAATTATATTGGTAAATATAATAATATAATAAATAGGTGCAAATATTAAGTAGTACCTATCTTATCCCAGCAATTATCTCTAGAGAAACAATAAAATAAAATAAATACAAACAATAATATTCATGACATAATTCTAACACTTATTTTAAAGGCGAATCCAACGTGAAAGGGGAGGCAACTAACCACGTAAAATAACTAACTATCCGTCTTGGAGGAACGCTGCCACCCGCCGCGAGGACACTATCACGCCTCGCCGATGATTCATTAACTTATCATTAATACCATATTTTATGTACTTAGTTTTATTGGGGATTCTTTTGCTTGTATAATAAGTGTTTTTTAATGTGTAATTTAAAAGTATTTTTTGTTTTTAGGAATCTCATTGGTGGCGGAAGATCGTTCCAGCAGCGGGTGGCTGCAAATTTGAAACATCCTCTGAAGGAGGCAGTTTTAAAGCGTGGCATCGAAAGCGGGTTCGCCGTAGAACGAGTGGGATAATTGTAATGCTCCTGCCTCCATGATAATTTACTGTACAGGTATCTCGGTGTGTGTGACTGTACTATACCAAACATTAATGTCGCTAAATGTAGTTTCCTACGTGCAGCCATTTTCACACATTTCACAATTTTAAACGTAATACCTAATAAGTAATGACGAAAATGTTGTAGAGCTTTTACAACTGCGAGCATTTCAAGCTCATACGAGTGATAACGCGGTTCAGCACCTTGGGTGATTTTACTAAAATAAGCCACGACGCGCCTAAGGCTGCCCTCGTGTACTTGTATGAGAACTGCGCCATAACCAATAGAGCTCGCATCTGTATGCAACTCTGTTGGTAAAAGGGGGTCAAAAATAGCGAGTACTGGTTCATTAGTCAGAGACTCAATAATGAAATTTCGGGCTTTTTCCTGTTCCGCCTCCCATTGAAATTGGACATTACCCCGGGTCAGACTAGCTATAGGTGCAGTTTTTGATGCGTAACCGGGTATATAGCGACGAAAATAGCCAGCAAGGCCAAGTAGTTGTCGAACCTGTCTTACGTTAGTGGGTACAGAAGAGTCTATCAAGGCTTGAATTTTATGCTGACTCGGCTTAACCTGACCTTCAGAAATGGTCCGACCCAAATACTCAACTTCTGTAGCAACAAACGTACTTTTCTTTAGGTTAATAGAAAACCCTGCGGAAGTTAGCGTAACTAAAACCTCTCGCAAGTTATTAATAGCTTCCTCTATAGAAGACGCTAGGACTAATACGTCATCGACATAAACGAGAGTTTTGCCAGATTCTATTAGTGCTTTTAAAGTTCTCACGATTAAACGCTGATATACGACCGGCGCGTTTGCAAGACCAAAGGGCATTTTGAGGTATTCATAATGACCCTCAGGTGTCACAAAGGCGGTTTTGGATATTGAATCTCTATCCATCATCACTTGATGGAAGCCAGATGCCATATCTATACAGCTGAAATACTTGCTTTTACCTAGGCGGTCAATATGGTCTTCGATCAAGGGCAACGGATAACGATCCTTAATAGTTAGTGCATTCAACGCACGATAATCCACGCACATACGGTCATTACCGTCTTTTTCTTGACAAGGATTATCGGGCTGGCATATGGCGACTCAGACTCACGGATGATACCCTTGCTAAGCAAATCTGTAATGATCTCGCGCACTTTCAGTTTTTCTTCAATCGAAAGCCTATATGGCCTATAGTAAACAGGTGTATCACTCGTCAATCGAATCTGCATACTACCAGTTGTGACAGTAGTTAAAGCTGACTGGTGGTAGGTCTCTCATATGTGAGAGGCTGCCTGGGTAGGTATCACCGCAATGTCTATTTCTCCCGCCAAACAGCAGTGTAAATGCGCTGTTGTGTTCCGGTTTGAAGGACATTGTAGCCAGAGTAACTACTGGACATATTGAGACTTAACATCTTATGTCTCAGGATGGCGAGCGCAGTGGAATGCCAAGCATTGCCTTGTAATTCATGGTGTCGTTTGGTTTTGCTACTGTCCATGAGCGATCGTATCGCTTACCATCAGGCGAATGGTATGCTCGTCTCGCCATACATAGCAATAAAAAAAAAAAAGCAGTTCGAGGCCATGTTGGCCTCCCTCCGCAGGACCGCCGTGGAGGAGTGGCGTTCCAGGCTGGAGAGCCCGAGTGCTGGCGTGAGGACCGTCGCGGCAGTGCGACCTGTCCTCGAACAGTGGATTGACAGGCGCCACGGCGCGCCGACATACCGGCTGACGCAGGTGCTCACCGGGCACGGTTGCTTCGGTGCGTACCTGTGTCGCGTAGCCGGAGCAGAGGAGTCCGCCGTGTGCCACCATTGTGGCAACTGCCGTGAGGACACGGAGCAGCACACGCTGGAGGAGTGCCCAGCCTGGGACGAGGAGCGCAGCGCTCTCATCGCGGTCGTAGGAAGAGACCTCTCGCTGCCGGCCGTGGTCGCCGCCATGGTCGGCAGTAAGAGGTCGTGGCGAGCCATGCTCTCCTTCTGCGAATGTGTCATGTCGCAGAAGGAGAGCGCCGAGCGGGATCGGGAGCAGACCGATCCCGCTCGTCGCCACAGAAGACGAAGGAGGCGCCGGGATGTCACCTAACCCGGCGCCGGAGAGGCCACGCGGGGCCGCCGTCCCTACCTTGGCGGCCCCCGAGACGTGACGCAACACGCGTCTCATGCCGCGTCGCTTCAGCGGCAGTGCACATAGAGACGGTCCCGGCGCGCTCTGTATCAACGGTATCCCGGGGCCGTCTCTGAAGTGCACCGATGGTGGCCGACGCGGGATTTTTAGTCGGTATTTCGGCGCGTAGATTTACGGTAGGGACCCGACCCAGCGGCCGCCCGTCCACATCCACGGGCGGCACAACATCTTCGCTGGGCTCGGAAGGCGCCGGTGAGTCCGACACACCCTCGCCCCTTCGGGGGTGGGATGGTCCGTAAAGGGATTTTCCCCGCGAGAAAAAAAAAAAAAAAAAAAAGTAGTTAAAGCAGTACCGACTATAAAGAAATTCCGAAACTCATTTACAACAGACATTATTTTTTCACGATCCATACCTATAAGCGGTGTGTTAATCATAAATAGATTATTTAAATCAACAAGAAACACATTTTTACTGCTAGAAAAACTAGGAATCCGCATAATCCGATGTTGATTATTTGCACGGATGTAGGTCACACCGTCACGGTTTAACACATCTGTCCCTATTAGAACAGGTACATTCATGCATTTTTGAGGTACAACAAATAAATCTACTTCCAATAAAATATCACTAAACTCTATTATCAAGGTGACGCGACTGCTGCACTGAATATTTTGATTACCTATACCGCGTAAAACTTGATATGTCGGTATTTGGGCACATTTAAAATGTTTTAGCACACATTCAGAAATAAGTGACACGCGCGATCCACTATCTATTAATACGTCAACTGGAATACCCTGTATAACCGCGGTTGTGATGTCACTGTCCGTCAATGCACCCTTCAATTCATGACAATAATTAACAGACTTCTTATTATTATAATTTTCGGATCTTTGCTTTGCAAAACATACGGACACGTCATGACCCGACTTCTTACAAAATGATCACAATTCAGTTGATTTCGGTTCCTCTGTTTTAGACCGTTTTGGACACAATCGTTGTACATGACCGATAGATAGTATTGCATGAAAAACACTTAAACTCATTTTTATTAATAAAAGGGCGCTTTTGCATTTTTTTATCAACGTGCATAATTTGGGGTTTCACAGAACTTACAGAATTTTTAGAGTTAGGTTTAGTGTATATTGAAAAAAAGTCAACAAGATCTTTAGACAATAATCGGGCATTAGTTGCAGCGGCACGCACCTGTGCGTCAGTTATTCCACGTAATAAAATTGCAACTCTCAGCTCTTGTGTAAAGGAAATACAAACGACTTACTCTCTTGTACCGACAATCCGATCCAATCTCTTAATTTATGTAACAAGTATTTTTCAACAGTAGGTGAAAACCTTGCACAGAACACACTCCAAGAGTTAAATGAAACGGTTAATAGTTTAGCCTCTAACATTAAAATAGATAGGAGTCCTAACGTTTCCCTCTTCCTTTATCCTACCGACGAAACTGAAATAGAAAATCTAATAAAACACCTAAAACCAGACAGTGCTCCAGGTATGGATAACTTAAATAACAAATTGATCAAAACTGTAAGTGCACAAATTATTTCCCCCTTAACATACATTTTTAACCAAAGTCTTTCCACTGGTTCTTTCCCCGCATGCTGGAAAATTGCTACTGTAACCCCGATTCATAAAGATGGTCCAAAAAACATTCCCAGTAATTACCGTCCGATTTCTCTCCTCCCGGTCTTCTCAAAACTCCTTGAAAAAATTATAAACAAGCGATTAGTTTCTTTTCTCGAAAAACATCAACTATTATCCGAAAGACAATTTGGTTTCAGAAGACTTAAATCCACTCAAGATGCCGTAACTCTTGTATGCAATCAAATAGCATCTTATTTAGACAACGGTGATGTATGTGTAGGAGTTTTCCTAGACCTAGCTAAAGCGTTTGACTGTGTCTCAATTCAGCTACTTCTCCGTAAAATGGAATTAATAGGTATTCGTGGTTTGGCACTTAACTGGTTTAATAGTTATCTCTCCAATCGCTCGCAGACAGTAAAAGTAAATGGTATTAATAGCAATATGTATCCTATCAATTATGGCGTCCCCCAAGGTAGCATTCTCGGGCCTACGCTATTTATCATTTACATGAACGATCTCCATAACCTGTGTGTAAAATCTTCTGACATAATTTGTTACGCAGACGACACAGCTATTTTATTTTATGGATCTGACTGGAATCGTGCACAAAGTTTTGCCGAAGAAGGCATGAGAAAAATAATAAAGTGGCTCCAACATAACCTATTGACATTAAACACAAAGAAAACTAAATTTTTATGCTTCCATAAGACCTCCGCAACTAATCCCAAAACATTCTCCGAACTCAAACTACACGCATGTCCATCCACACCCACTTCTGCAAACCCACCCACATGCCTCTGTGATAGCATCCAACGTACAGATACAATTAAATACCTGGGAATCCACCTGGATGAAAGATTAACTTTTGAGCCACACATCAATAAATAATTTATCTAATAGAATTCGCAAACTCTCCGGAATCTTAACCAAACTTAGAAATAGTGCAGACACAGGAACTTTAAAACTAATATATTTTTCTATATGCCAGTCTGTCATTACATACTGCATAACCATTTGGGGTTGTTGCAGGAAAAGCGTCCTACTAAATCTCGAGAGAGCCCAACGAGCCGTTCTAAAAAGAATGCTGGACAAACCCTTCAGATTCCCCACAAACCTCCTTTACAGTGAAGCCAAATTACTAAGAGTTCGACAACTTTTTATCCTATACGCAAGCCTTCAAAATCACAAAGCCATTTTAAAATCCGAGGTCTACACAGAACTACGTAAAAGACGTGTCTTTCGTTTGCCCATTCACCCCGCCAAAACACACTTTGCCAATAGATTCCCATATATATCCCATTCCGTAGTACACAACTCAGTAAATGCACGCTGTGATATAAAAAACTGTACTGTCAAAAAAGCTAAACAAAAAATAACCACACTATTACTTCACCTCGATTACGACGAAACTGAAAACATTCTTTCCTCTTACATAAATCCACATGAATTATGAAAGATTGCTCGTACTCAACCAAATTAAAACCATTTCTATAAGTAAATATTTAATCCGCCATCTTCCACAACAGTTAGGTATTAAATAAAACGATGGAATTTTTCAATATATATACTCGTATATACATAGAAACATATAAAGTTATGTATACACACATTATACTTTCATAGCTTAATCGAACCACATACGCACACACATATGTACACATCACGCTCTCACACTCACACACCCAAATATTGTAAAAATAATTATATTTTAACTGGTTTCTCAAGACACAGGCAACGCCTAATTTGAGAACCCTTGCAATATTCTTTATGTATAATTAATATTTTCAAATAAAGATTTTTTCATTTTTCATTTTTCATTTTCATTTTTCAGCTCATCGCTTAACCCCTTCACGATATTAAGGCGCAAGACTGAACGCCTCGCATATTCTGCGTACGTGGGATAATTGTCGGAATTGGTACTCATAACATCATATAAGATGTTCGCGACATCGATTCTTCGTGAGCATAGTGGTTTAAATTCGAACTTAAAATTGGTCCATGAGCGGTCATTGGTGATCCACTCATCGAGCCAACTACGAGCGTCTCCCTTCAAACAATGAGCAATCCGCGATAAACACTCATTATCATCCCAGTTATTGATATCACGTGCTCGTTCTACCTCCTGACACCAAGAATCGATATCATGTAAAGTGGGATCAAAATTTGAAATATAATAATGTTTAGATCTGACCTTAGACAATGCACTTAGTGCTCCAATGAGACGGTCGGTGACATCTAACGACGTAGAAGTGCTTGCGAGTGATTCTCCCACGGAGCTGGTATTCGACGCAGGCACAGCCAGCAGTGACGACTGTGGTGTTGGCACAGTGTCGATGCTGGGCATCGCAATGGCACGCGTGTCGGGTGTCATCACTGTTGGTTCCGAGCACGTCGCGGGTACGCAGTTATTCTCCAGCGCAGTGAGACGCGCTAGAATAGCTCCAAGCGTCTCCTGGAGCCCTCTATCTTCACTGTTCTGATCACGCCTATTCCTACCTCTACCACGGGTAGACCGTTCAGCCATGATCTAATTTATGCTAATGACCAGATCTAAGATAGGCTATGGAGCCTATCCCACTTCTGATTTAAGCGGTAGCTTTAATTTTAATATAAAAAAAAATAAAAATAACTCGTGACACACAAAGATTATTACAATTTAATAATTTACAAAATAACAAAATACATAGAAGCTTATAATGATTACATAAAATATATAGCAACCTATGCACAAACCAAGATATACAAAATACCAGTTGTTGGCGCGGATGATCAATTTATTTGATCTTTATTATGAGTGGACTGTATTTTGCGGTTTTGGACTAGCACGACACACTCGGAGGGCGGGATGAACTGCCTTCAGGAAAACATGGCTCACTAGGCAGTTCCACAAGGAATGGTAGTGCACATACCTCGTGGCGGATGCGGCGGTGTTTGCTGGCGGCTCGTCTGCTGCTTGGCGGAAATTCACAGTTCCCTTTGACTATCTAAGCACTAAAGGAAACACAAGTACGGCGACGAGACACTCAAATCACTGATTAATTAATAATTAGTAGAGCGGTACAAAAACTTCACTCCGACGACGCGCGCGCGCAAGTCCAAATTTTTACACACACTTATGTCGCCATCTTGCGGCGGAAATGCGGAAACGTCTTAAAGTGCGTTCCAGACACGGCGATGCGTTCTCGTTTACGCCTTACTGTTGAGGCAGTGCGGGAAAGAGATGCGGGAAGGAAGTATGCCGTACTAGTGAAATATGTAGCGGAAGTACAATTATTTAAACTACTTTATATCGAAATATGATTATTAATAAAGTGGCGCAACCATTCACCCCGGGCTTGAAGGAACGGCTTCAAAACAAATTAAACCTAAATACGCGGATGCGGAATAATAAAACAAAATACTTTAATAATTATCTAGGTGCGAAATTATAAAGAAAAATTGAAAAATTTAAGATGCGGAAACACAAGCTAATATTGCTTAAACTATTTTAAGCGCGAAGTTAGAATTTATTGAAAGGTAAAGGGCATACACGTACAACAGGGCGCAAATACGACCCCGTTGCCGTTTTAATGCGGACCACGCGAGTCACACCGTTAGCGGCCGGGAAAACTTCTTCAACTAGACCGAGAGGCCAGTGAAGAGGGGGCGCGTTATCCGTCTTCAACGACGACGGTCCCTACTTGTATAGGGTTAGATGGCGTGTTCCATTTCGCACGCAACTGTAACGTATGCAGATATTCTGCCCTCCATCGCTTCCAAAACGACTGGACCAATCTATCCAACAAATCGTGGCGGGAGATTGCGGATAACCTACTTTCATCTATCTCCTTAGCGGGAAGGTACCTTAGTGGCGTAAAGTTCAAAAAATGAGCGGGAGTTAACGCCAGTGGCTCTGAAGGATCACTGGACAAAGTCCTATACAAAGGTCGTGTGTTCATGACGGCTTCTATTTGAGCGAGTACGGTACTCAACTCCTCAAATGAAAGTATTTGATCACCAATTACGCGAAATAAATGTGTTTTCAAACCTTTAATGTTAGCCTCCCAATTACCCCCGAAGTGACTCGCGGCCGGTACATTTAATGACCAGTCAATGCGGTTTTCGCTCAAGATGTGACCGAATTCGGTTTGGAAGTGTTTAGACTTTAAAAATTGTTGATGTTCGGAAATTGCACGCTTGGCACCGATAAAATTTGTCCCATTGTCTGAATACATACGACTAATGGGACCGCGACGCGACAAAAATCGTTTGAATGCGGCTAAAAAACTGGCGGTACTTAAATCACTGGCGAGTTCAATGTGTACAGCGCGAGTTGTTAAACACACGAAAAGACAAACATATGCCTTGGTGGTCCGGACACCACGGCCACGGGTTACGGTGACCTTAAACGGACATGCGTAGTCAGTACCCGTATGAACAAATGGCTTCGCGGATTCTACCACACGGCAAGATCTATGTTCCGCCTATCTATCTCCGGAAACACTTCTTTCGGACGAAGGCGAAAACAAGGGAGACAATTATGTACCCGGTTTCTAATTAAATTGCGTGCAGAAAGTATCCAGTACTTCTGCCTTAAGAGAGACATAAGAAGATCGGGACCAGCGTGACAATTAACTTTATGATGATAATCAACAAGCAAATTCAAAATATGATGCTTGCGCGGTAAAGCAATAGGTTGTTTTTAATCAAAACTTAAATCGGAGCGGATTAAACGCCCACCGACTCGAATAAGACCATTCTGCAAAAATGGTTTAAGTCGTTGGAACGTGCGACTACAATTCCTTCCATTTTGTAGTTTTTTTAAACTCATCGCGGAAATATAAATATTGTAATTCTCGAAGAACTATGTCCTCGGCGAAGATTAAATCGGAAGCGAAAATATTCCCTCGCTGGGGTAATAATTTTAAAAAGCGACATACATAAACAACACTACGCAAAAACTTGCTCCAAGAAGAAAAACGAGAACCCAACGTAATAATAGGCGAAACTTCGTATGGAATCGACGAAACTAAAGCGTGTTTCTTTTCTTCTGGCGGCTCTGAAACCAAACTAGGTTCAAAGGCGGTAATGGGCCATTCCGATGGACCAGACGATGTCCAGGACGGACCATGAAACCAAAGCGGGTGATTTATAATTTGTGCGGGAGTAAGTCCCCGAGATAGACAATCCGCTGGGTTGTCAACACCGGGCACATGATAAAAGTTTTGCGGTGAAATTAAAGATTGAATTTTCGTAACTCTATTAGCAACGAAGGTATCCCACCTGTGTGGCGACGAGTGGATCCAACATAAAGTGACTGTAGAGTCTGAAAACGCGTATATCTTATTGATTTTATGGCGCTTATTACAAGCGTCAATAATATTACTAACTAATTTAGCAAGAACTAACGTGGCACAAAGTTCAAGCCGTGCGAGAGAAACAACTTTGCGGGGAGCAACCTTAGACTTAGCACTAATAAGATGGACCGTGTTAACATGATCATTTTCGACATGAAAATACACAACGGCGCCATAAGCCTTTTCGCTAGCATCAGCGAAAGCAAGAATGTTGACAACGCTAGTCGGTCGAATGTCCACATGACGTGGTATCTTGAGTTGTTCTAGAATAGGAAGTTCTTCCCTGTAACGCTGCCACAACTTAACAATCTTCTCGGGCGGAACATCGTCCCAACCACAATTAATTAACCAAAGTTCCTTGATGAGGAGCTTAGCGTATAAAATAACCGGAGCTACGAAGCCCATCAGATCCCATAACCGTGCAACACACGATAATATGGTGCGTTTTGTACATTTATCATCAGTTGTACAAATTTTTAAACTAAATAAATCAGAGCTGGGTGACCAACACAGACCCAGAACCTTATGCGTGTCGGATTGATCGAATTCCTTTACTGATGAAAGGCGATGCGTAGGCGGAATAGAATTTAAAACAGTTTGCGAATTACTCGTCCACTTTACAAGGTCAAACCGTCCAGCCTTCATAAGAGAAATAACTTGAACAGATGCAGATGCAGCTTCATCTTCACTATCGACGCAGTAAACAAAATCGTCCATATATAAACCATTTTCAATAGCTTTTCTAGCTTTAGGGAAAGAATCTCCTTCGTCTATCGCGAGTTGCCTTATAGTCCGTAAGGCATGAAATGGGCTCGACTTAAGGCCGAAACACACGCGGTTAAATTGATAAACCTGCAAAGGTTGGTCAGGCGCGAAACGATACAAAAAGCGTTGGTATCTGCGGTCGCATTCACGAACATTTATGCAAAGAAACATCTGCCTAATATCCGCCGACAATGCTACGGAAAATAAACGAAAATTAAGAATTATATTAAACAAATCACCTTGTAAATTAGTTCCACTATGGAGGATATCGTTTAGAGAAACGGACGTACTTGTCTTTGCACTACCATTAAGGACAACGCGTAACTTGGAAGTCAGCTTATCCTCTCTAATAACCCCATGATGCGGTATAATGTAAGACGGAGCGGAAGTACTTTCCTCCGTGTCCTGAGGTGCGATAGAGATATATCCCTTCTCTAAATATTCAGCTATGACGTCATCATAAGCTTGCTTTAATTTAGGCAAAGCCTGCATTTTTCTTTCCAGACAAAGAAAACACTTCTCAGCTAATCTGCGGGAATTTCCAAGTCTAAAAACATCCCCTTTAAAGGGTAGAGCGACGGTATAACGACCATCATGCTCGCGGGTGGTAGTGTGAGAATAAATATCTTCACACTCCTTATCATCTGGGCTTAAAACAGATGGAAGAACCACTTCTTCCAATTCCCAGAATTTGCGGACTACAGTGTCTAAAGGCTAAACTGCACAGCAGTATGAGACTGTAGCGAAAGAATTACTAAAAGCGGGCGCGGAACCTACAATCACGTATCTTATTACGGTTTCTAATGCGTGCGGCGCGACGCGTGCGGTTTGTCCTTGAACCTTGTGGGACAATAAAAGGTGCGGGAAAATAGAAGCGCCAACCAACAGGTCAATCTTACCTGGGACGGCGTAAGTATCGTCGGCCAAAGGTAAATTTTTAAAATTCGAAAACTGCGAAATATCAACTGAAACCGTCGGCAAAACTTGAGTCACCTTATCTACAACTAAAGACTCCATGTCGAAATTAATGCTTCTATTAAAGCGAGAAAAGAATTTAATATTTACGGAACCTTGTGTAATTTTAGCCGAACCTCCTATACCTTTAACGGCACATATTTGACCTTTATGACAAATTAATCCTAAACGATCACAACATGAGCGCGTAATAAAATTACTTTGCGAAGCGCTATCCAGTAACGCACGAACATAATGTTGCTTACCAAAAGCGTCAAAAACAATAACACGAGCGGTAGCGAGTAAAACAGTACTAGGTACTTGCGAAGAATTAATATTGTGCGAAAGAGTGCACAGCGAAATCTCATCCGCACAATGCGCGGTGTCCGAGCGCGGCAACGGCGCAAGCGACGGCACTGTCCCGGGCGAGCGCGGCGGCACGGGCGCGGGATGCGGAGCGGGGGCGAGCGGCCGCCCGCTGTTGTACTCACGCGGGGCTACACTAGTGCGCGGTGCGGCGGCACCCGCAAACGATAAACGTACTGGGTTCAATCTAGATGCGGTATTAAAATTATCAAAATGTAACATAGTATGATGCTTCATTTGACATTTACGACATTGCATTTTAGAATTGCAATTAAAGGAGCGATGTCTAGTACTTAAACAATTGACACAACAGGAATTAGATTTTACGAATTTAAAGCGGTCACTAGGTGTAAGTTTTTGAAAGCCTGAACAGTTATACAAGTGTTCATGCTGTGTATGACATAGTGAGCAATTAGGTTGCGGAATTACTGACGCGGTATTTATATAACTATGTGTAGATTTTAACGGCCTTATTACAAAACGTGAACTAACTAAAGTACCGAGTTTAGTATCAGGTTTAGACTACGAACCAAATGTAACGTTATTACAAAACAAGATTTAAGGCGAGTGCGAGCATTATCTATGGTACCAAAAGTTAAACCACCGAGACCCCTAGTTTAACTCCTGTACTAACCTCGAAAGACGAAACGTCAATTAATATTTAAGTTGACTTGTGCGTCGCAGTTGTGTTAATACCTGTTTTAACAACAAAAATAGAAAAATGGACATAAATTCGATGGATTTAATGGATTTGGAAGATTTGGAAGTGTTGGGAACAGGCCGGCGGTGCAGACCCCGTAGTCGCGTGAATCCTTTTGACTTAAGCGATGAAGATTTTCGCTATAAATATAGGTTCACTAAAAGGTTTGCACTTAAAATAGTGGATTTATTGCGTGAGAAGTTAGCCTACGACCCTCGAGGACACGCTCTTACTCCTGAGTTGCAAGTGGTTTGCGCATTGCGCAACTGGGCTCGTCATGAAGTAAGTGTACAAACTTTGTAATTACCTACTTACCTAAATTCGATTATTGTGTCACGGTATCTTGCTAAATAAACCCGCTGTAGATTGATTAAATAGTAATACTAATTACAAGTGTAACACTTTTTTATTTTAAAACACAGTTTCTTTTGTAATCACTCTTTAATTCACGAACACACTTCACCTTTATCGTTTCGTGGTTCAACGACAACTAACTCCAACGAAGTAACTTTTCCTTTTATGTAACTTATTGGATGGGTAGGTACCCAATTTGCTAGTTTTTGAGCTACACCTGTCTGTTATCTTTGAACCACCAAATAATTTCACAATATATATCATTAAGGCTAAATTAATACAAAAAGATTTTACAATAATTAATTATTTACAATAGTCCTCATTATTTTACTTTCCAACAACTTCCGATTTTATTATACAATCATAATTTATTTTTATACCCTTAATTCATTAATATTTGATAATGGGGTTTTAAAAAAATATAATAAGATGAAGGTAATATTTTTTTGTAGGCTAACAATTCGTCCATCCTGATAAGAGTTCGTGTCCCCACGAACAATATATAAGATTCTTATTGATCCAGATTGAAAAAATAAATTTCTATTAAGTAGTTGAGTATAATATTATTCTGACAATTTTTCTGTTAAAGCACATTATCAGATCATTTGGTTCACATATTGCTACGGGAAGTACAACTTTTAATTTTATACTAGATATTTATGTTATATAAATATATTATATATTTTATGAACATTTAATATGTATTACAATGTAAAACTTGCTCATAGCAGTTCATTATTAGACTGTGCACATTGCACTTCAATAGTAATGATCGCTCATAGCAGTTCATTGCAAGACCATGTGCACATTGCACTTTGATAGTAATAATCGCTCATAGCGGTTCATTAAAAGACCATGTGCACATTGCACTTCAATAGTAATGATCGCTCATAGCAGTTCATTACAAAACCATGTGCACTTTGCACTTCAACAATCAACAGTAATGATCGCTCATAGCAGGTCATTACAAGACTATGTGCACTTTGCACTTCAACAGTAACGATCGCTCATAGCAGTTACCATAGCACATTCATGAGTATTTTTAAATTAATTTCATAAAAACTACATTAGTTTGGTAATCCATGTTATAATCAATTAATTATTAATCACTGTTATAATTAATTATTCATCACCCTCTCCACTACTAGATGATTCACTAACATTGTCGTTAAAACAGAGCCAAGGATGTATCTTGTCGGTTGAGAATATACCTCTGTACTTTGTCGCCCCCCTTTTTGTAATGGGAGTATCTACAACCTCATACCTGTCATGTTCTAATACCTTTGTTATTCTATATGGCCCTGAACATTTCGGTAATAGTTTTCTGCTTTTACCTAAGGTATGTGCGGTTCGCTCGACTCTCACTAAGTCACCAACTTTAAACTCTATTGGCTTTTTCCTTTTCTTATCAAATCTACTTTTTTGTTTCTCTTGAGATTCTTTGGTAACCTCATCTACTTCTTTTCTAATTTTTAGTCTATCACTAGTTAAGCTTACTACATTTTCATCAGGATTATCTTCTACAATATCATCATTAATTTCCGAAACTAGGTTACCTTCATTGATTCCAGTCAGCCTTAAACCGAATAGAACTTCTGACGGTGTTTTACCGGTACCTTTATTTACAGTATTGTTTAATCCCCATTGCACCTGTAATAATCGGTCGTCCCACAGTTTTTCATCCTTTCCATGATTTTGAGAAGCCAATGAATCTAAAATTGTACGATTATACCTTTCCACCTGGCCGTTAGCTCTAGGTGACGCAACCGCATTCTTTATATGACGAACTCCTATCTCGGATATAAAGATTTTAAATTTTGAACTCGTAAATGATGTACCTCTATCAGTGATTAATCGTTTCGGCAAACCAAACGTCCCAAAATAATCTCTAAGTACTGCGATTGTAGAAGTGGTTTTAGTGTTTTTAACCGCCTTTAGAACAATAAATTTCGTAAACGACTCTACAATAACTAAAATGTAACAATTTTTTTCTCTTAGACCTTACAAACGGGCCTACGTGGTCCACATGGATGGTGTGGAACGGTGTAGTTTCTTTTGGGATAGGGTGCAAAAATCCTTGCTTTCTGCCTGCCGGTAATTTATTGTGTGCACACTCTAGGCAAGCATTAACATATTTCTGAATAAATTTTCGCATACGGGGAAACCAATAATGTTGTTTTATTTTATCTAATGTTTTATCGAATGCAAAATGGCCTATCTCATCATGGTTTTTCTGAAGTATCTGCCACCTACATCCCTTCGGCACTACCCATCTTAATCCGTTGTCTGTAATTCTATATACACGGTCTCGTTTAAGAGCGAAATTTTTACGTATTTCTACTAAATCATCGAATTCTTTATCAGCAAGTATCTTTTTTGTACGTTGTATTTCAGAGTCAACCTCCTGCACTGTCGTTAACCAATCATCCGTTATTGTCAAGACGTCAAAGGATTCAATAGCCCGAATAACTCCTGGATCGTCGGCGGTAGGATTTCTACTCAGGGCGTCGACATGAATCATGCCTTTACCAGACTTATAAACCACATTACAATTATACTCCTGAATTAAACTCCACCATCGTGCAACTCGCGGTAGCATGTCTCGTTTTAAAAAGGTAGCTCTGAGTGAATTACAGTCTGTCACGATGGTGAAGTTCAACCCAAGGATATACGATCTGAACTTTACTAGCGCGGCAATGACGGCGAGAGTTTCTAACTCATAGGAACAAAAGTGGGACTCCTCAGGCGAGGTCTGTCTGCTGTAATATGCTACAGGCTTAAAAACTCCATTATGTTGTTTCTGAAGTAAAACGCTGCCTATGCCGTGCTTACTAGCGTCAGTGTGTATTTGTGTCTTCAATTTAGGGTCATACAAAGTTAATACTGGCCTTAAAATAAGTGCAGTTTTTAATTTATTGAACGCCTCGTCTTGATCATGTGACCAGAGCCAAGCAGAATTTTTCTTTAATAGTTTCGTTAATGGTCGCGCTATCTCACCGAACCCTTTGATAAAACGTCGAAAAAAGCTCGCAAGTCCAATGAATTGTCTAACATTGTGTACATCTTTGGGCTTGGGATAGTTTTTAACGGATTCTATTTTCTTAAGCCCCGGTCTAACACCCTCACCGGAGATTTCGAAACCCAAATAGTCAACGTGATTTTGAAAAAAGTGACATTTTTGAGGTTTTAACGTCAACCCTGCATCCTTAAATTTTTGGAGGGTGATCTCTAATCTTGTGATGCCATCTTCAAATGATTTACTTGGTACTAGAACATCGTCCATGTAAGCTAGAGCACAGTCAAAACGTGAGTTGCCTAAAACTATATTAATCGCTCGCTGAAAGATTGCTGGCGCGTTTGCTAGCCCAAAGGGCATCCTATTAAATTCATATTGGCCATCGGGCGTTATAAATGCGCTTTTGCTCTTGCTTAGCTCAGATAGCGGAATCTGGTAATAACCACATGCCAAGTCCAAAGTGCAGAAATAATTATTTCCAGCTAAACGATCAATTTGATCCTCAATGCGGGGCAATGGATAGTGCTGCCTAATTGTTTTCCTATTTAAGGCACGATTATAGTCTATGCACAGCCGTTTATCCCCCGTTTTTTTCTTAACTAACAGTATGGGGCTCGCATATGGTGACCGAGATTCCCTTATGATGTTATACTTCAAAAGTTCTTCAACCATAGTCCTAACTTCTTCACGTTCTGAATGACTCAGTCTATATGGTCGATAGACGACTGGTTCTGCATCCTTCAACTGAATATCCATCTCCGTAATCGATGTCAACCCTAGTTCTGACAAGTGACAAGCGAAACAATCGCGATACTTATTTATGGTTTCCAATAAACGGACTTTCTGGATATTACTTAGGCTTTCTTCGATGTTAAGGTCGTCATATGTAAGTAACATTTTCATTCCAGCATGATGAGTGTCTTGTATGCTATTAACTCTTTGAACGCTGTTATTGGAATATGTCAAGGGCTGTTTGAAAGCCCAAGCCCGAGCTAATATCTGTCCCTCATTAAATGTAATTATCCTATTGATATTATTCAAAATAGTTAGATGGCCAATGCCGTTTTTGATATTGTAAGTACCGATTTCTATTCCATAATTAAATCGACGACCGTTTTCAACTACAGCGATTCCGTTAAATTCTATGTCAGTATACACCATTATAGAAACGGGACCTACGACTTGAATTGTCTTGCAAGACTTTAAAACCAATCGGATGTCATTTTTTTTGTGTTTATCAGTTATCACTAAGTCTTTGTCCGATTTAAAGACCCAAATATGTGACTGTTCTGTAGCGGTTTGCCCAATAAGTATATCGTGGTTGAGGTAGTGGTCGGGAACAATAATTACCTGTACGTCCATTACCGCATTATCAATTTTTAAGGAGATCATGGTTTTACCTAACGCGCTGACATGAGCATTACCAAAACCTTTGAGAGATGGTAAATTATCTGCTTGCCATTTACTTCGTGGTACTATATTGGTTGCGACAGACTCTTTTATCAACGTACATTGACTACCAAAATCTACATACCCCGTTAACGGCGCATTGTTAACATTCACAACCTTAATAAATTTATCATCTACATCTTGTAAACTAGTGCTTTTACCTAGTCATAACTTCTGAACCGCAACTTTATCCATCCAAACATTTTTATCACATTCAGGATCATCATGTCCAATGCGTTTACATTTTTGACACTTAGTAATCGGCTTTTTACACCCTGATACAACATGACCATTTTCATGACAATTAAAACATTTCACGACTCTCCCTAAATCATTTTTCACAAATTTACGCGAGTTTTCAGAACCGCTAGAGCGTATAGACTTTTTATTAAACTTATCAAATCTTTCATGTTTGACGCCTCTCAAGTAGCCCAGCAATTTATCTGTATCCTCAAAACCCACTGCCTCTGCTCCATAACGCACTGACCTGTCATCTATTCCATACACAATGCAGTCGACGGCATTCCTACCTACAATACCGCACCGATTCAAAGCCACTAATTTCTCGTAATAATATTCTTCCAAATCCTCGCCAAATTTAGCTCTTTTCGCTAACATTTCGGTAAGTAAGTGACCATAATTTTCGTATGATGGAAAAGCAGATTTCAATTTTTCAACCCATTGATCCCATGTTAATAAAACTGATGGTTGCCCTTCATACCATTTTTTTGCGGTACCGACTAGTTTCGGAAGAGCGTAATGAGCAGTCTGTTTATTATCCCAGGCATAAATCTCGGAACATTCTTTTACCTTATTCAACCACGTATCAATTGTCTGATTTTTTTCTTTTGGGTCGAATTCTGGAACTACATTGTTGTATATGAACTTCTCTTTACTCTGAGGATTTAACGCGGATATAGTTTGCAAGGACTCTTTTAAACAGTTTAATATTTCACAGTTAACCGCGTTGACGGATACAGGTTGGGACGCGACTGGTATAGTTCTTTCAACATCGTTGGTATGCATTGGACTACGCGACCTCGATCTATTGTCTTTACGCGGAGTCTCCAATTTATGACGCCTCTGTCTACGACGATTACTATTGATATTTTTATCCATTGGCTCATTTTTCCGCGTGTCTTTTTGTGTAGGGTATGTTGTATGTAATAATCGTGGAGGAGTTATTACTGACCTGCTTCTATGTCTTACCTGGGTTTCGAGCCTGGAGGGCGATCTTCTAGATCTGCCACGCCCCGACCCATGCGTATTTGTGGTACGGGCTGTTGAAGATCGGCGACTCTGCCGGTCCCGAGCACGTGTCTTGGATCGACTGCGCCGCGACGATCCCTCTAGTACGATGCTGCGATAACTCCCTTTTGACACACGTCTACTCTTAGAGCGGTCACTCGGCATCTTCGTTTAGTATTGTGGACGTACGGTCACACCAAGGTGGTACAAAACCAAAAATTCCCTGGTGCTATCCCGCTTCGGATTTGTAACACTTTTTTTATTTTAAAACACAGTTTACTTTTGTAATCACTCTTTAATTCACGAACACACTTCACCTTTATCGTTTCGTGGTTCAACGACAACTAACTCCAACGAAGTAACTTTTCCTTTTATGTAACTTATTGGATGGGTAGGTACCCAATTTCTAGTTTTTGAGCTACACCTGTCTGTTATCTTTGAACCACCAAATAATTTCACAATATATATCATTAAGGCTAAATTAATACAAAAAGATTTTACAATAATTAATTATTTACAATAGTCCTCATTATTTTACTTTCCAACAACTTCCGATTTTATTATACAATCATAATTTATTTTTATACCCTTAATTCATTAATATTTGATAATGTGTTTTTAAAAAAATATAATAAGATGAAGGTAATATTTTTTTGTAGGCTAACACAAGAAACTGGTTCGAAAATATTTAAATGATTTTAATTTGCAGCTACATATATTTCGTTGTAAATAATTTTTTGTCCTATTGTTGTTTACTTCTTAGCATATTAATTGTATAGTATTATATTATTTTTCCTAAAACACAAGTTTTGGGTTAAGATAGAAAACCTTATTCGTAACTATTGTCACACTTTTAGGATTGTAATCTGTTTTGCCTAAAAATAAATGAACAAATAAAAATATTTTAAACACTGGTGTGCCTACTAAATTGTTTTTTTTTGCAGATTCAAGATGATACTGGGGACTTACACGGTGTATCCCAGCCAGTTATTAGCAAAACTTGCAAAAAAGTATCTGAAGCTTTAGCGTGTATATCTCACAATTTTATAAAGATGCCTGCTACTTTGGATGACCAAGAAGAAGGGATGAGAAAATTTCGCAGTATTGCAAATTTTCCAACAGTTATAGGTGCGATAGACTGCACACATATAAGAATTAAAAAAATTAATACTGATGATGGTCAGATGTATATCAACAGAAAAGGATATCCCTCGATCAATGTGCAGGTAACTGTGTGAAAATATTGAATCATTACCATTATATTTTTAAATATTACATAAATATGGAGACAAAAATATTGTTCCTCTACTAATTTTTATATTGTCGTTGTAGGTGGTATGCAATGCAGATCTTAAAATCATGGACATTGTAACACGATGGCGTGGTAGTGTTCATGATTCGAGAATATTCAGGGAGTCCCGCTTAAAGCAGAGGTTTGAAGCTGGTGCATTTTCCGGCTTACTATTGGGTGACAGTGGCTATCCCTGCACACCATATCTATTCACTCCGTTGCTCAGCCCAGAAACAGAAGCAGAACAAAGGTACAACAGGAGCCACATCAGCACCAGAAATGCCATTGAAAGATGCATTGGTCTGTGGAAACAACGCTTCCGTTGCTTACTGAGAGGAATGTATGGAGATATAGAAACAGCCAGGAAGACTATTGTTGCTTGTGCTGTTCTTCACAATATCGCCATAGATATGAGGGAAGACTTGTTTCCTGGGGATGATCTCGATAATGAGCATCTTTCCAGGGAACCAAATATACAAGTGCCATCTTACATTTTAAATGCAACAAGAGGTAGTATAAGAAGAAGGCAGTTCATTGAAACTCATTTCACCACATAATATATTATTTCTCAAATAATCATCAATAACAATTTTAATATGTCACAGTCATACATTGGAATCAGACTTAAATTATAATTGATAATATAATGATAGGAATTAGGTACGCTGTTAATTACCTGAAAAAGAAATCTTATATTAGTAGTATACATGTCCAAAAATGTGTTGTAAACATAATTTTTGCATAATTATTCAGTTTTACTTGTTTGTAAATAAACTGTCATGACTTAGAGTAGGCCTCTGAAAAGCTTTGGATTGCTATTAAAGTACTTTCAGAACTAAGAATGATGCCAAAATAGTATTCTATCTAGTTCTATTGTTGCACAACTTTGTATTTTTATTATAAATTTTAGTATTACTCACATTTTATTATTCTGATCTGGTATCTCTGATATCTCTGGTACTTCAGTAAAATGTCTAATTTGATTTTCCAATAACTGATTTTGTAGTTGCAGGTTTTTTATTTTAAATTGTGCAATTTGTATGTTTTTGTGTTCCACTTCCAACATTTCCAGTTGCCTCTTCTTAAACTCTACATTACTGTCTATAATAGCCTGATGGCCGTGTTTGCTAGTGAAAAGTGAAAATGCATTTTAATTAATTAATTTACTATAGCCAAATAATACATTTATACTAAAATTATTGTGTATTAAAGAGTAGCAAGATATTGTATACCTTTTTTGGGAAACTGTTTTGCTTTTATTTACTGTACATTTTGAATTTTTTTTTAAATTTTCATTAACTGGAAAAAAATGGTAGCTAAAATAAATTATATTATAACAAACTTGTGTTTTACTGTCTAAGAATTAATTTCACCTTGCTTTTCCTTGTTATTTGATTCTATAACATCATCAGTTAATGTAACTGAATCTAGGGCCTGCAATAGACTCAGGTGGGATTGTAATCTGAAACAAGTAAATAAATATTAAATAGATGTTATAGTCATTCCACTTATTGAATCCTACTTTTAAAATTAGCCTGATCCTGGGAAAGTGTCTGATATTTCTACAGAGTTCTGTTAAATAGTTTGTTCTTATTATTTCCTGGTGTATTACTTTTTATTTATTATTTTATTATAATATTATAAAGAAGTATTTTATTTAAAAAATCATAATGCAAAGCTGTGTGTATGTCAACTTTAATAATTAATACTAAGATTTTTTTTATCATATAATTCACATAATATTATTGAACACAATTAACAACAAATATTACTCACTTATTTGTTACATTTTTCCATTCTTTGCATTTTAACATATTGGCATTCGTCTTGGTAGACTTATTTTCTAAAATGTGAGCTGACTCGGAAATAAGTTGGCGTAGTATTTCCTGGAATAATAACGAAATTCGTATTGATTGGGTCAAAAGTTATTTATTACACTGATTATTAACAAGATGATGGCTTTGGACTAACCTTTTCTTCAGAAGTCCAATTTTCACCCCTTTTCTTCTTTGAATGCTCCATATTTCGACTTGATTAACTGACGTATACGTTGCGTACGAGATTTCACAAAAACTATTGCACTTGTGATGCTGTTGCCGAGCTTATATATTAAAAAAGAACAACCTGTCTTTATGTTACTTTAACTGCTATTAAAAATAACAAATAATAAGCCGACATGTCGATAATATGCAAGTATGCACGCCAAACATTACAACAATGAACAACGTTTATTTATATTACTTAAAGTACTGTTAAATAGAATCAATAATAATCCGATATGTAAACATTTCGCTATTATTCAAGTACGCGCGCCACACAATTCATTCCTTTTTACGCTAGTTATATAAATAACTCAACAGTGAAACAAAACCAAAATTACGCCACTTCAAATTATTTTGATTAGGGATATATGTATATACATATTCTAATGGTAAAATTGTATTTATTTAGCATGATGATCTCCATAAAAGTTACATTTTATTTAACATTTTAATATTTCTATGCACAAGTTTATGTTAAATGGAACGGTGCATATATCGGTGAGTGAATGAAATAATGGATCAGTTAAATTTTTTGCTTGTTATCTGTGGAAATCAAGAACTATCTGCGGTACTATAAAGTCCTCAGTTGGTCTTGGATTTGTAATAAGAATGAATTTTAGTCTAAGAACTGACTTTAATACCGTAACAATCCTAAACTTTTTAGTTCTGGTTTAAATCCAGTACTAAGCTATCTTTTTGTAATAAGGCCGTTAAGGTTTTAAAGTCACATCTGCCCGACGATCGGAACCTTTCTTAACAAATTCTTGTTTGCTGGATGTGTTTTGATATATTTTAGTTTGTTCGCGTATAAAAGTAACTAAGGAATCAAATGAGGGAATATCGCATCCACGATTGTCTAATTCAAAGGCGTGCGCGGTGTCTATATCGACTTTCTTTAATGCGACGTATAAAAATATAAGATCTGAAAGGTTATTAAAATTTAAATTATTTAACGCGGAGACTGATGTGGCAAACTTATCGAGGAAATGCTCGAGGTTATTTGCATTCGCGGAATGAAAGGGTTTGAATTCAAATATCTGAATATCTAAATACGAACTCGCAAGCAGACGTTTGTCTTCATATTTATTTATTAACGCGGTTAATATGAGGTCATAGTTTTCGGCGCATGGACTTATGCCAGCAATTACGGCTTGCGCTTTGCCCTTAAGTTTGCAAGTAAGGTAATGTAATTTATCCAAGTCTTCTAAAATGGGATTATTGTGTACCATGGTCTTAAAGGTAGAATAAAATAAGGGCCATGATTTAACATCGCCATTAAACTCGGGCAATTCAATGCGCGGTAGTTTGGGTCTATATTTGTTATAATTATTATTACACTTTACATCGGGCTGCGTCTCCGTATGTAAAGATTTCGCGGTGCGTTTGACTTTACTATACAAGTCGTCGAATGCAATAAGCGGTTGGTAAATAACAATGTGCGTAGGCTTTAACTTTAGTTCTAAAACATTAATCTCGTCTAAAACATTTTCGAAATCTGAGCGTAATTTTTCAATTAACTCCAGCTCACATAGAAAGGATTCCTTTATAATATCGTTATGCAAATTACTAGTTTTGTCAGCTATCGACTGCATGCGCATAAACACACATTCCCGCTTAGCGTTTAAAAGAATTAATTTGTTTTCCGACATTATGCGTTAATAATGTAGGTATAAATACACGATGTACGGGGTGTAGTGGAATGATAGCGTCTGTTTCTGTGGCCGCTCTTTGAATGAAGATACAGAAATAAGTTAAATGCGTTGTCATCCACAGTCCTCGTCAGTGGCTCCAAGAAGCGGTAGAGCGGCTATGGACAGTGCACTGCAGTGTTCATCCACTCCCGCGGCCACACCCCGGTAAACCACGGCGGCCCGTGGGCTAAATCTGACGAGGGTGGGGGGCTTTCAGTATGCATGTAAAGCCCTGATGAAACTCTCCAACACCTGACAGTTTCATCCGAAAAGAAGGAAAACTAGACAAAACCCGGGTCGGTGCATCCGTGAAGTACCTGCAACCAACCTGGCTCCGCACGTATCGATTCGTCGTTCCTGTGGGTCAAGCCAGCGAGGTCGAGAGGGTGACGTAGAATCTGGGCATTCCTACGTTGCCATAAAGTTCGCCGTCCCAGGCATAATAGCGTCCGTGGAGAGGTCACTTCACCCACTGCAGCCTGTACTGAGTGGGAAAAAACACGGGGAGTGGCAGTGACCGGTTATAAGTCCGTGCAAATAGGCGTCAGTGCGGGCGCCAGGGGTCACTCCTGACAGTGGGAGGGTCCATTGTAGGCCCATTGATTAGTTACCGCCCGCTTTAGCTGGGCAGCCCCCAGCCAATAAGGTACTATTCCGTCTCGGTGCAGTCTTACTCCCTCTGGGTGAAGGGAGTACTAGTCTAATAGCTAGATAGGCGGTATCGTCAAATACGTCACCTGTGTCACAGATAAGAACAAAGAAAATAAATAATACAAAACAAAACACTGTATCCATGCGACTAGCGACATGGAATGTCCGTACAATGAGGACAGGTTTCCCGGACAACAGCGGAAACCCCATCTGCGCCGACCACCTGCGCAAGACTGCAGTCATAGATCTCGAACTGCGTAAGTTGAATATATCAATAGCAGCTCTTCAGGAATGTAGGATTGCTGATGAGGGTTCTATACGTGAAGAACATTTCACTTTCTTTTGGAAGGGTAAAGACATCAACGAAGTTCGTGAACACGGCGTAGGTTTTGCAATAAGAAATGACATCTTAAAATCGATCGAAGGACCCAGAGGCTTTTCAGAGCGCATCATGTCGTTACGCATGCTTACTTCTTCAGGTTTTGTGACTATGATATCCGCATATGCTCCCACTTTAACATCATCTGCCGAAAACAAAGATTCATTTTACGAAGACCTTACAACAATAGTGCGACAAACTCCAGCTGGTGATCGTCTTATATTATTGGGAGACTTTAATGCTCGTGTAGGACAGGATAGTATATCCTGGCCCGAATGCCTGGGTTCTCACGGCACTGGTAAAATTAACGAAAATGGCCAACGCCTCCTGGAGTTCTGTGCTCTGAATCGTCTATGTGTTACTAACACCTACTTTAAAGGCAAAATGCCGCGCAAAGTCTCATGGAAACATCCAAGATCTGGCCACTGGCACCAGTTGGATCTTGTCCTAACCAGAAGAAAAAACTTAGGGGATATAAAACATACCCGTTCATTCCATAGTGCAGATTGTGATACAGATCATTCCTTAGTAGTCTCAAGGGTTTGTCTCGAACCAAAGAAAATTTATAAATCTCGTAACCCGGCAAAAAAACGATTGAATGTGGCAAAACTGAATAACAATGAACTAACCACCCAATTTACTAAACAAATAGAACAACTTACTAAAAGTTGGGACCCAGACTCATCAGCTTCAGAAGACTGGATTAATATCAAGAACATTCTTACCAACACTGCAATGGAAGTATTCGGTATGGTACCTCGTCACAAAAACGATTGGTTTCAAGCTAATATTGAACATCTAAGCCCACTACTTACCGCTAAAAACTCAGCTGCATTAAACCACCGTCTTAAGCCATCAATCTCTACGAAAGAAAAACTTAAAGCAGCGAAAGCCGAATTACAGCGTAATACACGTTATTTCGCAAATGCCTACTGGACAGAGCTTTGCCAAGGCATCCAAGATTGCGCTTACACAGGCAATATTAGTGGCTTATACTCACGCATTAAGAAAGCCCTAGGTCCTATCCCAAAGAAAACAGCACCTCTTAAAGAGTCTGACGGTTCAATCATAACTGTTGGAACACGTCAACTCGGTCGCTGGGTGGAACACTACACTGAGCTATATTCTAGACCCGTAGACATTGACATATCAGCTGTGGAAAACATTCCAAATCTGCCCGTACTGGAAGACCTTGATGCCTTACCTACAATTCAGGAGTTTCACACAGCAGTCGATAAATTAAAGTGTGGAAAAAGTCCAGGAAACGACGGCATCTTAGCGGAGCTGTTGAAAGTGAGGTGTATAATGCCTCTTTGTTACAATCTATTGGTAAAATGCTGGCGCGAAGGGGAAGTACCACAGGATATGCGTGACGCCAATATTGTCACTCTGTATAAAGGTAAAGGGGATCGTGGCAACTGTAACTCATACCGCGGCATATCACTACTGAGTATTGTAGGCAAGCTATTTGCTCGTGTCATCTTAGAAAAGCTACAAAAACTCGCTGATCGTGTCTATCCTGAGGCGCAATGTGGATTCCGCGCCCAGCGTTCCACTACCGATATGATATTTACATTAAGGCAACTCCAGGAGAAATGTAGGGAGCAAAGAACCCCCCTCTTCATTGCTTTTGTCGACCTCAACAAAGCGTTTGATACTGTGAGCAGAGAGGGGTTATATACAGCACTGGACAAAATAGGATGTCCTCCGAAATTATTATCCCTAATTAAATCTTTTCATACCAACATGAATGGCACAATAGTATACAATGGGCAAACATCAAAATCATTCTGCATGCGTAGGGGCGTACGTCAGGGCTGTGTCTTGGCTCCAACTTTGTTCGGTATATTTTTCTCACTTCTCTTAAAAAATGCTTTTCAGGATTACCAGCAAGGCATGCATCTTTTCACAAGAGATGACGGCAAACTATTCAACGTAGCCTTGCTTAAATCCCGTCGCTATCGTAAGGATCTTTTCGTGGATAGTCTCCTCTTTGCAGACGATGCAGCCTTCGTCGCTGGATCCCCACGAGAACTGCAAATTATTTTATCCAAGTTTGCTGACGCATGTGCGCACTTTTCCATGTCCATAAATGCAAAGAAGACAGTAGTAATGGCCCAAGGATGTAGTGATAAACCAGTAATTACACTAGGTAACACTCCCTTGGAGGTCGTTGACACCTTTTGTTACCTGGGTTCAACGGTGTGCAGCAATCTATCGGTCGACGCAGAGATTGACAGTCGCATTGGCAAGGCATCAACGATGTTCGGAAAGCTCTATGCAAGAGTATGGAACAATAAACACCTAACTGCAAGCACTAAGATGACTGTATATCAGACTTGCATATTGAGCATACTCTTGTATGGGGCAGAGACCTGGACGTCGTATAGTAAACAAGAGCGAAGATTGAACAACTTCCATATGCGCTGTCTTCGGAGTATTTTGGGTCTCACGTGGAAAGATAAAGTGACAAACGAGAGGGTTCTAAGCATTGCAAAGTTGCCTAGCATAACTGCTTTGCTTCGTCAAAGACGACTGCGGTGGCTTGGGCATGTGCATCGCATGGAACCCTATCGTTTGCCAAGACGGATTCTCTTGGCTGAAGTGGCCCACGCCAAGCGCCCTGTAGGTAGACCACTACTTCGATACAAAGACAGCGTGAAACGGGACATGCTGTCATTTGAAATAGATCCAACTGAGTGGGAGGAAAAGGCGGGCGAGCGTGCCGAATGGCGCAAATTCGTAGCGGACGGTGTTTCTGCTCACGATAAGACCTGGTTTGAGCAGTTAGCCCGCAAGCGTGAAACTCGGCATTATCGAGCCACTCTCTCTCCTCCTCATTCACATACAGGCACAGGTTTTAAATGCCCAAATTGTGGCCGTATTTGTAACGCACGAATTGGTCTAATAAGTCACCAGCGTAGGTGCACTGTCCCAACCTAACATCTACAACAAACACAGACCACACGCTATTTAATCATCTTACGTAGATGTAAATTGCCAATGATGATGATGAAATACACGATACTAACAACAATGTATGCGGTGCGATACGATGGAGAAAAGAATACCTACAATTATATTTATTAAATTATAGTTATGTTATCGATCGAAATAAAGTAAACAATGTGAAAATATAATCGAAACTTTCTACAAAGTTACGTTATTATTTGCGGTAATAATGAAATAGTGTGGGTCCTATAATAGGCGCGAAATAATAATAATAATAGACAATTGTTTAAAACAAATCTATATGCTAAACAATTAATGGGAAATGCGAAAATAATATAAGTTACTAATATAAAATGCGGTAATAGTCCTCAAACTAATCTTGAGAAAGAATATTAGCGTAATTATTTACGATGCGGTAAGATTATAATTCAACGTGGTTGGACCCAAAATGGCGTACGAATGAAATACGAAATGAAATGGACAAAATTAAGTCCTAAACTTATTAAATCGCGGTTTTAATATATGTTATGTGTGATGCGGATGTGCGGATAATGCGAATAGACCAGAGTAGTCTAATCGCGATTTAAATCCGGCTCGAAGGACCATAAAAATGTTGGCGCGGATGATCAATTTATTTGATCTTTATTATGAGTGGACTGTATTTTGCGGTTTTGGACTAGCACGACACACTCGGAGGGCGGGATGAACTGCCTTCAGGAAAACATGGCTCACTAGGCAGTTCCACAAGGAATGGTAGTGCACATACCTCGTGGCGGATGCGGCGGTGTTTGGTGGCGGCTCGTCTGCTGCTTGGCGGAAATTCACAGTTCCCTTTGACTATCTAAGCACTAAAGGAAACACAAGTACGGCGATGAGACACTCAAATCACTGATTAATTAATAATTAGTAGAGCGGTACAAAAACTTCACTCCGACGACGCGCGCGCGCAAGTCCAAATTTTTACACACACTTATGTCGCCATCTTGCGGCGGAAATGCGGAAACGTCTTAAAGTGCGTTCCAGACACGGCGATGCGTTCTCGTTTACGCCTTACTGTTGAGGCAGTGCGGGAAAGGGATGCGGGAAGGAAGTATGCCGTACTAGTGAAATATGTAGCGGAAGTACAATTATTTAAACTACTTTATATCGAAATATGATTATTAATAAAGTGGCGCAACCACCAGTGATGTGAACACTATGAAATCTCGAGCGAAAGTGAACGGCTCCGGTGGATCGCACTGTTTTTATACAGTTGTTGACATTTGAAATTTAAACATGGCGGCTTCATGATAATAATACATAAACTCACGCCTTTATCCCCGAAGGGGTAGGCAGAGGCGCCACTAGGACACCCAAATTTCGCCCTGAATGTTCCGTCCCACGATGTGATAGGGGGCGAGCCTATCGCCATATCGGGCACAAATTCCTGACTCCGGGCTGATAATGAATAGAAAAATCCAATATCACTTTGCCCGACCCGGGACTCGAACCCGAGACCTCAGCTTTGTAATCGTACCGTAATACAACTACGCCACCGAGGCAGGCACATTTCTTTTTTTATATTTGTTATTATAAAACTTGGGAGTTGAAATACAGATGAATTTAGTGATAATAGACTTCAACATAGTCGATACAAAAATACACTACAATTATTAATGTTAATATTAATACTACATCTAAGGCAATTAATTTTTTTTACGACCTGCTAAGAATACTCGACAGGCAAAATACAACACGTCTACAAGTTTTGTCAGGGCAAAGTATCCAGCCGACTAAAAACATTTTATTAAGTCAGTCACAATGCATAACATTACCTTATTTGTTGAACAAATGAAAATTGAAATGGCAAACAAACAGAGGATATAATAATGGTTTCTTAGATTAACGCGAATGTTACACATTGAAATAAAACTATTTTATACGGATTTTATCGCGATTTGGTTGATTTTTTTCATTTTTTAACTTCCCGACGTTTCGATTACTTTACAGCTTTCGTGGTCACGGGGCGGACTGAGGTATTAGTCATGCGCTCAGTGACTGTTACAATTTAACTACTCTTAATTTACAATTATTAAATTAAAAAGTTAATTTGAAAAGTTAACTAGTATTTGCGATCTGATCTACGCAGAAGGAGCTCACTGTGTCTTGAGGTCTGGCAGCTGGTTTTTTGGGTTCCGATTTAATTTTGCTTTTTTCTGCGTGGGTAGTTGAGAAGTACAGTGAAACTAATTTTAGCTCTGCAATTTCTAATTGTTTTAAATTATACAAAGTGCTATTTTTAGCTTTCTATGTTTACATACATTAGTTAAGCTGACTACCTGCCGGTCTTAGTGTTTATTCCCTCTCTTCACTCCTTGGATCACTGAACCCACCTCCTTGTCGCGAAATGTCGCGAAATGCAAATAAATAAGCAAAATAAATAAGTGGGGCAGATTCGATTTGCCCACGGGAACAAAATAACAGATGGCGCTAGTGCGCCATCAGATGTTGGTGCTGTGTTCGCTGTCGAGATCGTGACAGCGCCTTAGTCAACCATTTTGTGGCACTCGGCCATTTTGGTGCGAGACCCGACAGGGGAAGGTGCGTAAGCGCACTAGCGGAGCCGCCAAGGAGCCCTAAGCAAGAGCGGCTGTGCCTGGGGGTGAGTACATTGATTGTTAACACATAAAACACATCACAAAGATATTGACATTTACGATTGTATTAAGTCCACCAGGACGCAACCACGTGTCGTCACGGGACATGTGCGCTACACAAGGTAGATGTACAGAGCAAATAGAATGCACATGGCCAAACAGGCTAGTTAAACTAATAGCGACAGTATACAGATTCATTGAGTCAATGATCGGAGTCAGTTTCGGCGTAGTGTCACTAAGAGCGGATCAGTAAAGAAGTTGCGAGGTTTGGGGTGGCTATAGGGGAGGTTGGAGGCCACGAGGCAAGATCACGATGATGTGATGAGAATGCCAGGGAACTCAAAGAGAGAGGTTCCATATTCACATGTGCTGGTGTGAATGCATTACACATGCGGTCTAAGACGGAGTACTTAGGCCGTTCACTACACTCACGGTCTGAGAAGTTGCTCTCACGCCGTACACTACACATGCGGTCTGGAATGTTCCTTCAGACCGTTGACTCACACACAGGGGGCACCTTAATACACCAAGGCATAAGAAACAATGAATCAAATGGCTGAGGTACGCCTCTGAGCCACCCCTGGGACTCGGTCCCAGGCGAGACAGCAGGAGGTGCGCCCCGAGAGAAATAGTACTAAGGGACATGGTCTCAATGGTACAATGCAAATGTGACCCGGTCACAAGTACAAGGAGGTGCTCCTTGATAAAGTTACAAAGGATCCGAGACGCTGCTGAAAGTAATTATAGATTCAAACTTAATCCAGAGTACCGATCAACTCTTAATGTATCTGTATGCTTTCTATAAGATTGATATTAATGCCTATTACTATTTAATCAGTAGATACTAATGAATAATAATTGTGGAGATCTTACAATAGGGATACAGTACTAATAATAATTAATATGTAACTATCATTATACTAATACTTTCGCCATACCCAGATAAAGTGAATAGTAGTTAATTTAAGGGGTTGGCGACATGGTGGAGATGCTGGGATCGAACCTAAGCATGTAAATTATTTAAATTCAGATTTAAGGAATACTTTTCAATTATTATTTTTATTTATGATTTTAGAAGCTGTAGATTGATAATATTGATTATTTAACAATACACATTTAATTATAGGCATGTGGGGTGGATATCCTACCTATTGTGGTTGTTAGTAAGTTCAGTATGTTGATACCTAGGCATTAAATTGTTCAGTACAAAGTTATACTTGAGACTTATGATTAAATTCAAGTGCTTAAAGGAACTAATTGAAAATATTAAGTTAAATTTTCAAGTATATACACTATACATACATAATAGCATTAAATATGTATTATATACCTGCAGATATCTTAAATACCTTGCAATATATAAACAATTTATTGTTGTGTGCTTGTTATTATTATATGAAGATCATATTTAAATTTTATAGTACATAATGGTTTAATAGCAGTTTATACATATACTGTAGGTGTGTTATGGACAAGTGTGTATGTATAATATTTGTGTTGGACATTCATGGCACTCCTTGTGGTCTAGTTGATTTATTCATATCTTATTAGAATCTTATAGCTGAATTTTTTTTTTTTTTTTTAATGGAAACTTTGTATTTTTAATTTAATATGAGTTAAATTACATGGTTTGGTATTAAGTGGAGTACAATGAAGTGTTCTCTATATCCATCTTTATATCTTAATTTGGAAAGGATAATAATAATATGGAATTTACCTTCTTACATAGATATTAGAATTAAATAAGACCTTAGGGTGTTAAATGAATGGTTAAATTAAATAATTATCACTAATGAGTTTAAGAACTTTGAAATTATTTATTTTAGGATCTGGATGAGTGAACAACTGATGATAGATGTGCAGTTACACTCACACTTTACTAAATTGAGTCAGTTATACTATTAATGATGGAAGAGACAATTAGAACACGTTTGAGATTGATTTATGAGTCTGTACAATCCAGTATTACCGCAGCTCAGTGTACCCTAAAGGAATTTTCAAACAGTACAGTCAATATAAATGAACTGGAACTGATAGGAGCCAAGCTAAAGGGAGCAACAGAGAGGCTTGTCAATGAGATTCATAATTATTGTGATCGGATAAAAAAGCATAATGTTGAGGAGATTACTCAGTATACAACAACACAGATTGAAGCGGAAGATTTAGTGTCTGAGATTGATGTAGTAATTAAACGAAACATTCGAAAGAGTTCTATGGTAAATAGTAGTAACAGTGGCCAAATTAGTAACATTGCTAGCAATTTACCTCGAATAGAGCTAACCAAATTTGATGGTAATATACTTAAGTGGTATCAATTCTGGGATCAGTTTTCATCTAATGTGGATAGCAGGAACATTAGTGATGTAGACAAATTATTATATCTTAAGTCAGTTTTGGAAGGTGATGCAAAACAAGCAGTTGAAGGTTTAGATAGTACAAATAGAAATTATCAGATAGCTGTAGATACTCTAAAGGAAAGATTTGGAAAGTTAACAATGATTATTGATGCCCATTATGTGGCGCTATATAGAATAAAAACAGTAACATCAAACCAAATTAAGGAATGTAGGCAGGTACTTAATGAAATAGAAAGACATTTGAGAGTCTTGAGTTCTTTAGGAGAAGATGTAAACCATAATCATCTCAGAGTAATGATCATGGAAAAATTTCCAGAAGATTTGATTTATGAATTAAGGATGAAATTAGTTCAAGATGATGAGTCAATTGAAAATATTAGGAAATACTTGGAATATATTATTTCAGCTAGAGAAACTTCAAGTAGGTTATTCAATGGTAGAGAAGCTAATTGTAATCAAATTTCAACCCAAGAAAATAGGGTCAGTTCCGAAAATTTTACAACTAGTGCCATGCACATTCAATCTGATGCAGTGAGGGATAATAGGGAGCGTCGATATTCGAACTTTAAATTGAATAAGCCAAGGTTCAATGACAAACATTTTGATAAGTTATCACCTAGAAAGAGATTCCGTGACAATTACGATCGATCGGACGAACCACCAAAAAAGAAAGACCTTAAATGTATATTTTGTAAGCAAGGTCATTTTAATGACGAATGTACTAAATATGTTACTATACGGCAGAGAAGGAATCAGTTAGGATACCGTTGTTTCATTTGTTTGAAAGAAGGTCATGGGGCTAAAACTTGCCGTCAAAAGGCAAAGTGTTGTCATTGCAATAAATACGGGTTACATAATAGAGCCTTATGTCCCAAAAAGATAATGAAGTCCCAAGAACCCATAAGGACGAATAATTTACATATTAGAGCCGATACAGCTACTACAATATTACAAACGTGCGTGGTTTCTTTGTGTAATTCTGAAGATGAAAGTAAGCAACGTCAGGGTAGAGCTCTGCTTGATAGTGGAAGCCAGCGTTCATATATAACCGAATCGTTAGCAACGTCACTGAATCTTAGTATTATTGAAATAAATGATTTGTCAATATTTACGTTTGGAGCGAAAACACCTCATCAAATTAAAAGCTCAATAGTAAAGTTTAAAATAAGGACTCGAACTAATGTCACACGGCTCATATATGCAAATGTTGTATCACATATCACAGACAATATTCGATCGCCAATATTTAAGGATTCAAATCCAATAGTAGACGACATTAGATTGAAGGACCTTATTTTGGCAGATGATGGTTCGTATGGGGATGCAGTAGACATCCTGATAGGTAACGATTATTACCATTCGTTTATGCTGACAGAAAAATTTGCTGTCTCACAAAACTTATTCTTGGTCAATACTGAATTTGGTTGGGTATGGTCAGGCAAGGTTATGGATGGGTTTGATCACCCTAGTTATTCAGACCAATTAACCGTACTTACGTACTTTCAATCAGATGAGGTATTTAACGAAAAGTTAACTAAACCTGATATCCCACTTAACATAAATGATGTAAAGAAAATATGGGAATTAGAATCAATTGGCATCATCGACGCCCCCACTTCCTCACGCGATGAGGAAGCCCTCAAACATTTCAACGAAACAGTCATATTCGAAAACGACCGATACCATGTCCAATGGCCATGGAATGATGTAGCATTAAATTTAACTAATAACTTAGGTCTAGCTTGGGGGCGCCTTAAAGGTCTAATAAAGCGTTTAAATAGTAAAGAGAAAAGGGCGTATAACGAAGTTATACAAGAGCAGTTAAAATTAGGCATGATCGAGGTAGTCCCAAACGACGACATAGGAAATACCGAACGTATTCACTATTTGCCACACCATTGTGTGTACAGTCATGACAAACCCACAAAAATTAGAGTTGTGTACGACGCATCCGCTAAAACAGGGGATAGTCTTAGTCTGAATGAATGTCTATACCGTGGACCATTAATGTTAGAAGACCTAACAGGTCTATTAATTAAATTCAGAGAGCATCCCATAGGGATTATAGCAGACGTAGAAAAGGCTTTCTTACAGCTCGGTCTTCAAGAACGAGATAGGGATGTTACTCGATTTTTATGGCTCAAAAATATTGATGGCGAAGTATGTTCAGAAAATATTGCACACCTTAGATTCTGTCGTGTTCCTTTCGGTGTTATATCTAGCCCATTCTTGTTGAATGCTGCCATTAGGTACCATTTATCAAAGTCAAACAATATTATCATGAGACAAATGGCAGAAGATATTTATGTAGACAATGTTGTAACGGGCGCTAGGTCTGTTTCGGAAGCAAAATTGCTATACAATACTTCTAAACAATATTTTGAAAGCATATCCATGAATCTACGGGAATGGAACTCTAATTCCAAAGAGTTGATCACATCCATACCAGAACAATTTAGAGCTAATTACAGTAAACGCACCAAGGTATTAGGCCTAATGTGGGATGTTGATAACGATAGTATGTACTTGAATGATAGCAAAACTAATCTTTCAGTCGTGCGAACTAAAAGAGACGTATTAAAGGCAATTGCATCTATATATGATCCTAGTGGAATGGCAGTACCCATAACTACCCCAGCTAAACATTTTTTTCAAAATTTATGGAAAGAAAAAATTAAATGGGACACAAAATTAAATGATAACTTAGTTGCTGAATGGAGTCAAATTTCATCTAAATTCATTAACTTAAAGAATATTCACACTAATCGCTATTATTGTGAAGGACTCTACAGTCATAACTACCCAAATAACCTAGAACATGAGTTACACTGTTTCACTGACTCATCGCTGAGTGCTTATGCAGCGGTGGTTTATTTACGTAGTTCTTCACGGTTAGGTACCAAAGTTAGTTTTGTTATTGGGAAGTCAAGGTTGGTTCCATTAAAGGACCAAAAGGACCTCCAAATCCCAAAATTAGAATTATTAGGCGTCCTAATAGGATGTAGACTTATTAAATATGTTCTCAAATTTTTACGAATGCAAATAAAGAGACAGTATTTATGGACGGATAGCCAAGTAGTACTAAGTTGGATCAAATCTGAGAAATTGCTACCACCATTTGTTTCACGGAGAGTAACAGAAATAAAAGATAATAAATATTTGAATATTAGATATGTACCTTCGAAATTAAATAGTGCTGATGTAACCACTAAGTCAGATCGCGTAGATGATTATAAAATATGGCTTGAAGGTCCTGAATTTTTAGGCCAAAGCTCATTACGGTGGCCAACTTACCCTAAGTTTGCAAGAACAGTACGGACTGAAGTCTGCGTAGTTAATGACAGTTTACAAAGCGAATTACCAAATAGGACTCAGGAAACGAGAAATGAATCAGAACTTGTCGAAGTTAATGATGATGAAACCAAACAAATAATAGACATTCAAAGGCAATTTTTCCCGAAAGAAACTAAAGGTGTTGTTACTGACTTAGCGAGATCACTCCATCTGTATCGAGATGAAAGGGGAATAATTAGATGTAAAGGACGGCTTAAACATACAGATTTCTCACATGATCAAAAAGAACCTATATTACTTCCTAAAAATTCAGAATTCACACATGAGATTATAAGAAAATTGCATTTAAAAAACTACCATGTGGGCGTTTCTCATACACTAGCGTTATTAAGACAAATATATTGGGTTCCACAGGGTAGATCGATAGTTCAAAAAATAATTAAACGTTGCCCACAATGTGTTAAATACGGTGGTGGTCCGTTCAAACTACCATCGATGCCTGATTTACCAATGGAACGGGTTAGGCTCAGCTTACCGTTTGCCTTTACAGGCTTAGATTATTTTGGTCCACTTTTCGTTAATGAAGGTACTAACGAAAAACGTTGGATATGTTTATTGACCTGCTTAACAGTACGAGCTATACATTTGGAAGTAGTTAAAGACTTATCAGCTGAGGAGTGTTTATTAGCTATAAGGAGATTTATAGCAGTAAGAGGGTTCCCTCAACTAATTATTTCCGATAATGCCACACAATTCAAACTCACTGCGAGTGTTTTTAGCTCAGACTATTGCATAGAAAACAAAGTACGGTGGAAATTTATCCCAGAGTTAGCGCCATGGTTTGGAGGATTTTATGAGCGATTGATAGGTTTAGTCAAAAACAGTATGAAAAGAACGATTGACAAACATATCTTGACACATAATCAGTTATGCACAGTAATCAAAGAACTTGAAGCTGTTGTAAACACTAGACCTTTGACCACAGTGGGCAGTGAATTAGAACATGTATTAAGCCCTATAGATTTCCTCCGAGTAGGTGGGCCAGTAACCACACAGATCTCAGATAAAGAATTCTTAGAAAAGGCTACAGCCACTAAATCTAATCTTATTGACAATTGGAAACGTGGACAAATTATTTTCAAAGAATTTACAAACATGTTTAACAATCAGTACTTAACAAGCCTCAGGGAGAGAAGTGATAAACATAAACAACCTAGAATTTTAGTAAAGAAGTTACCAAAAATAGGAGAAGCAGTTCAAATAAAAGGAGATGGAAATAGGGTACACTGGAGAGTCGGAATTATATCTGAAGTCGTAAAAGGCTCAGATGGCCAAATCAGAGTAGCCAAAGTAAAATTGCAAAATGGAGAAACGTTAACTCGTTCAATCGGACATATATACCCATTAGAAATAGAAGTAGAGGATGATGTAACTGAACAGAATCCCAAAGACAAAACAGTTCAACTGACCCCAGAGGATGCCGCACAGTTTGACCCAACGCCACAACCCAATACAAGTGGCCGTGATAGACCCATTAGAATCTCAGCAGTTAAAGGTCGAGAAACTATTAGAAATTGGACAGCTCAATTGATGAGCAGCCTCTTTGAACCATCTGATTAAATGTGTATATTATATTAGCCAGTAAAATTGTATATAATTTAATAAGTAATCACGATAAAGCACACTTGTCGAACATACCTTAAACAATTTCCCTGGGTGGGGAGTGTCGCGAAATGTCGCGAAATGCAAATAAATAAGCAAAATAAATAAGTGGGGCAGATTCGATTTGCCCACGGGAACAAAATAACAGATGGCGCTAGTGCGCCATCAGATGTTGGTGCTGTGTTCGCTGTCGAGATCGTGACAGCGCCTTAGTCAACCATTTTGTGGCACTCGGCCATTTTGGTGCGAGACCCGACAGGGGAAGGTGCGTAAGCGCACTAGCGGAGCCGCCAAGGAGCCCTAAGCAAGAGCGGCTGTGCCTGGGGGTGAGTACATTGATTGTTAACACATAAAACACATCACAAAGATATTGACATTTACGATTGTATTAAGTCCACCAGGACGCAACCACGTGTCGTCACGGGACATGTGCGCTACACAAGGTAGATGTACAGAGCAAATAGAATGCACATGGCCAAACAGGCTAGTTAAACTAATAGCGACAGTATACAGATTCATTGAGTCAATGATCGGAGTCAGTTTCGGCGTAGTGTCACTAAGAGCGGATCAGTAAAGAAGTTGCGAGGTTTGGGGTGGCTATAGGGGAGGTTGGAGGCCACGAGGCAAGATCACGATGATGTGATGAGAATGCCAGGGAACTCAAAGAGAGAGGTTCCATATTCACATGTGCTGGTGTGAATGCATTACACATGCGGTCTAAGACGGAGTACTTAGGCCGTTCACTACACTCACGGTCTGAGAAGTTGCTCTCACGCCGTACACTACACATGCGGTCTGGAATGTTCCTTCAGACCGTTGACTCACACACAGGGGGCACCTTAATACACCAAGGCATAAGAAACAATGAATCAAATGGCTGAGGTACGCCTCTGAGCCACCCCTGGGACTCGGTCCCAGGCGAGACAGCAGGAGGTGCGCCCCGAGAGAAATAGTACTAAGGGACATGGTCTCAATGGTACAATGCAAATGTGACCCGGTCACAAGTACAAGGAGGTGCTCCTTGATAAAGTTACAAAGGATCCGAGACGCTGCTGAAAGTAATTATAGATTCAAACTTAATCCAGAGTACCGATCAACTCTTAATGTATCTGTATGCTTTCTATAAGATTGATATTAATGCCTATTACTATTTAATCAGTAGATACTAATGAATAATAATTGTGGAGATCTTACAATAGGGATACAGTACTAATAATAATTAATATGTAACTATCATTATACTAATACTTTCGCCATACCCAGATAAAGTGAATAGTAGTTAATTTAAGGGGTTGGCGACACTCCTCAACACACTCTACACAAGTTGTTGTACACTATGGAGTCCACACTGAAGACCACTATTGAAGAGATGAAGGATGAGTTCCACCGTAGGATGACTGCATTTGAAACCAATCTTCAAAAGTCATCAGCGGCCACCTCCGGCTCAACTGATCTGGCAGCTGAATTTGCCACGTATAGGGCCTTCATCACTCAAGCCCTAAGTCTTCTTCAACAGCAAATAGAAGCTCTGGCACAGAATGTTGACACCATCGAAATGCAGCGGCGCCGCAAAATCCTTCTCTTTCATGGAGTTGCCGAAGGAACAGAGGAGAACACTATGCAACTTATTGTGGATGTAGTGAAGCAGCGCTTTGGAATGGACGAGATCAAAATTGCTGACATAAAACGTTGCCACAGGATGGGCCGTCCGTCACCTTCCAAAAAGCCTAGGCCTGTGCTAGTTAAGCTGCACGACACGACTCTCAGGGACAAGCTTTGGTTTAACAAGACCAAATTAAAAGGCTCCGGCATCACTCTCTCCGAGTTTCTCACTAAGTCCAGACATGATTTGTTCATGGCTGCGCGGGAAAAGTTCGATGTCACCAACTCCTGGACAGGGTAACATTTATGTCGTCAGCTCTGGTGTTCGGCATCGCGTCGTGTCGCTTAGTCTGCTGAGCCAGATGAAAGTTGACACTCCTGCGAAGTCGACTCCAGTGAAGAAGGCCATAGCTGTGCCCAAGACGAGACGAGCAGCAACCACCAAGAAGTAGAGTGTAGTTTGTTTATATTGTTTGTGTTGTCCAGGTATTTCATTTTTAGTTTATAGTTTTATTACTGTCTTATTTCATTAATTTTTCTTTAAAATCGTTACAAAACTTGTTGATGGCTATTTGTACAATAATAATTCATCTAGATAAGTTATGTTTTAGTTGCTTAGCAATTTGTTTTTATCCACATACATGTAGGTACATTGCAACCACAACTATAAATTGTTTATATCAAGTGACATTTCACATGTCATATCTGACAGGTGGTGTTTCGTTCTGAAATAAGTAAACCAATGTATATTTTTAGTTAAATTTTAATTTACGTTTTTATTATTATACATCTTAATTTTTTTACCTGGACTAGCATAGTTAATTCTTTAATGTTGTAATATTGTAATAATTAATATCTACCATTTTTTTCTCTCTTTTCATTTCTGTGTATTGGTAATCAAACTTGTTGTATTCATTATTGTTATAACTGTTTTATAATTATTGGGTTTTTTGCCTACACTGCCGGCAGATGGTTTGTTAATGGTTAATTTGATTTGCTTTTTATTATTATTATTGTTTATTTTTTTATATTTTTATTTATTGTGAAATATATATATTTAAGTATTGTTTTCAATCACATTAATGTCTGTGCACAACTATAGTAGTGATAGTGAAGAATTCTTACCAGCTTGTAGTGATGACAGCTTTGTCAGTATTCCCTCACTTGCCGACACACTTTCATCTCAGTTCTCTGACGTCCCTGGGAATTTCAATGTGGTCCACTTCAATGCCCAAAGTATTCTGGCCCATTTCCCCGATATGCTGGCTAGTTTTGACTGTACTCATATACACGCTATTCTTGTTTCAGAATCATGGCTTAAGCAATGCCTATCTTCTTCTTCTTACTCTCTTCCTGGGTTCCACCTCATCAGGAATGATCGCACTGAACGTGGTGGAGGAGGTGTTGCTATCTATCTCCGTACGCAATTTCGATATTCGAGCGTTAGTGCATCACCGCAACCCCCGCCACCAAATGCTGGTGAACATCTTTTTGTTGAGGTGGAATTCTCCTTCAAAAAACTTCTTCTCGGTGTTTATTATTGTCCCTCGCTTCGAATTGATTTTTTCTCTTCCTTTGAAGTAATTCTCGAAAATCTAGTTCCTTCATACAGTCAAACCATAATCATGGGTGATTTCAATACCTGCCTACTTAAGTCCGATCGTCGTTCTTCTTCCCTCCTGAATGTCATCCAATCCTGTAACCTTTCCATTCTTCCCCTTTCAGCCACTCACCATTCTCCGAATTGTACTCCTTCTCTTCTTGACCTTATCCTCGTCTCTTCCCTAAACCATGTCGCGAAACATGGTCAATGCTCCGCTGACGCCTTTTCCTCTCATGATCTCTTATTCTTGTCCTACCGTGTCCGTCCTCCTAAATCCTTACCTAAAATCCTCCTGCAGAGAAATTTTCGGGGTATGAATATTGATAACCTTCGCAAAGATGCCGACAGCATTGACTGGAGTCCATTGTTTCTTACCGATAGCATTGACACTAAAGTTAAGATCTTCAATAGTCAATTAACCACACTCTTCAAGAGACATGCACCAGTTAAGGCTTTCAAGGTGAAACACCTACCGACGCCTTGGCTAACGGCCGAAATTAAAGAGTTGCTTGCGAGAAAACCGGCCGCTAAGTCCAGGTATAACCGACGCCCTAGCGAAACAAACTGGCTGAAATATGTAGCTATACGGAATCACTGCACTAAGGTGTGTAGGAACGCTCAACGCCGACATATCCACAACTCTGTTGAAAACGGAGACCCAGCTAAAGTCTGGAAATTTCTTAAGTCATTGGGAGTGGGTAAATCTCAGCAAGACTCTATTCCCAAATCTATTGATTTGAATTCTTTGAACCATAATTTCTCCTCTCCGTCCTATTTCCCTAGGACGATCAAAGATAACACTTTAATGCATCTTTCTACCCGTAAGGCTCCCGATTGTTCTAGTTTCGTTTTCAAACAATTTGCTATGTGTGATGTTAGGAGAACCATTTCGCTCATAACATCGAATGCAATGGGAAGTGACCATGTCAGCCGTAATATGATTCTTCCTATCCTGGACGAAATCCTTCCCGTTATTACCCATATCCTAAACCATTCCGTCTCCTCAGGGATATTTCCGATTGCTTGGAAAGAAGCCCACATCATTCCTATACCAAAAAAACCAAATGCTTCTCTACTTTCCGAATTTCGTCCTATTTCCATCCTTCCATTTTTGTCCAAAGTCCTTGAACGCCTAATCCACAGTCAACTCAATGGTTTCCTATCCGAAAATAATATCCTGAATCCCTTCCAATCTGGATTTCGTCCCGGACATAGCACTACTACTACTCTGACTCATATTACGGATTGCATCAGGTCAGGTATGGAAGAGGGCAGGCTGACAATTCTTGCGTTGCTGGACTTCAGTAACGCCTTCAACACCGTTGATTTCGATATTTTACTTGGCATTCTGAGTTCTCTTAACATATCTCCAATGGCAGTTGATTGGTTTCGAAGTTACCTGTATGGACGTCGGCAGCGCATCTGTGTTGAGGAAAGTTTTTCCTCCTGGTGCACTGTGAATGCTGGCGTCCCTCAGGGCGGCGTGCTATCTCCTTTACTCTTCGCTGTTTTTATCAACTCAATAACTAATCATCTTTGCTCCTCCTACCACCTTTATGCAGATGATGTCCAAGTCTACACCCGGGCTCCCCTGGACAGGTTACGGATACAATTGCTGCAATTAATGTTGACATCCAAAGCATATGTAATTGGAGCAAAACTAATGGGTTGAAGGTTAACCCATCCAAAACTCAGGTCATTGTTGTCGGTAGCCCCAGGATGATGTCTAAACTAGACTGGGATATGATGCCCTCCATATACTGTGATGGTATCATTATTCCTTACAGTGATAATGTTAGAAACTTAGGTTTGCATATAGATAAATCCCTCACCTGGGGCCCGCAACTTCGTGAATTAAGTAGAAAGTTGTTTGCTTCAGCACGGTCTTTGCGAAGGTTACACAATTTCCTACCCGTCACCACGAAGATTTCACTTGCGCAAACACTTCTTCTCCCCATCCTTGATTATGCCGATGTCAGCTATCTGGATCTTACCGAGGACCAGCTTAATAAATTTGAGCGTCTCCAAAATTTTTGCATACGGTTCATATTTGGCCTTTGCAAGTATGATCATATTTCCGAATTTCGTGTTAAGCTCAAGTGGTTACCCATACGACTTCGTCGGAATACTCATGTCCTTTTTCTTCTTTACAATATCTTGTTTAATCCGTTAACTCCTTCATATCTCAAAGATCGTTTCATATTCCTGCATGATTCACATACAAAATCCCTGAGGTCGTCGGAGAACCTGAGGTTGAGAATGCCCGCGCACTCTACGACTTTTATGGATAAGTCTTTTGCTGTCCAAGCTGTCCGTTTATGGAACGCACTCCCTGATGTCATAAGACGGGCACAAACACTGTTGTCCTTTAAAAAAATGGTTAAAGAACACTACTTGTCCATTTAACAGCCTAATTAGTCAAGTGATTGATTGTTAATGTTTGTTCTTCATATACGTGTGCACTTATGTGTGTATATAAATGTATGTATTTATTTATGTATATATTACGTAGTTTGTATGTTTATATTATTATTAAATTAGTGTGTAGCTTATTTTACATGTATTATTAAATTTACTGTTTTTTTATTTTATTTTTTAAATTTTAAGCCTCTTATTATTAGTATTTTTATTTTTTATCAGTCAAGCTATTGGTACACTATTGACTGCCCTCTCTTTTATCCTTCTCTTATTTCCATCCCAAGGTAGTCGGTAAGAGATTGCTTCGAGCGATACGACCGCCTTTTGTACTGCTATCTAATTTAATGTTTTTTTTGTCACGCTTCTGTAGTGTACAATAAAGATTATAAATAAAAATAAATAAATGTAGAATTGGATCCCATGATGGTGCAAGCTTCAAGCCATCTTCTCTATTGAAATTTGGATGTTTTTTAATTTCAATAGCCTCGCGAATCCTGGGCAGGAAACGGTGTTCTTTAGCGAGGATTTGGGGCTTGTCAAAGCGAAGGTAATGCTTGGAGCCTTCCTCTATATGTTCAGCAACTGCAGACTTCGTTGAGCGTGGGTGTTTGACGTCAGTTATGTGTTCTTTTACGCGGGTCCCTATACTTCGTTTGGTTTGGCCGATGTAAGAGAGGCCACAGTCGCAATCTATTTTGTATACTCCCGGTTCTTGTAAAGGTATATGACACTTGACAGGTGGTAAGAATTGACTAATCTTCTTAGGCGGCTTGTAGTATGATTTAATAGAAGCACGCTTCAGGATGTAGCCAATCTTGTCCATGACTCCTTTTATGTATGGTAATATAACCGGGACCCGTTCAACTGTAGCTGGTTTCACTCGGTTTCTGTGACGGCGGCGTGGAATTTGGAGCTTGTTGTCTCGCAGTACTTGCTTGACGTGTTGCAGCTCAGTTGCCAGGTGTTTCTAGTCACAGATTCCTTGTGCTCTCTGAAACAAAGATTTACCCACGGTAGCTAACTGTTTCGGATGGTGGTGGAATTCACCGTTCAAATATTTATCTGTATGGGTCTTTTTCCTATACACAGTATGACCTAAGGACTGATCAGGATTACGGATTACTAAAACAGTTTACCTCAGTCCGCCCCGTGACCACGAAAGCTGTAAAGTAATCGAAACGTCGGGAAGTTAAAAAATGTAAAAATTAAACCAAATCGCGATAAAATCCGTATAAAATAGTTTTATTTCAGAGGATATAATTTCAAGAATAGATAAAGAAATAGCTCCTCTTACGCGAGAAATCTAAGAATTAAGGTTGAAAAATCAAGAACTACAACAAAAAATTTCAATGCTTGAAAGAAACAAAAGAAACAATAACATTATTTTATATGTTCTCAAAGAAACTGAGAAAACTACATTAGAACTTATGGAATTAATAAAAAGACAGATACTTATAGATTTAAAAATTTACCTTGACAACAAAGATATTATCGACATTCGACGAATTGGAAAATATACTGACAATGGAAACGAAAGACCGTTGCTTACCTTGTTAATAAACAAATGGCAGAAAGTAGAAATAATGAAGAATAAGAAAAAATACAAAGATTTATATGTATCAGAAAATTATCCTAAAGAAGTCCAGATAAAAAGGAAAGAATTAAGAGGAAAATTGATGGAGGAAAGGGAAAAGGGCAATTTCGCTATTATCGATTATGATACACTCATTATCAAAGAAAAAACAACGAACAGTGAAAAGCGTAAACGAAATCTATCCACCTCACCAACAAATATAAAGCAGCCGCCAAAACAATATTTGTCATAAAAAACAAACAGACCTAATGCTTTCGACATAATGAAAGAAAAGAGTAGCTCTATTTCCTCAATTAATAAAACTATTGAAAGTATCCAATGACATAATATCTGCACCAAACTACCAAATTACACAACAAAAATAGTTATATTGAAGAATAAACACAACAAATCATTTCCCAAGCCGACTGGTCATCGTGGGAAATTAGACCAACACCCTCCACTGCATATCCACAAAAACAAAAACAACGATAACATTAATTCAAACCAAAATATTAGATGTTTAAAACATGGAAAAGCCACTTTACGAATAGGCACGTTTAATGTCCGATCTCTGACTTCGACTGAGCAATATTTACAACTTATTTATGCACTAGAAAATATTGAGTTTGATATATTGGGTTTATCCGAGGTAAAAAAAATTGGTTGTAACATTGAGGAATACAAAGAATATATTTTATGCTACATGGGGCAAACAAAAGGTTTACATGGAGTGAGATTCATGATAAATAAAACCCACAAAAACCTAATCTCAAATTTCACAGGGATCTCAGAAAGAGTTGCCCTATTACTATTAATAATTAATAAATGTAATATCTCCATAATTCAAGCTTACGCACCTACAGAAAAGGCAAGAGAAGAAGACATTGACATATTTTACAATGATCTAGAGAAAGCACATAATCTATCCGATAACATAGTAATAGTAATGGGTGACTTTAATGCCAAGATTGGTTGGTCAAAGAAAGAAGAAAGCCTGTGTATGGGAAGATATGGTTATTGAGAACGCAATAAAAGGGGCGAACGATTAATAAACTATGCTTTGAAATACAAATTATCTGTCATCAATACTTACTTCAAGAAAAAAGCAAAAAGAAGATGGACCTGGATATCACCCAATCAAAAAGTTAAAAATGAAATTGATTTCATAATGACAAACAAACCTAACATGATAAGTAACATTGAAGTTATAAACCATTGACTTACATTCTACCGATAGACGAGACGCGTCATAGAAATAAAGTGCCCCCGTATTTTAAAAGCACACTAGCGTCATTTGACGTTCATTGACTGGAACTATTACAAAAATGGTCAAAGAATAACAGAACCTCTCAGACAGATAAGACAGTTCATATCCCTTCAGGTGTCCATGTGTAGACAATAGACTTTTTGACAGTTCTACATAATAGAGAATAATGGGAGCACAATGGAGCATGTCACATAAATCATGACATTAAAGCTCATTTGTAGCCTTGTGGACACCGGAAGGGATATCAATCTTCCCTTAAAATGGGTGTATTTATTTATATTTATACCTTTTCCAAAATTATTGTCTAAGTATAGATGCCGACAAGTTAATATAATATTTCGTAATCATTTTCGCGAATATTACATACCTATTTGTTTGATGGAATGTGAAAGATAATGGATAAAAACGAAGAAGAATTTGTTGTAATTTGTTGAAAATGTGTAGATACGACTACCTCAGCAGGTTTGAGTCGGGTATAATACTGATAGCTTTACAGACAGAACTATAACCTTGTAAAATAAATACTCATAAAAATGAACATTTTTAATACTGTTTTATACACATCAGTTTTATTTACATTCAAATCATGAAATTAGGTATCTTATATAACTTGTATCTCTTTATCACGCATTGAGTTCTTTCCATTGTTCAGGCAGTTTTGCGCGTCATCATGCTCTCAACGATATCATCCGTAGGGCTCTCGTATGCGCAAACGTGCTTTGTTTGCTTGAGAGTTGAGCCCCCTGGTTTAATTCGCACTGACTGTAAGAGGCCTAATTGTCTCGCATCGTTTTTGAAGTACCAGCGCTGCCTCTATAAATGCATTCTTTTTTCTGCCGTACAGTCAAGCTGTGGAACGGTTTGCCATCGCACGTGTTCCCTCCTTCCTATAATCCTGGGTCCTTCCGCCGTAGCGTGAAGAGGCATCTCAGCGGGCCGGCATGATTGTATCGAATGGTATGAGACTACCGTTTGATACCATTCGATACTCTATCTGGACGGCATTAGCACTTACCATCAGGTGCAATGCAGTCACTATGCCGTGCCAGGTTAAAAAAAAAAAAAAAAAAAAAAAAACTTCGTCTCTCTCATTCGAAAGGCAATTTTTGTGGGCGGAAATGAGACACGCGATTAATGACATTCCCTTGTGTTTTAATAACTTGTTGAAATATTTAATACAATAATAAAATAAAGACGTATGTTATCGGGACTATATTACAATATTATATCACTTACCTGGGGCCTTACTACCATCTTTTACTAAACAATCTTATTGCAGGAACGTTTTGTTTCAAGCTTATAGTAATATTACTCAGATTCGTACCATGACCTTATAAAACAATAATACTTTATTCCTGCATAGTGCTGGAAAAGAACGAATTATTTTATATACGATCGCTAACGTTTTTATTTACGTTCCGAGACACGCATATACCGATAAATATTGAAGCTAAACAAATTAAATTTACTTTTAGTTTTCTAAATGGATTATCAAGTAAAAATTATATTGTATAATTTTAAATAACAAAAAAATATCCCTTTGTTTTGCAGAGTAAAGATTTTGCATATTTTTAGTATTTCTTTGGTAATGTATGCAACGCAAACGAAACGGTTTTACGAATGTCATTACTTACGAGCTCGCTCGCGGGACGCGGTCGGTGTTTAAAAAATTTATGAAGTGGAAGTGGTGCAATACAAACTCTTTATTTAATTTTAAGCAGTTTGAAAAGTCTCGATATCATTTCTAGCAACGAGTAAGTATGTTTTAATAGTCTATAGGATAAAACAATTAACAAAATTATGCATTGCGATACTTTGATCGCATGTTTAATGATAATCGCTATCTCAACTTTGATTTTATCATCATTTATGTGAATTAAATAATTAGAGTCGACACGTAATATACTATTATGTCTAAAAATATATGTATATGCAATACGAATAATATTATTTATAAAACAAAGAAATCAAATGTGGCTGTGAAAATTTGAAGTTGGAATTTCAAGTGGTTTATTATTTCAAGTGGTTTAAACTTTTTGCAGCGTCAGAGTTCGGAGAGTTTTGGGGCGACGCAACAACTCGATTAAATGTGTGGCATACAATCGAACCACTGCAGGCAAAGGAATATTCTAAACAAAAGTGTGGCGTGCTTGCAGTGATCTGAAACTCTCAAGGCGAAGGCACATAGACAAATTAAATATAGGAGTGGCAGATTTACATACATCCCAGTCAAAAACTGGAGGAGGACCAAGTGCAGAGCCATCCTTGACGCATATTGAAAACATTTTTTTGCGATTACTCTGGGATGATTATAGTCAAGGGTTACCATGTGTGCAATTGGAACCATTCATAGAAGTAAGTGTAAACAACAAGAAAACAAATATGTAGGGCACTACTGATTTCTAGAAAAATGATACTAATCTTTATTTGGTTCAGAAAAATAATCTTTATTTGGTTTCATTACATTACATAAAGTAAAATTTTAACTTTGCTTACTGCAGTAGTTAGTTTATCTGTGTTACAATTTAGAGCGCCCACCTTTAGAGATTACAAATAAAAATTGGAAAGTAAAATAATTAAATTTATACAAAACAATAGGCAATAGTAATCTCTCTTCCAGCATTTTAACATCTATTAACATCTTTAACTGCCACCTTGTCCAGATCTCCTCAGTGTGAGACCTCCGTGCTGCCCAACCCTGCTGTAAAGCAACATTGCTACTGTTGGAGTGCTGATGATGCTTCACCAACAGTATAATTGAGCTGCAATTGGTTCTCTTCATTGTGTTCTTCATTAGTTAATTGCTGCACAGGAATATTGGCTGTGTTGCATATGTTGTGTAATATTAATAATCCTGCTACCTGAGTTGCATAATGCAACACTGTGTACAAGTAAGCAACGAAAATGTGCCTTGAGAAGTCCAATTGTTCATTCAACTATGTTTCTAGTGCGAACATGCAAATTTTTGTGGTGTGCTTCAGGTGTCTGCGGTGCTGCATTGAGTATGGGATTAATCATGGTTTTTCATCATATCATCTGTAAATTTTAAAATATAATTAATTATTTTCACTGATTAAGGACAATAGATAAATATAAGTAATTTGAATAATTAAAGTATCTGATATTAAAATAACTTTTTTTATATATGTTATATTGGAGTTTTACCTAGAAACCAGATATTTTTATTGTTGTTCAGTTCTTCCAAGTGACTCCTCAGTGGATGATTTAACCACATAAAGGAGTCAATAGTAGCACCACCACGGCTTGCCTCCTCTACACTCATAATTTGCATGTTTGCATCACAAATCTGAAATTTTATGAGATTGAATAATGTAATGTTACTATATTTATTTGTTATTTAAATCATTGTTATATTTCATATTCTTTATGTTATTAGTTATTCTCTGTGTTATCTAGAGATAAAAATATATCCAGTATTAGAAAAACTATAATTCATTTAAGTTCTTTGTTATGTGTGCATTAATAAGTTGAACTTAAATAATAAATTAACATGTAAAATTATCACAGTGTAATTTTATTTTATACAATTGTAATGCATGATATTATTATTTATGCAATATGGCATAGAAACATCACTTTTGATCACTATCATTGCAGATACAAACTCAAGTTTAGGTTCCACCTTGGTAATGTTGTTTAATCAAAAATATAATTCTAGTTTTAACAGTTTCATTTTTTTACATATTTAAAACATAGCTGAGGTTTCATATTGAATGGTCCGTTACAAATGACTATGAAATCGATAACTTGTAGTATACTTACTTTGTTTTTATTTTGTTGCGTTCTTGGTCATTAGCCTGTATCTACTATTAAACTCAGAGTCGTCTAGATTGAAGGCATCGCATTCCTCGCGTAATCGCCTTTGTCGTAGCTTACTTAACGAGTGATTAGCAGAATTATCATCCTCCAGAAATTCGAAGATTTCGTAATCATTGGCCATCTAAAACCATATAACATTCATAATAATTATAGGCCCATTTTGGGCAAGAAGCCACTTTATCGCACACCATAAGTATTTAAAATAAATATGCATTTGTTTTTTACTGACTTTACGAGGATATATTACAGAAAACTGAAAAGTAATGTTAAAAAAGTTGCTTTCTCACAACTGTTTTGTGACTGCTAAGTTTGACATAAAAGTAATATTACTTACTGTCAAAGGACACGTCGTGGTACGGTTTAGAATGAATGATTTGCGATTGCGTCACAAAACTGCTAATTAAAACATGCTGGTTTTAAGCTTGTTTTAAGGGCGTCATGGTACGAAATTTCTAAGTAAGGTTAAAACATTACTGCTATAAGAGACGGTAATAAGGCCCTGGTATTTTATTATAATATTGTAACTTCAGACGATTTGCTTTCGGTTTGACGGCGAAACATCAAAATAAATTACTTTTAAACGTATCCGTTATGGCGTAATGCACTGTCACTGTCCCGAAGCAGACTGATTCATGTGTGGTGCATGCACCGCAACTAGGTGAGCTAAACTCAATTTTCGTTAACAACGCTCATAAGAGCAAAACGCCTACAGTAACTTAATTTTCTCACCCTCCTCCTCAACCCTATCAATTCTTCTGCCTCACTATAAGTAGTTTGACGTTAATACTGAACCTGTTAAAAAAGAACTATTGGAAACCTACCAAATTTTGAGGAGTTCTACTGTCTAGGTCCGAAGATATTCATCAGGTCTTCACCAATTGTTTTATGGGACCAAATGACAACTATTCCGCATCTAACTAAAGAAGAGTCACTAAAATCGGTTCAAAGCTGCCGAAGATATTAAGTATTTACATGTAAATTGATGGAAACTTACTCAATTTTGAGGAGTTCTACTGTCTAGGTCCAAAGATATTCATCAGATCTTCACCAATTTTTTATGAGACCAAATGACAACTATTCCGCATCAAACAAAAGAAAAATCACTAAAATCGGTTCAAAGCTGCCGAAGATATTAAGTATTTACATGCATGTTAATTTTCTCACCCCCTCCTCACCCCCACCCCTTTTTCTCTATCTCACTAAAATTTGACTTTTATTCTAAACCTATTGCAAAAAGAACCATTGGAAACCTGCTCAATTTCGAGGAGTTCTACTCTCCAAGTCCGAAGATATTCATCAGGTCTTCACCAACTTTTTATGGGACCAAATGGCAGCTATTTTGCATCCAACTAAAGAAGAATTACGTAAATCGAATCAGAAATCTCAGAGTAATCGGTGAACATACATAAGAAAAAAAAAATTACGAATAGATAACCTTCTCTGAAGTCGGTTAAGAAGTCGGTTAAAAAACAAGAAATGATGTGATCGAACATGCCACCACATTTTTAACCGACTTCAGAGGAGGTTATCAATTCGTAAATTTTTTTTTCTTATGTATGTTCACCGATTACTCTGAGATTTCTGATTCGATTTACGTAATTCTTCTGTAGTTGGATGCAAAATAGCTGCCATTTGGTCCCATAAAAAGTTGGTGAAGACCTGATGAATATCTTCGGACTTAGAGAGTAGAACTCCTCGAAATTAAGCAGGTTACCGATGGTTTTTACGCAATAGGTTCAGTATAAAAGTCAAATTGTAGTGAGGTAGAGAAAAAGGGGTGGGGGTGAGGAGGGGGTGAGAAAATTAACATGCATGTAAATACTTAATATCTTCGGCAGCTTTGAACCGATTTTAGTGATTTTTCTTTTGTTTGATGCGGAATAGTTGTCATTTGGTCTCATAAAAAATTGGTGAAGATCTGATGAATATCTTTGGACCTAGACAGTAGAACTCCTCAAAATTGAGTAAGTTTCCATCAATTTACATGTAAATACTTAATATCTTCGGCAGCTTTGAACCGATTTTAGTCATTCTTCTTTAGTTTGATGCGGAATAGTTGCCATTTGGTTCTATAAAAATTTGGTGAAGACCTGATGAATATCTTCGGACCTGGAGAGTAGAACTCCTCGAAATTGAGTAAGTTTCCATTAATATGCATGTAAATACTTAATATCTTCGGCAGCTTTGAACCGATTTTAGTCATTCTTCTTTAGTTTGATGCGGAATAGTTGCCATTTGGTTTTATAAAAAAGTGGTGAAGACCTGATGAATATCTTCGGACCTGGAGAGTAGAACTCCTCGAAATTGAGTAAGTTTCCATTAATATGCATGTAAATACTTAATATCTTCGGCAGCTTTGAACCGATTTTAGTGATTCTTCTTTAGTTTGATGCGGAATAGTTGCCATTTGGTTCTATAAAAATTTGGTGAAGACCTGATGAATATCTTCGGACCTATACAGTAGAACTCCTCAAAATTGAGTAGATTTCCAATAGTTCTTTTTGTAACAGGTTCAGTATTAAAGTCAAATTTTAGTAAGGTAGAGATAAAAGGGTGGGGGTAAGAAGGGGGGCGAGAAAATGAAAATAATGTAAATACTTAATATCTTCGGCAGTTTTGAACCGTTTTTAGTTATTCTTCGTTAGTTAGATGCGAAATAGTTGTCATTTGGTCCCATAAAAAATTGTTGAAGACCTGATGAATATCTTCGGACCTAACCAGTAGAACTTCTCAAAATTGAGTAGGTTTCCAATAGTTCTTTTTTAACAGGTTCAGTATTAACGTCGAACTATAGTGAGGCAGAAGAAGTGGTGGGGGTGCGGAGGAGGGTGAGAAAATTAAGTTACTGTAGGCGTTTTGCTCTTATGAGCGTTGTTAACGAAAATTGAGTTTAGCTCACACTAAAAAGTAAAAAATAAAAAAAACTACGTTTAAAAAAACCGACTTCAACTACTAAAAAGTATAAAATAACTTAATAAAGATTTAATTTAATACACCTCTTGTGCAAACCTATACCTTTCATATCAATAAAATACAATTATTTATATGTGCTACCTATTGATAGGTTTGAAGTCGGTGCCAAGCCTTAAACAAAATTAAACTTAATATTATAAACAGCTTAGTTTCTGTAAGCAAATTTTTACGCTAAAGATTAACCTACATAAATAATCCTATAAGCAATGCGAATTTGTGACATTTTGGTTCGCGTATTGATACCTCTGTTTTGAAAACAAACTAATAATGGAATTAAGTAATAATTAATACCTACTATTATAAAAACAACTTATATACTATACCTTCGTGCAGCCGATAAATTATACAAATCTATAATAAATAAATTAGGTTACAACGAATCAAAATTTTACTATATTTCGAGACGACCATCTACGTCGTTTGCCCGCTTGTGTTTTTTTCATTGTACTAGACTAGTATAGAGTTTTTCAATATTTTTTAATATGCGACACTTTTTCAGGTTAAAAACTTCTGGCGACCCCCGTGGGCGATACACAGACTAAAAGTTTTAGAAAAAGATTTAGATGTGATTTAGAAGACTGTGTTAATGAATTTCTCCATTTTGGTACCTAAATTTATTATGAACACCTATACTCTGTAAGAATGGTGACTTCTTGAGTAAGGCCCCCAGGTGGTCGCGACCCACAGATTGAAAAACACTGTTGTAGACAAAGCTATCCCGCTCCAGGTCACGCGCGGCGAGTGTAGGTACACACTATTCCATTTGGCTTGGCACCGATTTCAAACCTATCAATAGGTAGCACATATAAATAATTGTATTTTATTGATATGAAAGGTATAGGTTTGCACAAGAGGTGTATTAAATTAAATCTTTATTAAGTTATTTTATACTTTTTAGTAGTTGAAGTCGGTTTTTTTAAACGTAGTTTTTTTTAATAAAAACTTATACCAAAAGAAAGAAGACGCTTATCCAGTGGACGAACAGATTGCTCATACTTCTAAAGAAAATACAGTTAGACCAATAGATGAGAAGGAAGTGAATTTACTCATGCAAAATCTAAAAAACGAAAAAAGTCCTGGGCCAGACGGATTATCAAACGAAGCCCTCAAATTGGGTGCACCAGTGCTTCTTAGCCACCTAGCAAATTTATTTAACATGATATTAGAGACTAAAAAGTACCCAAACAGAGGTGTACATCAGACATAATATTGCTATATAAAAAAGGAAATCCACTAGATATTGGGAACTACAGACCTATCAGTCTTCTTGCAAGTACATACAAGCTTTTTACATCTATCTTACTAAAACGGATAACTATGAATATAGATACCGAACAGTCAAAGGAACAAGCTGGTTTTCGCTCGGGGTATAGCACAACTTACCATATACATATTGTGGAACAATTAACAGATAAAAAAAACTACGTTTAAAAAAAACCGACTTCAAATACTAAAAAGTATAAAATAACTTAAGAAAGATTTAATTTAATACACCTCTTATGCAAACCTATACCTTTCATATCAATAAAATACAATTATTTATATGTGCTGCCTATTGATAGGTTTGAAGTCGGTGCCAAGCCAAATAGAATAGTAGGTACCTACACTCGCCGCGCGTGACCTTGAGGGGGATAGCTTTGTCTGCAACAGTGCTTTTCAGTCTGTGTGTCGTGACCACCTGGGGGCCTTACTCAAGAAGTCGCCATTCTTACAGAGTATAGGTATTCATAATAAATTTAGGTACCAAAATGGAGAAACTCATTAATACAGTCTTCTAAATCACTAACTACACAATTTCCTACCCGTTACCACGAAGATTTCACTTGCGCAAACACTTCTTCTCCCCATCCTTGATTATGCAGATGTCAGCTATCTCGATCTTACCGAGGACCAGCTTAATAAACTTGAGCGTCTCCAAAATTTTTGCATACGCTTCATATTTGGCCTTCGCAAATATGATCATGTTTCCGAGTTTCGTGTTAAGCTCAAGTGGTTACCCATACGAATTCGTCGGAATACTCATATCCTTTTTATTCTTTACAATATCTTGTTTAATCCGTTAACTCCTTCTTATCTCAAAGATCGTTTCATATTCCTGCACGATTCACACCAAAAGTCCCTGAGATCGTCAGAGAACCTGAGGTTGAGAATGCCCGTGCACTCTACGACGTTTATGGATAAGTCTTTCACTGTGCAAGCTGTTCGATTATGGAACGCACTTCCTGATGCAGTAAGACGGGCACGAACACTGTTGTCCTTTAAAAAAATGGTAAAAGAACACTACTTGTCCCTTTAACAGCCCAATTAATCGAGTGAGTGATTGTTAATATTTTTATTATATAATATGCTATAAATGTGTGCACTTATGTGTATATATAAACGTATGTATTTATTTATGTATATATTTTGTAATATATATGTTTATTTATTTATTATATTAGTATGTTGCATATTTTATATGTCTGATACTGTGTCACTTGTTTTATTCGTATATTTATGTGTATACGGAGCATCTATTAAATATTATTGTTATTTTTATTTTATAGTTATTATTAATATGTTTTTAATAAGCTATTGGTGCACTATTGACTGCCCTCTCTTTTATCCTTCTCTTATTTCCATCCCAAGGTAGTCGGTAAGAGATTGCCTCGAGCGATACGACCGCCTTTTGTACTATTATCGAATGTAATGTTTTATTTGTTAAGCTTAAATATAGTGTACAATAAAGGATATAAATAAAAAATAAAAAAAATAACTTTTAGTCTGTGTATCGCCCACGGGGGTCGCCAGAAGTTTTTAACCTGAAAAAGTGTCGCATATTCAAAAATATTGAAAAACTCTATACTAGACTTTAGAACAGGGTTTCCCAACCTTTTTCTAGTGCGGACCCCTAGCGCCATTTTATTTTAATTAGCGGACCCCTTTAAATAATACAAAAAAAAATCGCTCACATTTTTTATTTGCAAAAATGTTCCTTGGATATATTTTACTTACATAAATTATTTTAAATTTAATGCGATGGTTGATGTTGTCGTTTTGCGACTAAAGTCGTAATATCTGGGTCGATGTTGCTCAGTTGGAGCCTTAAATCTGCCTCTACTTGTAGTCTATTTCTGTATTTATTTTTGAGATAAACAAGAGTTGAAAAACCTTTTTCGCATAAATATGTTGTGGGAAAAAAAAGGCAACAACTGCTTCAGCGCCAATTCCGATAACTCCGTATAATCATATTTTAAATTTAGCCAAAAATTTGTTAAAGGATATTCTTTGAATGTTCTCTTTAGTGTTGAATCACAACTTATTTCAATTAATTGATTTTCCTGAACCGACGTAAGGCCTGTGACGTCTGTAACATTGACATGAAATGGGTCCATAATCCAATTGTCACCGCGGTCTGAATGTGGAAAATAATCACGAAATGAAGACTTTAAAGTTCGAAGGTGCTCAATGATTACTTCCTGAGTCTCCTTTTGCAACATAGCACTGCCAGTTGATAGCAGAAATGACGAGAGAGTAGCAAAATGATCAAAATTGCCTTGAGAAGAACGATTTGTCCATAAATCAAGTTTTTTCAACATCGCTTCGATTTTATCTTCAGCAATAAAGATATTCATGTTATCTATTCCTTGAAGCCTCAAATTTAGCGTATTTAAGGCGCTAAAAATGTCAGCTAAGTAAGCTACCATGGATAGCCATTCATCATTTTGAAAGTGATCGGCATATTTCTTGGCGTTGACTGTTTTTTCCAAATTTTGTAAAAAAAACATTCTAATTTCGTCTCTCAGTTCAAAAACACGCGTCACAACTTTTCCACGAGATAGCCAGCGAACCTCGGCGTGTAATAACAGCTGTGTATGAAGGCTTCCCATTTCTTCACATATCACACGAAAAATGCGAGAATTTAAAGGCCTAGCTTTTATAAAATTTACCACTTGTATAATTTCATCTAAAACATTTTTTATCGTAGCTGGCATATTTTTACAAGCTAAAGCTTTCCTGTGAATGCAGCAATGATGCCAGGTGATTGAAGAGTTCTTTGCTTTGACTCTGCCTTGAAGACCTTTCTGGGTTCCTGTCATAGCACGTGCGCCGTCCGTGCTTACTGCCACACAATCATCCCACTTAATATTATGAGTTGTCAAAAAGTTGTCTAAAACTTCAAATATCGCCTCGCCTGTAGTATTTGTTTGGAGTTTTTGACAAAACAAAAAATCTTCTTGTATGTACTTGTCATGCGCGTAACGGACAAAAGCAAGCAAATTCGCCTCATTACAAATGTCAGTGCTCTCATCTAATTGTAAAGCATAATATCGGCTAGCTTTTATGTTTTCAATCAATTGTTCTTTGATATTTTCTGACATGTTATCAATTCTATTTTTTACTGTATTATTAGATAAGGATATTATATTTAATTCCTTTGCAGCTTTTTCTCCCAACATGGCTGAAACTATGATTTTAGCGGCCGGTAATATTAGTTCCTCAGCAATGGTATGAGGTTTACCATTTTTTGCAACCAATAATGATACTTTATAGGATGCTAATACAGCTTTTTCATTGTTAGTTCCAGTGGCAGATTTTTTAATGACATTCTTAGATTGTTCTAATTCAGTAGCTTTTAACTTAAAAAACTCTTTAGACTTTTTAGAATATTCCATGTGTTTCGCCTCTAAATGACGCCGAAGTTTAGCCGGCTTCATGGATTCATTTGATAAAACTTCATAACATATGACGCATTGAGGTCTTTCTTCGTTGTTCACAACTGTATTCGTGAAACCAAAAGTTAGGTAATCTTCCGCATACTTACGACGCTTTGGTTTTGCCACTTCACAAGACGAACTACTTGACGCACACGATGGGCCGACACCTTCATTTGGATCAATTGAAGATTCATTACGTTTTAACCAGCGTTTCATAGTAGCTAACTTAATAAACACTAACTAGTTAAACTAAAATTACACGGGACTGGGTTAAAACCTTCAATGAAAGTAAATTAAATTTTAAAGTAAGGAAGAAAATCGACGATAGCGGCGCGCGGGCACGAGTCGAGTCGAGTCCCGCAAACCGCTCCCCACCCACCCGCAAACAAACTTACAGACGTCAAGCTTGTGTATAATGTACTTCACTTTTGTTGCTACAAACACACTACGTTCCGCGTTCGCACTAGGGTTGTAAACTCTGGCTTATGCGAAAAAACGTATCTTTGTAATAGCACTCGTATCGTTTGATTATTGTTAAAATAAGCTAAAATGTATAAAATACAAAAACAAAATAAATTGACTTGAATTCTTTTTATATAGAAGTTGAAAATGTGTATGTAAATATTCTAAGATTTTGTTTTTACAATATTATGTTTTTCTTTTAAGATTATATTCAATTATTATAATCTGAAGTTTTATAAACAAGTGTAGTAACATTTATTCAATTGCTCCATCTTTGCACAAAATATATCAATCATTATTTACGTGGCGCAAGCAGGAGACACTCGCGCTCGCAGTGGTCTCGATTGGTTTCGAATATCGTGTCGGTGAACGCTGTCTATGTGTGCGTTGATCTAGCGCGCTTTGTATGGAGCACAGACCAAGTATGGAGCTTGACTTCTGTTAGTATTTTGTGGTACAGGTGCAACAAACTTGATATACTGCACAGTCAAGGTAATTGTTCAAAAAGTTTGCCGGTATCTGTAGTGTGGTGCGCCGCGCGGTTTTGTTTCGTTAATTAATGTATCCATCAAATACTCCACGGCGCGGCGTAATTTTTATGCTGTCTGCGGACCCCCTGAGACAGGTCCGCGGACCCCTGGGGGTCCGCGGACCCCAGGTTAGGAAACCCTGCTCTAGAACAATGAAAACAACCCAAGCGGGCAAACGACGTAGAAGGTCGTCTCGAAATATAGTAAAATTTTGATTCGTTGTAACCTAATTTATTGACCGACTTCAAAAGAGGTAATCAATTCGACTGATTTTTTTTTTTTTTTTGTTGTATGTTTGTTACTCGATTACGCTGGTATTTGGGATCCGATTTTAAAAATTTCTTTTTTGTCGGAAAGCATGATATACTAGGTTGGTACCATAAAAAATTGGTGAAGACCTGATGAATATCTTCGGTCCTGAAGACCAGAACTCCTCAAAATTGAACGGTCAAGCAATAATTCGTTTTGCACCTGATTCAGTATAAGTGTATTACAACAAAGGGGGGGGGTAAAAGGGGAAAGGGGTGTAGGGGGGGGAGAGAAAATAGATACTAATGTAAATACTCAATATCTGTGGCAGTACTTAAACGATTAAAAAAATAATAATTTTGTCGACAAGTATGATATGTTAGATTGGTGTCATTAAAAATGGTGAAGACCTGATGAATATCTTCGGACCTGAAGAACAGAACTCCTCAAAATTGAACGGTACGGCAATAATTCTTTTTGCACCTGGTTCAGTATAAGTGTATTACTACAAAGGGGAGGGGAAAGGCGTGTAGGGGGGGGGGGGTAGATAAAAGATACAATTAATTTCCGTTTTCAATATAAAAGTTTTACTATAAACAGTAGGTGAAGAAGAGGGAGAGTGAGAGAAATATATACGTCACAGCAATAATATCATGTTTGGTCTGAAGGATTCGTAAATTTTAAAGACTACGTTTTGATTATATTATGATCACCTTTCTCATCATTACGATGCCTATGAAAACTAAAAAGGGACAAATAAAATAATTTTTAATAAAAAATAAAAACCGACTTCAAAGTGCTACTACAAAGTAACAAATAATATATATTTCATCGTGCTAGTACACAATGATTAATGTTCTTACTGACTTGACTAGCTAACAAATCCTAAATACGTAATATTTTGAAGGCGGGTCGCTAAATAACAAACACGTATAAATTTAAGCAAATGTTACACCATTTAATATTACATGTAGATCCTGCAATGTTGGCTCAGAAAGACACGTAAGGAAATTAAACACAAATGAATATAATGTGCTAATCCTACGTGTAAATTTATTGAAGTTTTGATAGAATTTCTATGTGTCTTACATGTGTGTGGTAGCCTGTTGATAATTATCTAGATATGATCCACGAGACGGTTGACCACCGTCTCGGTTATAATTCCAGGGTATACACCTCCGGAATTATCGGAGTCACTTGTGTGTTGATGATATTCAATTACCAAACTCTTTAATATTGATATATTTAAATCATAGTCAGGAAATTTGCATGACATAAAGGCATTTAAGTACAAAAAAGGGTATGTTGTGTCCCATGCTCAACAGTGGACGATTACGGCCTGATATATTAAGACAAATTAATATTCCGTGTAAATCTTGCGTGTTTTTCTCTAGAATTTCTTAAACAAATTAATGTTAAGCGTAAGGCGTAGGTACATGTTCGGCACTTAGCGACCCGCCTTCAAAATATTACGTATTTAAGATTTGTTAGCTAGTCAAGTCAATAAGAACATTAATCATTGTGTACTAGCACGATGAAATATATATTATTTGTTACTTTGTAGTAGCACTTTGAAGTCGGTTTTTATTTTTTATTAAAAATTATTTTATATATTATAGATTTGTATAATTTATCTGCTGCACGAAGGTATATTATACAAGTTGTTTTTATAATAGTAGGTATTCATTATTACTTAATTTCATTATTAGTTTGTTTTCAAAACAGAGGTACCAATACGCAAACCAAAATGTCACAAATTCACTTTGCTTATAGGATTATTTAAGTAGGTTTATCTTTAGTGTAAAAATTTGTTTACAGACACTAAGCTGTTTATAATATTAAGTTTGAATAATGGTTTCTTAGATTTACGCGAATGTTACACATTGAAATAAAACTATTTTTACGAATATCCGTAAAAATAGTTTTATTTCAATTAAGTTTTAATTTTTTTTGGGCTTGGCACCGACTTCAAACCTATTAATAGGTAGCACATATAAATAATTGTATTTTATTGATATGAAAGGTATAGGTTTGCATAAGAGGTGTATTAAAACAAATCTTTCTTAAGTTATTTAATACTTTTTAGTAGTTGAAGTCGGTTTTTTTAAACGTAGTGTTTTTTGACTGCCTCGGTGGCGTAGTTGTATTACGGTACGGTTACAAAGCTGAGGTCTCGGGTTCGAGTCCCGGGTCGGGTACAGTGATATTGGATTTTTCTATTCATTATCAGCCCGGAGTCAGGAATTTGTGCCCGATATGGCGATAGGCTCGCCCCCTATCACATCATGGGACGAAACATACATGGCGAAATGTGGGTGTCCAAAGGCGCCTCTGCCTACCCCTTCTGGGATAAAGGCGTGAGTTTATGTATGTATGTAGTGTTTTTTGAAGTTATACTTCTTTAGGCGCGTTATGAAAAAATGATGAGAGTGAAATTTTAAGATGCGCGCGCATCTGTGACACAAAATAATTAACAGTATGAAGTTAGTTCTAGGTGGCATGATAACTATGTTCAAGTTGTATATTTCACAACTGTCAAACATTTCATGTTCATACCGTCGATACAGTAAACTCTTCCCTCAAATTAAAGAACGTATTTAAATAAATGTTTCGAATCGACAACATATATCCACAATATTCGAATAATGGCGTATTTTTGATTTTAAATATGTAGAATAATGTCACTAATGAAAAAGGATTGACATTTAAATTGGTTGTCAAATATTTATGCGTGAGTTCAGAAAGGAGATCGGTCGGATTGTGCTTATATACTTTTTCAAATGCTCCAATATAATTGAGGTTAACTATCCGTATGTATTATTTATTGATATAAATTAAAATACTTTTATTTAATATAATTAACACTAAATATTATTAAATTATTAATGTTAAATACTTAATATTGGTTATTTAATATTTACAAAATAAAGAAATAAATTTAATAAAACATTTAATAAAAAGTTTGTGATAAAAATTAAAATTGAACATCAAATTATAATATTAATTTTTAATATTTGCTATTAAATTGAATAAATAATAAATATTTATAAAAATAACTAAATAAATTTAATGAATTTTTTTTGATAAAAATGAAAAGTGATTTTAATAATCACTAAAAATATTTAAAAAATGACCAACCTTAAATTCAATTTTTGAATTTATCGTATCATATTTTAGTTATAATAAGCCACTGATAACTGAAGTTCCGATTCAGACTTTACCGGAAGATACTATGGAAGTGGACATCATTTAATTAAAAATACAATTCGAATAATAAGACAATTTATGTTAGACTTAATGTAAGAAAATAAATATTTATTTATTTAATTTTTTAAATTTAAACTGAACTTTGTTGATTATCCTTTTCCAATTTATTTAATTGTAATTAATTATTTGCATGCAATTAAAAACTATTTTTTAATGATGCAAAAAAAGTATAACTTCTCACGCGCGTACATAAGTACACGCACCCATTTTTATTTTATACATTTTAGTGTGAGCTTAACTCAATTTTCGTTAACAACGCTCATAAGAGCAAAACGCCTACAGTAACTTAATTTTCTCGGCCTCCTCCTCACCCCTACCACTTCTTCTGCCTCACTATAGTTTGACGTTAATACTGAACCTGTTAAAAAAGAACTATTGGAAACCTACCAAATTTTGAGGAGTTCTACTGTCTAGGTCCAAAGATATTCATCAGGTCTTCACCAATTTTTTATGGGACCAAATGACAACTATTCTACATCAAACTAAAGAAGAATCACTAAAATCGGTTCTAAGCTGCCGAAGATATTACGTATTTACATTATTTTCATTTTCTCGTCCCCCTCCTCACCCCTACCCTTTTATCTCTACCTCACTAAAATTTGACTTTAATACTTAACCTGTTACAAAAAGATCCATTGGAAATCTACTCAATTTTGAGGAGTTCTACTGTATAGATCCGAAGATAGTCATCAGGTCTTAACCAATTTTTTATGGAACCAAATGGCAACTATTTCAAACTAAAGAAGAATTACTAAAATCGGTTCAAAGTTGCCGAAGATATTAAGTATTTACTTGCAAATTGATGGAAACTTACTCAATTTTGAGGAGTTCTACTGTCTAGGTCCGAAGATATTCATCAGATCTTCATCACTTTTTTATGGAACCGAATGGCAACTATTCCGCATCAAACTAAAGAAGAATTACTAAAATCGGTTAAAAGTTGCCGAAGATATTAAGTATTTACTTGCAAATTGATGGAAACTTACTCAATTTTGAGCAATTCTACTGTCTAGGTCCAAAGATATTCATCAGATCTCCACCACTTTTTAATGAAACCAAATGGCAACTATCTCGCATCAAACTAAACAAGAATCACTAAAATCGGTTCAAAGCTGCCGAAGATATTAAGTATTTACATGCATGTTAATTTTCTCACCCCCTCCTCACCCCCACCCCTTTTTCTCTATCTGACTAAAATTTGACTTTTATTCTGAACCTATTGCAAAAAGAACCATTGGAAGCCTGCTCAATTTCGAGGAGTTCTACTCTCCAAGTCCGAAGATATTCATCAGGTCTTCACCAACTTTTAATGGGACCAAATGGCAGCTATTTTGCATCCAACTAAAGAAGAATTACGTAAATCGAGTTAAAAATCTCAGAGTAATCGGTGAACATACATAAGAAAAAAAAATATTTACGAATTGATAACCTCCTCTGAAGTCGGTTAAAAACAACAGCAAAAACAACAAGACGAAATGAGATGCGGTTTTCACAGTTATATAGGTACAAGTCCAACTTAAAAACTGGTATATGATGCATTTACATACAGGATGTTTCTTTGTATTATGGAAGATAAATGAGAAAAACTAATATGGGGGGTCTGTATTAACGTAATAGAACACAAAACAATGATATTTAGAATTATTGTCTGTTTGTTTGTTTGTTTGTCTATACGGTTGTGCGCGATGAACTCAAAAACGATTTCGATGATATTTGATATGGAAGTAGTTGAAACCCTGGATAAACACTTAGGCTACTTTTTATCCCGAGAAATTAAGTGTTCCAGTGGGATGGAGAAGGTATTCCAATATATTTGTTACTTTTTATACTCAAAGGGATGGGATGGGACTGGATTACATGCCTTGAGTGAGAATGAGACGGGACGGGGACGGGATGGGTAATTCCGTATAAAGTTAATCACGCAGACGAAGTTAGCGGGCAGAAGTAGTTTTCAAGTTGGGCCATTAGCAATATAACTTCCATGGGGCGTCCGTACCGTGCGGCGTTGAGGAAACTCCGCCCATGGGCGCCCCCTCTGACGCAGAGCCTCCGGACCGATCTGGTCGGGGACGTCGTCGCGGCCATGTTTCCGGTCACCGAGGAGTACACTCCTCCACCGATGGCGCAATGTCCACCGGCGCCATCGTCGCTTGTTTCGGTTAGGGATATCCCGGAGGTTTCGCCGCAAGAACTGGAGGCGGCAGTGCTTCGGCTGCGGAGCAAGAACTCGGCCCCGGGGCTCGACGGGGTGCCCGGTCGTGTCTGGGTGCTAGCCGTCGAGTCACTGGGTACGAGGCTCCGCGGCCTTTTCTCCGCGTGCCTTGAGCAGGGCATCTTCCCGTCGCGGTGGAAGACGGGCAAGCTTGTCTTGCTCCGCAAGGAGGGGCGACCCGCAGACTCGCCGTCGGCCTACCGGCCCATCGTGTTGCTCGACGAGGTGTGCAAGCTCTTTGAGCGCGTAGTCCACGCGCGCCTCGTCGAGCATTTGGAGGACGCGGGCCCGGACTTGGCGGACTGCCAGTTCGGGTTCCGGCGGGGCCGGTCGACGGTTCACGCGATTCTGCGGGTCAAGGCAGAAGCGGAGCGTGCGGTGTCCCGGGGTAGGGTCGTGGTGGCGGTGTCTCTCGACATCGCCAACGCGTTCAACACCATGCCCTGGGCCTGCATCGAAGAAGCACTGCGGTACCACGAAGTGCCGCCCTATCTCCGGCGCCGAAGGGTGGCACCGCAGAGCGGTGTCGTGCGGTGTTCCGCAGGGGTCGGTTCTCCGTGGTACCAACCTTCGGGGCGTCGCTGTCGTCTGCTACGCGGACGACACGTTGGTGACAGCGATGGCCAGGACATTCCAGAGGTCCGCCCTGCTCGCCTCGTTCGGTACCGGACTGGTGGTGGGCAGGATTCGGCGACTGGGCCTCACGGTGGCCCTCAACAAGACCGAGGCCGTGTGTTTCCACGGTCCTCGGTGTGGGCCTCTGCCTTGGGCCCACATCACGGTGGAGAGCGTGCGGATTCCCGTCGGCTCGAGGATGAAATACCTCGGTCTTTTCCTCGACAGTCGATGGGATTTCCGTGCGCATTTTGCGGAGTTGTCGCCGAAGCTGGTGAGGGCGGCGGGCGCACTGGGGCGCCTGTTGCCCAACACTGATGGTCCTGGCATCCCTTGCCGAAACTTGTATGCTGGAGTCGTGCGGTCCATGGCCCTCTACGGGAGTCCCGTTTGGGCAGGGTCCTTGAGCGCTCGCTGCGTCCGCCTGCTGCATCGTCCGCACCGTATGGTGGCGCAGCGAATCATCAGGGGCTACCGCACGATCTCGCACGAGGCGGCCTGCGTGTTGGCGGGAACTCTGCCCTGGGTGCTGGACGCAAAGTCCCTCTCGTCAGCGTTCTTTCGACGAGAGGAGGCGTCCGGGCGTGGGCAGAGGCTGGTCTCCCGAGAGGTCGAGGCCATGTTGGCCTCCCTCCGCAGGACCGCCGTGGAGGAGTGGCGTTCCAAGCTGGAGAGTCCAAGTGCTGGTGTGAGGACCGTCGCGGCAGTGCGACCTGTCCTCGAACAGTGGCTGGACAGGCGCCACGGCGCACCTACATACCGGCTGACGCAGGTGCTCACCGGGCACGGTTGCTTCGGTGCGTACCTGTGTCGCATAGCCGGAGCAGAGGAGTCCGCCGTGTGCCACCATTGTGGCAACTGCCGTGAGGACACGGCCCAGCACACACTGGAGGAGTGCCCAGCTTGGGACGCAGAGCGCAGCGCTCTCATTGCGGTCGTGGGAAGAGACCTCTCGCTGCCGGCCGTGGTCGCCGCCATGGTCGGCAGCCGGAGGTCGTGGTGAGCCATGCTCTCCTTCTGCGAATGTGTCATGTCGCAGAAGGAGAGCGCCGAGCGGGTCCGGGAGCAGACCGATCCCGCTCGTCACCACAGAAGAAGATGAAGGAGGCGCCGGGATGTCACCTAACCCGGCGCCGGAGAGCCCACGCGGGGCCGCCATCCCTACCTTGGCGGCCCCCGAGACGTGACGCAACACGCGTCTCATGTCGCGCCGTTTCAGCGGCAGTGCGCATAGAGGCGGTCCCGGCGCGCTCTGTATCAACGGTATCCCGGAGCCGTCTCTGAAGTGCACCGATGGTGGCCGACGCGGGGTTTTTGGTCGGTATTTCGGCGCGTAGGTTTACGGTAGGGACCCGACCCAGCGGCCGCCCGACACATCCACGGGCGGCACCAACATCTCGCTGGGCCGGAAGGCGCCGGTGAGTCCGACACACCCCCGCCCCTTCGGGGGTGGGTTGGTCCGTAAAGGGATTTTCCCCGCGAGAAAAAAAAAAAAAAGCAGCAATATAACTGTGAAAACTGCATCTCATTTGGTGTGGTAGTTTTTGAGTAATGTGCAAGCAAACAAAAAGAAACAACCTGTATGTAAATGCAACATGTACCAGTTTTTAAGTTGAACCTGTAGCAATACAACTGTAAAAACCGTATCTCATTTGGTGCAGTAGTTTTTGCGTGATGCGCAAGTAAATAAAAAGAAACAACCTGTACGTTAATGAAATATATACCAGTTTTCAAGTTGGACCTGCACCAATATAACTGTGAAAATTGCATCTCATTTCGTGCGGTAGGTTTTGGGTTTAGCTTCGTCTGCGTGATTAACTTTATTTGAAATTATCTTTATTTTGTATTTCTCATCGAAGCCGGTGCAGATCCAACTTAAAAAGTGGTATATGTTTCATGGTTTCTTAGATTTACGCGAATGTTACACATTAAAATAAAACTATTTTATACGGATTTTATCGCGATTTGGTTTAATTTTTACATTTTTTAACTTCCCGACGTTTCGATTACTTTACAGCTTTCGTGGTCACGGGGCGGACTGAGGTATTAGTCATCCGCTCAGTGACTGTTACAATTAAACTACCCTTAATTTATAATTATTAAATTAAAAAGTTAATTTCAAAAGTTAGCTAGTATTTGCGATCGGATCTACGCAGAAGGAGCTCACTGTGTCTTGAGGTCTGGCAGCTGGTCTTTTGGGTTCCGATTTAATTAAATGTAGAATTGGATCCCATGATGGTGCAAGCTTCAAGCCATCTTCTCTATTGAAATTTGGATGTTTTTTAATTTCAATAGCCTCGCGAAACATCCTGGGCAGGAAACGGTGATCTTTGGCAAGGATTTGGGGCTGGTCAAAGCGAAGGTAATGCTTGGAGCCTTCCTCTATGTGTTCAGCAACTGCAGACTTCGTTGAGCGTCGGTGTTTGACGTCAGCTATGTGTTCTTTTACGCGGGTCCCTATGCTTCGTTTGGTTTGGCCGATGTAAGAGAGGCCACAGTCGCAATCTATTTTGTATACTCCCGGTTCTTGTAAAGGTATATGACACTTGACAGGTGGTAAGAATTGACTAATCTTCTTAGGCGGCTTGTAATATGTTTTAATAGAAGCACGCTTCAGGATGTAGCCAATCTTGTCCGTGACTCCTTTTATGTAAGGCAATATAACCGGGACCCGTTCAACTGTGGCTGGTTTCACTCGGTTTCTGTGACGGCGGCGTGGAATTTGGAGCTTGTTGTCTCGCAGTACTTGCTTGACGTGTTGCAGCTCAGTTGCCAGGTGTTTCTCGTCACAGATTCCTTGTGCTCTCTAAAACAAAGATTTACCCACGGTAGCTAACTGTTTTGGATGGTGGTGAGAATCACCGTTCAGATATTTATCTGTATGGGTCTTTTTCCTATACACAGTATGACCTAAGGACTGATCAGGATTACGGATTACTAAAACAGTTTACCTCAGTCCGCCCCGTGACCACGAAAGCTGTAAAGTAATCGAAACGTCGGGAAGTTAAAAAATGTAAAAATTAAACCAAATCGCGATAAAATCCGTATAAAATAGTTTTATTTCAGAGGATATAATTTCAAGAATAGATAAAGAAATAGCTCCTCTTACGCGAGAAATCTAAGAATTAAGGTTGAAAAATCAAGAACTACAACAAAAAATTTCAATGCTTGAAAGAAACAAAAAAAACAATAACATTATTTTATATGGTCTCAAAGAAACTGAGAAAACTACATTAGAACTTATGGAATTAATAAAAAGACAGATACTTATAGATTTAAAAATTTACCTTGACAACAAAGATATTATCGACATAATCCGATACGATAAAATCCGTATAAAATAGTTTTATTTCAATGTGTAACATTCGCGTAAATCTAAGAAACTATTATGCAAACCAGTACGGACTGCAAATTGCAAACAAAATACGCCGGTTGGAGAATTTGAAAACTAAGCGCGCAAGAAATATATCATCCTTGAATTTCTTGAAGAGATGCCGTGATCATAATCTCATCCCCACGTGTGTGAAGATATCACCGAAGAAAACCATACGAGGGAGCGCTAAAATTCTAAGCCAGGCGAGTAAAAAACTGTTACAAGCTACCATACATGAAACACGATCTGACCTACATTACATAAATAATTGTATCGAAAAATCATCCAATGAGTTAAAGACAGTATTATCATCATTTGATTTTAAAAATTGCATGGACACATTAAATAAAAGAGAAACATCTAAATATAACGAATGCAAAAATAAACACATAAATAAATATGATAAACTTTCATCAAAATCAAATGTCAAAAATTCTAACAACTCCGAGTGCAGGCACGGAACGCACCCTAACACAGATAACACGCACTCCGGCGCAAACAAACAACGCGCGGTCATTAATCTGTCAAAACATACATTGGATGAAAACCAATGATTATAGAATAAAGAGGATAGAGCATAAGGTCACGTGACACGGGTCACTTTGGTATACAAACATGGCGGCGGCTCCGCCCCTAAAAATAGTGATACGCTAGTACCGAATTTTCTATCGACATCGATGCATCAACAGTGGCATAGATACGACTGAAAAACTTTGAATTTACATAAATATCAGTGTATAAACTTGTACGTTTTTAATTTTCGCTTTACACATTAATTGAGTATAAACAGGGGATTTTAAGATTTGACAGTAAAGTCATTAAAAATTAAATCCAATAAAAATAGGTCGATGTTTTGACATTTTATTCATGCTATGATTTATTTCTTGGGTAAGTTTTACCTGATGATTGGATTTGATTTGTGTCAAATAATACACACGTGAGATAAAATACAACTTTATTAATATCTAGAATTTGCTTGCGACTTCGTTTGCGTGTATAAGACAGCTTCCGTGGCGCAGTAGGTTAGACGTCGGCTGTAAAACGAGAGGCCGCGGGTTCGATCTAAAAAATATTATAATATATAGGTAATCTAATAAATATTTTTAATTTCACTTTGTTTGTCGTTCTGAATATATCTAATATATAAAAATCAATGGCACTTTTCGATTTTTTTTCTTTTAATGGAAAATAAACATCAAAATATTTAATAATCATAATATCGATATGAATAATTTCGTATCGAATCCACTCATCCCTAAACTTGTGTGTAAACAAACAATACGGTTGTTATTCATACTACTTGTATCAATAACGCCTAGAATACTCTAAAACTTAATAAACAAGATCCATATACAATTATAAGTGATAAAAACAAACCCAAAATGTAAATTTAGACACATATTTGTTATGATTTCGTAAAAACAGTTACTAACCTATGAAAATAATTATTGGGGTCCTTTTTGCTTGAACTCGACTTGCATCCCTTAACACAACACTGAGGCATTTTAAAAACTTAACAATGAAACTAATAAGCAAACTTAACAAACGAGATCAACAATGAATAATTCGAAATTCTTTGATTGTGCAGATTTGTTTACTTCGATTGACAGATAACGCCACAGTTTGACATTTCATGCAGGAAACAAAAATGGCGTCATTTTGGGCTATGGGCGGTCTCAGCGTGGTTAGTGAACAAAATATTGCCATATTCGAAACTAAGCAGTTATTATTTGCCTCTTTCATTAAGGGACAAGTTACCTTTGTGTTAGTGAGACAGATGCATAAATGTACAATTCCGCGTCGATACTCCTAACATAACTATAACTTGATATATAGTACTGCTTTTGTGCGTCATCCTCTTTATTCTTTAATCATTGATGAAAACACAGTTCAGGTTTTGTCAAGAGGTCTAAATTTTGTCGTAACTCCACGTAGGATACCGTATGAAGATATTATTTGTAACGTTGAGAACAGTCTCTTCATTAACAATTTGAAAAAGGAAGATTCGGAGGCGATACGTCAAGATATATCATCTTTATTACGACGAAACAAAGTGCCGAAACCAAATCTTCCAAAACATCTATTTATCGCTTTAAAGAACCTGCGATCTATGAAGGATTTAACTGTTCTCCGTGCAGATAAAGGGAATGCGACAGTAGTGATGGACACTTCAGATTACAACAACAAAATCGAACAACTCTTATCGGATGACACTACATACAAAATGGTCAAATCAGACCCGACCAACAGGATTTTAAAGGCCACCAGCTCTTTAATAATCAAGTACTCCGAAAAGTTAGATCTGAACGCTAAGTCACTCATCCCATCGTGTGCAAAACCTCCTAAATTGTATGGATTACCAAAAATACACAAGGACAATGTTCCACTACAACCCATTGTGAGCCAGATCGACACACCAACCTACAGATTGGCTCAGCACGTAGCACAAGTGCTTTCACCACTGAGAGGAAACACTAGAGCATCTGTGAAGGATTCATACCAATTTGTCAGTGATATTAAACACCTACAATTAGCTGACAATGAAACAATGGTTAGTTTTGATGTCCAGTCACTTTTTACAAGCTTACCAGTACAAGACTGCATCAAAATTGTCACTAAGAAGTTAACAGAGAATGACATGCCACTAGAATATGCAGAATTACTCAAACATTGCCTCACATCTGGCTACATGTTGTGGAACAATCAATACTATGTACAAATGGATGGTGTCGCTATGGGCTCACCTGTATCTCCAGTAGTCGCCGACATTTTCATGGAGGACTTTGAGGAGACAGCCCTTAGTACAGCCCCGGTCTCGCCAAGATTTTACAAGCGGTACGTAGATGATACTTTCACAATTTTACCATCTGACCAAGTAACTGAAAGAAAGAAAGAAAGAAAGAAAGGTATATTTATTTGTCACAACATACAACGCACATACAACGCTTAACAAAAAATTTATATATACAATGTTCATACATAATAAAAAATAAAAAATAAAAACAATAATATTTATTGTAAATGAGAATGCACGTCGCATCGCTGTGACAAAGTAGGTGACCACTCAGCTTAGATGTTGCACCAAGGCACGAGCCACAGCGCAACGCTGATTTTCAGTGGTCACCTAGAGTGACATGCGAACGTCGGCCACTAAACTACGATAACAACTTATAATTAAAGATTAAAATAAAACAAAGTTAATAACCAAATACGTAACAAAATACCTATAACACAATTTTATACAATCAACCCATATAAAGAAAAAGTTACAATAAATGAATAAAAAGTACATATATATATATATGGGTATAAGTAACAAACAAATAACTTAAATGTTCCGTCCCGCTTTCACACGCCATACCAACTAGTTTGCGCAATGCGCATGCGTATTACCCATTATCGCGACGCGGCACATCTGCGCGAGTATATACATTGCACAACAAAAATCAAATAAAAAGGCATAATGCAGTCGTCCGACGGCAGGAGCGTGAGAGGACGCTTCTCAGTTATGTAACATTTGGCCCAGAGCGTGCGGCTGGGGCTTCGCAAATCATTACTATATCCAGTAACTGCATTTTTAAATCACCTCAACTCCATTAACAATAAAATTCAATTTACTATGGAGTTGGAACAAAACAAATCTCTTGCTTTCTTAGATGTTTTAGTTATCCGTAATCCTGATCAGTCCTTAGATCATACTGTGTATAGGAAAAAGACCCATACAGATAAATATCTGAACGGTGATTCTCACCACCATCCAAAACAGTTAGCTACCGTGGGTAAATCTTTGTTTCAGAGAGCACAAGGAATCTGTGACGAGAAACATCTGGCAACTGAGCTGCAACACGTCAAGCAAGTACTGCGAGACAACAAGCTCCAAATTCCACGCCGCCGTCACAGAAACCGAGTGAAACCAGCCACAGTTGAACGGGTCCCGGTTATATTGCCTTACATAAAAGGAGTCACGGACAAGATTGGCTACATCCTGAAGCGTGCTTCTATTAAAACATACTACAAGCCGCCTAAGAAGATTAGTCAATTCTTACCACCTGTCAAGTGTCATATACCTTTACAAGAACCGGGAGTATACAAAATAGATTGCGACTGTGGCCTCTCTTACATCGGCCAAACCAAACGAAGCATAGGGACCCGCGTAAAAGAACACATAGCTGACGTCAAACACCGACGCTCAACGAAGTCTGCAGTTGCTGAACACATAGAGGAAGGCTCCAAGCATTACCTTCGCTTTGACCAGCCCCAAATCCTTGCCAAAGAACACCGTTTCCTGCCCAGGATGTTTCGCGAGGCTATTGAAATTAAAAAACATCCAAATTTCAATAGAGAAAATGGCTTGAAGCTTGCACCATCATGTGATCCAATTCTACATTTAATTAAATCGGAACCCAAAAGACCAGCTGCCAGACCTCAAGACACAGTGAGCTCCTTCTGCGTAGATCGGATCGCAAATACTAGCTAACTTTTTAAATTAACTTTTTAATTTAATAATTATAAATTAAGGGTAGTTTAATTGTAACAGTCACTGAGCGGATGACTAATACCTCAGTCCGCCCCGTGACCACGAAAGCTGTAAAGTAATCGAAACGTCGGGAAGTTAAAAAATGTAAAAATTAAACCAAATCGCGATAAAATCCGTATAAAATAGGTATATGTTTCATTTACATACAGGTTGTTTCTTTTTGTTTGCTTGCACATCACGCAAAAACTACGACACGAAATGAGATGCGGTTTTAACAGTTATATAGGGCATTGGGCAGTCGGGAGGTTTGGGCACTCTCTCTTTTCTCGGAATCTATGGTAGCTATTTTTTGTTTTCTACCTCAGCACTCTATCTTAATTACTGGCAACACCGCTTATTTAAAACGTCAGCTGTACATTTCACTCGGTTGTCAAGTTATATGCGGTGAACGGTTTGTTGCGTACGGAAGTAAATATTTTATTAGTTATTTAGAGAATCATAACACGAAAATCTGCAAGAAAGTGTAAGTATCAATGTCAAATTCTTCTTTTGTGTTTAATTAAGATTATATTTACCTGTCAATTAGAATTCAAAATTAGATTTGAATAAAGTTATTCAAATGTATTTGAAAAGTGAAGTTATGGGGAGCATTGGACACGCAAGTAGGAGGGAGGTTTGGGCATGCCCAATGCTCCCTCTGTTTTAGTGCATTTTGGTGTCATACTTTTGTACTTTTTTGCTATGCCTATTGCAATGAATATTTTAATCATTTTTTTTCAGAGCAATGCCGTTTACATTTAAAAAGAAAAATATGCGAAGCGAAATCCCTAAAGATGTTATTTTGCGCGCATGGGAAGAAATTTCTAAAGGAGCAAAAATTAAAACTACTGCGACTAAATATGATATACCCAGGTCGAACCTTCAAAGATACATAAAGCAGGGTGGCGTCGTGAAAGATATTTCTTCTAAATTTATCTCATCTAAAATATTCACGAAGGATGAAGAAGAAAAAATTTCAGAATATCTTATAACGTCATTTTAACTAAATCATGGACTGTCAAAAGTGAAGGCACGCGAATTGGTTTATGAATATGGCACTGCTATTGAAAAAAAAAATGCCAAATAACTGGACGGAAAGAAAAATTGCATCCAAAGATTGGATTAGAGGATTTTTTAAAAGACAACCTCAGCTTTCGATAAGGACACCCGAGGCCACCAGTCTCTCCCGGTCCACAAGTTTCAATAAGAAAAACGTCGGAGATTTTTTTGATAATCTCAAAACTGTTTATGAACGTCATTCTTTCGGCCCTGAGTCTATTTACAATATAGACGAAACTGGACTATCAACAGTCCAACGAACCCAGAAAGTAATTGCTCTCAAAGGCACTAAACAAGTTGGCCAAGTCACGTCAGGAGAAAGAGGGACGCTTGTTACGGTTTGCTGTGGAATTAATGCATTGGGAAACTCAATACCACCCTTTTTTATATTCCCACGGGTTAATTTCAAAACATATATGCTAAATGATGCCCCTGTTGGATCAGATGGAGCAGCACATCCTTCAGGGTGGATGACAGCACCAAACTTTTTAAAGTATATGCATCACTTCGCAAAACACACAAAACCAACGCCTTCCTCGCCAGTTCTTTTGCTGTTGGACAATCACGAGAGTCATATATCAGTAGCAGTTCTTGATTTCTGTAAAGAATCAGGCATTGTTTTAATGACTTTCCCGCCGCACTGCAGTCATAAACTGCAACCTCTGGACTTGACTGTCTATGGACCACTCAAAAATTATTATAACACTGCTGTAACAGACTGCCTCGGTGGCGTAGTTGTATTACGGTACGGTTACAAAGCTGAGGTCTCGGGTTCGAGTCCCGGGTCGGGCAAAGTGATATTGGATTTTTCTATTCATTATCAGCCCGGAGTCAGGAATTTGTGCCCGATATGGCGATAGGCTCGCCCCCTATCACATCATGGGACGAAACATACAAGGCGAAATGTGGGTGTCCTGGTGGCGCCTCTGCCTACCCCTTCGGGGATAAAGGCGTGAGTTTATGTATGTATGTATGTAACAGACTGGATGGTAAGCAATCCCGGCAAAACGGTAACCATTTACGAAATCCCGAAATTAGCAGCAAAAGCCATCCCACTTGCATTCAAGCCGCAAAATATTCAAAGGGGATTTGAAAAACCTGGCATATGGCCATTTATTTCAAACGTTTTCTCGGATGAAGATTTCGCTTGTTCTTCTGTCACTGATCGCTGCTTGCCGGAAGAGGACAATGCTCCTACAGAAGCATCGATTTCAGACCAAGCTTCCACGGAACAGCCTTCAACACAAGAAAATCACAGTCAACAGGATCGTACAAGCTCAAATGTAGAAGTCACTAGGCCGTCCCAACTGGAAACTCCAACTAAAAGCCAGACTAAGGACACTGTCAATATAACACCTGATTTCATAAGACCTTATCCGAAGGCTGGCCCCAGAAAAATGCTTGGCATGACACGAAAGAAGGGAAAAACTAGAATATTAACGGACACGCCCAAGAAAAGAATAATAGAAATGGAAGAAGAAGAAAAACAAAGAAGAAATAGGATAAAAGAGCTAAACAAAAATCGGAAATGCTCTAACAGACAGAAAACAATTCCGAAGCTTGCTGATGATTTAACTTGCAAACGGAAGAAAAACAAGAAAATTAGAAGCGATGATGAAATAGAAAATGTTTCCGTTTCTGACGAAGCCCTTGTTGAATCCTCAGGAGAAGATTTTGATGAAGACGATGTCATTGTTTTGGATAGAAATTTTCAGATCAACAACTTTGTATTAGTTAAATTTGACACCAAAAAAACTGTCTATCGTTATGTTGGATTAATTGAAGAGGTTAGTCAATCCATGGCAACTGTCAAATTTATGAGAACGAGTAAGATACGAAATACATTTATATTTCCTGATATCGAGGACGTAGCCAGCGTCCCACTGGAGGATATAAGGACAAAATTGCCTACACCAACTTCGTGGATGAAACGTGGCAGCTTAAAATATAAATTTGACAAGCCTCTCTGGGTCATACCAAATTTAAGATAAGTTTAATTAAGTGCAACAACGTGCAGTATTGATTTTAAGTCACATTGTTAAATTTGTTAAAGGTTTATGATAAGGAAAAACAAAGTTTTTTTATAGAAACGATAACGTTTCTATAAAAAAAAATATATATTATATAAATAATTCTTAAGCACAGTATACAAACACAGTATACACACACTTCTTAAGTATAGTAGAGCAATATGTGGTTCTATGCCCAAACCTCCCTATAGGGGTGCCCAAACCTCCCGACCATCGGGAGGTTTGGGCACTTTGGACATGTGTTCGGAAATTGTTTGTAACTTTGAGACTAATTATAATACCAAAACTTTTCTTAGTAATAATTTCTGCCAAATATGTGTGCTAGATACATACGAAATAAAATTTTGATTATGACGAAAAATAACAGTTTTATTTTCAATTATCTAAAAAAGTGCCCAATGCTCCCCTACCTCCCCTATATGTTGCATTTACATACAAGATGTTTCTTTGTATTATGGAAAATAAATGAGAAAAACTAATATGGTGGGTCTGTATTAACGTAATAGAACGCAAAACAATGATATTTAGAATTATTGTCTGTTAGTTTGTTTGTTTGTCTATACGGTTGTGCGCGATGAACTCAAAAACGATTTCGATGATATTTGATATGGAAGTAGTTGAAACCCTGGATAAAGACTTAGGCTACTTTTTATCCCGAGAAATTAAGTGTTCCCGTGGGATGGAGAAGGTATTCCAATATATTTGTTACTTTTTATACTCAAAGGGATGGGATGGGACTGGATTACATGCCTTGAGTGAGAATGAGACGGGACGGGGACGGGATGGGTAATTCCGTATAAAGTTAATCACGCAGACGAAGTTAGCGGGCAGAAGTAGTTGTCAAGTTGGGCCAGCAGTAGCGATGGGTCGTAACAGTTTGAATTAAATATCTGTTACTACTGTTATTATTATATACAAATAACAGTTCCAAATACCTGTTACTAAATAACAGCCAGCTATTTATATGTATGCTATCTTAGTCTAATAATCAATATTAGATAGAGATGACATTATCATGCCAAAATACGATTGAGAACGTAGTAAATTGTACTCGAATACGCAAAAGTTACACATAGTTTACGAGCTTATAAACGAATACATAATGATTCTTATATTGTCATGTACACATATTTTCCAATGTTAACTTTTTTAAATCAATACAGTATTAATAATGTATATTTGGTTAGGGAACCAAATATTAATATTAATACGTATTTACAAAGTTAATATATCCGAACGAGTAACATACGCAGTAGCAACTATATTTGCTGGTATAATGTGGTATTTAGTTTTTACGCGTTCGGAACAGTTGTTACTTGTTAGTACTTGGTATATTAAAAAAAACATCTGTTATTTAATGTAACAGTGGCTCTGGTAACAGTGGTAACTGGTAACAGTTATTTCGTGTTGAAGGAACAGTTGTTATATAGTATTTAAAAATACTTGTTATTTTTACCTGTTACGATAAATACGCCTCACTCCTAGCCAGCAGCAATATAACTGTGAAAACTGCATCTCATTTGGTGCGGTAGTTTTTGAGTAATGTGCAAGCAAACAAAAAGAAACACCCTGTATGTAAATGCAACATGTACCAGTTTTTAAGTTGAACCTGTAGCCATACAACTGTGAAAACCGCATCTCATTTGGTGCAGTAGTTTTTGCGTGATGCGCAAGCAAACATACAGACAGACAGACAGACAAAAATTCTAAAAAAAAATGTTTTGGCTTCTGTTGCTATTATAAAGACCCCTCGCGTTAAAATTTCCATGTACAGACATCGACCGTTTACATTTTTATTATATGTATAGATAAGCATTATATAGGTTTAATATAACCATATTCAGGTGTTAATATTATAAATAAATATATTTACCGTAATTTTTTATCTGTTTCACATTGCTTATAGGATTATTTATGTAGGTTAATCTTTAGCGTAAAAATTTCTATACAGAAACTAAGGTTTTTATTATATTAAGTTTTATTTTGTTTAGGGCATGGCACCGACTTCAAACCTATCAATAGGCAGCACATATACAACGTGTAACAGGATTAATTCACAACCTCAGACACCCCAACCTAAAAATATTATTGGAATCATAGTGGAAGTTTGAAATTGTACTCCGAAGATTACAAAAAAATATTTATTTATGAAATTAGTTATACCAAATATAGGCGCGCAACATGGTCATCTTACGAATAAAGTGCACTACTGTATAATACACACGCGCGCGGACACGCACACATGTTCACAGGGCCTATTCACACGAGTACCTACGCGACTGGCCCGAACGACGCCCGCGCCGCGCCGGCGGAAACAGCCGACAATAAACGAAATACAAATTTCGTACGTAACTGATTACCGGGTAGTTTTGTAAACCAATTATTATTTATTTACTGTGTAAGCTTATCATTATTATTTGAGCTACAAAACGAAATATTTTAACTGTAATAAAATTGACATTTTATGTATTACTGAACACTGGCTGAAAAGCCATCAGTTCATGTTTAATTTCAATAATCACCAGGTTGCAAGCTCGTTCAGCAGAGAACATATTTTACATGGAGGCTCCTTAATAATTATAAATAATTTTATTAAATATAAAGAAAGACTTGACATTGTGAGCCTGTCTGTTGAACGAGTTATGGAAATAGCTTGTATAGAAATTGAGCAGTATATTGTATTAAGTGTATACAGGCCCCCTTGTGAACCACAAAATAAGTTTTTTGATATTCTGGAAGATGCTTTGCACAAGGTATGTGTTTCACACAAGAGAATTGTTGTCTGTGGAGACTTTAATATTAATATTTTAGAGGAATCTCCTATAGCTTGCAGTTTCATCAATCTATTTAAATCATACAACTTACAAAACGTCTTTTTCGAACCAACTAGAATAACTGCCACTAGTGCTACATGTATTGATAACATTTTCATAAATTTCTCAATTAATGAAAAGTCGGTTGTTAACGTATTAGACTCTGATCATTGTGGTCAGTTTGTTTCTTTGCCTAGCATTAAATGTAAAGTACAAAGAAAAAGTATTAAGTTTGTTCCTAATAATATATATCGTATGAAAAAATTTAGAATAAATATTCAAAAAAATCTACCAACGCTGCCCCCTCGCCAAGACCCAGACAAACTGTATAGTTCATTATTTGAACTCATAAAAGGTGAATTTAAAAAAATATATAAATCTAAAACTATTATGGTAAATAAGGGACTAACATTTAGTGAGTGGGCAACCACTGGTTTATACAAAAGTCGGAATAAATTATATGATCTATATAATGAAAGAATGTATAACCACAATCCGACCTTTAAGCAATATGTAAAGTCTTACTCGAAAGTTTTCAAACGAGCCTGTTCCATAGCTAAATCGTTATATTTAAGAAACAAAATTAAAATGTCTAAAAATAAAATTAAATCCACTTGGAATATTATCAATATTGAATCTGGTAGAAACTCTGTACGCGACAATGAATTTAATCTTAAAATAAATAATAAAAAAGTTACAGCAGATCTGGAAGTAGCAACTGCATTTGAAAGATTTTTTAATGACATTCCTAAAAATACCACTCAACATCTTCAGTCATCTTCGAGGTCTGCACTGTCTATACTTGAAAAACTTGTACCTGTATGTGACGTGGCGTTTGAATTCTCGCAAATTGGGCCGCAGCATATATTAAAAACTTTTAAAGAAATTAGTTTAAAGAAGACCGGGGACTTGTGGGGGATTTCTGTTATTAATATTTCTTTAATCATTGAATATCTAGCACCCCACTTAGCTGATATATTCAACCGCTGCGTGGTGTCTGGTGTATTTCCTGACCTGATGAAACAGAGCAAGGTGGTGCCTCTTTTTAAATCCGGTGACAGCTCAGACCCGACCAATTTCCGACCTGTTTCAATTCTACCAACGCTTAGCAAGTTATTTGAGAAAATAATTCTGTCTCAATTATTAACCCATTTCAACACCAATAACTTGCTACACAGGAAACAGTTTGGATTTACGAGAGGTCGATCAACAATTGACGCGGGAGTCGATCTCCTAAAACAAATTTATGAGGCTTGGGAGGAGTCACAGGATGCCCTTGGTGTATTTTGTGACTTATCTAAAGCTTTTGATTGCGTAGAGCACGACACCCTGGTCAGGAAATTACACCACTACGGTATCAGGAACGAGGCTCTCAATCTTTTGTCCTCTTATTTGAACAATAGAGTACAGAGGGTTGATATTAATGGAAAACTTTCTCGAGGATCTGCGGTCACTATGGGAGTACCGCAGGGTTCAATTCTAGGACCTTTTCTGTTTCTCGTCTACATAAATGATTTACCCTATCACGTCGGGAATAGACACGAAGTTGTATTGT